>OX336887.1:11937541-12627541 GCA_946959425.1 Argyrosomus regius | reverse complement strand
AGCAGACATTATTTACAATATGTCAGCCATGGAAGAGACACGTGAAGCTATTTGCTCGATCAGCATAGCCATCTAGTCTGCTACGTCACTCAACTGGTCCGTTCACCTAGTGTGGATCTACCAGTCATTGAGGTTATGTGAAGTTTGAAGACAGAAGTCCGAAGACAAGTACCACAGTCTCTACGCTTCACCTTAAAAATAAATTCTAGACACCTTGGATCACAACCTAGATAAAAAAATTGCCTAGCCTTCATAGCATTGCAAATATTTGTGTGGCATTTTATTTTTAGATTTGAGAAGCAGCCAGTACGTTTTTGATTTGAAGATAATCATAACTCCGACCATTTCTTTCTTTCGTCATAACCATCAGATAAAATCTGAGCACCTGTAGTCACTGCATTTGCATGCCTGCAAATGTTAAACCTGTGTAGCCTGCTCTATGCTAGGCTGACCTGCGTGTGTGCATGTGTTTGTACTTGGTTGTGTGTGCACACTAGAAGTCAAGAGTGCTGAAACACCTCTCGCCTCCCCCGTGCTGCTTATTAATCCTGTCTATTTGTCTCTGTGGCAGATCATGTCCACCGCCTCTTCAACAGAAGTGCTGTGAGCCGTCAAACAACAGGAATCGTCCTCCATTTCCGTCCACTTCATCCCAAACTGTCCTCTACACACCGTCCACTGTCCTGCTGATTTTTACTTGAGAGCAAGAGTCTCTCTCACTTTGAGTGCTTATATTTCTGTATAATTCAAGCCATCTTTGCTTACAGTCTTTACCTCCTAATCCACTTAATAACACAACATTGTGTAAGAATTGCACAGTGCTGAAAAACACACACTATGTGTGTATAAATTAATGTTTGATTGTTGCACAGAAGTATGTATATGTGTATAAGGAATCATATCAACCTGAATGTTTTAATCAAATGCTTTTATGACTGAACATGAACAACAGAATCTTACTGTAATGATCAATCAGGGATTTAAGGCTTAACTTGAGCTCTGTTTAACAAAAACAGTGTCGATACCTCTAAGTGTAAGTGTAAACAACGAATGACAGTTAAATTTTATTTTCTATATACCAAAACAGTTAAAGAACTGAATACTGTGACATTATTTTATAAAGTACTGTTGTCTGTAGCTATAGCAATTTGTTTGTGATATCTGGCACAACAGGGTACATTCACATATTTTATTTTTATGCGTATTTTAACAGTGAGATACTAGAAAGTGTCTCATAAGCTAATAAAAATAAGGATGTCTTTTTATCATCTGGGATACGATCCAATTGTACCAAATGTCCACTTCGGCCTAAGACTGCCTGCCCCCCTGAAGCAGAGGTTTTCATTTCCTTCTGCTCAAACAGGCGCTACAAAAACCTGTTACCTTTCAGGCTCATCCAGCCTGTTTCACACACTGGCGGTCGAGCGAGAAGAGTCGCATATCTAACCCTTTTGAAATGTAAAGGGGAAATTCGGACTATTGTGTGAGCCAGATAAAGCCATAGTTTCTGTTTTTCTTTATGTATTTTGATTGTCTTCTTACAGACAAGACTTTTTGTTCTTATCTTTGTTGTGTAACAAGAAAATTGTTCTTTGCTTTGCTTTGATATAATTTACTTTAAAAATCAATATGGATCAGTTGTGTTGCACTCTTTATGATCTGTAAGAGAATCATATGTGATTTGCTGCTGTTTACAGTGATGTTATTGTTTCACTGTTGTATTAAAAAAAAGTAGTGAGAGAAGAGAAGGATGTGTCTGTGTGTGTGTGTGAAAGTGGTTTTGGTGTTCGGTTTCTGTGGAAAAAGCAACAGAAATAAATCTCTTGTCTAAAAGCAGTGTCTCCTGTGTTTCCTACTATTAACACTGAAACTCACATGAAACTGTGCACATGACGCTCCTGGATAAAGATTTCTGAGCATTTTCCCATTTGCCATGGTTTTCTGTATGAATTGGCGCACGTCTAACCAATTATTGGAGGTAATTTCTCTTAGTGTGCACAGTTCTCTAAAGAAATGTGTTCTGAATAATAATTGGATTGTGACTGCAGCAGGCTTTTGGGAGGAATACTACATCAAACCCAAACGTGGAGCTCTTTTAACACATTTCTGTGTGAGCTCTTACTGGGACTATGAGAGAAATTTAACAGAAATTAGACGGAAAGTTAGAAAACAATAAAATTCCATGAGTCCATGTGACTTCTTGGCCTGCAGTGGCTGGTATTTGCTATCTCCGTCTTGAGGGCGGCTGCCCTATCGTGCTCCTTGCTGGTGGAACCCAGCTCATCCGGTTAGACCAGCATGGGCCTCATTCCTCCCTGAATGAGAGGCTTGTATGAACCTAGCCCCAGAACAGTATATAAAGAGCACTGCTCTGCAAGTCACTCAGTCTGGGCTGGGATGACACCAAGGAAGCACCATCTCAAGAAAAGGACAGAACTCACCTTCTCCAGGTAAGCACTCTTGACACAGAGCTCGCAGTCGGTCAGTCAGTCAGTCCTCTGCTTGTTTTTGTGGATTTCTCCTGTAGTGATGCGTTCACTGCCGACAAATCCTTTCAGGAAATTAATTCTAGCTTCTGTTTTTTTTTTCTTCTTCTTCTTTTCACCAGTGGGATCAACAGTTTGAAGGACGGACTTTGCCCCTGAAGAAGTGTGTGGTCTCTCTGATTAAGTGGTTCTCAACAGTTCAACAGTTCTTTGAGAAAATTGTGAAATGTTTAGGACCACTTGACCAGTCAGACAAATGCTGTCAACTTTGGAAAATACCGCCTCTGATTGAATGGATCCTCTTTTTTTTTTAAAAGGACAAACACCTCCCGAGGCATGCGTTTGAATGATTTTAATATAACTGTGATTTCCTCTGCTTCTCTGTTTCCTTAATGTCTCTCTCTGTCTTTTACTCTCATTGTGCCCCCTTGTGTTACAACACCAACTGCAGTCCAGGAGCTGTGGGGGGCTGTAAAAATAATCAGGCGTCGGTAATTTCATTCTGCTGGCACAAATACAACATTTTTAACAGCTCTGCTGCTGCAGTAAGTCATTTTTTTCTGCTTTAATGTTGCCACTATTCAGAAGTACTGATTAAAACAAGTCAATAAAGAATCATTTGTCTCTGTTGAGTCCGTGTGGGATGGTGGGCCGTGAGTCCGCGGGGATGGTCGCTGTCCAAAGTACTGAAACCTGAAATCTAATCTGCCAAATTCGAGAAGAACGATGACTAATTTTTTGGGTATGTGTAGGTAAATAATTAGACATGAGTCACCTATTTCTGCTTTTATTTCCTGGACTTTTGATCTCTTAAACCACTCATTAGACACAGTTAGACTGCAAATGCCTTACTTAAATTCTAAACACACACGACTGCATTTAGATCTTTTATTTTCAGGACTTAGTTTGATGGGAAAACCTGACCCAAAGACTCAAAATCTGACACAACTCCCCCAAGATATAGGCTACTTTATACCGCATAAATCATTCATGAAAGCACTGTGCACCGATTATTCCCCCTCTCCTTTTAGACAGCCCCTGTCTCCTTTTCCCCTCTTTGATCTCCTCCATGCGCCAAGAACTATCAATATTTGCTAAACGTTTCTCACAAAGCCTGGCCGTGCACCAGGAGAAGCTGCAGAGGTCTCACAGGCAAGAGGATAAGACATAGGAGAGGCATTAATGAGAGGCCCAGAGCGGTTTCCCCTGTGCGTGCACAAGGGCAGCAGATGTAGCAGCACAGGCAGTCCCAGGAGACCCTCCCCGTCCTCGGAATTTCATCAGCGACCAGGGGACACCCAACCCAGACCTCCTCCATCGGGGAGAGCTGGGTGACGGACGTGGTAAATCATCTTTACTATGGATTGTAATTATCGGTTTGCTGACAATCCCTCCTCCTCCTCCTGTGACGAAACGTGTGTGTGTGCGTGCGTGCGTGTGTGTGTGTGTGTATTCCTGTATGGTGATGAGTCGCGTGGTTTGTGGGGATCAAATATAATTTATTCATCCCTAGAATATTTATCATCATCCCCCTCTGCTCATCTGTCAAAGCATCATTGTTACATGAGAGTCTGAATCTTTGGTTTTTAATCATCTCTGACCTGCTGATAAAAATAAAATTAAAAAAACGTAAAGTTTTTGTTCCTGTACAAGTGACCTGCAACTCTGAAGTTCAGAAACATTGACTGGTTATATAAATTACACCTTCACCTACTGCAAACATGAAAATAAAGTTGAAATAAATCTTTTTGGCAGCCATCAGGACTCAGAACCACTTACATTTGGAGATATCACATTTTTAAACATAATTTCCTTTTATCCTTTTATTCCATTGTGTGTGTGTGTGTGTGTGTGTGTGTGTGTGTTTCAGTTAGAGTTATATTTCACATTTCAAGACAGCTTACAACAGCTTTCTCGTCATACTTACTAAAAGTCAACCTGTAAAAACAGTTCCTCTTTGGTTTTCTAAAGTCTGAAAAATTAACTGTGACCCCTGTGATGTCATGGTGATATCACTAGGGGTACACTGCCTTAGACTGTATATATACAGGATGTTAACAGGAAATCTGTGTTACAAACTGAGGGTACAGAGTTTGAAAGATATGACCATTGACTAGGCAGGTGAGCCCTGTTGCATTATGGGAAATGTAGTATCCAGTGTTCTTGGAGCTTGACTCACACTATGCACTACAAGTCAAAATATGTGAGCCTGCGCTTCTTAGATTTTGACAGTGTTATAAAACCTGCCTGTTTAGGTACAGCAGTACCATAATAAATGACAGGAACGTCCATTTAAATCCACTGAACCACACACTGATCCATACAGTTTTTGTACCATTTGCCGCAGTTACAACAACTCTGATTTGAACGCATTGTCAAGCTGTGAATCAGAAAATATGGCCATACCTCACAGTGAGTGCTGTCATGCTGTCTCACTGTTCACGTCTGTGGAGCAGCTCCATGTGGATGACATCATCATTACAGTCTGTCTCACTGCTGTTGAGCTTCAGAAGAAACTGCTTCAGGTGCATGCATTTCAACTGGAGCCTGCTAAAAATGGTGACGTCTGTTCATTGACTAAAGGTCTTACTGACTTTTAGACAGCAGATGCAGTATTTAACACCAACAGCTACAAATACTTTCAATTGTCATGCTGCTCAGAGGTCACACACAAGTTTTATTCAGTATCAGCTGATGATTTCAAAGCACATTCTGATTGATTGATTTTTTTTTATATAGCCTACAATAAAGTTTATTAAAATCAATCCAAATCAAATCAGTTCTCATTTAATTTATGAAAACCTTTCCCTACAGTTGAGCTTCATCATCATAGTAAGTAAATAACAATTCAGTGTCTCCTATTTGATATTCTCATGTCAAAAATACAATGATAGGACTGCATATGTGGTGGTGTACAATCCTGCAGGAATGTAATATAGGAGAAAGAAATACCATAACGTAAGCTATGATGAGGCCATTACTGCGTGCCACAGACACACTGTAAGTCCCTACATGGATATTATAGGAATATTACAGGGGATCAGTCGTTAGGGGTTATGGCCAGGACTGTCACTGTGCTTTACATCTTCTAGGAGGGGGGGGGGGGGGGGCAACGACGCAACAGCAAATCGGGTGGGAGAGCAGGTCATCACTGTCTGACAGGAGGGAAAGCGAAAGAGAGAGAGGATGACTGAGTGAGTGACTGAGAGAGAGAGAGAAATAGGGGGAGAATGGGGGAGTAAGAGAGAGGCTGGAGAACAGAGAGCAGCAGACGCACAAGGTGCTCCTTCGCTCTCAGACCTGCAGCGCTCAAAGATCAGACACAAACAGCCTCATTGTGGCTTTAAAAGTATTTCACTGGATGTAAAGCTCTTTTTCTTGCATGCCTGATGGATTGTATTGCTTTATTGTCTACTCGGACTACTGGAAACCTCAGAGGCTGTTTTACGCACACGTGTGAGCGCTCACCGTGAGTCACTGGATGTCCGGATTAAAACAACTTGCGGATCTTTTTGGAGGGTACGAGAGAAATGAATTAGATGGATATACAAATCAAATAGATTTCCCGAGGAGTGGAATATTTTTTATAGGCTACACTCGCAGCCCACATGGCTTTGCCAAACTCATCGGGGTCTCCCGGAGCTGGGAAGCCCAACCCCGGAGTCATAGACCTGGGGACAATCTTCGTTGACTCCGACATCATATTTGGATTTACAAGTCACCTTCTGAAGAGAAAAACAAAGGTAAGACTATCCTGAAGGGGTGACTGAAACACAAAAAATGTGATCTCATGCTGATGTGTTCTCACGTATGAAATAAATGGGAAATAGTGATAAGACTGACAACTGATGTGACGGCTCCTGTCCGGTATTCAGGACCTGGAACAGCACCTCGCAGCATCTTCAAACCCTTCTTTTGCTCTCAAACTCATCCCTGGATCTTACGCACGACCAATTTGTGCTACTGAACCCATTTAAGCTGCAAATAAAAGCGTCTCTGCCTGCGATCAACTTTTATTCTCTGAAACAGAGCTTAGTGGTCAAAGCGCATCCTAAATGTTGGACAGAAAGTAATTACAAGCAGCTCTCAAATAGGACTCATCCGATTTAAATATGTTTGGTAACTTATAAAAGGAGCGTTTGTGGATCATCTGAAGATTTTTAAATAAATCATAATAATAAAAATAATAATAATAAGTGATTTTAGTTTCCAAACATAAATGTTTGCGTGTCTTTCAGACAATCCTTTTGCAGCCTCAAAAGCTTTAAACCGCTTTAAATGACAGATATAAAATGTATTTGACTATTTGAGCCCGTCACATCGTCTTGAATTTGGTGTGAGTTTTACAACCAGAAGACAAAAGGCTGTGAGTTTCCCTAAATAGGTCGTTTGAGGGCAAAAAAAGAGAAACTGTTTCAGATGTGAAGAGCAGGAGCGCATGTGGCCACTGTCGCTTACATCACCCACATGAAATATTCAAAGTTTACCAATTAAATATTTAACCTTAGTACCCCCACACCCTTCCAGTTTGGGAAATGCTGCTCTGTATTTTGGCCAGAGGATGGCGCCAGACACCAACAACACAGAGGCTGCTGATGTGCCCTGACACTGAGCTGTGAAACAGAAACCCATTGATAGAAATCATTTATTCTATTCTCTAAATAGCCTGATAGACCAATTAATCAACACTTAAGTGGCTGGGATGTAAGGAGTGCAGCACCCTGAATTCAATTCAACTATTTTTACTGTGATGTAATGCAAAATTCAGTTAACACAATGGACAGTGTGATAATGATGCCGTTTTATTATCTTATCAGACGATATGAAAAATAATAATAATTTTCTCAAAATATCAGTAAGAGAGTAGAGCTACCCACCTTTAAACCTGCTGAACCTCAGTATAAAGTCGTGTTGTGGAGGCAAACTTGCAGAACTTTAAATCCAAATGGAGATTCCTAAAATTTTATGATGAGAAATGATGTGTAAGCCATCTACACTATTCTCATGAAGCCGTAAAACATGGAGTCTGGGGTTTAAATCAGTGAAGGCATCATATAGCTTCAATGAGCTGGATACAGAGCTGTGATACTCTTGGTGTGGAGTAAGATGATTTTCCCAACCTCAGAGCAAAAGGAAATGAGGGGGAAAATATATATTATGGGGGTTCCTTTAATGGACTAATATATTACTGTTCACCACACAGACAATCCAGAGTGGTCTCTGGTATAATAGCCCTTAACCCTCATGTAGTCCCCCCCACCCTGCGCAGGAAAAGTTTTCTTCAGCCCTCCCATTCCAGGAGTAATACCGCCTCCTGCGTACCGCTGAGTACCCTCCTGTACCAAAACTCCTCCGCTGTAAACTTATGGCACACACTCACCAGTTGCCTTCGATCAGCGGCTACTGGTCCAGTATAATCTGACAGATGACTGGTAACCCACAGTCAGGTCTTCAGTCTAGCCTATGGCTCTGCCCCGCGTTTTCCAGCGGCAAAACCTTTGAGTTTGGTTTTTCACGAAGACGTTCTCCTGAAGGTGTAACCTTGATCAGGGAGAATGAGCTCATTCGGGTGCAATGCAGCTCCTGATGGAAGGGACAGCAACAACCGCATGTTCACCGTAAGTGTCTCACTGCAACACGATGGGTCGTTTCCTCCTAACAGAATAAAAAGACGCACGACTTGCATCTCTTTTGGTGCTTTTGGCATTTGGACAGGTGCTCTGTTTTTAAAACCGGTTTCACTCAGTTTCACTCTCACACTGGAGGTGTGGACCTGTTGTCATTCTTATAAATCCAAGTTAACCTGAGTTTTTCCTTATGCTAAAGGTGGAGGGATGTCCGAGTGGAGAGTCTCCGGTGACCCCAAGGAAAAGACTTCACTCTGCGGAGGACCCGCGGTGCAGCAGCCGGCCTCCTCCTGAGGGCGCCGGGTCAGTTTCCATCTCCGAGTCGGAGGAGAAGGGAGGCTTTTGCCAGCAATGTCAAAAGAAAGTCATAGAGCTGAAGAAGCAAGCCCTTGCCTTGGCAGACCAAAATTCATTAAAGGTTGGTTTGATAACTTTTTTTCACACTCTATTAGATCAATCTCATGTTCAAATTCAAACTATTCACACCTTCAAATTTGTGATACTGTGATCACCTTAGCCTCACTGCTCTTTTACAGTATTTCTTGTTAGAAAATAGTCAAATTTGGTTAAAAATATCTACATGTAAGACAGGAACAGTCAAAGGACCCTTCTGAACTGCTGCAGCAGTTCTGTCTTTTGGCTTTTCTCACACACCTGCACCTGCTCTTAACACTGATATCTATAGACAATGAAATCTGATCCTCCTGATGATTTATAATTGTACCAAGAAAGCTCTCACCATCCACTTGCAAAGTTGTTTATTGCATGCTTGACTTCAAATGCTGGCCTTCGATGTGAAAATGGAAGCTTTTGAGACTTTGAAAGTGGCCCATTGTTTAGCTAAACAATGCTTATCTCTTTATTTTGCTGTTGGGTGTGGGGGGTCGCAGGAGTTGAAATGAGCGAGCTGCTCATGTTGGAGACTGAGGAGGAAGTTAAAGTCCCAGTCGACCTTCGCTGTGCATTGAAAGTGTTCCTGTATGGCTGCTCTCACAATTCCCACCGCTGTTAAATATAGGCCCTGAGACTTCTGTTGTTGTGGCGGGCTGGGTTTGCCCCCTCGGGTCGGTTCTCCTTTGTCCCGTTTTGGAGAAAGAGTCCCAAAGTCAGATTGGATTTCAGTTCTTCAAGGTTCACCCCAAATCCCACAGCAACTGATGTTCATACGGGAACAGTTAGACAAGGGACAAGGGGGCATTTCTGAAGCACCTGGGTTCCTTGTTTGAGACATCTGCATGTGTGGTCTAATCTTTGTTCTGAGCATATCAGATCTATGTTCAGGTATCAGGTAAGTCCACCCTGTAAACACATTAAACCTCCCCCGGCCTAACTGCCATTATCTGCCATGGGAACTGACCTCCCCTTTTTAGTGTGGGACCCTCCAGCAGTATTTTTGTGGCCTTCACCAGGTGCTCTTTTTTGTAGAAAGAGATGGGAGCAGCTCGTTTCCCAACTATTTTGGACTTGTTGATGGCTAAATTAGACCTTAATTCTGGGGTGGCAAACAGTGATGGCAGGGTGCACTTATTGTACCAGGGTTATGGTATGGGCTGCTTCTTCTGAGGGATAATAAACCCATTGTCTTTGTGAGTATGAGCTGCCCACCTGTTGGGCCTCATAGGATGGACGCGGTTATGGATGATCGCTTCCAAATTGCTTCCTCCATGGAGGGAATAAGGTCAACGGGGCGACTCAGGTGGCCTGGTGGTGTGTCTGGGATCATGCTACCTGCTAGGTTCCGGCCAGTGTTGTGTCTGTGGTTGTCATGGGAAAAACGAGAGCGGAGACTGTTTACCCGAGGTCGCACTTCCCCTCCCTCCCCATCCGCCCGCCGTCCCGTTTTTTGTGAAGAGGAAGTCGGCTTGGTCCCCAGACATCCCTCTCCCCCTCACCCTGCCTGTAGACTTATTGTTTGAATACAGTAGTAGTAACGAGTAGATAAAAATTCAAGGAAGAGTGTTTTGGTAGAGTGAATACATGAAGCCTACCAGAGGGAAAGTTCACTGTTCACATACACCGAAGCCTCCCAGACAGCTCTTGTGTTTTCCTGTTTGGGTCTAAAGGAACCTGCCCACACTTTGTCCTGCAAGATATTTAGGGATGTAGCCTCAAGGTGTAGGTGAACTCTGATAACAACACAGTCTTATTTTTGCACAGAAATCTCTAGGCCAGCATTAGAAAAAAAGTCAAGATGACAAATTATTTCATGCATCCACATCCACCGGCAGCAATTAACTATTTTTTATGCTTCCTGCCTTTAAGTGCCTGCTTTTTTAAGAGCAGCAGTTCATGATGTCTTTAGTTTGTGTTACAACTTTTTAAAACTATTGAAACTGTGCATAGTACTCTACTGCCCTTTATACACATCATTTGCAATGCTTTTCTAATTATAAATATTTTATGACATTGTGTTGAAGGGCTCAACCCCAAATTAACTTTGCTGAAATTATGTCCTTGAGCAACCACCCATAAGCTTCAGCTGCACTGGCACATTTTATGTTATTCATACAGAAGATGATTAAAAAAACCCTGGGAAAAAATGTCCTTTGCTAATAGGACAGGGTGAGACACCAACAACCTCCAGACTTGATCTAATCAAGGGTATTCACCTACTTAATTTGCATAATTAAAACCTACAGTAAGGAATGACTTCAATAGTGAACAGCAGACAGTCTGGATTCAATAATTGTAGACTGTGCTTATTGTGGCTGGACACAGTGGGTAGGTGAGGTATGATATTAAGAAAGATGATCACTTAAACCTCAGCTTCAAAGAAACCAATTAGCTTCTTACTGTAAGCAGAGGCTCTGCCAACACAGGCGGATAGGACCACGCAGCTGGATTAAAGCCAACCTCAGCTCATAAATGCTAACTGTTCTCTGCCTTTTGTAAGTCTCTGACCTGAAAGGGATACTTCACATTTTGGTTGTGTGTGCTGATGAGATGAAATGAGAGGACAGTGTTTTTTGTGCCTGTGCCATCAACCATCTCATGAAAAAGTTAAGAGAGTGTCAGTGACAACAATAGGCGATTAGGTTTGTATGGAGCCAGTAGCCTGGAGTTATTAGGACCTGTAAGGACTATAATTCCCTGCCCATGGCCAGACTGGAGCAGCTCAAGCCCCTCAGTCACGGTTTAGACAGGAGCTCTGTCACTTGATATCTTTTTTTTTTTTTGAAAAGGCTAACCTTAATTGTATTCACTGATCCATGAGAGAGGTGACATTCAGGGAGAATGAGAGCCAAAAAGACTGGATTATGTTGATGAAATATGCAAAGAGGTGCATCTTTGCTCAGGTTCAAAGAATCCCTGAATATGAAGTTAGAAGTGCACAAAACTATTACGGGAAATACGCTAATATGCTTTCTTGCTTAGAGTTAGATGAGAAGGTTGATGCCACTTTGATGTCTGTGTGCTAAATATGGAGCTGGAGCCAGCAGCCTGTTCGTTAAAATGACCTCTAAATAACACAAATTAACACATTACATGTTGTTTGTTTTAATCTGTACGAAAAACAAAGTGTAAAAACAACATGTTGCTGTTGCGGTTTATGTGTTGGTCTTCTTCTTTGTCACATGCAGTCACTTCCAGGATTAACACTACAACGTGCAAGGCTAGCTGCTAGCTAAATGAACCAACTGCTGGCTGTAGCTTCAAATTTATCTTACAGACATGAGAGTGGTGAACTAGTGACCTGTCCAGGGGGTACACTGCCTCACACTGGGATTCACTCCAGCTCACCATGACCCTGCAAAGGATAAGTGGTTCTAGACAATGGATGGATGGATGTTCAGTCTTCTGTGCAAGAAAGCAAATAAGCATATTTACCATTATGTGAAACTCTTCTTTGCATTTGTTGCCGTCAGGTGCTATAATATATGTATTTTTACTGACAAAACTAAAAGTTGGAACATGAGAATATGTTAAGTCTTTTCAGGTCAGTTCTGGCGCAGATACATTGGCGTTTGGTATGTTGCAGAGACTGCAGGTCAGAGATAAAGTGAGCAGTGCTAACACCCGCTCATAAATACTGAGGCCTATGAATATACAAGCAGTCTTGGACCTTGTGAGTGCACAGACTGATTAACAGAGAATGTCCTGCAGGGCAGTGAGGGCCTGAAGATTTGGATTAAGTTGAGCTGTTGGAGGTTGAGGTCAGTTGCAGCCAGGCCTTACCTTTGTAATGACCTTTGCCCTCTGGATATGAGGAAACTAAATTTAGGATCAAGCTGGTCACCATGTGAATGAGGCGTAATGAAGTTACAGAATGAGCAAACCGCCAGCTAATCATGAATACCATGTACTGCTGATATATGCATAATGTGTCCAAGCCTATTATGTATGGTGTGTGAGTGTGACTATGAATGCGGCTACAGGAATTAATTTGTACCATGAGGCTTTTTGCCAGTTTTTTCATGTTCAATTCATAAATTGTGGGACCAGTAATTCTCACAAATGACTCATTTGGATTCATGTTTGATTTGTTTCTGCTTTGTTTCTCATTTGACCCTTGATCCACTTTTAAGTGCAGAGCTAGTGAATCTGTAAGTATTACAAATCAGGTTTTGTTTCCTGAAGTACAGAGGAAAGGATATTAATCAACCCTACATCATGCAACAAATGTTTCCTTGCCAACATGTCAGTGACATTGTACGAACTGGGTTTGTTTAACTTTGTTTTGTGTGAAATAAACACTTCTTTCTCCACAGTCATTTGTATGTATGTTGCAAGCTTTCCAGCCATTTTCCTAATACATGCTGTGACTGCTTGTCCACTTAAGGACTTGTATAAGTGTTAAAGAAGAATTGGGGCAGAGTGTTTGGTTGCCATGGTCAAGGAGCCTGCAGGAACATTGCTTTGTTGATAATAGTACTGTGCATAGATGAGTGTGTGTTGGTTCAGGGGAGACAGGGAAGAAGTGGGTGCTGGTCAATGGCTGCCGGTCTACCTACCTGGCTGCTGTTTCTCAGACAAGCCGCGGGGGAGTGTTACTTCTCCTTTGTTGACTGACCTCTGACCTTTCTGTCAGTTCTCCCAGTCTTTATGGTGGGTTAAGGTTTCAGGGGGCCGACCTGGGCTGGAACAGGTGCTGCCAGGTTCGCTGCAGGAGGGCAGACGACAGGACAGAGTGACTGGCAGACGGATGGAGGGAAGGATAGAAAAAAAGGACTGTGTGAAAAACCCCTCCGGTTGTGAAACTTGAGCTAACGTGGAGTTAAAACAGAGCATGACCATATTATTCTATTCACCTCTAAGCACCTGAGCCCCTGAGGCTCTCTGTGATGTGTGTGTTGCGTGCCTGTGTGCCTGCTCAGCAGTGCATGCACTCCAGAGAGCCTGGGAGGAGATGAGAGACGAGAGAGGAGAATAGAGGAGACTCTAGGCTGAGCCATCCCCCCGCTTCATCCCCGCATGCAGTGTGACTTCTGCTTTATGGCATGTGGCTGTATTAAACCGCAGAGCAATAATCTGGTGTCAAGTGGTGCAGAGACCACAGACATCAGTCACGGCGCTACCGTGCTGCACTGTATCTGTGAGCCTCAGCAGCATGCAGCTGTTTACTGCCACTTTACCTCAAGTTTCCACAGCTTCATCCATTCACTCTTTCAGCTGTCAGCCACGTCTTCATGTGACAAATGTGCATGCATTGTGTTTGCTACCTGGCATCAAATATCTGGCTTGATTCATAGTTTTATTTGCTTATTTTTTCATTAGTTCTTGGTTTGAAGTTCCTCATTCATAGTTCTTGATTTAAGATCTTGCCAGACTACAGACTGTATTGTATTAAGTCAATGTCTTTCATTTAACATTTGAGAGTTTTTGCATCTTTTGTTAAATAAAAAGGAGGTTTGTAGAAAAATGTGGTTGTATTTCTCAAACTGTAGTACACAAGCACTCCTATTAAAAATCTTCAAACAATACCAAACTGTACAATACAGTATTACAGTACAGTGGCATAGAACAAAGCCCTCTTTGAAGAAAATTCCTTCACTTCCTTTATTTTCCAGCCTTTATCTCCACTTGAAAGCTGCACATTGCAGCCACAGTACTTTAAATGTGGATAGTGGTGTAACTCCGTCAGTAGTTAAGCGAGCATAAAGGCTTTCTCATTCCTGCTTCCAGATTTTCACAGCTGGTCCTGCTTTTCAAAGTAGCTGACTTTCACTGGTCGAAAAAAAAAAAACTTTTTTCTAACCTTCAGGCAGCTTTGGAATGAAGGCCACATCTTCACTATGCCTGCTGCAGTTTCACTTTACATCTTTAATTTGGTGAGCTGAAAGTGAATTGACCCCAATTCTTGCTGCCCAGTCCAATACTTATCACAATTGCAAGGGTAAATTACTACAAGGCAGAGTGCAGGAAATGGGTTCAGGGCGTGCAGATGCAAGGGCTGATGGGTTGGGATGGAAACTGAGCTGTGGAGGTTGATGCTCATCTCCTTTCATCGGGGGGATAGTGAAGGAATCTGTTGGTGGAGGAGGAATTCTCCACCTGGAATAACTGCCATTCCTTATGTCTGCACTGCGCTCCTGACTGCAGATCCACAGCAGGCAAGATGAAACAGGAGCTGACTGAGGCTCCCAATGCAAATGCAGACTAACACACATACAAACGCACACACACACACAGGCACGCACAATCTGCATATACAGGCACGTGCACACAGGTGAACTCATGCGTGAGCTCAGACACGCACACACATATGGACAGAGTTTACCTGAATGTGTCCTCTTCTGGCCATCTGGCCCTTTCTAGTGTGGCTGCATGCCACTGTAATGTCTACAGAGAGCCTTCCAGATGTTCCCTTGGTTACCTGTCAAGGTAAGAAGAGCTATTTAGAGCTGCTTAGACCTGGAAATTTACTTTGCTGCCTTCACTTATTGTAAAGGTTGCAGTGCCTCTCATTCACTAAAGTCAAATATGTAAAGCTGGCCTATTATCCTTAACAGCTATTCAGTAAAGACATTCAATCAAAGTGTGTGATTTAGGAGACCAGCTGCACCATTATTTTATAATGAGCTGATGAGAAAGCAATAAGCTACGAGAGGACAAGAAACTTCATGCTTGGTTGATCAGCTTTTCTTAAATCTTTTCTTAAATATTGGCCTGAAGTGGCCTGATGCATTTTTAAAGGGATGTATTCTGAACAAAGATAAAGCCCCATGATATGATGATTTAAAGAGATTATAAATGTGTGGTTTTTTTTTTTTACATAAATAGTACTAAAATCTTATTATTCTTGGCATTTAGTGAGATACTGATACCCCTCTCATGACTGTCTGTTCAAGATGAAACTACAACCAGGACACAGTTACTTTCTTAAGCATAACATAAGCTCGATGTAGGGGGGAAACAGCTAACCTGGCCCTGTCCAAACAGGTGTTGTAGTGAAAATGCAAGTTTTCCCTTTTATTTGAACAGGGGGAGCGTGTCAGTAAGGCTGCAGGTTATGCCAAAAAAAAAAATGCAGTTGAAAAGTTAAGCCAGAATCAGCTTTTAGAGAAACATAACCCAATGTCACACTGTGGCGGTCAATCCGGCAATCAGACAGGTCAAACTGCTCAACAGCCAACCTGAAAAGTCACTAAAACCGGGCACTATCCAGGTAGAGATTACTCATAAACTATGATACTCTCCCACTGCTGCACAGCCCTACTGCTAATTGCCGCAACGCCTGATTTGGTCTCAGTACTGCCTAAAATGCACAAATGAACACATAAGGCTCGTCATTTGTTTAATCTGTACAAAAATGGAAGTCTAAAAATGACAAGTTGTTTTCACAGGGTAACTTTTAAAGGTATTAGCAGCCGTTTTTTGTTTGCTAGCTGTTTCTCCCATTGACTTTATATAAAGATGGATGACATCACAGCTCCCCTGAAGTTATGCCAAAACCTCCTGGTGGCTGGCGGCAAATGGGACATGGGCAAAACAAAAAAATCAAATACATTTTTCTCAAAGATGGTTTCTGTAATTTTAGGTAGTTTTTACAGGGCTGTTGTGTGTGCAAGTGTTAATGTTCACATCATGATGGACATGTGAATAGTGCTTAGTTGCTGACACGCCGACGCGTCACATCAATATAAACTGTCCATATTTACCACAGGGGTATTGTACTAAATTATTGCCCTAAATCACACAATCACATGCCAGAACAACTCAATTTAACTGACTTTTGAATCATGTTTTGTTTCGTTAACAATCATTTTAAAGAGTTCTTTGAATTAAAGCACCAGGTTATGTTGAGATTATGACAACGCCTGTATTATTTAGCTGTTTCTCATTCTAAGTGTATTTAAAGAATTATTGCCATGCATAATAGCGCTTGTCTGAATGGGTTTGCTGTTGTTTGCTGAAGGATCATGTGTTACAATGAGCCAGACTGAAATGAAACAATGGATCTGCAGTCTAGGCTGACAGGGTGATGTGTTACAGCACAGGTCTGCAGAGCATGAGAACAGAGCAACAAAGGCACAAATGTCAACGAGCAAAGAACACAAATGCAACAAGAAGTGTAACCAGTGGGGAATTAATCAGTTTGACTTGTTAATTTAGGGCCAGCCGCCTGTGTTTGTGATTCTGAGTATGTGTCTATGTATGTTGTTTTATGGTATCTTGGGACTCGTATTGCCTGGCTCCATATGTCTCGGTGAAGTGAGACGTGCTTGATCCGAGCAGACTGCAGTCCATTATTGAGTCTGATTCAGAGTATTGGAAAAACATAGTTGTTGAGATAAATTTTCAAGACGGTACACAGATATTGGGGAGTACTGAGTTGGAGGTAATCTCCTGCTGGCTCCATAAAACGCGCTCAATTGACAGCAGGCCTTGTGGTAGCAGACAAATCGCCTGGCTTATAGCAATGTGCTGAAAGAGAATGCCAGCGCTGTGTATCCTTGCCAAGATGGATATGCAGACAGCAAACTCCAGGCTGTTTGGGCGTGGCTCCCTTGCTCACAGCAAACAGTGGATCAGTGGAGAATGGTGGCTAAGTTGGACTTGACATTGCCTTGTTTGTTTTCCTTTTTGGCAGATGTTGAGTGCTGGATGTTGATGTTCGAGATTCAAGGTTATAAAATCTGTGATAAATGTTTGCAGGGAATGACCAACCCCCCTCTCTGACCAACCATTGTCAAAGTGCCAGTAGCAAGACACTTAAAGAGTTTGTTTTTTGCAGGAAGTGTATTTTTTTCCTACTTGCGCAAATTGTAATAAACTAAAGGATGACTGAGTATACACAGTGTTTGGGCAGACACAAAATTGGCATATCACCTCATAAAGTTGATATAGTAGTTACACATCAATCACATTATTCGTTTTGAGTTGTGTTTCAGGCCACCTGCCAAATGTTAGTCAAACATTCACTCTTTTTATAGCTCAGTTTTGGTCTCCACCAACTCCTGAGCAGCTTAACACTCCACTATCTTCACTGGCTAATTGCTAACTTTGTCCATGTCCCATTTGGTGCTGTTGAGCAAGCAGCTGCTGGAAACAACGCTGTTTGTAACTCATAGTTTAAGGATGTTGAACTTCTAGAAGCTCCTCAATTGTAGGGAAATACATGGTTGTGCACTTGTTAGCACTAGCATTTCTTCAATTATAGAAGTTCCAAGAGTGTTTGGAACCACTGGGTGAAATTTAATATTTCATAAAAACTAACCTGTTCATTCCTAGAGGAGCCTTTTAGCGGCCAACAGTAGTAAAGTGTGGTCATGGTGTGCAGCTGCTTTGTGAGTGCACCAGTGTGCTTTCATGTCATATTTCTATATATGTGTCTGGGTGACAGTATGCAGGCATCTCTGTGTGATTCTATTTGTGTTTGTGTAATAGTAGATGGATTGTGATGGGTTGTGTTGGGATTGGTAGATGGGTTGTGTTAACTCTGTCTTACTGGGCTCCCCCGCTATACGTTGGGCTATTCTTTATTGTCAGGAGCTCATTCTGATACGTATATAGTGCTCCATAAATCCTGGCGCAGTGTGAAAATGCCAGTCAAAGTTCACGCTGCTCATGTTCATTTCATGCTTGAGTGTCCAGCCCTGTGAGCGAGGATGAGTGTGTGTATTGATGATGTGTGAATGTGCGTGTAAGTACCAGAGGAAAAAGAAAGAGATGAAGCACATTCGGAGTCCTTCCATCCTTTCCACTTTGCCGCAGAAGTCATCCATCTTTCTGAACTTAACTGCTACCAATTTATGATTGCATTAATACAGCCAGTGTTTTATCCTCATTCTAACACACAGGGCTGGTGGTGGTCTGGTAAACGGAGAAGATGACTGGCCAGTGCCATTGCTCGGGTTTGGGGTGAATATGATGAGAATACAAGCTCTGTTTAGCTCTCTGAGTTTATCCCTGCTGTTTTTTGGGTCTAACACGTCACTCGTCCGATTGTTAAATCACACTTCACTCAGTTATTAGCTTAATTATTGGCCTATGTCTTCATATAATTTAATAAATATCCTCTTGACATAAGCATGTATCCCGCCTGTAGTCAGAAGCAGCAGAAGGAAAGAGGAAGTGTGTTTCCGTGTGCATTTTTCTTTCATTATCGAATGACTTGACTTAGCAATTTGCCTGCTGACATTTTAAAGGAAATAGTGTTGCAATGCAAGTTGCTTTTATTCCAAAGGAAAACTGTGTCGCAGAATTTAGGCGAATAGGCGGAACACTGAAAAGGTCAGCCTCAGCTGTATGGATTTTCATAATGGATTTTCAGCAGAAAGAAGTCAATCAAGATTCAGTAGCAGTGTTGTTTGTCTTTTATTGGCATGTGAGGGCTTTTTTTTTTTTTTTTATCAGACTTTTCACTTTTAGGAAAATGTTTGAGAAGCTTCCAAAGCAGCGAGGGCTGAGATACATTTTGGTTGTTGCTACTTTCGTGCTGCTTTACTTAACGGTATCATAAAAAAACAGATGTATTTTCATCTGTGCTACACAGTAGTTAGTTTAACCTCAATACTGACACTTGGCAGCCTTCCTTTATATTTTCTCTTATTCAGTGATTCAACCAGACCGAACAGCGCCAGACTGATAAAGATGGGAGAGAAAGCGGCAACATAAGTGTTGCAGTCAACACTTAAGTAAAGTGTGTCTCCTCAAAGTCGATAAAAGTGCTACCTTGAACTTTGAGAAACGGCAGCAAAGTAAATAAAAGCCTCATAATTGTCACTATTTTTGTACACTGATGTACTTGGCTGGCTTTTTCGCCCACTTGTGAACTATTACAGTCAACACATTTACTTTGGAGGTCACTGGTGTCCAGAGGAAAAGCTAAATGAGCATAATTAAATTATATGCACATCAGCAGAGATATACTGTCTTGAGAAATTATGCCATCTTGAGCTTGTCATTACTCCCAGCGGATGGTTGTGGAGTAAACCTTCCCCTGCCTCTCTCCCATGAACCGACTCCCATTAATAGATCCGTCCTTTATGCTTCCCCTCTTGTTACGGCCGCTCTATTTTATGATGTCACTCTCTCTGCTGAAGAGCTCTGGGCTGTTTTATCTCCTTCGTGTGTGTCGGGCACTTAAACTTAAACCTCTCTGTTTACGAGTCCCAAACTGCCTCTCCATCCTCTGCGTTTGCTTCTCAGTATCAGCTCAGCATCGCCTATAAAAGCCCAGCTATCCTTGCTGTTCTGGGAACTCGCTGTTGGGCCTCACTGTGCATACCCCCAACTAAGTGCCTGACTCCCATGCTGAGTGTGAGAACAAGCCTGCGAGAGAGAACGGACAAGTATCTGTCTATATGTGTACAGGTCTCTTTGGTCTAACCGAATGCTGTTTCCTACATGCTGGTGTTTTGTAGTGTGATTTAAATACTCAACTGCCTCTCTCAGAGGCATTTAAATCAACATGATAGATGGTAGCCGTTGTTTACTGCTCTAAATATATGCATCAAACAAAAACATTGCTGGAATGCCTTTGAACGTGTCTGTGCAACGCGGAAATGCGTCCCTCCCTTAGATGCCCGGTGAAAACGAGGGAAGCTCCCGGGGAGCACACCTGTGTCTTTGGCGTTGGTGAATTCCTGCATAGCTTTACTGTTCAGAGCAGGAGTGGATGCTACTGTTTAGTCCTCTGACCCTTTGCTATGTCCATCCCACCTCCCCCTTCTCCTCCAAGAACAGCAACTCAGCAGCTCATAAGAGCTAAAACCTTCAAAACCAGGCTCATTCTCTCATGTCCACTGCAAGTCCAGACAGCTAGCCGGCCATAAAACTATTATGTGGTCAAACTTAAATGTGTGGTTTTATTTACACGCAGTGTTTTACAGGTTGTGTCCGTCTGAGTTTGACGTTGAAGCAATATGGTGGTTTCCAGGGGAGGCCTTAGTCATACAAAGCAATGCTGACCTTTGGGCTGGAGTTCATGAGCTGTTCAGAAATAATTCACTCGATGATCAACATCTTCTATTGATCTCTTCTTGTGATTGGTATTCAGCTAGCAAACAGTAAATTAAGTTGTGAATGCTCAAATCATGACTTTCTCGTTTCCCTTTTTTTCCCCTCTCTGCGACCCAGATAAATGTGTTTGTGAACATGTGTATTCAATTTTTATAAACCTGTCCTTGTCTGGTGAGCATTCCTTCACCAACATGTATTCACCACTGTGACACGGTCATTACCACATCCATCTAGTGAGACGTTACCCCCTCCTCCCTATTCTGTCCATCCACTGACCCTTCAGCGTCCCCTCGTACCACGCTGGGCGTTTATGTCTTCATCTCTTTGTGAGCGAGAGGCTGTTTTGGCTGCAGTGTCCAATAGAGGGGTGAAGTAAGGACACACTTGAACTCCCGCAGAAGCAGTCACCACATTTGAACTGGATTTGACCTGTCCGACTGTATCATCTCTTTTATGCACCTCTTACATGCATGCATACACACAGCGTTCACATCTATAGTTAGTTATCATCAGAGGTTGGTTCCCGTATAAGAAAGCGGTTCAGAGAGTGATTTCTGCTCGAGTTGTTAAGTTATAGAGGTGGCTGTAAAAGCCCTACAGTAGCCATTGAAAGTCATGGTGGCGCTATGGGGATGGAGGGCTTGAGGCTCTTGCAGCCGCTGAACAATGCTTAATTAGCTCATAAACAAAGGCTAGTGGGGGATCAGAGAGGGCAATCAAAGTGTCCCGTTCCTTTGAGCGTCTCTCGCCGTCAACAAAGCCTCTCTAATGGCCCCGTCACTCCACTTGTTGTGTCTCACCGTGGTGTGCTTCCTGACAACATAAAAGGCTCACATTCCAAAAAGAGCCTTGGACAAGGGACGATACCCGTCCTCCACCTCCCGTGGCCCCAGATGCCTCCCTTCCTCTCTCTCTCTGCTAGATATTGACATTGCTCCTCGGCTCACCTCCACAGTGTATGTTTGGTTCCCCGTGGCGACGGTAGCTTTCATCTCTCCTCTTTCAGTCTTGTGTCCGTGACTTTGGTGGTCTGTTTTATTGCGCTCCTTTGTGTGACCCTGTGCTGGCACGCTGCTGGGAGTCTGTGAGGAAGCGCTGGACACACAGAAGACTGTGCCAAGCTCGGGAGATGTTATTCAAGCTTGGCATAAAGACAGGTGTGTAAGCGATGTGTGTGTGTGTGTGTGTGTCAGGTGTGTCTACGTGCATGCCTGTGCGTCACAGCGGCCTGCTGTTCATGTTTGTACAAGACAGTGAGTGTGTTATTTTTTGTATGTTTGGACACGAGGCCCTCTTAAAAAAACAGACGTCCGTTGCCACACGAGGACAGCACGGCAGCAGGTCGGAGGCAATCTCTGCTTGTTTGTGTGACTATATTATCATCTCCTGTTTCCTGTCAAAACAGGAAATGACATGGGCGAAAATGGAGGCTAGGAAAGTGTTGCCTTGATGTGTGTTGGCTGGAGGTCCAGCTCTGCCTGACAGTGACCCTCCTAGCCAGGAAAAACAGACCCGTTCAGGGCGTAACCCTCAGCGGGATCCTTCATGGTGTTATTTTTATCACTTTCACAAAGCACAGTGAGGGATGCTTTTCCCAGCTGTTGACACAGGTCTGGGTCATTTTTGTCTCCAAAACAGCGCAGCAGAGGAGAGAGGGAGACGTCCCATCTGGCGGTGTCCCTTTGGCTTGCAGCCTCACATGATTGTAGTCTCTGTTTAGGAAGGGAAATCCTTTTTGACATTTTGTTAATCATGAAAGCGAGACACTCCTTTTCTTTGGATGATCCCTAGACCTCCATCACAATACCTTTTCCGTCAGGCTGGAGTTGTCATGTGATTTTATCCATCCATCACACATATTTGTTAATTCTCTACAACAGGATGGCACACACACACAGTAGACATGGTAAATGCTTTTTTTATGGGGAGTACATACCAGAGTCGGAGTCAGCTATCAGTGTGGTTCAGGCGGTGGATTACTGCTGATGGCACGGCAGGTAAAAGCCCCGGTGTCTGCTGTGATATGGCTAAATGAGAAGGCATGGACAGGCACACTGCACAAACAGCTGATTAGGGAGTCGGCTAATTATTGACTGTTGAAAAATGATAACCATCTCCTGTTCTGCTCTGCGTAGGGAGTCACTGTGTAAAACTGAGAGTTCGTCTAGTGGAATTCCAAGAGTTTGAAGGCAGAGCTAAGTTTAGCTCTTTATGGGGTCTCTAAAAAAGAAAGAGCTGCGTGCACAAGAATGCTATTGTTGGATTGCACCAAGCAGGCTTTTCTGCTTTTGTTTTCCCAACAATTTATGTGCACACCGAGGCCGGAGTGACCACAACTTTTATTTATCTTAGAAAAGAAGCAGAAGACCACTACCACTGCTTCAGTCGCCAAGTTTGACCTCATGGAGAGTGAGATTTTTTGTTTGTTTGTGATATTTGATGAGTAACTGAACATGAGACCAGACAGGTAAACATGAGCAATAGCTCCTTCGGCACGTAGCGTCTATACCGGCAGCAATGGTCTGCTCCTGTCTCCGTGACCCAGATTAAGATATGGCGTGTGCTTGCTGACTGAGGTCGATGTCATCAGCAGGGAGGTCGGAGTTCATTTGTCTTTCTTGACAGACCTTCAGGTGGTGTTCCAGTGTTTTGGCAGAAGGCCACACCAATGCTGACCTCCATGAGTCGCACAATTAGTTAGCCTTTGACCCCTAAGTCTCACAATCAAACCCTGAGCAAAGGCCGGGCATGCTTCTGCATCCCCAGACCCACTTTACATTTGACTGAATGAGTGTGTGTGTGTGTGTGTGTGTGTGTGTTTGCACCTCAAAAAGGCACAGATGTAGCGTGTGATTCAGTCTGACATGATGAAATTGCTTCCTCTTGTTTGAATCTACTTTTTAAATTAACAAAACAAAGCGATTGGAGCTGTGCATAAAATTTTACATCCCCAACTTGATGATATATTTGGCTACTTTCCATTTACCACTCATAAATATATAAAAGATCCATTAGCCTGCGTCTGTCTGCTGCAGACTGTACAGTTATTCTCTTCTTGAATGACGATTGTTATTTAACTGCTCTTAACTGTGTGTTACTCATGCTCTTAAGTGCAATTAAAGCACATCACTCACGGCTTATGCAGACAGACAGAGTCAGATGAATACCATCGTACCCTTGAGCCAAAAGTATAAATCTCATTGCAGACTCATTCTTTCTTTTTTCACTTTGTTTGACATGTTCCCTCCTTGCAGTGTGACTCTGAACACTGTGTCTGCGTCTTCCTTCTGCTTCCCCGAGACTGCCTGTTTCTCCATCATGGCGAATTCCTCAACTCTGACTGAGCTCTGTGCTGTGTAGTGACATTTCATGTGAGCAGGCAGAAAGAAGGACCCTGAAGAATATGAAGAGCACAATTCAAGACAAGAACTCAGCGCTCAACAAAGCTGCCAACAACTCCAAGGTTATCTCTTCATTTGACAATGTGAAATGACAGCAGCAACGTCCTTGTCCGCCCATGTTGGCGTCCCTGTCATGAGAATAGACAGTTTTGTAACTTTTTCCCAGGTTTGTGAGAGGTTGTGCTGAAAAAAGGCTGGATTGGCAGTCTCCCACAGTAAGGTCATGTCTATTTAGACAGTGATTTGTCCGTCCTCTTAGTCACGTAGAGGCTCGTTCAAACGGGTGGATGAGTTACAAAGCCTTTACAAATTGTTCTGCTTTCTTTTGTGTCTGCTGGTGTTTGAATATTATATTAGTCTATTAATTATATTAATCAGCTATCGGGGATGGCAATGTCAGTCTTTCAGTCTGACGATTGGTCAGTCTGTCTGTCCAGCACTTTCTTTTAGACTTCTCTAGCACCAGCAGTAGGTTGACATTCTTGGCTTCTAATAAAATATATGAACTAGTATTGGACAGATTACTATAAAATCTCTGCAGAGAGTGGAAGAATCATAATGACTGATCCTCCTAACGCTACCGGCAGGTTAAAGTTTTCATCCTTCCTGTGAAATCTCTTAACATTACTAGATGGATTGGCACAAAATCTGGTACAGACATTCATGGTTTCCAGAAGATGTATCCCACTGATGTTGGTGATCCCCTGACTTTTCCTTTAGCCCCACCAGGAATGCATTTAAATGTGTTCAACAAACAGTATACCTGCTCTACATCAGCATGTTTACATTGACACTGTGAGCATGTTAGCGTGTCGACATTAGCATTTACCTATTTATCAGTTTTGCAAGACAAATATGTTCCATTAAACTTTCATGTGAATTAATAATAGTTAGAGATATTTATTATTTAGGGAAAAAAATGGCTTTCAGCCTAACCAATCCTCACCAACTGATTTGAACAATAAGTGAAATGGTTGGAGTTGCTTGTTGTTGTAGGCCACAGGGCCATTTGCAGGATGCTATTGTTCCTGAAAGACAAAGTGGCAAAATGTGCATGTGAAACAATTTTGATAAGGCAAGCATTTTCTAGGATGGTGAATGAAAATCCTTCAGACTCAGTAAGTGGATTAGTGTGCGCCATTCTCCAGTGAGATAGTTCAGCCTACTTCCTTATCTCGCTGATGTTCAATTGAATGTGTCTAGACATCTCAATTAGCAATAAAAAAAAAACAGATAATGGTTAGTGCTTATCTCAGTGTGTTTATTTTTACCAGTACTCTCACCACCAGCTTTCAATGTTTAGTTCTCATAAACAGACAGTTTTCCATTAATACAACCCTTGCTGGCTGAAAGCCTGGGCTGATGTTTAAATTTCTATTATTAGTGATAATTGTGTTCTCTGAGAAGTCATTGGCATGGTAATGACATCTTTCATGATAAATTAGTATTCCCCCCCTCCGTCTGCTGTACCTACACAAGGCTGTTGCACCAAAACGACTCCGCCACTCGCAACTCTACTGCTCCATTGTTCTGTCGACACGCAGCAGCTTTGTGAGACACAAAGCATGTCACTCTCTGAGATAATGCTCTGCAGACTGGGGGTGGATGTGATAGGGACGCTCGGCACAGCTCACCTTGGCTCAGGATGATTTGTGCTTTGCTGTACAAACACGGTTAAGGAGCCAAAAAATGGGGGACAAACCTTTAGCTCATTCTATAGTCCCTACAGCTTTTGTGATGCTAATCAGTTAGCCTGTTGCTCACATATCTGCGTTGGCACACGGGCCGATAAGTGAAAATTGAGATATCTGCCGAATAAAAAAGTGCCATGCTCAACAGTAACCACTTACAGAGCCTCATTATGTGGCTTCTTCTCACAGACTGAATCTATAGAGTCACTTCATGTGTAGAGAGAGAGAGTGGGAGGTAGACTGACACTCCAGGAGCAACTGAAAACTTGAATATTTATCCATATGGCAGCTTGCCAGCGTAATTACTGTACCGTCCATTACAGGGGGGAGAATAATTGTTGTAGGATACTCAACATTTCACCTTGTCATCATTTTCATACCACTCTATTTTCATGACTGGGAGTATGTGTAGCTATGCATTTTCGTAAAAGGTGTCTGGGGTAATATATCGTAATAATCATATAAAATGAGGCCAGTGTGCTAATATTGTAGATCCATATGTTCGTCTGCATGGCAACTGTGCTGCTTGGCATGAAAAAGTATTTAAATGTTGATCTAAAAATGATGAATTCTAATCATGTCGTTGATGTGTAGACTGAGATTTTTTCCATTAGGAGATCTGGAGGAAGTTGATGAAGATACCCAACGCAATTACGCTGTTTGAGCATGAGTAACTCCCTTTGCATCTTTCTTGCATAATTAACACTTGTCACACTTTTTCCCCCTTACTGTGGCTGACGAAGTCCTGCAATGGAGATTAAGCTTCAGCGGTGGTTTGTTTTCTCTCTAAATAAACTGCAGGGAACTGGGAGTGCTCTGTGAAAACGAGAAGTTCTCCTGCAGAACAAACTGCGGTGAATGCAGCTCTTTCGGTGTGACAGTTCAGACAGAGAAGAAGCAGGTGGCTGTCATCACTCTGGTAGACTGAATAGGGGTTTTAAATACAAGTGAAGTAGTGGTTTGGACTGTTTGAAGGAACTATTGTATCAGGATCCTCTGCATTGCAGTGAGTGTTTTAGAGTGGGCTCTTAGACAAAAATAGATCTTTCAACAAGCTCCAGTGGATGGTTGGAAATACTGAATACTGTTCAGGTCCACTCTGCACACTAATGAGGACTTTGCAAATATATGAAACAGTGGTGAAATTTTGATTCTGTGGTCATATTCTTTTATGCATATTTTTTTCCAAACAGTAGACTCAGAAGAGATGAAGTATTAATCTCTATTTTTCATTTGCCATGCACTCTGAGAATGTGCCAGACGATTATTTAACCCTCCTCCCCTCTTTTCAACCTTCATCGCTTCATTCCACTTCACCCCCCCCCCCCTTTTTGCCCTTGCTTTCACCTGCAGTTTACAGCAACACCTGGCTTCTGCCTATCCAGCTTGCCTGTTGAATTTTTCATTATGTAGTCATTTTGGTTTGTTTCCATAGCTGAGCCTGGCTGGGGGAAAAAGAGAAACTACCTTGAGAGCGTCTCGGAGCCAGAAAATTAGCCATTCTAATTAGAAGTGCAGAATTGTTGGTGCAAGTGTACATAAACACAATTCACTGTGTCCCTGGTGAAGACAGCAAAGCAAGCAGCCCTGCTGCTGTCTGACTTGCTCAGCAGCAGCTATGGGCAGGGAGGTGGAAAAAATATGAAGAGGAAAAAATATTTTCTTCCTTCTAGTTTGTCTAGTGATGCATTTGAGCTTTATATTTCCCACTGTTGAGGGAACTTTAGAGGAATGTTGTTCTCTCTGCAACAAAGAGCATTGCTTCATCTCTTCCATTACCACCAGATGTCCGATGAAGACATCTTTCTTGCAGTTGCTTAAGTCCCTCGCTCTCCCACTGGTGAGTCCAGGCTGGACCTCCCAATGGTCTGACCTCGGCCAAAGCCGATGAAAGCTTGACACTGAGCTGAGACAGTGAAGGCTGCCCTGGGTCCACACAGGAGAGAGAGAGAGAGAGAGAGAGAGAGAGAGAGAGAGAGAGAGATGTTGGAAAGGGGCGGGGGGCAAGGGAGAATGAAGTCTGTCCAAACAGTCTGAAAAGGGCTTGTTTTCTTTATGTGCGTGAGTGAACAGGAAAAGGTAATTAACTGGCCAAGTGGCGAAAGGCTGGAGTGATGGATGGGAGTGGTGTAAAGAGACAGCCACACAAGGGGAGACACACACACACACACACACACACATATTTCACCCATTGCTCCTTCTAACATAGAGCCTGGTTAAGTAAACCTTTTTATGTAATTACGCCTTTATAAAAACATGTATGTGCGACTCATTTTGCCCTCAGTAAGAGGAGCTACAAACAGTCACACCCTGATAAACGGGTCGACCATATGGAGTGGTGACACATCGTTATACTCGGTCATTAATGGTTGCAGGGTGGTTTGGCAAAGACTCATGAGTGATTACATCTGACTCTATCTATGTTTAACCTGAGGGTCAACAGGATCTGTGGTCTTTTTTGTTTTTGATGGACAGTGACATCTGTTTTTATGGATGACAGGAAGAGCTGTAGGCTTCAGCCATAGTGTACAATGATCTGTATCACAGTGCAAGTAAGCCCAAAACAAAGCGACATGTCACACAAGATCTTATCCAGGTTTTCTTAAAAAATAAATGATTTCGTAGTGAATCTTGCGTGTTTCTTTCGACCCTGCAATCGTCCGTCAGAGGATGTGACACTGTGATATCCTGGACAGGTGGCGCTACGTTGCTGAAAGTGTCACCAAGGGGTAAATCCTCTTTGCATTTTCTGTCAGCAGTTCACTGACAGTTAAAGGGAGGAAAAGGCTAAATCACACAGGCCAGACAGACTGGCATCTGTCTCTGTGAGCTCCACATGAACAGATGCTTGACGCAGGGAGACTTGGCTGTTCATTTAAAGGAATATTGATGCAAAAATCTGATACGCTCTCTAAACCAAGGTAATCGTCTGTTTGATTTAGAAATGGGGAAGTTTGTTCATTGTAATGTTTTGTTGACTTTGTGAGTAAACTGTTTGTCTTCAAGATAGCTGCAGAATTAGGCAATACTAGCTTATCTATCTTAGAAGAATGTCATATTCCTGACTGTTTTTGCAGAATTGAAACATAAGTAACACTGAATATTCAGTCTTACTTGGTTTAAAAGTGAGTCAGAGTGAAACAGGAGCAGCAGCCCATGAAAAGCAAGAATGGAATTGATTTTTGCAACCATATCTCTCACAAAAGCTTAAAGTAAGATAACAGGATAAGAGTCTAAATGCAGCCTCACTTAGACAAAAGCCAAATTTCACATTAGAAATTCCGAAAAAGCAGCAGAGATATTTCATCATAATTTGATGGAATCTCATTGTGCTCCAATAAAACACCTAAAGAGTGACAGAAAACTGGAGCACCTAAACTTTTTTCACACAGCTACTGAGGATGAATGAATTCATTACTGTAGTGGTGTATGCTTTTTGTCTGAGGCAGTTTTATCAGGTAGGTAATGACAGTGTACTTGTGTTGCTGCAGATACCGTTGCTTTGTTTGGGGGAAGTCTTATTACAGGTTGGTTTAATCTTGTCAAGTCAGCAAACAGGGGCAAACATCTGTTTGATGTGATTTGGTGAGCCGTCCCATTTTGTGTTCTACCAAAGGCGTTCCCACAGAGTTAAATAGCATGCTAGTGTGACATCCTGAGTCATTGTCTTCTCTGCCTCCGAGCAGGCAGTGGTTAAATTTAATGGTCTGTATCCGAGATCTGCTGCTGCACTAAAAGCTCTACCTGATATCTAATCAGGCCTTCCAGCCCTCCGGTCCT
This sequence comes from Argyrosomus regius, assembly GCA_946959425.1. Lineage (NCBI taxonomy): Eukaryota > Metazoa > Chordata > Actinopteri > Sciaenidae > Argyrosomus > Argyrosomus regius. The sequence continues at coordinate 12,598,151 of OX336887.1, read as the reverse complement.
TCAGGAGATCCAAGTCGAGTTGGCTAGCTTGGGAAAGCGGTTGAGAGAGGTGGAGGTGGTGGGGATAGTTGAGAAGGAGCAGGGGGCAGAGAGGGATTACACCACTGGATGTGTTGCTTTTATCCTGGGAAGGTAATCTGCCTTAATGCCCTGTGCTCACCCGGGGCAAGGCCAGCAGCTGTGCTCGTTTTTCTCCGACTTGGCTGTCAGAGTGAGCCAGGCTACCTGTGGGAAAGCAGGCCAGCTTGAAGCTCTCGTCGGGACCCCGGGACCTGGACTGGGCTCCTGCGGTTTATTGGGGCCAATCCCTTTGAGACTTATGGAGATGGTGTGTGGTTAGGGTCAACACTGTCTCCGGCCAAGTAAACAGAGATGGCTTGGTCGCATCCTTACAGGGAAGCAGAGGAAGGGAAAGTCAGGAGTTGAAAGGGCATTAGATTTGGCAGCTGCTGTGTGGTCTTTATTTTACAAGAAATGCAGTCATAGGAAGTACTTAAGAATTGTAATGTGTAAACAGGACTGGTGCTGGTGAGAACAAAGTTTAGTGAGGACAGATATAAAGCAGCGTGATGTTGTACTGACTCCTTTTGAGGAATGTTTCCATGAATAATAAAACAGAAACCTGGAGGGGGAAGGAAGGAAGGAAAGAAAGACTGAACAATTTAATCTTCAGGAGTTAAACTGGCTTGTGTTTCCGTTTACAGAACAGTTACAATGAACACAGAGGATTATTGCTTATTGTTACAATGCCAGCTCTGGATTGATTCTGGGTTTGTTGCACTCTGACTGATGTTAGAAATAAGAAAGTAAACCAGATTCAACAGAATGCTTCAGATTGTCTGCAATTTTAAAACCGTTCACATATAAGCTGACAAGCCGCAGGCTGCACTATGTCAGAACTTTTCACTTTATTTTTTCATCATTGTAGATGCACGTTGATACAATTTTCACTTCATTTCACTTTCTGCCTCTGCTCCAGTGGGTCATGCGCAGCTTTTATGTCTGGGAAATATCTGTTGGGCTCAACCGGAATAGAAAATATGGTTTCCCAGAGTATTTTGCTTTCAATGTAGCGTGCCTAAAAGTCTCTCGGCTAGCGAGGGGCCTCATGCATTTCAAATCACTATGACCTTCCCTTGATTTAGGTCAGTTTGCTGCTGTATATATGGCCTGGCGCTCCATATCAGAGGCACATCAGATGCTGAATGCAGAAACAGACAGCAGTTTCGCTTTGTCTGGTTAGAGAAAAGGTGTACTGACGAGGCGAGGTAAATGAGGTGTGATTTCAGTAAAAATCCTGTATGTGACTTTACCCGGTGGTTTGCGCCCTAAGGAGGCATGGGAGAGAAATCATGCACATCTTTCTCCCTGTCCCCTCATCCATAAGTGGTTACGGCTGAGCTTGTTTCCATCAGCCTCTGGGCATGGGCTGTCTGTGATGACACTCTCCATCAACCCAGAGAGACAGTCAGTGGTTCTCTCTCCTGCTGCTGCTGCCCTGGTTTTCATCACAGTTAGAGTGAGGGACAGAGACAAACTTAGGTCTCTAAGGGCTGTGAAAGGCTCATTCCACAGGCAAGGCTTTCTCTCCACAGTGCGCTCACCATACCTCCTTAGCATAATAAGGCCATAGCATCTGACTACATTTGTCCCCAGAGTTTAATAAAGATCAGTGCTGACAGGCAGTAAACCAACACAACCACCCACAAGCCTCCAGGCAAGGGCCACAACCCCGGCCTACCTCCTCCCACCTCACTTTTTCTCTCTCTGTCCTCTTATCCTCACTCGTATACTCTGACTCTCTCTCTGCGGATAGACCTCGGGTTGAAAACCAAAACCATCTCCCACTTGTGCAGAACAATGACTGAGGAGTCAGAGCCCTGAAGTAGTTCCACGCCTCTCCGCCGACGGGAATGCTTTGAACATTTTGATTGTGTTGATGCTGTGTGTTACATACTTCACTCAAGCAGTGCTACTCTTCACACCCACTTGCACCTGTCAGTAATAGATCATATGGATGATAAAAGAAACAATATGACTTTAGGGCTGGGAGCACTCATGCATCATCTGCTTCATGTTTTCCACTTTATGCTTATGCACAAGATCTCTTACATAAGGCAATAACTACATGGTGACTTTAAATGTGTTAAATGTATATATTTTTATATCCAGAGTGATGTGTGAAATATCTATTAATCTTGATGTCCTTTTTGATGTGTTGTCCTCTTCTCCATCATTTATATACCATATAAAGATGGATTCTGTGTCCTTCAGTTTCATCATATCCACATCATTCTCCTCCACGTCCTCAACATCATCATCCTCATCATCAGTGCCACCAACCTCATAAGCCTCGTGGCCCTGACCCTTTATTCACTCCATTGGGCGTAAAGCTTACAGACAGCTTTACAGGAGAAGCCCGCTCTCTAACCTCCAGAATCCTAACTGAATAGCAGATGGGCTCAGCTTTGTGTGTCTTTTTATTAGCTCCCCTAAATCAACACCTAACAATGCATGGAGAGAGAGAGAGACAGGGAGAGAGAGAGGGAGAAATTGATTTCTTCCATCTACCAATGCCCCGAGGTGGGTAAGGGCTGGTCGGAGGGTAAAGGGTGAGGGGTGATGGAAGGGCGGAGTTGACTGGTTATGACTTGGCTTCAATTTCCTGTCTAGGATGCATATACATGAAGCCAGACCAGGCTGTGAAAATAGCAGCCAGTGGTGTTTTCTGTAGCTCTGTCATACATTTTATTCCAATTTGTCAAAGACCGGTTTATCTTTCAGCGGAACTGTCCTGTCCTGCACTAGAGATCGTTCACGTGTCAGGATCTAGCAGCATTAGATATAAAGCTCTAGCATTTAGCATCATATTTCTATTATAAGCTTCTTACATTTAAATCCATTCCTTACTGAGATATAGCATCAACATTCACTTGATACCATACTGCACTTGATCTACTGTTAACCAGTCGTCAACCCGTTGGAGTTTCTCATTTATTGTGAGATTTATGGGTTTTTCTACATCCTGACTGTGTTTTCTAGTCGTGCTTGCATCCTGTCCGTGCCTGCCCATGTGTACTAAGTAGCCAGTATAGTAAATCATTAACCAGAACCACTCAGGCCAGTCCTGTACATGATTGTCCTCTAAGTAGAGGGATGATATGGAGATTATGCTTATCCATCAGGGTACACTGAGTATAATTCCGATGATACAGCTTTCTGAGAATAAGAGAAATGCACAGATGATGCATATCTACATTTTTCTGTAAGGCTGTGGGAAGGTTGCGTGATCATACTATTAATTCTGTGGGTGTTTGCAGGGAAAGGTCATCTAAAAGTCTTTGTATTGAGCTGCTTTCATTGGGAGGAGATTTAGGGTCCCTCAGCCTGCGTCTGTGGTCTCTGGGTCTATTGGGTTATCTGTATTAAGTGGCACTGCATTAGGGTAGAGGATTGTTGTTTTCCCGCTGCTTCACTCCTCCTGATCACCTCAGAGGCTCCACGGAGCAAAGGCCTCATAAACATTTATGTTTGGGCTGTGGGCTCATGTCTTAGGCCATGACTCCACTGGGCAGAAGCCTCGAGCCCCTTTATGCCTCTTAAGAGACTGTGTTGTCTGTGTGTGCGTGTAAATGTTTGTGTGAGTGTTTATTTCAGTAAAAACAAAAAGAAAGTTATGTTCCACCCTCACTTAAGATTTGAATAGTTCACTGATAGCTTTGTGTGACTCCAGCTTCCTGGAAGAGGTATTTATTTTCTCATTTGGTGCCTTATCATATGTTTTCATGCTGGGACACTTATGTAAATGTATGGCTTGAGGGCGCAAAAGTCCCCTCAGCTGTTGTTTTCTTTTGTCATTCCTCCCAAGCAGAGATGGACACTCTAGGGAGCATTCTTAGAGACGAAGTGAAAGGACAAAACTCCACTGGACATCGTCTCTAAAAGCAGTAATAGGCTGAAATCTGCTCAGTCCTCTTCTTTCTAAAGCTTCACAAAATAAATGAAAGGCACATTTCCCTTGTTTTCTTTTTTTTTGTGTGAGGAATGTCTCTGTGGGATCTTCAACTAATCCCTCAGAGCCTTATTTTCAGAGTTGTTCCTCACGTTTGGCTTGTTTGGACTTAGCTCCCCTGCAGACGCTGTGAAATAAGCACATGCCTGGTGAACCTGATCAGCAGTCTTAAGTTGCATGCAGGCAAAAGCATCTCAATCTAAACAAACAACCATCTTGAATAAAGAGGAAGTGGTTAAATTAGGGAGTGAGTGTCCCGGAGGGCAGTCATGGACCACACTGGTAGCAGACCACTGACGCGCCTGGAAAATGTGAACAAAATAGAGGAAATCCTTTCAAAAGAACAGATAGTGAGATATGCTTGAGATCAACTTGCTACATGCATAAAGTTGTGTATGGAGTTAAAGCCTCTCTCTCTTTCGTGTGTGTTTACTTTGCAGGACCCTGGATATGCAACCTTCCTGTTTGAGCAGCTTCAAACACCTGGGAGCCATGAAGCTGGTGTCAGCTGTTGCCAGGTGTGCGGCACACCTCTCCACCAACTGAGGCAGGAGGCCTTGCAGACGCTTCACGCTCCCATCCTCACCATCAGCTCAGACATCACCGCTATGCCCCCTCCATCTTTTATACCACAGCCTGCTAGACTCACTGTGTCGTCCTCCAGTGTCCATGCAAAACAACTGTCCAAAGGCCAACCAACTGCGCATTCTGTCCTGCCCTTGGGGGAGCGGCACAGGGTACCAGGCTGGTCGCAGAGTCCCTCTGTCTCTTCAGGGCCTAAGACAAGTGTCCAGGTGACAGTGGCAGGAGGGCAGCTCAGTGGATCCCTGAGCTCTGTCACCATTCAGGCACAGCAGTATCTTGAGGGCATGTGGAGCATCTCCAGGGTCAACAACTTCCTCCCTCAGCCTAAACCGGTATGTTTTTTTTTTTGTGTGTGTCCTTTTTCACATTGTATGCATTAAAGCAACTTTAAAATAGCAAAATGGTAGAATGAGCTTACATTCAAATAGTAGAGAATAACTACTAGCTACTAGGTCTAGCTACTTGAGTGCCCTTTTGAAGTTTTGAGGGCCATAAAACCATCATGTGCTTGGTATGTAATAGATATGACTTTTTATGGGAATTCAGTCACAAGGAAAAGTCATAAGAAATATTCCAAATAATGAAATCAAACAAATATGAATCGAGAAATACTTGGAGAACACCATTTTTTCTTAAAATGTTCATCAGGTCAAGTCTTGTTACTACAAATGTCACATTTCAGACTGTTAGAAGAGATGAAACCCTGCAGAGAATCTGCGAGTCAGAGCTCTGCAGGAGTGCTGACCTCTCATTCCTCAGTAGTCATGGAGCCTGAGTGATCTCAGGTCAGAGGTCATCGCAACACTAATCTGCTGACCTCCTCCTCAAGGGCATTTCAAATGACCACCCCACAGCCTCACCATAACTCTTCCCTCGTTTTGGATAAGCATTAGTCTGTGCTTTGTTAGATGTCTAAGAGACTTGGAGAGGTCCTGAGTTTTGCCCTTGGCGTGGTGGGATTAATCATGCTCTACCTTGTTTATGACTTTAAGTAACTGTGCACCGTGGTGTTTTTCTTCCAACATAAGTTCTACAGCAAAATGTTTGAGTGTTGACAGTGATATTTAGCATCTTAGAGCATATTTCTGGCTGCTGATATTGAGGTGTCCTTATCACTGATGTGTCTCTTCCTGCATTGACGGGGACATCTGGCTCCGTCCAGACCTCATTTACAAACCTGTGACATTCTTCACCAGGCAGACTCAGTGTACAGACCAAACAGTATGTGCTAACATCAACTAGTCATTGCACTTTGATATTACCCATCAGATATATAAGCTGTAAATTTCAGTTTTAACTGTGTTGATAACTGCAGTGTGTTATGCATCTTGGCAGTGTTATTCCTTCCTTTCTGCTTTGACAATTGAAGACAGATTTTCACTCCTCCCTTTAATGTCAACAAGTGCCTTGAGAGATGGTTTATGGGAGGCCATCAAAAGCTTTTAACTGCATGTACGCAATCTAGGGCAAATCAAACAGCCTGGCACAGAAGGGAGAGGCTGACTTGTGCTCTTCATCTATGTGTCTAAAAGCAATTAGTGGCCCTTGGAGCTGCGATGAGTTGCTCAATGCCACATAGCTGAGGCTGGGGCCCTCCTTGGACAGAGAGAAATGTCCCTTCAGGACATGAAGTTACAAACACAGCAGAAATGGGTGTTATTTTCTCAAGCTCGTTTCTTTCATTAAAAGCAGATCCTTCAGAATGACAAAAACACACACACACACACACACACACACACACACACACACACACACACACACACACACACACACACACACACACACTTCGAGGACTGGGAGTTGCGCTGTGCCGAAAGGCACAAGCTTCAATTCATTATTCCCTCTTGGTTTTTTTGTGGGGAAAGCATGCAGTGTTGTTCAGACAAAGAAGGAGAGATGGACTGTGTGTGTGTTAGACTGAAATCATTCAGAGTCTGTTAACCAGGGAGCCTGGGGCGCTCCCACACACAGCCCATTATAGGGCACCTTGAATCTCCCATTTGGGAAAAGGCTCTGGTTAACATCTGGAATGATGTTTGTGGTCGATGGAATTGAAACTATCTGCCTCCCTATTTGTAATAGGCTGACACCGGTTCATATGAGTGTAGCTGCCTTGAACTTTGGAAATGGCACCAACTGCACCTTTCCCAGATGGTCTTTTGCAGGTCTAGAACCTGATGCAAAGCCCCAACTTAGATAAGCTCCAAATTCAACTACTTAAGTAATTCCTGGTGTTATTGGCTGTTTGATTGAAGAGAGAGAGAGAGTAGTGTAATACTACTTTTCAAAACTGATTGCCGGAATCTGCAATTCTCCCTTTGCTCCGTAAAACCTACAACCACATGTGCGCTAATCTACAAAGACCAAGTGCTCTTGACCCATGAGGGTTTCCGTTATTAGCCCACTGGTTGCCTGCTGCCACTGCCTGCTTCGTTGCCACCAATTTGAAGCCCAGCAGATGATCTTGGCTCCTGCTTCTTTGGTGCAGCTGGGCTAGTATGGCAGTGTGCCACAGAGAACATGATGATAAGAAGAAAAGGATACAGGAAGGAAAGGGAAGGACAATTCCCAGTCTTGCCAAATTAGGAAACAATTAAAAATTGGCGATGATGTTTTGGTATTTGCTGATAGACAGTGGACATTTTCAGAGCAGAGCTAAATTTGAGAGTGTTTTACTCTAGTTCTGTTCTCACATGATAGAACTGCACTGTTGTTAGAAGTCAATTCTCACCTCACTTGGTTTCTGTTGGTTACAGAGGCCAGCCAAGCACGACAGCCAGATTAACACAAGGCCTATTTCACTTCTGCAGTAATCGTCTGTTGACCGATGGGATCATAGGTCACAGGGGAGTCCTGGCACTCTCAGCAGCTGAGGAGAAGATGGACTGCTTATAGGTTGCTGGCCATACCTACACACTTTAGACTTTAGAAGAAGCACTTTCCTGAACTCTTTTTCTATCTTTCTATTCTCTTCTTCACTCTCTTCATTATGTTCAAATCTTTCGCTTTGTCTCTCCCCCCCCCTCCTTTTTCTGCTCTTTCTTTCCAGTGGCAAACCAAGGCAAAGGGATCACGGAGGGCTGGGGGTTAAAGGGTGGAAGGCCAGCTCATTACTGACTCTCGGTGCAAACGGTCGAGCACACATGGCTCCACTGACACTGCCTAATAACCTGACCAGGGGATAGATTGTACTTTTCAGCTAGTATCATGGCCAGTCCAGGTCCAAGGCTACAGAGAGCAGCTTGGCTGAAGGACTCCGGGCTTAATACCAAGGGGAATACTCTTTGATAGGGTGTGATGAGCTTGAGTGTCCGCACACCTATATATGTGTTTGAGTCTGTTTTTTATACATTTTGAGCCCATACCCCCAACCCTTGTCAGGTCCTGAAATCTGCTGCCACTTGATTTTTAAACTGACACTACCCCGACTCAATCAGTGACAGATTTGATGTGCTATACACATCAGCTTCCTGTACGGCTGCGTGTGAAGTGCTCTAGTCTTTCGTGCCAAAGTGTAATGGGTCTACTTCCCTGGTATGCGCAGAGTTCCTAACCTGTCACAGACACCAGCATGGTGTGAGGCTTTCCGCTTTGGCATCTGTGTGAGGATCTGTATTTGGCTCATTTCAGCTTGCAGCCAATTTTTCCATGGTGCACTTCTCAAGCTATAACTTCACACACAACGCAGCTTGATATCAGACTTAACCTCTATGATAAAGTCTCAAGAGAGCATAACCAGAACTCGGCTGTGATTCGTAACTCAGATAACAAGCTCAAAAGTAAGAAATGGGAAAGTGGTGATTCATGAAGCACATACACTGTGGGCCCACTGCTTGACAAATGGTCAGTGAAGCTTTTCTGGGAGAAGATAATGCAGCCATGCTTTAATATAGCCACACATTGTACTGCATGTAAAGCTAACAGTGGCCGCACTCGGAGGAGCAATAGCCAAGCCTCTCATGTGAATGTCAGAATGTAAATATGTCCTCACATCTTGATGTATAGCATTCACATGTCAGGGTTGGCATATAAATAGTGCAGCTGTCGGCCCGTGTTGACAAATGGCAGATAATGGAAGGCCATACACTTTACGAAAAAGATTGTAAAGGATGTTATTTTAGTTGCCAAACATGAATCTGGGGCAAACACTGAGGTGGTAAATATGCAGAGGGCCTGAACTGTGTTTATAATACATATCCTGTCAAATGGCACTGAGGCTGCAGCGCTGTGTTGTGCTCAATTCAAGGTCGTTGCTGATTACACAATGTTTGTGTGTCAGTGTTATAAATGTTTTTAGAAAAACTTTGGCCCTTATTTATTTAATTTTTCCGTTGCTGAAAAGCCACAGAACCACTTCTTGTCAGCTGCTATTGATCATTGTCTTGCAGGATAAACTAGCGGCTCCGGTGAGGATTAACCTTTTGTCAGTATGGTGAGTCCAGCTCAAGTGTAGTCTCGGAGTTAGCTTCTGGCTCGTATAATTAGCTCTCTGCCCTCCTTCAGTTTGGCAACGAGCAATCAGTGAACCACTGCAGGCTCTAGAGCTCCAGCTGAACCTTCATGTCCACTCAGCTACACCTGTTTTAGCTTCAACCTTAAACAGAAACTAAGGAAACTAAGATAGTTTAGTGTGTGACTGGCTGCTGTATTTTGTGGACTATGCATCTGTAGTTGTGCTGTGTAAAAAAGCTTTCAGTTTTCAGTAAGTTAATGAAAATCTGGTTGTTTGTCTTTATCTAGCTCTAAACCCACTGTGATGATGATAGCTGTTTATGGATGACCTGCTGCAGAACATACATAACAAACACGAAGACGTTCGGGGGGTTATGTCCTGTGTAGCTTTAGAATTAGTTACCTGAAAAACAGATGCAGCTCACCTCAGTTAACTTCTGTTCAATTACGACACTGCCAAAGCTGGGTGTGTTCATGCAGGCACAGTTTCGATACCTCGTAAACATTTAGCCCGTGGAACTAATCTCATTTCTCACATTGTTGTTTGCTCCCTACGAAACTTGCTTTTAGATCAACCTGCAGCATGACACGTTCCTCTTTGCTGACGAGTAAAGTGCCAAATTAGCCATGGAGGTACAGATATAATCGGGAGCACAGTGAAGTAAATCGCTAGTGATTTAATTACTAATTAAATGTGGGTTATCACTTAATTACAGTAGGCTACAGCCAGAGCAACCTCAAGAGTGTTGCCAGAATCAATGAATGGTGCAGCATCCTTGCAGTTCTGTGGGGAGCTGCTGTGGATACTGCTGACTCCCGCTAACTGGTGCTGGCTGCAGCAGCTGCCTGTCCATCTGTGGCATAGGGGGAGTAATGGAGTGGAAGGAAGGTGGGCAGGAGCGGTAAAAGTTGTTTGTCGTGGTTGTGGTCTTATCTCTGTATCTGTATGTCAACAGGCCCAGGGTTTGATAGGAGATGCAGACGTGGATGTTACAGCCTTGGAGGCCCCAGTCACCACCATGACCACCAGCACCAGCAGCATTAGCAGCAGCACCCTGACGCCCTGCCGACTGAGGAGCTCCAGCCAACAGGGACTGCCAGCACCCATCACCAGTGCATCCCCCTCCCCCTCCCCCTCCTCATCTGCAGCAGCGTCCTTCTTCATTAGGTAAGCACCTCCCCCGTACTGTCAAATCGCATCACGGTTGAGTGTGTCAAAAGGTAGGGAGATTAGATTGAGCTGTTGTGGTGTTAAACGAAGTGTTTAGTGTTTGTGTGAGCCTGCATGCACTCAGGCTTCTGAGTGTGTGTGTGTGTGTGTGTGTGTGTGTGTGTGTGTACATGAAGAGAGCTGAAGAGGAGATATGCACAGACTCGCTTTCAGATGTCTGTCGATGGTTGTGGGTCATGGTGTTAACTTCCATGTGGGCACCTTTTCCATGGAGATGTTGTTCTTGCCATGGTTGAATTATAGCATTGCCTTGGGATACGCACCATCATGGGGCTAAATGAACCTTTAGTTACAGGCACCAGTGCCTATGAATGGATAATAGAATTACATAATTCGATATGAAGAGGGAGTGTCTCACGAAGGGGCTTAGGTTAAAGCCGAGTATTGTCCTGAGGTATTTCATGTTTAGTTTTTTTAGTTTTTCTTTGTTTTACTTCTTCAACTTAATGCAGCTCTTCAGATTTTGCTGTTATGCAGTTATTTTTTTATGTCGCTGAAAACATTTGGCCCCGGTGTATCTCAGGCAGAGGGAGGCTTTTTTAGCACTGCTTGGCTCTGGTGTTGTTGCCCCGGAGAGTACTTCACCCTCTACAGGCGGGTGGATAGCTGGTGCTATGTGCTATATTGTCATTGATAGATTTGTTGGCAGGCTGGTCAGTGCATACATTCCCTGCCTCTACTCTCCAAGGAGTGCTACGCCATAATGAATGTTGGCGGAAGGGAAGCTGGCTAAGAATGATGCATAGGACCATTGAAGCTCTGCACCACAGGAGGTGAAGGGACTTGTGGAGTGTGACAGGAAGCCCATGGGGGATCTGTGGAGCTTAGCCTTTCTCCAAGCACCCCAAATGGAGTTTGTCTTGCCAGCTTTCTCACAATCAGAGTATATCAGTGGGACCATGAGGCCTCTCCTTTGGCTAAGGGGACATTCCAGATCCTCCACTAAATATGCAACTTCCTGTGCGTGCTGCTTCCCGTCACAAGAGCAGTAGTCCTGAACAACAGCAAGGTGTGGCCCTCCGCTAGACAGGGTTAATTCCCGACACTGATTTATTAGTTCTCATGTTTTCTTTGGACCTGAGCTCAAAAAGAGTCGCATAGAGAGTCAAGTCTAGCCAGCCAGTGTGGGCTAAGCGCAGGGAAAAAGAGGGAGGTGGACTTGTTATTTCCCCTGTAGCAAGTCCTGGTGGGGCACAAGTGCAGTAAAAAGGGTTCCACCTTTCATTTCATCCCAGTGATAATTTGCTGCCAAGAATGTGGTGTTTTACTTGGCCCAGAGAAACACAATAATGATGGGCCAACTTAGAACAGCATCACATTCTGCAGATACAGAAAAGAGTGGTGGAGATGCACTGTGTGATTTGAACTGCACCCCCTTTTCCTGACCCTCCGCAGCTGTTGCCTGCAACAGGAATATCATCATCATCCTCCTCCTCCTCATCATCTTTGTTTCATATTTTTGTATGTCACTGCTGATTGAAATGTAAGTTCCCAAAAGTCAAAACGAATTGAATCAAGCCACAGATTTTCTTGTTTTCTCCCTGCCCCAGGGCAAAAAAAGAAAGCAATTGAGTGTCCTTCATGTTTTAGACTTGATTGAAAACTCATATCTGATTAGTATTCCTTTTTGTTCTCAAAAGATACAATTAGCGGGATGCATGTGTAAATCCTCAGAGTGTGGGATGTAGGAGCAGAATAACCAAACAGCAGTTTCTACCCCAATGGAGTGGAGAAGGCTCCTTAGACACTTGTCTGACATTCACTAACACTGTTCCACTCAGAGATGAAATTTTAATTAGAATGCAATTAGCTGGAGCCTAGCTGCTCAAGCTAGACTGCAGCTGACTGAAAAGACGAGAACAAAAGCAATTCATTCATTTTTCATTGCAAAAGTAAGTCAACCGTTCAACTGGTTAAAAAAGCATTTAATATGTTACATTTAAAACGTCTACGAAGTTGAAAAATCATTTTAGTTTAAATGTTCATCTGATAACTACAGAAACCAGCAGGTCAGACTCACGTTGTTGACAGTCTCTGTGCACAAGTTAGTAATGTGTCCCCTCAGAATAATCAGCAGCCCTGAATAACTTCATTGTGTGAGCAAATTACTTCCTTTCCTTCAAAATAAGGTAAAAGCATTTACATACACCTGAGTTTTGATTACTCAGTGGGAGAAGCACCCATAGTGTTAAAGACATATATGATCAGCTGTAGCAACAAGTTAATACATTCATTTTAGTATATATATTTAAGTTTTATTATAAATTGGAGGGAATAAATTCTTAGTTTGAAGGAAGTAGTTATTAATTCAAAGGAACAAATGACTTTGTACACATGCATCTCAGAATTTCTAACCCTTATACCTGCGAGGCTAATAAGAGCTTTTGTGCTTTTATTCTCTGTGCTATTGCTTGTGGGAGAATTCCCCCTACAAGTCCAGTAATGAATATTATCTTGTGATGCTGCTATTTCAGAAACCAGAAAAAATGCCTTTGATCACACAATGAATGTACAGTGTCTTTTAAAGCGTTTCTGAAATTCCGGTTATAAAATCGTTCTTTTATTCTGCTTCCTGTCTCTGGTAACTGTGAAACCCTGAAACAAAGATGACCCTGGGGGCAGTAATGACCAATTGGCAATTAGGACTGGCTATAGAGTCGCATGGAGACAGGAAGAGTCAAGGGTCAAACTCTGACCGGATAGTGTGTGTGTGCATGTGTGCATATCATTATGTGTATATGTGTGTGTCTGTCAGAGTATTACTGGGGGTGGGGGTAATGGATTTAGAGCCATGTGTTCAGCTGACTAGCACGTTAAGCACTGATTGCCTTGTGACAGAGCATATGATTAGTGTATTGACACAGCGTTGTGTAATGAAACCAGGCGGAGCTCACAGCAGGGGCTCGACGATGTGGCTAACTGCCGCCTTGCAGATCCTTCTACCCATCTTTCTGATCCATTAACACCTGCTGATTGTGACGGTGTGTTTATTACCCATTGGGCCCGCAGGATTTCTCAGTGCATGATGCTGCTCAGTTTACAGTCTACTTTTCTCAGTGTGCTCATTTCTGCATAGCAGCATGAGACAGTTTCCGGGGTCTATTGTTGGTCCCTTGTTTGTGTTTGTTTGGAGCGGGCTTGTCCCTCTGTCGTCTTGCTTGCATTAGTCATACTCAGGAGGGGGATGATTTACTCTCTCTAAGGATACATGTGGGTAATGAATAGAACAGCATAGAAGACTTTGGAGACACAACAGGTCTGCAGAGGATTTAGGGACGTATGTAGACTTCAGAGGTGGCACATAAGCTGGCGGTAGGGCTGCTGCAGGGGCAGGACGGACAGCTGTTTGCTGGAATGCAGCCCCCGAGGAGTGTCAGGAGGAAGTGGTTTTATGGTCGTCCATCGCCGCCCTGCAGCTGCTGCCCAGGTGAGTGTTTCTTCAGTAATGACTGTGATTCTGCAGAAGGAATCCTCCTGTAATTGTGGTAGCAGGGCCATTTAGCCTCTGTTCTCCTGCGCACACAAGACCCTGCCTTTGTGTCAGCAACACTCACTCTGCCCTTCATCCCCCAGGCTGCTCTGAGTAACCATAGAAACAAGTCATTAGCTTGTGGGAATAAAATGTGACTGATTTTTCTTTCAAAAGTGGAGATTGGAAATCAGGGAGTAGAAATAGCCCTCTGTACGCCACTGGACTATAATTTAGTCGGAGGGAGGGACAAGCATCACTCAATAATGAGCCCTGCATATGGCAAAGTGGAAGCACTGCAGGATCACAAGTGCTTGTTCTTGTTCTGAACAACACATGCTGGATGACTTGCTGAAGTCCATTGTCCAATCAGTGTATAGTTAGAAGTTTCCATGAGGAACTTGGCCACTGAGTCCATCCTGTTTATTTGTAAAGAAGTGGAGATGCTAGCACGTGTTGCTGGGGGAAATACAGTAGTCCTAACTTCTTTCATGGTAGGTCTATACAGAAACACTCAAAGCAGACAAAGCAGGACAACGCTGTGTTTGGTTGGCTGTGCTGTGATTGACAGCAGGGATCCCTGTCACTGACTAATAGGCAGGGCAGATTATGTGGAGCAGAGGGGTCTACTGAGCACAGTGGATCTGGCCCACATGGCAGAGGGATAAAGATACAGAGCAGGACGGTAGCTTCCCGGGATGAATGTGCTTGTAAATGTTGTCATTCAGAAGGCGTGCTCGGGCTGATGCTTCATTCTGACAGCATCAGAAGCAGGAGGTCTGTGGAGAAGAATATTGGATTCACTACCATGGGAGTCAAGTAAGTTATGTTGTACACAGACACCATTGAGCTCACTTGGATGTGTGATACTCTTGTTGTGTGTATTTGTGTTGTATGTGCAGCCAAATGTTTGTGCGTCAGTTTTTGATTCTGTCTGTTGAGCTGCTCTATTGTCTTTTCTCTCTCTCCCCCTCCTCTCTCTCTCTCTCTCTCTCTCTCTCTCTCTCTCTCCTTATCTTTCTTTCTTTGTCGCTCTCTCTTTTCCGCTTGGTGGAATGTGCAGTTTTGTGCAGTTGGAGTTGGACTGTCTGCTCCCTGGAGGTGAGAGGGTAATGGTTTTGTTGTCAAGCCACAGCGAGATGGATTCCTCCACCAAAGCGAGAGTGTGAGCAGAATGTATAGCATGGCAGAAAACATACTGCTGAAATGCTGGCTCCATTTTGAGGAAACAGCCACAGTGGAGCTGAAATGTTAATACTACCTCTACCTCTAGAGCCTGACAAATGAGAATTGATTCATATCAATCTGTTGAATCTGAGCAACACATGCCCAGGGCAGCGAATGGCTCATCAGAAGTATTGAGTGGGTGGTAGCTGCGATGGTTGAGCTGCTCTGTGGTATTTGTCTTTGTTTACTGTTGGATAAAACACCAGCTGGCATTTTCCTGCAATAATCAGACTGATGGGACTAATGGCTGCCTCCGTGCAGCAGCAGACACAGTGGCAGCACCAGCTGAGGCCATGAAGGTGCTGCAGCCTGTAGATAAGCCCAGGTGTGAATCCATCCAAGGCCTGTCAGGCGCCGTCAAGGCTGAGGTGTTGATGGAGATCCAGTCTGGCCTTGCAGCCTTAGGGATCTACAGCAAGTAGATACATCCCACTACCCTCATGCACCTTCTCATCCACCAAGCAATATGTCACCTCACTCTGACTCATAATCCTCCATGATTCTCGCATAACAAACATTGTTGTTTTCTGATAGAGAGATACAGATATAATCTTAACTGTATCTGACATTCTTACAGAAGAGACATGATGTTCAGACAACCTGAGTAACTCTTATATAGTGCATGCTGCACAGGAGTATATACTGAATATTGCATGAGAAATTCTTATTTAGATTCTTTGTGTTGCTCTTCACATAATCAGTGTTCTGAAGAATTTGCTGCGCTCTCGCTGTGGTGGATTCCCTCGCCACTACAGCACTCGGGTGATGGGCAGCGTACAATCTCTTGTGCCTGTCACCATGAATGGCAAACAGCTTCGGTGATAAAGAAAAGAAAAGAACAGGGTTTGTCAAGCTTGCGTGAGGCATAACCTGGTGCCCTTTCCCCCTGTTCCCCCACAATAAATCCCTGAGTCAGGAAGTCTGTCTGGCCCACTCACATAGCCTGCAGGGGGGCAGTGGAGGGGGTCCGACAAACAAAGAGCTGAAGCGCTGACTCAAGCCTGTGCACTCACCCTGGGTCCACGTCTACTAAGCCCTGTGGGGAGAGGGGAAAGCACTGCCATCCACTCCTGACAGATTCCTTTCACATGTAGAGAAATGAGAGGATGTGGAGCACAGACCTCTGTCCTATAGACTTGTCACCTAACATAGGGTTGCCTTTGTCTCTCAGTATGTTGGTAAGGACGATCAAAAAGGCCAGGTTGTCAGCGACTAGCTGAGTGTGGGCAGGAGAGGTCATGCCCTCTGCATAAATCCATTTCGAGCTCTGTTTGCCTGCCCACTTAGCGCATTCCCTAACTGGATAATGGCTCTGATAGTTGCCCACAGGGCTCCATGATCAGTGCATTAGTGTAAGTTATCATGCCCGACTTTGCTCAATTCTCCAACTCCCATCCTGTGGAATGGATATCATGTATCATGCCTGTGGGGGCAGAGGGATTGTCATCTAAACATCTTTAGTGTCCCTCAGTGAAAGGTGTCATGCAAATAGAGTCTATTATCTTTGTCATTACAACCACAGTTACTTCTGCATTGTGGCTGAGACACAGCGAGAGAGTGTTGTAGAATAAGAATTGCAGTAGCTGGTGGCAGGGAATATGCATTTTATGACCTATTGTGTGCAGATGCAAAACAGAGCCCGTGGCCTCTGCTCCCATGAGCTGCCTTTATGTCTTACAATCCAAAGAAACAAAGATGGCTCCTGATGGGGCTTCTCAAGCATCAGTGCTCCTCAGTGCTCAGCCTCACCATGGCTTTCCATTTAACATGAATAACTAATAGCTGCTTAATCAGGGGTAGGAGGTTGATTTCCCCGAACGCTAGTGCTTTACTTTTTCAGAAACACACACACACATACACATACACATACAGTACCCCTATCTTTCCTTCTGTTTGTCAATGGGAAGGGCACAGCTTTTACGGATGGAGCTCAGATTACCACTGAGGATAAGGCCATTGTCAGGACAGGTGGTCTACTGTTTACCTCATCACCCACAGCCTCAAATGCTGAAATGTTTCACCATCATCATACTGCCTGCTTTATCTCCATCATGAGATAGCTTGGCTGCTGGGGTTTTGAAATTCTTCAGACAGCCGAATGGTAACAGCAGAGGAATTATGGGACTGATGAGACTCAAGAAGCCTACTGTATATTATTGATAGAGTTCATTATCTGCAAATGTACAAAATTAACCTTTGGTTTCACTGTAGACTGGTCCAATAAATACACAGTCAGCCACAGGGGAAACAATTTAGTGCTTCTAGCACATATTCCACATCATATTTGCACCACAATGTACGTCTTAGTTGAGAATTAGTAAAGATTAAGAGTTGTTGTGTAGGATGTTATGCCCTCAACCTTTTCTTGTCCAGTTATACAGTTGAGTCAGTGCAAAGCCGCTGTATCAAACTGAAAGTAGCAAGGAGGATTTATCTCCTCTCTGTTTCTGTTACTGCTTTCTGCATGTGCACATCGTCTTGAATGAAGAGGATTATTGCCTGTAATCGGTTCACGACCCAGCACGTGAGAGCCAGCTGCAGTGTGCTAAAAATCCCATTATCCCCATACGCTCTATGTGGCCCAGTGAGTGTTGCTGTGTGTGTGTGTGTGTGTGTGTTTCTGTGGTTGACTTTATGAGTGTGTGATACAGGATAAACTGCTTAACTTGAAATAATGCGGTTGTAGTCACTAACGTCTTAGTGGCTGTTCTCAGGGAAACATTTCCACATTAGATTAGCATTCCCTTCTCTATGTACTGTACATCTGTGATGTGTTTATTGATCCGCTTGATCAAAATGATCATTCCTTCCTTCCATCTGTATGTCGTTTCATCCTCTGCTCCCAGATCTGCAATTGTGGACCCCCTCTAGTTTTTGTTAGGTCGCCTATTGACTTGAATATAGATGAAAGATTAAGAAACACATGTTAGAACTCCCCACCCACTCCCCTGCATTCTGTCTCTCCGGACGGCCCACTGATTAATCACTCCCAAATGTTCTCAGCAGCCTGCGGGCCTGTTTGTTGTGATAGCCTCTGTGTGGAGAAGTGCAAATAAATAATCGCTAGGTGTCTTACCCTGGCAGCAAGTGATTAATGAAGCAGAGAAGTAGAGCAGAAGTATGCTGGCTTTCTTCCCCTCTGTCTGTCTCTCCCACACTCATCACGTTCTTAAGTTATACTCCATACTGATATGGTGTTACGTATTCATCTAAGAGGGCATTATATTTTTTCAGGGAGGCATTCCATGTTAATCATTATCATCATTTGTCTCTTGTATATCAAATATCCTGCCTCCATTGTGTGCCGAACTAATTTTGAGACAGGAAACGTCACTCAGTCAGTGATGACTTGATGTGAGTGCCAAGAGTTCTTCTGTGCATGCCCTGAGCAGAACTGCCTTCCTGAGATTTTCAAGGGAAAACGTGGGTGGGATCGTGGGTGAATCGGAGTTCAACATGTGTATTGAAAGTGTGAAGTTATTCCAGGTTCTCTGCAGCCTTGGAGAGGAGCATAGCAGAATACCTGCAGCAGTGTCTGAGGAGCAGAGTGAAAATGCGCTGGAAGAGATGAAAGCAGCTGTTAATCTTTGTCAGCAGTGCCAGGGGTGGGGAGGCTACAGTCTGCAGAGCAGGGAAGAACATGTCTTCATTATCATCCGTCACCCATCAGCTAAAAAGTGAATTTTCTTCCAAGACTTTTATTTTTGCTGCCTGAACCAATTTTGACGTAATAGCTGAGCATTTTCCCCACTCGCATCCAAGCAGTTTTCTGGAAGCCTCTTGTAAACAAGTAATGGTCAATTGCTAGAGATTTTCCTTCAAGGACCTTTTGACTCTCATTGCAGGTATTTCCAATTCTTTCCTCTAGGGGCCTTAAATTGGCCCCTTTATCTCATTGACTGACAAATGGGTCCTGCAGAGCTAATGCCTGTTGCTTTGTTCACCTCTCCATGGTCTAATGTTCAAGCTAGTTAAGGCTATATTAGCGAGATGTGATTCTCATTGCTAGAGAGAACAATAAAATGAACAGTAAATAGAATTATAGCCCCTGACTTTTACTCTTGAATTTCCTTCCTTTGCTTGTCTTAAGCCCCCCTTAAGCCCCTAACTTAGCAAGAGAGCTTTGTGGCCTTTCAGTGTGGGGATAGTGGGCGTGTGACTAGAATGATGGGTGTGGGGTGTTTGAAGACGCAATGTTTATGGGCGGACAAAAACACCGGATGTCAGCGTTGCCACAAGAAAGGGTTTGTCACACACTCTTGTGAGCGCACCAAAAATATTCCCTCCTCCATCATTGAGGGTTTAACCTTGGCATAGACACAGAGCACCTTCTTTGCACAGCCCTTTGAGAGTCTGTTGGCACGAGCCTTTTCTTCTTGATCTGGTGTCCAAAGGCACAGAAGATAAATCTGCTTAACATAATTCCTTTGATATTTCACGACAAAATCAGTAAGAGTAAAATGAATTAAGAAGTTGCTTTCACCTCTCCGTTGATACAAGCCAATGCTTAAATCTACTGTTGCTTATGACACTGTGGCAACAAACCAGGCTTTCTTGAATATTGATGAGTTTTTTCACTTTGGCCAACTGTTCCATTTATTCTTGGCCGACTGGGAATTCCCATCTTTGGGAATAAAGCAATTCCAAGCTGGCTGTGGCATAGCCCCAACGATCATTTTTTCCTGTTTCTTTCTCAGGCAGAAAATGATTTACCTCCTCATGGACAGCGCCTCATTGGCACAGAGCCAGGCCCACTGATCGAAGAGAGGACTTGGCTGCACACCCTGCAGCCCCATCTCTCACTGCCTCTTTCTTTCCGTCTCTCTTCCTCCTCCATCCTCTTACTGACTGTATTTGGAAATTCTCCTATTCCATCTCAGTGATCTGTAAATTATTATTTTTTTCATCACCATCCTTACCTCTGCACTGTTGTCTTCCTCACTTTCACTCTCTTTCTTTCCTACCCTGTGCTTCAAATGATCCCCCGTTGTTCAATCTATTCTCCAGAGGATGCCCTAATCCCTCGTTTTCCACCTCAGTCCACAGACCGTTTGAAAGAAGTTCTGAAGAGACCGTGACAGAACAGGTTTTCCAACCCCCGGGTAGAATTTGGGATTTTATGTACGCAAAGCTGCATGTTTCTCTGACAGTAGAGCTCTTTGAATCTGCGTTATGACATGAATGTGACAAGTCAGTTGCATAAGGAGACATCATCATCGTTTTTGCGGGGAATATTTTCTTTTCTATGACAACACATTGTATTCACAGGTGTTACTTGAATGCATTTGGCCTTACCTAATTGGCCGGGGATTGGTGCAGTGAAGATGTGTGTGCAGCCTTGGGCTGTCAGCAGTCAGCACACAAATGATGCCCCATTTGGTATTCTGTGTCCAAGGCCAGACACTGTACAGGAACAAAAGGCTTGTTGAACACCTTGTTGGAACAAAGAGATTTTCTTAAAGGCCTTGGTCCAATATATTTGGAACAAGCGAGGCTGGGTGTTGCTCAGCTAACTGGGCATCATATTCATTCCTGTCTGGTTTAGCTGGGATCCATTTATCTATTTCTGAGGATTTATAGGAAGTGTATAAATCCTAGCCTGGAGGTGTTGGGCCACTTCCTGCAAACTACTGTTGTGTAAACCGACACAGGAGAGAAGAGCTCTACCTTCAGCCTACCATTAAAACAGCCAAGCGGGAGGAAACAGGCTGGCAGTCAGTTGAAAGCTTCAGAGGTTTGGATTGATAAGATTCAACTGACAGCCAGATAAGCCGGTTAGTTCTCTCTTCCATTTTAATGTATCTTGGGCTGCCGAAGGAGAGAGGAAACACATTTTTCAAAATGACTGGTAGTTTCCAGGTTTTGGTTGATGGTAATCTGAACCTGAACGATAAGATAACAAAATTGCACAAAGGGGAATGTCTGTTTCTGTATCTCCAGGTGGGAGATTTTTTAGAAGCTTCGGTGAAGTAAAATCGCCTATTTTTACTAAAATTAACATTTGTTGAACCACATCGTTGTATTCAGGATGCGGCAGCCTCAGGCATTAGTTGTTTTGAGTGATTTAGGATAAGTGAGAGGAAGTGAGAAAAACAAAATGAATGTTTATACCAGTGGTCTCTTGATTGCAGGGGGACTTTAGAAAGGAGACAGGCTCATTACCAGACTAAACCTCAGCGCCACACAGGAGGCTTGGATCAGCTTTGTCATACATTCAACAGCCCGTTCCTCTGTTATTGTCCCCATGTGCCTGACACTGTGTCTCAGGTAACCCGAATCTGCATATTTCTTTCGTTATTTTAAGAGCCCTACCCGATATGACCCTCTCAGCTTTAAGTGTTGGGGTAATGCATATATTTATACATGAATGGCGACACATTTGCAGGATGCTGACACTCACAGCAAACAGTCTTTGACCCATTTAAAAACAGCAATGGTTGACTCTGAGAAAAAGCGTTTTATGGTGTGGAAGCATTTGTCTCATACTTAATGGCATCCTGACCTCACTAGTAAATCTTGTCTGGGTGGGCCTTCTCGCTGCCAGAGCTGGTTGGCAGGGTATGACATCATCTCCTCTCGTCTGTGCACCATATGAATTTGTGTGTTCACAGGCTGATGTCATGGTCGCTTAATCACCACTGAAGCCTGTGAAGGCTGTGGGTGACCTGAGACCATGGCCGTTGAGACCGGCACAGAGATGCAGATTTGTTTTCATCCAACCCAAGTTTGGCAAACCATGCTGCAGTGCCTGTTCGCATTGTGGTGGCTGAACATTAGTCTGGTGCTTTTTTTTAACTGAACTGAGACTCTGTTTCTCTTACAGTTGAGCTCAATTGGTAGATTTATGTTATCCCCCTACAGCTTTGGGGCAGAGGGCTGTTTGATCGTGTCAAGGGCAGCCCATCAATAAGACAGTGTGTACTGATTTTAGCTCTAGGGAGGTTTCCCATTGATTATCTTATGACTGAAAAACATAGCACCTCACCTGGTAGACCTACACACATCCCACCCAATCAATCATGACCATCTGCTGATATGGCATCTTGGGTTTGGCAATGTCTCCAGCACACAACAACGTGGCTTCATGCACCTATCTCTACTCTAAAAATCTCAAAAATACCTTTACTACAGAGTGCAGGATAAATTGTGAATGTATCCAGCTTTGAGTGAGCCTGACACATTGTGCTGTAGTCATTATCATTGCATGGTGTTGAGGCTGGCTAGAGCCCAGTATTCCCATCTCCATTCATGAAGAGCTATGTAGGTCTGCTAATCAGCAGCAGTGTGAGGCCGTCTCACTGTGGGGGGGATAAAGCAGTCTGATATCAGTCACACTGATCTGATCCCTGCATGAATGGCCAGAGCAGCCTTATCTTGTCTGCAGAGGGGGAAAAAAGGAGAATAACAGAAAGGAAATGTCAGGGATAGTAAATGTGGCCAATGTGGTAATTAGCCACAGAAAGGGGGCGACCTAAAGAGCGATATAGCTGGTTGGGAGAACAGAGACAAATTTGCACAAACAAGCTAATGGGTGTGCCAGCTAATGATTCTCTTGGGCAGAGGAATTTCTCTTGTTAATTTGACAAAGCTTGAAAAGAGAGCGGGAGCGATTATTGACAGCAGGCCAAAGAGAAGCTTTGAAAGCAGCAGGCAAACACAGCATCTCCACTCTCTCTCTGTTCCCCAGTCATTGACCTCCTCTCCTCCTCCCTCACTGTCACTCCCTCTATAGGTAAGGACGAAATCTAGATGTCCTTCCCGTAACAAAGGCACCAGGAGACCTTTTATTTCAAACGATCTTTGATTTTACATCTGTCTTGCTTTGGCTCATTTATATATATTACAGTCATTATCTGTCCCAAAGGTCTGTTCATAAGGAGACAGTGATGGAGCTGAAAACCTATCAGGGCAGTTTCAACTGTGGCTGTTTCGTATTATTACGTCATTTTGATATATAACACTTGAAACAACACTTAGGGTGGCAGCAACGAGCATGAGAATAATGACTGGTTGCACTGTCAAGGTGACCAATGTCCACATTAGTATTGTCTTCTATTCATCTGCTGTTGCCAATCTTGATTCAAAGGGATTTAGAGTAAAAGTAGCACGTGGCAAAGCTCCAGGGGATGGTTTCTGCTCTTTAAAATAAGCCCACCTCAGGCAAATTAATTTGGACACACTGCAAAAAAGCAGAGGTAAGCTTGCTGTTACATGGAGGAAGGTAAAGGTTATGTGATATATCAAACTGCTTCGTTACTATACCGTGCTTGCCGTGGTGGGTGTTATTTTTCTGTTGTTTTTTTTTTGCCTCCAAATTTAATCCAGAAGAGTTCATATAAGGGGCACTGTGTCAGAAGGACAGAGGCAGAGAGAGCTTGGTGTGGGTTTGTGCTGAATGTACTTTCATCTGGCAAGTCTCACACCCACTCTGTCTGCCGATATTTTGTAGTAGGCACTCTGCAGCCAAAGCAGCAGCCTTTCAAACAAGACTGGCTGGTCGGGGGCTGAGAGGGCTTACTGGTAAATTGGCAGCCCAGGGAATACAGGGCACTCTCACCCCGGCGCTCGCCCACTCGCATGCTTTCATTCCCCTTTTTACCCTTGACCATTGACTGACTGCGCTCTTTCTCACTGGCCAGCATAAATCTGCCTTTCTAAGATGTCATCTGTTCATTGTCTGTCCTCTCCCGTTTCCTCCCTCCCTGGCACTCTTTTTTTTTTTTAATCTCTCCCAGCTTTCCAATTGAGTCAGAGCATCACTCATTCAGGCAATCCATCTTTCTGCTCTTAAGTATATCCTTCCTTATCTGTGCGTCACTCCTTATGATTAATAACACTCTCATTCATCTGGCTAATTACATCTTTCAACAAAGGCAAAAAATACAAATGTGTACAAGTGTACATTCACTAGCCGCACAAACACACATACACACCCAGGCTCATGCATGCATGCACTGTAGGCATACTAACCAAATCTGTTTGAAGTGTGGGACCCTAAAAGAAGAGAAGGCTCCTGTATGCATTAAGTATTCATGTGACGTGTGGTGGGGTGCATACATGTGTGTGTATGTGCTGGCTTTTGTATGAGACAGAGTGTGTGTGTGTGTGTGTGGGTAGAAAGAGAAAGAGAGTACTCGCAAATTGCGCCGCGAGCAGCCAGCAATCGAGCGCTGACACCTCGTCTGGCAGTCGGAGGGAAAAGGGGCTGGGCTGACGAAAGAAAGAGAGAGAGAGAGAGGCAGAGAGAGGAGGGAAGCAGGGAGAGAGAAGGGAGTGTGTTTGTGTGAGAGAGAGAGGCAGGGAGAGGAGAGAGAGAGAGAGAGAGAGAGAGAGAGAGAGAGAGACACGGCAGGACAGCTGCCAGCATTTCTCCGATAGCGGGAGAAGGACCGAGAGGCGGAACAGGAGTAGAAATTCTCCTCATTCTCAGCCACCCAAGGAAATGTTCCAGCCCAACCAGGCGTGCTGATTCTCTCCCCCTCCTCCAGCCTACAAGCAGCAGAGACTCTGAGAAGGACCTGGACATCGGGACCTGCAGCCCCTCACAGCAGAAACACCACAGTGGATTAACTGAATGAGAGACAACCATGCAGCCTGTGGGATAAATGCAGAATTGGATGTGGAAAACTGAGCTGCAGAGCAAGCTGTTGCAAGGTTTTTGCATCTCTGAACTAACACTGAACTTTTTCTGGCGAAGAGACATGGAGAGAGTTGGGAGGTGCTTTAGTGGCGTATGAACAGAGGAGGTGCTCCTTCTCATCCGTCCTTCTCGCCTCCTCCTAAGGACTACCTGCTCCCCTCACTGTGAACCTACTGCTTTTTCCACAGGGTACTCATTTGTCTGCCCACCTCCACCCTGCCCACCTGGCGCTTGTTCCATTTAGTTACTATGACGCCCACACCTCCTCCTCCTCCTCCTGCTTCTCCCTCCGCCCCTCCAGCTTCTTACAAACCTCTGTGAAATCAAGTGGAACCTCGATGATTGCGATCGGAGCAAAGAGGACCCCTGTGCCCCAACTAGTGAGCAGCCCCGCCTCGCTCCGTTCTCGGCGACTGTGCCTGTGTATCAAATGTGCAAGTAATGGAGAACAGTGACAACACAGACATGGACCACAAAGTTGAACTCTACCAGTTGTCTGTTTTTTGACTATAAGCATAAACTAGATAATGGATTGGAAAGAGCTGTAAGTATCATAGCAGCATTTTCTAACTGGTGCATGTTGAAACAAACCTTTGCTTCAGTTTGTGTAGCACATATGCAGTATGTGAATATTTTGGACAAACTCAAACTGAGAGCTTCTGCTTTGCTAGCACTTTCTTCTTTGAGCATTTAGACCAAGTTGTGTTGGAAAACAGCTTCATTAGCATGGAGATTGGGAGTGAACAGGTGGACAAGCTGTTGTTGGCGAAGAAAAATGAGCCTGTTCTAACCGCCTATTTCCCATTGAGTGATCATATAGTTGGGTAAGGCAGAGAGAGCGAGAGGGGAGGAGGGAGGGAGAGGTCGAGAGAGAAAGTGGCAAGCAATTCATTTCCCTGTGTATGTGCGGTTGTGGTGACAAAACAGCATTATCATCTTTTTTTTCTCACCTTCCATTGAAGAACACATGTGCACTGATCGTCATTGTGCAGCATGAATTAAACCTCAAGGTTACAAGCTCAGCTTTATGTTGTGAGCACTCCTCACTGGTCAAGACAATTATAAATCAGTATGGTGGCTTTTTTTCCCTTCATGGTGTGTTACGGTGACTCCTGACGCTTGATTTATCTCTTTGCTGGAAAGAGGAAAGAGACAGAATGAGGTGAGAGAGAGGGAGTGAGAGACAGAGACAGAAAGACAGGGTGCATTTATCTTGAATGAATGTGCTGCGGATACCTCTCATAAATGCGCATACACACTCACGAGCCCACATACACACACATGTAGTCGCACACAGCCACGTGTACCCTGGTGTAGTTTCCCCTTTCTTTCTCTCCATCTCACATTCATCTATTCCATCTCATTTTTTTCAGTCACGCGATCCGTCTCGCATGCTATCACACATAGGCAGCTCCCTGGGGAGAGCCTTCTCCTGTAGCCTACTTGGATGCAATAATTATTCCATCAGCCGGCAGTGTGTTCCCTGATTGTGCTCTTGGGCTGTCGCTGCAGGGGGTGTACAGTGGAGAGGGGAGTGTTGAGGAGAAGAGGGGGGCCGGTTGTCACTCCGGGACGCAGGGAGACGCAGGGGAGGGGGTTGTGTTTTTGGCAGTAGCCCACCCAGTCCTGTCCGGAGGAGCCCAGAGCAGGACTAATGAGCTCAGGCTGGCCTATTAGGAAACTGCTGCTCACTAGGACACACATGGATCTGCTCTTTTTTGCTCTTGCTCTCTCCCTCGTTCTCTTTTTCACAAGCTCTGCTTCTTTTACTTCTCCTAAAATCCCTTGCTCTGCAGATTTCTCATCTTTTAATCTCTCACTCCAATTTTCTTTCATTCTCCCTTCCACTCTTTCCTTCAAGTTGACAACCGCCTCTTTGTCCTCCCTGTATTTCTCTGAAATCTGACTGCTTGAGTGAAAACCATTTGAGTGCATTTGAATTTCCTTGGAGTATTACTTTCTTCCCTGACCTTGAATTTCCAGCTGAGGTACGGTGTTAGCTGATCTAGGGCGATGCCATACCTGGAACCACTCAAAGTCTGGCCAGATTCCCTGCAGGCTGTGCAGAGATATTGGTGCCGTCCTTTGAGTTGCAGGAATTTAGACAGAAAGGGGTGCATGTGCCTGACTCTCTTGGCCCTGTGACCAATCTATGTCTCCTCAGCACTGAGTCTGGGAGACAAGAGGCCAAGATGACAGTGGATTTTAATTAGAGGACTGTCAGAAAACTAGATTCAGTTACAGCAGAGGGTTCTGTTAGGTGCCAGCACAGCAGAACTGCTCAGGGAAGCATTTGTCTCTCTAGATACCACTTAAGTAGAGGAGAAAGTTGGGTTCACCTCTCTGCCTCTCATCTGCTGATGCCAACTTGTTTAATGTAAATGATCAAAACTCCCAACATATAGTACACACTCCAGCTTTGACTTAAATTATGGGTGAACATACTCTGTCATAATTGCTTAGCTCAAGTAACAGAGATAGACAAGACTATATCCCAGAGGGCAGTGTTTCAGCAGTCCTCGCCTGTCATGTCTATGACAGCTGTTTTGTGTTTGATCAAGATAAATGCATGCATTTACTGTGCCTTCCTGCTATGACAGCCTAAATTTGGTCTGTGACAGACGAGGAGCCTTGTCTGGTAATCATTTGTCAGTTTGTGTCGCAAAAAAACAAGGTAGGTAGGTGGAGGACTGAAGCATTATGCTTCTTGGTGGGGAGTGCCAGTTGGTAGTTGGAGGAAAAGCAGTTTTAGAGTGGTAAATGGTCGAGAATGGTGGCCCAGTGCAGCTCTCCTGCTGACTTTTTTTCTTTGGGAAACTAAATTGAGTTTGTTGACCTTTACTTTACAGTGGGATTTCTCGAGCCTTTGCAGCGCAACCATAAAACATCTCAGGCAAATCAATAAGCTCTTGGTTGTGTACTACACTGGAAGAAAACATTACCTGAGCAAAGAATGATTTGCTTATGTATGAACTTTATGGAATGGTGGTTTTCTAAGTTTAGCTTCAACCTTAAGGCATTTTTTTCCCTTTCCAGGGCAGCTCAGAAGCTGAACCTCTCCTCCAAGCGGAAGAAGCACCAGCCCTCACTGCTCCACCCACAGGAGCCCTCCATTTACCCCACCAACTTCAGCGGCATCCTGCAGGTCTCGCCGCCCCCTGCCCCGCCATGCCTGCTCCGAGCTGTGTCCAAAGTGAAAGAGAACCCAGGGATGGGAAAGGTGAGAACAGACCAGTACACACAACAGATTCAAGTACAGAAAATGTACAACAGATACACACAGACTGTGCTCATGCCTGCCCCCATAACCCCTACACTACACACCTCTACACAACCACACACACAACCATACAGATACGCACAGACCCCTATTTGAAGGGGAGAATGCAGAGTGGAGACACGCTGGTCCACGAGCAGCGTGCCGTCTGGTCCAGTCCATGCAGATGTAGTCAGATAAGCCTCCTGGAATGTCATGAATTCATATAGTTTGTGAGAGCAGCATTCCTCTCTCTGAATACAGAAAGACAGTAAAAACTATAATTCACAAATGTGCGGTCACGTTAACAGCAGGATGTCTAATTCCATTTTAGGTACAGTGAGTGATGATGAAAGTCAGGCTGGCAGCAATAGGACGGTCATTAAACAAAGCTGTATAAACACGTCGCTCTTCCTTTGTGGTTTATTGGGTATTGTTTGTTTGAGCTGGCGTCCTGTATTTATAAAGCAGGAGAAGAAGTTCCCTAACAAGATTAGATACCACCTGGATAGGAAGTGCTTGATACTGTTGCCAGGTATCCAGACGGTTGAGATTTTTCTGTACATTGTAAATCTCCCATTGACATGCAGAGTTCATAAAAAAAAAAAACTGTTATTAACAAGCCTCCTCAAGCACACGCCCGAGGTATATTGTACATCTGTGCAGCTAAAGCGGCTGGTTTTAAATGGGAAGTCAAGATTTATGATATTCTTTCAAGCCTATCAGGCCAGATTTTCAGGTTTTCTCATTGTAACACAAACACATGAATGTGCTCTCTCTGTTTCTTTATCCCTGTCTCTCTTTCGCTTGTGGAATCACAGTTGCAATAACATTTTCAGTAGTCTACATGGTTTTGACTTTGCCTGCGTCTGTTTCACATTAATTCAACTTAAGACTTGAATGTCTTGTTTCCATCAACCGTATGTGGGTCACATCCACATTTCCACTTTTGACCTAGACACTGCACTTTCAGGCATAGACGGTTGAGTGGATGGAGGAATGCCAGGCCACACTAATGGATTTTGTGGGGGATCAAGGGACAGAGAAACAGAGGCCATTAGCACGGAGTCTGAGGTGTGAAAATACTGTAGCCAATCCTATGTAGCCTCCAGTATCTGATCTCTGCCAACATAAATAAAACTGAGACATTAACTTGCCCGGTAGACTCTGTCTGGTAGACATGTGGAAGCCCAGTTTAAATGTCATAGCAAATGTAATTTACTCAACATATGCACACGTCAGTCACGATAACAGCCCCCTGTGGAGTATAAAGAGAGTTTGCACTTGCCCTCCGGAATCTAAGATGAATTCACTCACTGAAAGAAAGGGATTTCCAGTGACATTGTTTCAGAGGGCTGGAGTCTGGATCTGTAGCAATATTTATATACTAGTGAGGGGAAGAATGGGCCTTTTGTGTAGCCATGAAGAGGGTGGAGAGTCCCAGGCTAAGTGAAACGCTCTCCTCTCAAAAAGGGAAGGGAGTCAGCTATATATTAAGGTTTTTATTTCAATGCCTGAGAGGCATCATAGGTACTTTTTCAAGAAGCTTTGAAATGGCTCAGGATTGAGTTTCCTATCACATACAGTGTACGATATAGACACTGTTCAGTTGATATAATGCTAGGTGTAACACTAAACACTCAGGGAGTTGACAGGGACTGCTATACATATCCCAAGAGCCGTTTTTGTCTCCTGTCAGTCACAGATATATTTCCACAGTGCCTTTGGAGATATAGTTGAGGTGTATTTCTGACCATCATATTGTAAGGCAATATACAGGAGAGTTGTCAGAATTTCTAAAGAAGGTGATTGTGAATGGGGGTGTCATATAGCTTGACATGCACAAGTACGACCACACCCACACAAATCACACGCACAGGAAATGGTGAAATTTCTTTGGTATTGTTTGTAAGAGTTGACATTATACACGACTGGTAGAATGACTTCACTCCTCTAACCACGGCAATAATGCCAGACATGAACGGGCTTGTCAGAGCAGTTCCAAATCAGCACCTTTTGATATAAGCTGTCATCCTATTTAGCGCACGACGCAGGCATGATGGACTGTACCGAGACCTGTGGAATGTGTTAAGACTGTAAGCTCACTTTATGAATGTCACAAGAGCACAGAATGCAACGGGGCGGGTTTTCAAGCATCTTAATGCGGAGTTGCCATTTTCCAGGCGGCAGAGGGGAGACGGAGGAGAAGGAGGAAGAGTGAGTAGGTGGGATAAGAAGGGGGGGGGCATATGTTTCTGCTCTCCCATGTTGGAGTGCTACTGCTGGTCCAGAAAAACAACCCCGCTACAGGGATAATCCCTCCCAGCAGGGCGCTTCACACATTAATTTCCACCATTTTCTCCTACGACTTTCAATACGCACCTTGCTGCCTTTCATTGACACCATTAGGCAATGTGTTGACCCATCGAGTTCGCCAGTCAATGCGAGTGTTTCCATGGCAACCTTCAATGTCCATCAATGTCCTCTGTTAGTGCACTGTAAGTAAAATATGTTATATGTTTTCCTGCACTGAATGTGGCTGGAAATGTTTTCTCCTTTTCTAATCCTCCCTCTTGTTTTTTTTCTCTTTGCTGGTCTATCTCACTCTGTGTTTTAGGTGAAAGTGATGATGCGTATCTGTCCATCTCTGGAGGCCGCAGACTCTTCAGAGTCTCAGTCCTTCTTGAAAGTGGACAGCAGGAAGAAGCAGCTGACCCTCTACGATCCCGCGTCCAGCCCACACTCCAGTGCAGGACACAGGAGATCTGCCACTGTGGCCGTCCCAAAGATATTCGCCTTCGATGCTGTTTTTACCCAGGAGGCCTCACAAGTAAGGGCCAGTAGGAGATATGTACTAGATGTGTGTTTGTGTGTATGTGTGGTTATTTTTTTATGGTGTCGTGTGGGAATTCAGCCTTTCAAGGGCAAAGGGATGTCTTTATGCTGGCAGGGTGTGGCCAGGGGCTTAGAGAAAAAATGTCTGTCTTGGGTCAGAGGGCATTCTTACCAGTGTGGGCCGAACAGCTGGGGCTTTTAAGCCTTCTGGGGAATGATTTGAATCCACTCCAGTTATATCTAACCTCTCCTTTCATAGGACAGCTATATCTAACCTCAGACCTCTGCAGCCCACAGCAGGCATACCCTCTGAGATCAAAGGCAAAGGTCATGTACATGTTTACTATATGGTGACTTGGGAGCAGACCAGTTTTGCTTTCTCCACAGCTTAAAACAAACACCATAGTCTTTTAATGGAATGACTGTATCTATGTCAGTCACTGCAAGATTTCCTAAAAATCAGAGGTCAAGTATTTTATGCATTTCCCCATGGCGTAGTAAACTCTAAATAGCCTCGAGAGCAGAGGAGATTGTCATCAGTGGTTTAGGATGGTGTTTCTGTCGCGGTGAGTGTCTCAGATCCTCTATCATACCACCTACTTGGAACAAGTATTTTCCTAAGTAAGCTGCTACCTAAATGTTGCTTCTGCAGAACTGAGGCCAAGCTGCTAGATTGTGCCGCTGGGACAGCACTGCTGGTGGCTAACAGTTACAGCAAGCTGTTCTGCTGTTAGAGGCCTTGTTTGCTGTGTGATGTATGGGAAGGGGCCTCTGCTGCAGAAGCCTTGCCCCAGAGGACCCATGCTGAAACAGATTGCA
Organism: Argyrosomus regius; assembly: GCA_946959425.1. Classification (NCBI taxonomy): domain Eukaryota; kingdom Metazoa; phylum Chordata; class Actinopteri; family Sciaenidae; genus Argyrosomus; species Argyrosomus regius. The sequence continues at coordinate 12,566,625 of OX336887.1, read as the reverse complement.
AAACTGAGCCACACATTGCAGCACACACAAACACACATGAACGCACATACTCCTGAGTGATGAAAAATACTTCAAACCATTGATGTGATTTGGTGGAACCAATGGCAAATAACTGTTTACTTTACACAATATCATTTTGGATTCATTGTTCTCAGTATACCTGTTTGACAGTTTTTTCTTAGATGTGGCCAAATTGGAAATTGACTGTGAGGGGGCTGTCTCTGTGTGTTTTTCCACAGGCTGAGGTGTGCTCAGGGACAGTAGCTGAGGTCATCCAGTCTGTGGTGAACGGTGCAGACGGCTGCATCTTCTGCTTCGGCCAAGTCAAGCTCGGTAAGCTCCTCCACTGGCAAGAGATTAGACAAGAGCCTTTGTTAGCCAAAGAAATCTCTCATTGCTCTTTGTTAGCTACACTTGATGTCCACAATTGGCTTAGCAGTGCACTGGGGTGAATCAAGGAATGGGAGATTGGAGGAAAGGAATGGGTAGTGAGTCTGGGGTGGGAGCGCTGGGTAAAGTGCTGCATCCAAGCTTCAGGGCTCAGACTGTAATTAAAATCTTAGTAATTGGCCTGGCCAGTACTCTTAGGCTGAAGGGCTTGCTCTGCTCGTCTACTGTTTCCACTACCTATAATTCTCAACAGAATTACTGCTTCTGCAATGGGTCTGTGGATTAGTGCTTTTTTATTTGGCATGTACTGGATATTACCTCCACAGCCCCGCATCAACCATTATTAATTTTTTTTCATCAGCAGTTGTTAAACACAATAACCCTCGGAAAATATCCAATCTATAAGGTCTAGTCCTTTGTCAACTTCCTGCCCATTCCAGACAGCTTAATGAAAGAAGTGATTTTATTTTGAACATACAGTGAATGCTTGGCTTCCACACACAAGGCAATATTTCCATTTCCATCCCCCCCCCTCTCTCTCTCTCTCTCTTTCACACATCCCCAGGCAAGACATACACCATGATTGGCAAAGACAGTACCACACAGAGCCTAGGCATTGTGCCCTGTGCCATTTCCTGGCTCTTCAAGCTCATCAATGAGCGCAAGGAGAAGACGGGCACGCGCTTCTCTGTCCGAGTGTCTGCTGTGGAAATTTTTGGTAAAGATGAGGAGCTGAAGGACTTGCTGTCTGAGGTGTCAACAGGCAGCCTACAGGAAGGCCAGTCCCCAGGCATCCATCTGAGGGAGGATCCTATCTGTGGCACTCAGGTGAGAAGTATTCCACCTCTCCACTCTTTCTTTGTTCACTGATCCTTTCATTCTCTCTGTGGGTTATACAGTATTAGTCTGTCTGAGTATTGATTTCTTTCTGTCTATGATCTACCTCTTCCTCCTCCAAAGATGTTTGACTTTTTTTTGTGAGTCCATGTGTGTGTATGTGTGTTTTTATCTCCCAGGACTTCCTAGTCAGCCTCGCTCTATCCTACCCGCCTCTGAAATCCTGGCTTTATATTTCTACCAAAACCATCTGTGGTATTGATGGCTTTCTTCTTACCTTTGTATTGACTCTCCTGTCAGCACCCATCAGCATCTATTACCTGTGTGTTAGTGCTAGCCTCCTACAGCACAAAAGAAGTGTTATTGGGGGATGGTGGAGAGACTGTAGGTTTGAAGGCACTCACAGGTGTTGCTGTCAGATGTTGTTTTTTGGGGATCTGTATGGACTCTGACTTCAAAGGGTGCGCAGTTCTGTGAAGCTCCTTCTTGCTCTTCCTCTCAGCAGCCACACGTGGGCTCTCTTTATGATACCCCCCGCCTTCTCTCTCTCTTCTACCTCCTCCTTTCACCTCCTCTTTCTCTGCATCTCACCACCACCATCATCACATCCAGGATGAAGGAAGTGCCAATGCCTCCTGTTCCACCATTACCTCTCCTAATCCTCCTCCCTCTGTGTGCATATCTGCTGTTTTAATTGCCCCCGAGACCCAATCTAATGGGTAAAAATGTGTGCCGGGGTCCAATTAACTGGCTCCTGTCTCTTTCTCTTTCCTCCCTTCCCCGGTATCCTTTTCACATCTGTCCTCTTTCTCAAGCCCTACACGGTCTCCTTTGCTCACCCATAACCTCTTGTCTTCTCCTCCCCCCGCAGCTCCAGAATCAGAGTGAGCTACGTGCCCCGACAGCTGAGAAAGCCGCTTTCTTCCTGGATGCAGCCATCGCTGCACGCAGCACCAGCAGACCCAATGCAGATGAGGAAGACCGACGCAACTCCCACATGCTGTTCACACTGCACATTTACCAGTACCGCATGGAGAAGAGCGGCAAAGGAGGAAGTTAGTACCATTAGATCACTACATCTACAAGTCTGTAGCAGTGTTCCAACAAGTTCCCACCTCACATTTACATAATAAACTAATGACGACTAATGGTCTTTGGTCAATTTCACAACATAGTCTTGCATATGTATATAACTATAGTATAATTTCTTTAAACATTAACTTTCCTGGTTATGGCTTTTCAAAGGTGACCTATCTTTCACACTGAGTAATAATGGGGTGATTTTGTTGCAGCAGAAAAGTGCACTATAAGAACGAATGGAACATCAGACAAGGCTCTTATTTGCGATGATATTGGATGAATTGGTTTGTAGCCAAAAGTGAATGATTTGAGGCCTTACTGGCAGGAGTTTATTGTTTTTCTGCTGCTGTTGCAATTATGCCCACATAACAATGTGTAGCCTGTGATTTTTACGATGACAGCCAATTCCCTTTCGCTGTATTTTAAATCACCAGAAGGGGAATTATGTGTTTCTGATTGTCAGTTCTTTCGTTTTGAATGTGTTACACCAACGCAGCCTCCTAGTTACCATGATTTACACATCTGGTGGGAGTTTACCAGTCTGGCTGCAATTTGAATCACTTCAGTGTGGGAAACTTACTCATAAATAAATCAGACAGCTCTGACAGTCACTCGTCTAGTCTTGGCTGAGCTTCGCCACCTCTGTCATCATGTGACTATGCGTGAGGAACTGACTTCAGAGAGGGAGTGTCTTCGCTGTGCTCACCTGGTTCTTCTTCTGTCGTTGGCACAGTGTCAGGTGGACGGAGCAGGCTGCACCTCATCGACTTGGGGAGCTGTGAAAAGGTCCTGAGTAAAAGCAGAGACGGAGGAGGAGGCTTATGTCTTTCTCTAAATGCACTGGGAAATGTCATCATGGCTTTGGCAAATGGAGCAAAACACGTACCATACAGGTGAGAGAACCACCATTAGTTTTTCACCTTTACTGTGTTTTGGCTGTATCTATAAGTAATTGCTTAAGACAAGTTGTTACATGCGTCGTCAGTATTGCAGGTTTGCTGTATGACTGTTTATTTAGTTTGTTTAGTTAGCCTCATAATAGCTTTCACTGGTGTTTAAATTATAGTTACTCAGGTATGAAAAGACTAATGGCTCGTCATTTGAGAGTATTTTCAGCTCAGAGATTTCAAAATGGCTCCTCCTGGAATCTTGTCAGGCACCTTTATTGTCATCCTGAAATAGTACTGTACAGTTTGCTAATAACAATGTAAATCTGCCCTGTAGGGATAGCAAACTGACAATGTTGCTGAGGGAGTCCCTTGGCAACATCAACTGCAGAACCACCATGATCGCCCACATCTCTGATTCCCCCGCCAACTACGCTGACTCACTCACCACTATCCAGCTGGCATCCCGTATCCACCGTATGAGGAAGAAGAAATCTAAGGTGCACTGATAAACTGATTAGCACTAATAAATCTGGTTACACATATGCAGTGATAAACTGCAGTGACAGCAGTAATGGTACAGTTTTACAAGGCATTTAGCAAGTTAAATTATAATAGTTAAAATCATCATTAATTAATGTGCTCCATTTAATGCCCATTGTTTATAAATGATAAATGTCTGAGAACTTGTTATTTAACACCATATTTAAGTATTTTTAATATGATAACTGTTACATTCTTAATGTGCATGTGAAACTGATTACATTCGTCATATTTCAAACCATGACTAAAGTTCTTAAATGTTTCTTCCTCCTGTAATTTCGGAGCTATTAAGAAAATGAATGTGTGAATGCTTCAGCAAATGAAAGATTATTAGTGTAGTAACTCAGAGCTAGTTTTTCTCGTCCCCTTAACACATAATCATGTAATCAATACCACTGCCCAAGCAAGTGTGTAATGCTCCATGGATTAGGGAAATATGTTCCACATAATTAGGAGGAATGACAGCATGTATTTATTTGGTATTGGTTGCAGGAATGATTATAATGCAGTCCACATATAGCAATTTGTATTATTGACATTAATTTCTGTCTCTATTGACGTGCCCTTTTAACCTTTAGATAAATATCGACTGATAATTTCATAGGAATTAATATTTTCTTCTATGATTTATTTCACATATTTATTTCAAATATATATAAATTATAAGGAGCAAAATTATTTTGTAAAACGACAAGATTGTTACATTAATATTGTAGGAAGATAGAATCACATTTCTGTCATCACTTAAGGAGATTATTTTTTTTAAACCTGAAAGACTAACTTTGCTTCTGCTTTAACTCTGCTTTGCAGTATGCATCCAGTTCATCTGGAGGGGAAAGTTCCTGTGAGGAAGGGAGGATCCGCCGGCCGCCCCACCTCAGGCCCTTCCACCCTCGGACAGTAGCCCTGGACCCAGACCTGCCCTCAATGCTTAGTGACCCAGACTACTCCTCCAGTAGTGAACAGTCATGTGATACTGTCATTTACGTGGGCCCTGGGGGTACTGCGATCTCAGACAGGGAGCTTAGTGACAATGAAGGCCCACCTGCCTTTGTTCCAATCATCCCCTCCCTGAACAGGAAGAAGCCTGCAAAAGAGGGCCCTCTGGACAGAGACCAGTTCTTTAAATGCAACACATTTGCTGAGCTGCAGGAGAGACTAGAGTGTATAGATGGCAGTGAAGAACCCACTGCCTTTGTTGGGGAGGGCAAGAGAAGCCAGGGTAGCCCCAAGGCTGAGAAATCTAAGGAGAGCCAAGGCTCTGTTTCACCAAAGACTGTAGCAAATGTTTCTTACACCCAAGAGAGCATCTCACCTAAACAGTCTCCTAAATCTGTTGCCACACCACCATCCTGCAGTCCCAACACTAAATCGAAACTGGACAGTGCCAAGACGCAATGCATACCTGCAACGCCATCAGACAGTGTTCAAAATGTATGCAGAACTAGTGCTGATGGTGAGAAAGCCTTGGTTTCAGAAAGCAGAGTTAGCATTAACAAACCTAATTCTGAGCCTGTGGTGAGGGAGAAGGTCTACTTCAACAAGAAAGCTTTGCCGAAACCAGCCCCACCTCCTTCACAACAGAGAGACTCCAGCAAGGAAAATACAGACAATGAGGAAAGGTCCAGCACCAGAATGCCTCCTGTAGGAATGAGCCACCAAGCGGTGAAAAGGAGGGATCCTTACACTTCCCCCTTGCTTAGAGCTCCAGTGGAGGTGTGCCAGGTGCGTTCTACCTTGAGGGAAAGATGTCTGGATCGGGACATCCTTAGAGCCACTGTCACCCTTCAGCAGCCTGTGGAACTGAATGGAGAAGATGAGCTGGTGTTCACTGTGGTGGAGGAGCTGTCCATAGGCAGTATTGTAGATAAGGGTCGGCCATCCAGCATTATCAGTTTTAACAGTGACTGCTCCCTTCAGGCCCTGGCCTCTGGTTCCCGACCTGTCAGCATCATAAGCAGCATCAATGATGAATTTGATGCCTACACATCAGCTGTGGGAGGATCAGAGGTGAACATTGCAGTGGTCACACCCCTCCAGGAGGGAGCAATGGAGTGTGTAGATAGCAGGGGTTCATCTATCAGCTCTTGGCTGAGTGAGGTTAGTGTTTGCACCTTGGAGAGTGAAGGGGCTCACTCTACGGACGTCTTCCTTCCACAGGCCAAACAAATGGGACCAGAAGCCACCTTTTACTTCGATTCCCTAGATATGCTCCACTGTGTATCCTCTCCCAGAGATGCCAAGAACTCCTTAAATGACAGTGGATTTAGTTTTTCTGAACTAGACAGTGACAGTGGTGCCTCAAGCAAACTATCTTTGACAAAGTGCCCCCCATCTCCGGAATCAGCCAAAGGCTCCCTCAGATTCACATCTAAAATAACTAAAGCTCATTCGCTTAGCTCCTCCCAACTTCCACAAGGCCCCTCCATAGTTCACTCCAGTCTTCCCAGGAAGATTAAACCTACCTCATCCATCTCTCATAGTAGCAGCAGTAGCAGCAGCAGCAGTAGAGAGCCACCAAGGCAAGAGGCTAAGCAGGAGGATCCTTGGCAGCGCAGTGACAACCACTCAGAACCTCAGTTTTCTGACTCTAGCAGCACCAGCAAATTTCTCAGAAATCCCCCCAGTGGCATCCCTTCCAGCAAAACATCCAACAACAGCAACAGTGTACCTCGCCCACCAAAGGTGCAGGGGTCTACCTCATCCCAGAGGGTGGTCGATGGCTGTGAGAAGTCAGCCAGTAAGAATCCACCCAGCAAAATGCCTCAGCTGAGACGAGGTGCCACCACACTGGGAACAGTGCCCGTCATTCATTCCTCCACTGACTACAAGGGAGCCCAAGATATTATTGCATCTACCACAAGCCTTAAATTCTCCTCTCTGGGGAAAAACAACAAGGCTAACTCACAGAAAGCAAGCAACCTCCCTAAACCTGGTTGTACCTCACCTCCGCCACCTCCGGTGAGGAAGTCCAGTCTTGACCATAAGACTAAGACCCTGCTGCCCCAAAGTGCCTTAAAGTCAGCATATGGGGAGGCAGGAAGGGCCTCTGGAGCAAGGGCAGCTGTATCAGAGGACGAGCTTGAGGTACGTCACAGAGTAGACTCTACAAGTTTGAAAACATCGAGCCTCAACACAGCCAAAGTTAATTCGAGCCTGAAGGCCAGAGGCCCTAGAGGAGAGGCTGGGCAGCATTACGGCAGTCAAATGTCCCTGGAAAGGTGTGAAAGCCTGTCCTTATCAGGTTCCAGAGCTGCGCTTAGTAGGGAGAACAGTGGAGCTAGTCTGGGGAGCAGCAGTGGCAAATCCAGCAAGTCCATTCCGAGATTTGGTATTCCTAATTCATCCAGCTCTCCTATAGCTACCTGCCCATCATCCCCAAGTGGAGGAACGCTTAACAAACCTGGTCAGGCAAAAGCTTCTGCAAATCCCAGAGCATTAGGGGCAGTCAATGGTAGTAAAGCACGCTCACTGTCAGCCAACAACTCCAAGGGCCTAAGCTCCTCCACAAAATCTTTGGCCACTCCCGTGACCAGAAATACCAATGCCAACCTCCCTCCATCAGGACGGACATCAGCTCCTCGAACAACTGCTGCTACCAGCAGCAAGCCTGGGAGAGGCACTATTATGGGCACAAAGCAGGCCATGAGGGCTGCCAACAGCCGTGTGAGCGAACTGGCAACAGGCAATATATCAGGCAAACACATGAGAGGTTCAGGAGATTCAGACAGCGGGAATGACAGCGGGGTGAACGTGAGTGATGACAAATCCCCCATAGCCATGCTGCCCTCTCCATACAGCAAAATTACAGCACCTAGGCGCCCTCAACGCTACAGCAGTGGGCATGGCAGTGACAACAGTAGTGTGTTGAGTGGGGAGCTGCCTCCAGCTATGGGCCGCACAGCTCTGTTCTACCACAGTGGTGGCAGTAGCGGATATGAAAGCATGATCCGTGACAGTGAAGCCACAGGCAGCGCTTCCTCTGCTCACGACTCTATGAGCGAGAGCGGCATGTCATCTTCAGGCAGAACGAGGAGCTCCAAGTATCCCAAAAAGAGAGCAAATGGTGAGAAACTAATTTTTGTTTTGGGGTTTTAAACACACCAGTGCATGTATAGGTAATGTTCACAAATATTATGAATATATCATACTGCTAATAACAGCAATGTGAGATCAGAGTGGAGCTTGATGTGAATTGGAATAAGTTAATAAATGAATGCTCTCTCCTAGGAAATTAGCCATATAGTGGTTCTATCTTTATGAGTCCATTCTTATTACATTCACGAATTGATATTTCATTGGATTTTCTTTCGCCTTGAATCAGCAGCATACATTATGCATACATATATGGGGAAATACTAATGAATGTTTCAAACAAGATGACTTCGAACTATGTGATCAAATAAGATGAATTGAACATGAGCAGCGGTGACCTGGTTCAGGTTTTTGTCACCTTGTATATATAACCATTTGAATTCATGTGCTTTAAGCCAACCTAGAATGTATTCAGGCTGCGTATATACAAAATAGTAAGTCATGAAACACTTATAAATATGCAATCACCACAACTCGGCTAGCCTCTGTAAAGCCTTGCATCACTTTACATCTCAGAGTGAGACTCATACATACATACTCATACATATTTACTCACAGATCCCTGCAAATACTACTATTGTATGGCACCAAAGTAACCGGTGCTTGTCTGACCATATGCATGGCTTTGTAGGCTTCCAGAGAAGACGGCTTATCCCGGCACCCCTGCCAGACACCTCTTCCCTGGGGAAGAAAGCGAGCACAGCAGGCCAGTGGGTGGACTTGCCTCCTATGTCAGGACCGTTGAAGGAGCCTTTTGAGATCAAGGTGTATGAGATTGATGATGTGGAACGGCTCCAGAGGCGGCGACAGGAGGAAACCACAGAGGTGAGCAGAGGGTCATTCCCGACTTGTTCTACATAGTGGTTTATCTCGCTGAACTTGCTTGGAGATAACGTAATGTCTGGGTCAAGGTCTTGTGAATCCCTCTCGCTAAGTCTCAGCGATATTTTGCATGTGCGACACTGATGCCATGAGCGCTTAAGATGTGCCACATTGATTTGCGCTGTGGGAATGTCTTAGCTCACATCTTCCCAGTTTCTTTTTAAAGAACAAGACAGGAATAATATGTCTCAGGCGTCTGACCTTCAGTCAGCTCAGTGGCAAATCCTAGAGTTTAAATGTCTGTATCCAGATTCCCAGAGCTTGGTATTTTGGCAGCGATCCTCTGGAATGTCAAGAGTTCAGGAGGCAATTACTGACGAGGGTTAATTGGTTTGGATATGAGTGATGATGACTTGGCTTACTGCTGACGAGAGTGTGTGTGTCGGAGAGGGGGGGAAACGAAGATGGTATGAGAAGATTGGTCAGGGAATGTGTGATGACTGTGACCAACACAAGCCCAAATCAGCTCCTTGCTAGCACTCACTGACTGCCTGATCGCTTTTTATAGCTGACTCCTCTTCTGTGGATCATTAACTGCTCCCATAAGTTCAGTACAGGCATACAGGGATTTGTTAAGAGAAGATATTAAATCAGTTAGATGGCGGTTTGATTTACTTTCAATTAGGAAGATATGATCTCTCAGCAGTCACTGTCTGAATGACAAAATTGCTTTCCTGTGACTTTATCTCACTACTGCAAAATTAGTGTTAGTGTATATTAGTACACTGTTCACATACTGTTAATCTATTTTTATTAAAATAATATTCTGTCTTGTTTTACATACTAACTTGATCTTTCTGTTTCCCCTAATTTCTTCAGCAACCATTCCAGGATGTTGACAAGGTGAGCTAATTTTTCATGATGATTGAGGTTTAATTATTAGCAACACAAGCTGTTTTACATTAGTTACATAATCATAATTCAGCCCGTATTTTTTTAGATCACAAAATCTGAACAATTCCCATATTATAGCACAACTTAGACTTTTAAAATGTACTACTCTTTACTTTTAGGGGCTCAAACATGACATAAGTAATATGTTAGCCATAGGGTTCCTAATTTCACCTTTAAGAATGACTTTTACTTGTAGTTTTCCTTCTTTATACTGTGCCAGTGACTTACTTACTTTCAGCTGATGGTGTACTTTTAGCTATTTCGGTCATCTGAGTTGTTGAAGCATGGTCACTGTAATTAATCACCTTTCCCTTTTTCTCTTAGGGCCTACAGTATTTTAACAGTAAACTGAAATTGCTGGAGAGAAGGCAACAGCAAGTGAGGGAGCTGAGGGCAAAGCATGAAGTGTTGTTGGAGGAGCTGGAAGACACCAAGATGCGACTAATGATGGACCCCAGCAAGTGGATAGGAGAGTGTAAGTAAATGTTCTTTTAATGCAAGTTGATGTCATTTTAAAAGATACTTGCTGACAAAACTGTTTACCCAAACATTAATTTCCCTTTTCCAACAGTTGAGGTGGACCCGAATTTGGATAAAGAATCTCCGGAGTACCTAGAGGCCTTGGCACAAGCCACGGAGGAGCTGGAGTTCTGTGTCAATCTATGCAAGTCCCGTGTCATGATGGTGACCTGCTTTGACATCAGCATGCCGACACCTGGTGCTCAAGAGGGACTGCGTGAAATTGAAGTCTGAGGACAAAAGAAAGTCGAGGTAGAGAAATGAGGAAGTGAGAAAACAAAGGATGATGAAATGTAGCCGTCAGTATATAGATATCACTGGAATGAAGAACAACAAATGACAGAGATGAGATGAGAGTGGATCTTTGCATGAAAACCGAGGAAATCTTAACCACCTTGCTACAGTGCCTCGTTGTCCAGGACATGTTTTAATGGCAGAGAAAAGAAACGTGAGCACAAATGCTGTTGCTTAAATGGCAAGGCAGTGGCCATCACTTACTCAAGAGTCAATGAACAACACCTGGAAGTGCCTTTTTTACTGTTTTGTTTTGAGTCATTATTTTTCATATGGTGCAGGTATCTTAAGCATACCTGAGCAAACCCTGAACATATTGCTTTTAAGAAAAATATTTTATATTGCATTGTATAGTGTATTTATATGATTATGTGGTGTGTACAAATATCCTTTTAAGGGAAAAAAATAAAGACGAAAAAAGAAAAAAGCAATAAGCTAATGTTATTGCGTTCCCAGACTTTGCCTTTTCACTTGTTTCAAACCTCAGTCAGCATTTTATCCATGTTCATTCAGCCTCTTGCGCCTTATGTTATCTCTCTGGTTCTGTAGTTTTCTAGATTTTCAAACTGGACTATGTTATCTCATCAAGGACTGCATTTGCTGTTGTCACTCATCGCCTGCCAGCTGGCCTGTTAAGCTAGCAGGGTTGAGTGAATGTTTTTTCCCTCCAGTTGCCTTGATCAAAATGGGTCTCAGTGGATGCACTAAGGTAGAGCAGCAGTTATGTTGGTTTGGGGGACAGAGATGTTGTTTATGTTTATCTCACTGAAAATGAGAGATTAAGCCAAAACATATCAATCAGAGGACCACTGTGAGGGATAGTGAGTGATTATTCTCTCTGGTGCCTCAGTACAGTATGTGGTCATGCAACACTGAGAGACTTAACCCTTTCTACACACTAGCCTATGAGGATAGCATGATGAATGGTTACACTGAGAGCAGTGCATATCAGTGAGCCCAGTTTCTCTGCAAATGGCCTTGGACTGGGTGCTGTTTATACACTGTAAAACAAAGAGGCACAGATGAGATAGCACCAGTGTACTGGCCTCAATACTCTTTCAAGTGCTACCAAGCCTCAGCTCTATGCATTCCAGTACATTAACTGCAACTACTGTAAGAACCTCAATACTTAAGGGCAGCAACACAGTTTGGCCTCTTTTGTCCCCTGATCTTTTTTTAAAAATAGGCAAATTAGCGAAGTTTATCCAGTGTCTCAAACAAGGACTCAAGAATTGTTAGCTTCCCGTGAAATGATGCAGTGAATAAAGGCAAATGATCTCGTGACATTGTTTAGGAAAATCAATCATGATATCAGCTCTTTGTAGCTGCCAGAATGTGCTTGTTATGAATCAAACGGCTGACACAGAGAGAACAAAGATGATTGGTGAAAATGATTGTTATGAAAAACAAACTGGCTTTGTTGTATTTTGGTATGTTTGATTTCTATATCTATGACAAATATGACTTTGTTTTCTTTCTTTTACAAAGATGTACTCTCTCAGGCCCTCTCTGAAGATGCTGCATGAGATTTTTTAATCATTTTTAAGAATGATTTCTACTCCATTTTTACCATTCTAATTTTTTACAATAACTTCAGTTTTCACTAATGTGGGGTTAGGCTCATAAATTAAATAACTATTACCAAACCAAGACCTTTTTCCAAGAAATTATTATATGTGAGGTCATATTTCATATCAAAACTCATATTTTCGAATATCTTTGTTTTTGTATAGGATTTTCAAACCCTGTGTATAAATGTATGATATGGCAGCTTGTGTTTTACTTTTACAGTACCTGTGAATAAAATGTTTCTTCTTACTGATGATTCAGAGTTGAATGTTTTTTCTCAATTCACATATTCTATATTTATGGGATTATTTGTCAACACACATTTGCAAAGAAGAAAATGCATCTATAGTTTTCAACAGCAGGTAGCCAAGACAGAACCTTCATACAGAAAGGTTAAATCTGGAGCAAGTGGACTTGGTTGTAGATTCCAGTCCACTTGCTCCAGATTTAACCTTTCTGAAGAAAGATGACCTGAATGAGTGAGAACCTTCACAGATCACGCAATAAAATCTCAAGACTACATCAAGGAGACACTGAATTTTTGGGAAAATACTCATACACAACAGGTAGCTACTACCTGAGATACATAAGAGATGAAATATTGATTAACAGTTTCTGACACACTGACATGGTGTAGCTTGCTTACTTGCTTACTGTGCACTTACACAAGCTTTATTTGCAGTCGCTACAATTTATATGCATTAGTTTAAAACATAATATGGTTATAATGTTGTAGGCATTAGACAAAAAGTCCAACATTTTTCGTTGCACAAAATAAGAAGATGTGCAAACCTCACCAGCAATGTTTTTTTTACTCTGATTCTGAATTAACTTATCAATGAATGTAACTAAATTGCCTGTAGACCCTGTATTCACCTGAAGTATATGGAAGTCTGGAGGACTAAATTGACCACTTGTACTGATGCTGCGTTCTAGAAAACTCGGAAATCTAAAAAAAATCAAACTCCTAATAGATAAAGTACAATGAAGCACCGTGCAAAGTCAAGAGTTACGGCTTGTGAACTATAGGAAAATCTATCTTCCCCGACTTCGTGAAGAAGCAGTTGTCTGACGTCAAACACACACCTGCCCTGTAGTGTCATGAGGAGTGTAGGATGTGTTGACTGTAGTATTTTGTATTAGGCTAGTGAATGCTCTGTTAAGATATTTTTCCAAGTATAAAAGTAAAGGTTTCTTTTATATACAGTATATATATGCAAGGCTGCGCTGCTGAGAGTTCAATTGTGATTACAAGTGGAAATTCCCCACCGACTTTTGACTGGAACACAGCATGAGTTGGCAAGCTACAATTTTTTTTTCTGCGGGGCTGGATACAACTACAGGTTAGTGTAAATATGATTCTCTAAAATTTGGTGGAACAGCAGCTTACAATTTTATCATTTTGATTAGTACGTGTAGTTTGGAGACCTCCTGCCTAGCTAGCATAGTTCTGTCCAGCTTTAACCTTCGCTGAGGTCTAATCAGCCATATTGATTGAAAACACCTGTGCTGCCTGCATACGTTGAAATCATTTAATTAAGCAGCATTTTTCTCGAGGAGGAAATGCACAGTGGGTGCCAGACTTGGATATGTTGACTATTTGGTTACACTAACTCCAACACCGTTACACTACAAAAAAATATACCAGTACTGGTGGTTTATGAAGCCACCATGATATCATTGTATTTCTTGGCTTAAAGATGCATTTTCTAGCGGTTTTAAACTTCAAATCAAGTGATTATCATACAACTGGCTACAGGGAGGACAGCTGGTCCCAATATGCATGTTGCATGCTGAGATTAAAGTGACATTGTGTAACTTTTCTACCATAAAATAACAGATTTTAAATCATTTTGATGTTACACTGACATGTCATCAGGTGTAGGCCTGTTTCTGCATTATGTATCGTTGTCCTCAGGTTATGATCACCTGCGAGAAGTACATAACGTTTTATGGCATTAAGTCACACACCACCAACTACTTCTCTGATTTTGATGAAACTGGATCATATTTTATGGAGAAAATGTTTTCTGCTTTCGCTCTGATAGACAGTAAAGTAAGCTGCTGCGAACTATAGCTGCTGTTAGCTAATGATAACTCATTATGTTAGTGTTTGTACCACAGGCGTTTTGAACCACCTGAAAGAGGAGGTTTTCAGGCCCAGGGCACAGTGGAATGTTGACAGGGAGCAGAGCTGGTGTCATGCCAGAACAGGGTTGGCCAAGCGGGTAATGTAACCAGACTCAGCAGCCTCTATGGACATAATGACAGAGGCGAAAAGGCCGAAGGTGCCTTTTTCATTGACAGAAGAAGCTGAGAAGAGAAAATAAGAGAGTGACTGAGCTGAGCTTCTGGTTGTAAATAGTAATATAAAAAGTAATCTTATCATAACAAATACTTGATTTAAAGATGGTCTTTGTTTAAAAAGTATGTATCTCATAAACTCCTAACAAATTTAGATTTTGTGGATGACTGAATGCTCCATATAGTTGTCTCTGCTAACTTAAATCAACAGAAGGAAAAACAGTAAAACAATGAGCTTGATATACAGGAAATTAGATAAAAAAAGAGAAGGTGCAGATCCAGAGTGATTAATTACTCCCTGTATCAGGAGGGCCTTCTGCTCAGTGTGTTACACGAGGTCCTGTTGAGTATTATACTGTAGATGTGTGAATTTGTTCAGCTAGAAACTGAGCCCCACTGAGCAATAACATCTTGCCTCCTACCCGTTAATTCTGTTTTGATCAAAAGCATAAGAGGTTAATTTGGCTGACTGGAAAGACCAGCTGGTCACTGTGATTCAGATCAAATTCTTTGGGTGGTTTTTGCTCTCCGGCTTAGTGGTTTTTGGCACTCTTAGATACCTTGTGAACACAATCCCAGACAGATTTCACCTTACGGAAGAATCAAATGTGCCTCTACACGTGTGTCTGACAAATAAAATGTAGGAAATTGTATCCTGTTTTTTAATTAGAATTCAGTTAATCTTCTGCTTGTCGTGATTTGGCAGACAGTAAAAGCCTTCTGACAAATCACTGAAGAGCCTGTCAGCTCAGACCGTACCTCTGTGCTATTAGGAAGTCGGTGTCTGAGTGGAAACAGTTGGCCGGGGCTGCTGCAGACGTCTGATGGCTGCTGAGTGTGTACTGAGCACAGTCAACCCTCGTGTATCCCAGCCCACTTTGCCTCAGGGCTCTCATCATTAGCAGGGAGTTGGGTGTTGTATGAGAATAGAAATGAGTTCACTGAAAAGTCAGGAGTACCCCCCCACCTCTCTCTCTCTCTTGTTCACCTCAACCCAGCATTGACCCTGTGTTCCCGTGTTGGCACTCTTCTCACTCCTCTCTCTGCTGTGTAAGTTTTTATCCTAAATCAATCCCCAGCTACTCCAATTCTTAGTCAGTTTAATTTCCTTTCCTTTCTTCACTTCTTACATCTTTATTTCCATTATCGTCTGTTCAAAGTGGTCAGAGCGTTTGTTCTTTTTGCCCTTTAGACACTTAAAAGATATTTAAATCCTGCAAATGCCAATCCAAATCTTTAAAAGAAAATTATACTTCGATTTCTTTTAAATTCCTTTGGCATTGTCATTCATCATTTTAGATGACCCCATAGCTTCAGATATATTAAAGAAAAAACATCTTTTTCCCTCTCTGCGCCCCCTCCGCCCCTGTTAGACTGCCTGCATCTGCCCTGGGCATTGTTAGCGGCAGTAGTTGCTCAGTTTTGGATTTACAGCTTTGCAGTCCCACAGATTGGTCTGTCTAAACCAAGCTCGCTCTTTGAAGAAGTCCCATAAACCTGACCAAATGCCGCCACTTATTCTCAGTAATTAAAACAAGCTGGCATGAAGAAAAGTCCTTAAATTATCAGAGGCTAGGCAAGATGTAAGCCCCACACACAGTTTCTCTGCCTGCGTGCTTCAGGGGGATCGTAACCATTGACATCTCCATTCTCAAAACAGATTGCATGTGTGTTTTGCTCCAAGACAGAAACCTTTAAGAGATGTAGTCCTGAAGGCTTTCTCCCCATATGTACTGTAAATTCAGGTTGGGTGGCCATACAAGTCCAACAACATGCCACTGAGCTGAGATAACTCTACAGGCAGTAAATCAAACCAACGCAATCCATAATGTGAAAGTGATTTAATTAGCCTCTTAGAGACAACTTGAAATGATCTATCACTGAAGATTTAACCTTGTTTACTGTGTGTCACATAGCAAGCATCAGGGGGAAGAGAGGCAAGGGAAGCATTGCTATTATAAGTTGTAATGATGTTGATGATATAGGGCTAATAATTTACCATACTGGTACAAACTGTAATGTGAATCATCTCCCTTGTTATCATCATCACTGAACACCCCGAGTCCTCATCCAGCCTCTCTGGTTTTGGAGAGTAATGAAGAGCAGGATGTGGGTCATGAGTTCAACTGGCCTGTTGTGTGTTGACCTGCAAGCTGGCAAGGTAATGAGTGTCTAGGTGATGAAGATGCACACAGCCAGTATGTGATTCTGCCTGTCAGTGAGCTGGCAGTGTCATCCTATTATGTAGTCTGAATGTGTTTGGTGGAGGAATGAGTCACACTAGAGGTGGATGTTTTATGTTTTTGCCGAGACGAAGCATTACATTTTTAATGCCTCATGTAATTTTCTCCATCAAATCACAGGACTTGACCAGAGGTGACTACAGTATATTTTGAAATGCTAGTTATTCATGCAACAGCCAATGGTTTATCATGTTTGGTCAGTGCATGATGCACTGACCTTGTCAAAGAATGAGGAAGAGAACTATTTTCTCCACCATATGCACTGACCTTATTGTATCTGTGGTCTCTTAGTTGAGATTACTTGTAGATAACCACTGATTTACATAAAGGCTTTGTTTAGAAACACTGTTTTAAAATGCTTTTAGAATACTGATGTGAGGAGTTAATGAGCAATGAATATTCATGATTTTTTTTAACAAAAACGTTTTACACAATTGAGCAGAGGAAAAGACAGTGTAAAGTCCTTGATTACATCAATTGTTGGGTAGGTTGCAGTACACTAAAGTCAGGTTAATGACTTGGTGCAGGTCTTTGTTGTTGTTGTTGTTTTTAAAAGCTCTTTTAAAGATCTACAAATTGCACTCAGGAGATCACTGCCCATAAAATTTTTCATTATTCCCAAAGAAGCTAAATAATTCTAGAAAAAGTGCTCATTGAGATTTTGCTGTTAATTGCACAGTGAAACTGAATAGCCAGCCATTCCATCAGGTAGCGTTCTCTTAACAGATGGGCAGGCGTGATGAAAAAGACCTTTTTAATTAGCCTGTCTGAAGACGTTTCTTCATAACCGACAGCCCCCTCTACGTTTAAGTTTCAGTGGCCACCAGGCAGGCTCTTAGCTGGCTCACAGCAGCAGCCATCTGGTGGACAGCAGCACCAGGGCTACAGGGTGGCTCCTCACTCCGCTGAGCCTACATGTAGCCCAAGGACATAAGGAAAAGGCTTGTGCTGACGAGTCTTTACTCTGTTTAATCTGGTACCTTTGTGCTCTGTGTGGGGATCAGGGGTCAAACCAACAAACTACATCCCAAGATGTGTAATGTTGTAAGAGTAGGACAGACAAAACGTGATGGTTGTCAGTGTGGTAAAGGCTAAATGCACTTAACTTTGTTGACATGTGTTAGGTATGTAGCATATCTTACTCACTGCAGTCATTCATATAATGTGATCTTACCTGAAATATGGAGATTTATAATACATTTTTTTAAACCCCTAAGTATATCCCCTCTTCAGACTTTTTCTAATTGGTTCTCCAGTGACTCTCTATCAGTAACACCTTATACATCATGTAATTTGGTAGCATATAGTTGTAGAAAGATTACGACCTCAGGATTGCATTTTTAAAGACTGCGTGAGAGATACTTTCATCAGAAGACTGCAGGACACATTTTAAAGCATCTTCTTTCTGCTAGGATGATTTCATATTCAGTTCTCTGTGATTGACAAGTCATTTTTCTTACATCCTGTCCCTTTTGGTGGGTAGATAAGTACATGTTTAAATTGTATGAGCATTACACTTTCCATCTTTTCCCAAATGAACTGTGACTTATGAAATGCAAAGGCTAATATGGTTTCAAGTTGCTGTTATGCTACTGATAAGACGAATTGGATTTCCTCATTGGAAAGCAGAATTGTGTGTTTCGTCCTCTTTTTATTGGAATGAATCATATTGTGTATCTTGGCATTTGATTTTTCAGGGCTTTGATTGCTTTCTCAGAAACTGCGTTGAACCAAGAGAAATCCTTCAAAAGTAGTGTCTTTGCACAATACATTCCTGATTTGTTTGGTTACTTGGAATTTGCAACATCCAATTGTAGTATTGTGTGCAGAGGATGTGTACAGCTCTAACTGTTCTTGTATCCGTGTGATAACATGAAATAGTTTCATCAGATGGAAATTACAACTTTAAAGAAAGAAATTGATTCAGTATCTTCATTTTAAAAAGAATGCATGATGTACATCAAACCGTATCTTACACTTAATCACACACCAGGTGAACTTAATTGCATATCGTGCAAATGGAAATGTTCTCTCCTTTTCAAACGGAGAAGTGCAAGTCGTTGCAGTATAATGAGCAATTTTGCAGCAGTCCAGCCCACTCCTTTTTGTATTTTTCTCACTGTTTACCTTATTGTGATACCATTTATATTGCATTCATGTTTTCCCCATGACTGGAAAAATATAATCAAACTGTCATAGTCCAGCCTCTGGGTTAATCCACCAATCAGACAAAGCCTTGTTCTATCATCATGCTTTCGTCCGCCCCTCACTCACACCTTTTGATTATGTGTGCTGTTTTCATTTACACATGTAGATGATGATGATTATAGCTGTGAGGCATTCCTTTTCTTTTTTTTCCCTTCCTTAAGCGTTTCCATTGCAGCAGTGAGGGGCCCCCTCATTGTCAACACTGAGATACAGTGCATTGTCTCATCAGACAGTTTCAGAAGCAGCACAGTGGTGACAGCCCAAACACTGTCTTTGTATCCCCTCTCTGTCTCCCAGATTAGAGCTTGATTGGTGCAGGTTGTTGACAGGAGGCTGTCAGTAGTTGTGATGTCTGAAGTGGAATATGTGCAAGTGAAGAGGTTAATTACACAACATTTAAAACCCTTCTTTGCCTCACCATTCATACTGTAGCCAATCACATCCAAGACACTCGCTAATCAAAAGTGGGCTGGCAGCTCTGAGCCGTGGCAACAGTTGCCGTGATGGCGGCTCGTCTGGCGGGGAGCACACGTCCTGCTGTTTGCTTATTTGAGTTGGTTGGCAGGCTTGTACAATTTCCCCTCTCTTTTACTGCTATTCATTCATCGCCAAATGAAGGGGGAGAATAAATGTGTTCTGTGAATTACTGATGGACTAGATCATTCTCACTTGTTTTTGCTTTGTGCTTCATTAAAGCTGGTAATCATGTTAAAATAAAACCATTTGTCTGTTATTCAAGTAAAGGAAATAGAGTATTTAGATTATTTTTATTCCAAAGCCTTAGAGATATCAGGTATATTTTTATGCTCTTCAAATGTTTTATGTGTTCATATACATATTCAAAAAATTCTGCTCTTTAGTTAATACATAATCAGTCAGTTCTGGTTTTAATGTCAACCTCTTGAACGGTATTTGCTTGTCTGCTGCTGCGTTAGACAAAGTAGAAACAGATGAAGCACAGAGGTTCAGTTTCAGATTAAGTGACAAACTTTGAAGTTGACCACAGCCACAGTGACATATGGCATTCTCGACTGGCCCCCCTCATGTGCTAACACGAAGACCGTCGTCCACAGCTCCAAATGTATGGCCACCACCGGTCGCTCCATGTCAACAACGTCGTCACTCTGCCGCCTGAACTCCCAACTTCAGCTTTCATCTAGTTCACTTTAGAGTATGACCTCTTTGACCTGTCAGAGACACACACATCCACTCTCGTCACACCTTGTAGGACCTCTCACCACTGCGGTAATGAGCAGGACTGCTGAAATTTTCTGCAGGCTTTTGGACAAGAGTGACAGAGATTATCAGCCAACGAAGAGGAAACTTGAATCTGTGCCGTTATAGAGGTCCATATGTTATCCTTCTGAAGTGGCATACTGAAATCTTGTTCTGAAGTGATGAATAACCTATTACGCATATGTGCGTCTCTGCATATCAAAAGATTCATGGATGACTTTTATTCTACAGGAGGACCCTGCTAATTATTTTCTTTTATGATTATATTTCTCTGTGGAGCCCCATATGGAAGACCGTACAGTTATGCAGATTCCCAAAGGTATTAAAATCACAGAGACTAGTAACCATCCTCCTTTTTTATGATTGGTATCGTAGAATGTATAATTCTGTTTGGTTTCCTCTTATACAGCGAGAATCATTTTTACAACAAAAATGCATGTTTTTCATTGTGTAGTGTAGTACAAGAAAGTAATTTGACTTTGGTTCTTGTTGTTAAAGTAATGAAACTGAACGGAAACCCCTCAGAGGATAGAAACAAAACATAATGTCCTTGACAACGCTCAGCCTCTTTCTTTTCCAAATGAAACAACAAGACATTGTTCAAAATAGCAGCAGTGAGATTATTTCTGGTGCCAATTTCCCCAAGGTAATGTTCATTGTGTTTTAGTATATGTTGTTCCATAGCAACTGAGATGAAATGGTTATTGATTTGCTCAGGAGCAAATTAGACCTCACCCTGGAGCATCCATGCAATTCACTCTGCACTGCCTCCATTGCGCAATGAACAACCTTCAACAGATATTTCTTCCTCCTCTTTAATTACCACTGGTTACCTGAATGGCATGGCACACAGAGAGAGCTGCCCTCGTAATTAGCTGTCAGCTGTTTTAAGGCACAGCTCATTGATTAGGTCATGATCGCTAATAGGACGTGAAATCCTGCTGCCTTCTCTATTGATATAGACAAGAGTGAATGAAGGTTTTAAATCGGCGCCTCACCTCAGAGTTAAGTACTTGAAAAGACAAATGCGTAATAACAGTGTTTTACAATCACGTTGGATCATTTTTAGTACACATCCTTTTTTAGCAGTTTATCTGAATTATAATCACTGACTATATTATAGTGATGTCAGTTATTCTAACAAAGCAATTAAATTACGTAAAACTGGGCAACCCATGAATCTATGAGAGATGTGCTTACTGTGCTGATTTTGAATATGTAGTTATACATTAATCCCCGTTTGGCCAATCTGTTGCCATGAGATGCAGTCGGTTTATGTCCTCCCAGTTGACTGACAGAAGCCTGTCAGGTTTGATATTGTGTCTCACTGTCCAGAAGCAGTTACTCTAACTGCAAACTGCAGTGTTACATCCTTCAAACTAGCTTAATATTTTGGAGGGATGACCGAAGATCAAAATATAAGGACCCATAGATTTTGCCAACTGTTACAATCTGTAAACTGTAAGCTAGTAGCCACTATGTGAGGTTAAAGTTTGGCAGTTGCACATTAAATATCCAGATCTCTGCATGTTGTTTCTTTGTTCATTCGTAATCATTGATCTTCTCTCTGGGAATGTGACTATAGTCTGGATGAACAGGTGGGCCCATGCCTACAGGCATGTGAACTCAAGGCCTCAGCAGCTCTACCATCCAGACTTTGTGCTCAGGAGACTTTTGGCGGACGTGTGGCAGTCCCTCCTCCTCCTTCCATCTCCACAGCTCCCCTAACACAGTTGTTCATGAATATGGATGGCAGGCAAGGCTCCCTGGCATCATTAACGTGCCACAAGCCCATATAAATCACATCACCATAAAACCTCCAAATGCTCTGACGAAGAATGTAACATGATAACAACCGGCAGAAGTCAAGAAGACAAACAATTCTTGAGAGGAGAAACACTGGGTTCTTGGTTAGTTGCTTGTTCGGCGATTTGATTGGGTCCTATATTACTCTGCAGTTGTGGAGTAGTGTTAACAGCGTCAAACATCTCATGTGACAAGACTGGATGCAGTTACATGCACACACAGTTTATCTTGGCTGAGATGTTGACAGGCACTCATGCACAGCTGCAATAGACTAAGAAGACTCTCCTTTCTCAGCATGGGGAGGAAGAGCTCTGACATCTTTTCACTGTGAAAAATGAGCGCACATATTAAACTCTCAGTACCACTTTTGTTAAACTACTGCACTTCATGGATTGTAGGATTCACCCTGACATGTTTGAGCATGATGGTTAGAGTCTAGACAACTACAGTCCAGACAGTTTTGGGAACTAAAAATATAGAAACTATCTACTATGTAACCTGAGTAGATTTTGAACCATATTCTGAGCATTTGTGTGTATTAGTTCTAACTCTTCTGACAATCTATTTTTAAATGAAAAAGCCCTTTTATCTCCCTCTCTGTCGAAAGAATGGGGGGGCGGTAAAAGCAAAATATATGTAAATGCCACAATCAGCAGCTGGACTCTACACTGAGGGCATTTTGACAATCTGTTGGCAGCCAGCCTCATCCTCTCTCGTCCCTTCTAACAAAGCCATACACAGCCATGAAACGTACACAAATGCTTGATGTGTATCGTTGCCCGTTAAAAGACCTTCTAACCATCTGTAGTGTTCTTGAATGGAAACCTTTATGACTTTGGTTTGTGGTACACGTGAACATGCCATGTGTGTCCTTAGGCCACGATCAGACCAACAATAGCACTGCGTCAAAAACAACACAGGTTCATTCTCTTTCAAAGAGACCACTGCATTGATGAAGCAAAGGGCTCTAGTGGAAACACACACAGTTCGAACCCTGGGCCGCTGCAGCAAGGACTGAGCCTTTGTACATGGGGTGGATACTCTACCAACTGAGCTAACCGACACCCGATTACAAAGCCCTTTGAGGCAAATTTGTGATTTTGCACTAGATAAAAACAATTTACTTGACCTGACTTCTGTTTATCTCACAAGCAATGAGTTGTAACATCCAACCGTATGTGAGTATAAACTGTTGCACAGTGTCCTGCCATCTGATAAGCCTTTGAACTGGACCTCTTGGTTTATATTGTGGCAAGACACTAAAATCTATGCATCCTCCTGGGTTTTTCGACACAGTGCTGTTGTTGGTCTAAACACATATAAGATATCATAATGTGCATAGATATGTATTTATGCTTGGATTATTAATTACTCTGGACTTGGATGGTTTCCTTATCTCGAGCATGGCTAATGTTGTATGGTGCATTTAACAAAATGTGGAACTAAATCATATAATTTCAGTGGACGTTTTAACAGCTGCATGATGCAATTTTTTACACTCCATTTGCAAACCTTGTTCACAAAATGAACAGACAGTTCTATAAAAGCATTATGTCTCTTTGACCAAAATCGCACACAACAATATGTTGCACAGATCCTTTATGTGCTGGAATTTTTTGAGGGGTGACTGACTGTAGGGGGACTAATTCTCTGCACCACAAAAGAGAACACAGTAGTGCCTGTTATTTTTTCCATGACAGTGCACCCCTGCAAACATCAAACAGTCCCCCAGAACCAAAAAAAGGAGGTGCTTTGAGTTCGACTTTTTGCTTGTGTTTGATGAGTGAGTCTTCCCCCCCAAATCCACACATGAATATGGAGTAGCAGGGCCTCGATGAGGCAGGCAGGCATCTCCCCTCTTTAGAGTAACTTCAGACGAGTTTCCTTGCGGGGGGTCTGGAGTGGATTCTGGGGGGCACCACAATGCCAGCTTTCTTCATAAACCTGGCACTTTTGTCTTTTGAGAGAAGCCATGCAAAATTCATTGTTTTCACCCTGCGAAGACAGAGGATGGATAAATATTTTTGAGGCACATGTGTACAGAGAAGAGAGGAGTATTGCCTTCCTGTTGCTCTGTTCTGGAACATTTTTCCTTTCTTTCTCATGCTCTCCAATAACAGCAAGGTACTATGGATGATTCAAATACAGTGTACTGATCTCTTCTTCCTAATCAATCATGGGGTTATGGAGAATTATTCAGTAAGGTTGTACATGATTGAACATGTGGCTGCAACACTTTGATCTTTCATGAGATAATTCATACAGGTTGAGGTAGTTACATCAGTATTTCCTCAGCTGCCTTTGCTTTACATTTAAAATAGGCATTTTTGCTTTTAGAAGTAAAAATTTTAGTGATCTGAAATCTTTTTTTTTTCAGCTCTAGGACATCATATTGAAACATTACATAAGATTCTGACACTGACAGATATGTGTCAGAGCTACAATTATCCCTCAAACATCAGAGCTGCATGAAAAATGTACAGTAGGAAAGACTGAACAGAATTGCAATTGCTCATTGAAATAGCTGATTTAATGCTATATATTCCATTGTAAAGCAGCTGTAAAAACATGATTAATGTTTTATTTTGATGTAGCAATTCTTTTGTCGCTTTAGTTTCATGTCTGACCAGGCTCTGATTTCCTCTGGGACTTTGCACACCAGCAAATCATCCATTTAGAGCCGTTGAAATCCGGGTAAATTTGCTGAAAACGATAGCCTGTAACTCAATTAAGACAACTTTAGAGCAATGCTCACCCACTTCATACAGAATTAGATTAACAGTAGCCGAATGCTGATATTAACCAAGTGATGTAATTACAACTACAGGTTTGGTGCTAAAGCAATTATCAAGCTGAGTGAATATTCCCAAATCTGATTAGCAAGGTGAACTTCAACCCCTCCGGATTGAATAAAACATAATTTATCCATAAAGAGGATGGCTACACCTCCCTTTGCCTTTGACTTGTCTTTTACAGTAAGATTAAAATTCAGTTCTTTTATTGACATCCACTTAAACCCACCTTTGTCATAACTTAGCCTCATAGGCCATAGTCAGTACATTTTATTGCATCTCTTTTTCACCTATTCAGACATGAATCTGGTTTATCTAATTATAATCACAGCTGCGTGGTGCAGATTCAAGCAGATATTTGACTAAATACAAAACTGAACCCAATTAAAGAAAAATAGTTTCTAATTGCATTTCTTTGGAGTGAGCCATTCTTTTTAAATGAGGTGAGCGAAGTCTTGTTTTGGAGCTAAAGTGGGGTGGCCCCTTGGACACAGGTCATTATTATTGCCCAAGGTTAGGATTATGGAAAAGCTAATGCTAAGATATGCAGTGGGACAGCAATGTGGGTATAGGAAGGTTGAGCATGGATTGACTCCTTAATGTAATTACAACCACTCGGGGGAGAGAAGAAGACAGAAGTGGGCTGGAGATTTGAGAGAGGGATGTGACAGCCTCACAATAGAGAGCAGAGGAGTGTCAGCAGACCTGTCTCTCAGGGTTGAGGGTCGCCCTCATGGCCTCGGGCCAGGCACAAGAGATTAAAACATCCTGGCCGTAGGGCCTGGAAACAGCACACCCAAACACAGGACACAGGAGCTGGAATTAGAATAATGGGACATGAGGATGATCCGTATAATTCATTGTTATTCCAAGCACATCCACTCGGTTCACTTCCATGCAAATTCTGCAGCCTGTTTTTGTTGCACTAAATTTCAGCAAAATTGAGAATGTGAAAGTGTGTGATTCATAATGTTTTGCAAGGCTTTAGGCAAAGCTTGTTATTTTTTCAGGTGCGATTTCTAGCGTAGACAATGTAGTTTTTACTTCTTGACATGCAATCACAGAATGGATTGCCCACTCTGGAGTTGGCACTCCCTCACACAGAGAAAGAAAGAGAAGGGGAGAAAGAAAGGCCCTTTGATGAAAGGACTGAACCCAGCCCCCCACTCACACTCTTTCCCTCCCTCTTTCTCTTCCTTGCCCTGTGGAGTTAATCTGGCAAAGAGGAGGCAGCATCAGCCAATTTACACAAGGAGCAGCTTTTTTTTGTGCTGTGCCTTCTCCTTCGCTCGCCTCGCCTGTGTCTCCACCCCCATCCACCTCTCTGTTCTTTGTGTATACGCTTGTTTGCCCGTGTTTGTGTGCACAGTGTTATGCTGCATGCATTGGGCGGTGGAATAATATCAAGTACAGTAAGGTGAAAGACGGTCCAACCCCTGAGGCTGGCAACACCTGCCTCATGCAAGCTGTGCAGCTGAGGTGTCATGGCACAGGTATCACAACCTACCTTCGCCCGTCCTCATGTGCCCCCACTGATTGTGCAGTCTGTCACTTCTAGTACCCGCCTACCATTACTTTTCTTTGTTAGTTTCCATTCTGTCTTTGTATGGTGAACAAAGGTAAAAAAAAAAAAAAAACAGATTAAGAGTTCTCCATGACTGAGCCCCACCCTCCCAGCTCCCCTCTACACACACACACACACACACATACACACACACAGACACTGATGTCAAATGAGCATCCCTTTTGGGCACCTATGCATGTCAGACTCAGCTGTGGCCCTGGAAAAGAGGAAAGAAATTGACAAAACATGTTTTAATTACCAAGAGGGCTTGAATGGCGTTCAAATTAATAGCTTGAATGATGCCGTGTGTTTTATTCCCATCATGGTGGATGGATGTTGGCGTTAATCAACAGTGTTTACTCTGTCCATCACTGTGTCCGAACAGTAATTACCTAAGCACAAACTATGGTTTTTGTTTTGTAATGGTATTAGTCATACTGGTGAGAGCTGTTTCTGCTTCCTGCTGTAATGTGTTCAATAAATCCTGCAGACACAATGATTCTCTTGCAGTTTGAAAAAGGATCCAAACATTGTGGCCCAACGTTTTTTTTTTTCTCCACCAGACTTGCCCAGATCAATTCAATCAAAGTTCTTCTCAGCCGGACGTAAATTATTTAATGAATGGCATCTGGATGTGTGGCTGTGCATGCATCCGAGCTGTGATGGGATGGGAACTGAAAGGATATAGAATGTTATTCATTAGTGCTGCCATCTCCTTAATATTTTGAGGCTATTTCTTCCTAATATGTACAGGGATTCATCTGGTGCATTATCCATGGTTGCAGTAGTTATTGTGTTGGATGAATAATACTGCAAACACTGGTTGCCTGGGAAACTTAGAAGTGATATTATTTTGAAATTAGAATTTTATCAGAAAGGTGCCATTGTACAGATTATTTTTGTGAAACAAATTTTAAGTTTTTTAGTCACCACTGACAATTAAGAAGAAACTATGGCCGCCAGTGACAAATATACTCAAGATGGATGTCGATTATAGCACCAGAAATTTACAATATTTAAGAGTCAGTCTCTTCTCCTTGGCTGCTGGTCAAAGGTGAAGGAGACCAGTCACATTCTAATTTACACAATGATGCATCAGCACTCTGTGTGTCCTGGGTCAATATAAGTCTGCCAGCACCTCGTGCAGCCTGTCAGAGTCAATAGACTGGCTGACATGACATGTCCTGCACCAGTGATTGAATTACTAGCCATTTGTCTGCCATGATTGTCTTGCTGTCATATCGGTGTTAATCTCGTTGTTGCCGCTGTCCATCATATCTTCATCAGATGAGACGAAAGAAAGAAAGAACATCTTGCAGTGATTAGGATTTTCTTTGTTATAGGATGCCATATATTCCTATTTAAGACCAATCCTATGTACCTTCACAACTAAGACAGACTTGTAAGGGCAGCTACCCTTTCAATCCTCATCTTTTCATCCTGTTTGCAAGATTTAATTCACACCCACAGTACAAACCGAAGAATAGCTCTATTTAATAATGTTCAGCAAAAAAACCTATTGCCAATGTTCATTTTGCTTCAAGTCCATTTATATGAATAGTAAAATATTTTTTGTGAAATCAAGGTTGTACTAATTGTACTGGGAATAATAGCGACCTGATCATGGTTTCAATGATTTTCCTCCACACTAACCTCATTACTGTACAGAGCCATGTTGGCAGAGTGAGTGTTTGCAGCAAGGTAGGTGCATCAAAATGCCCACACACAGCATGTTGCAGTGCAAATATGTATCATTGCACGCATACAGTATTTATGTAATGTATATGTCCAAGTGTTCTGGCTGCTGCACCACATTTTCTGTGAATACATTACCAGCAATGTGCAGTATGTAGTAATTATCCTGTGAAGGAGTGGCGTGGACTGAATTACGATTAGTATGAGTAAATAAATAAAGAGTCACTGGGGATATCAGCTGTAAGGAATGCTCCCAGAATAGCTGACATTTACAATAAACTAGAGTGTTGGCCTAAGATAAACAAGAGTATCAATCTATGTTATAATGCGTTCATTCAGGCCTGTATACTCAAAAATATCTTAGAGTAGTCTTCTTGAACATACAGGCATAGCCTGTAGTTGTTAACAAATACATATATGAAATTAATAACAAATACATGAGTTACTATTGAATGAACACTTTTATCCTCTCACATTCTTGACATTATGCTCCACCAATGCTGAGACAAACCATTGAATTGTTAATAATTCAGACATAGTGGAATATGCATGCTTTTTCTCTCATAGACTACTTAAAATGCACAGACTGAGACTCTTCAAATATTGATTTTATCCCTCTCTGCAATCGTGTTTTTATGCAGAGAACCTCCGATTTATCCCTTTCTGTGACAAATGAAACAAAGGAGTGCGAAAAGGTAGTTAGGCTACAATAGTAACTCTTTTTTTGCCTACTTTTCTTTCAGAGTCCGCTTCTACTTTAGCTCAGTATTTGCATCAGTAAGATGATGGTAATTTTGTGGCATTCTTCTAATATAAAAAGACATAAATTCCACCTAGCAGGATTAAGCAGCTCACTAATCTAACCACAGTAACTGCCTTGCATGTGTAAATTTCTTTTTACAGCCTGTCAGGCCTTAGCAAGACGCTCGGTGGCACAACTTCAGAGGAACTCCTTGATGGTTGTAATTCATCTGCTGCAGTTTTCAAAACCTCATAGTTCACCTCCATCCTCTGATCGGGACCCGGCCTGGCACGTATTATTTAACAGGGAGATGAATGGCCGATTGGGCGTTGCTCATGTGTCATGGCGTAAGTCACGATAAATAACAGGAGTAGACTGACAGGACACAGGACAGTAAAGAGTAGAGATATCAACATCAACACAGGCTCAACCAACCGCAATGTAATTTTGCAAGTCGTTAAATCACTGCCAGAGAAATATGAGTCCAAGGTTATTGAGCGCAGCGTGAGTGATGGAGACTTGGAGTGGTCCGCAAGGCTCAAGTTGCTGCGGAAATGAGATTTAACACTGTGTCATGTCATAGACCTTACCCGAGCAGAGGAGAGAAAAAAGTCTGAGTGGAGCTGAATTGTATCTGTTGATGCAATTCTTGAGATGTTTAGTGCATTTTATTGGTAAGAATTATGGACTGAAACTTTATCTGAAAAAGAATCAACACTGTAATGCTTAAAATGCGCTGTGTGTCCTCTGCAGCAGGGCTTTTTTACTTACAAGGATGTTGTGTTTGTTCTGATGGACAGTACCTATCTAGTACATAATGGAGAAGGAGAATGGCAAGGAAGGGTGAGGTGATGGAGGCTGAAGATGTGAGGTGGAGGGGGGTTAGGCAGGGGTACACTATCCAATTTGTGATGGACCAGATGCTGTACCCTCAAGCGAGGTATTTTACCCCAAACGGTACCTGTAAAAACTCCATCTGTTGAAATGGGCCCTGGAATATGTCAGTACTAGCTGAAGGCTCTCTTGCTGTGCGCGAGCTGGCTGTCTGGCTCCCAGGATCATGTGTTGTCAGCTGTACCCCATGGGCTGAGAGAGGGAGAGAGATGCTGCTATGGCAGTCTGACAGCAGGGCTGTGGCAGCCGCAGCCTGTACCATCTCTCTGAGAACCCAAGAGGGGAAGGGAGGGGGGGCAGAGAGGGGAAAAAAGAGAGAGATCCTATCATAACATGGAGCCATGTCGTTGAATGTCAGTATGGTGGAGAGATTGCAAATCACCTCTTCTGAATGTCACAAAAGGTGCCATATGCATACAGCTGCAACATTTGCTCTGGCTGAAAATAAGAATGGTCAGCACGCTTCTGGACAGATGTGCCCTCTGACGCAGGAGAAAAACAAAGTCAATAGGTTCACGGTCCATGGGAGTTTTACAGATGGAAAAAAATGTGCATGTGTGACTGCACATGAGTATGTATTTATATTGGCCTACTAATTTTGTATTGTTTTTTGGACTTTTCTTAAAAATCAGTATTTAAGTGCGGTTAGGAGGCTACAGTAATTCAGAGAGCAAAAGCCCTGCAGCTCGCTCAAAGGAAGCCTCAGGCATTGTCTCATTGTATGACGATGTGAGTATCCCTGGTTGGAATTACAACATACAGTGTTTTTTTTTTTTGCACTTATGTGTTTTGCTTATTAAAATATATGTTCTCTTGATATTTGTTTTTCTTGACGCTCAAATCTGTAACAGCAAGCAGAGTGTGACTGATTGATTGCTATTTAATCATTACCTTTCAATTAAGGTGTGGTTGAATACTGAGAAATATTACTCAGCAAGGACCTTTTGAGGTGAGGCTGAAACAAGAACCAGTCTGTTCAGTAACTCCAGATTTAGGGGGAATTCTGCTGATGATAGCGTTCACACCACACGCTGCCAAGCATACACTCCTTCTGTACTCGGAGGCAAAACACTGCCTGCAATTTCCCATCCAGTCTTACTCAATTTAACCGTGCAATTTAAAAATGTCCATCTTTATAAAGGCGATGCAACTTCACCAGTTCCTGCCCATCTTCTCTCACGTTTCAAGTAAAATAGCTGCTTGGAGGGGTTTCCTCCCCATGGCTGCAGTCAGAAACGGGTAATCTGTGGATGTGCTGTGGTTCGTCGAAACCCCACAGTGATCCAGAGCAAATACTGCGCTTACAGCTGGACATCTGTCCTCTGTCTGTGCTTAGAGGACATGTATACCCCCACTAGCAAAATCTGTAATACATTTCATTTGCAAATGAGGTCAAACAGTAGGTTGAAACCTGCAGCCGGTACAATGTCTATATTTTACTTTCATTTTGTCACGATTTTCTAGGATTTCAACAATTCTCATTAGAACTAGTTTTCACACCTGCAGCAGTTCTGTGCAAGAGAGTGTGTGTGTGTGTGTGTGTGTGTGTGTGTGGAAATAATCAATCCCCATAGCAGTAATCAATGGGGGAAGAAGTATGCAGTAATTTAGTTAATTAAAAGCTGGGGGCCATCAGACAAGACTGGGCGTTAGATCTCCATTTTAGAGGCAGCATAATTATGTGCTATACTTTGTAAAATGGCTGATAGGGATTTCCTGCCTCTGCAAAAGAACTCTGAATATTCATCAGGCATTGTTAAATAGTGTTCGTAGACATATTACCACTTCGGGAGATTTACCCTCGCTCTTCGGTTACTCATCCAAAGAAGCATTAGTGGAAAAACAATTCCACGGGCCGCAGTGTTAAACGTAGTGTTGCACATACATGTTAACAACTGAGCAGAAGCACGTCTTGTAGACATTGAAACAAGGCATGAGAGCAATGTGGTAACCATCCTGGCAAGAAGAAAACACCAATTAGCTGTAATCTGTTGAAGCTAAGTGGACTTAGAGTGAAAGCTCAAATCAAATAGGAACACGAGGGATGAATTCTCTCTAATTTGGAGTCATTTTGATGGGCAACCTGAGCACGGTGGAGCATATGGCAGACAATTCCGCTGTGTTTTGATAGTGTTCATAAACAGAGACCATTGCCATGCTTCATTTCAACCCAAGTGCAGTTTGCCAAAGATAAATGCAGCATAGAAAAATAAGGGGGTGTAAATTGGTCTGTAATTGCATTCTCCAGGGAACAACCTGAACACAAATCTTGTCCCGTATGCACTTGCTGTGTAACACCTACACATGAAAGTTATCTACACAATTTGCATTTGAGCAATTTTATGCAAATGTCCATCTTTCACTACCACAAATACACCTCTTAAACTTTGTCAGAATAAAATGACACGTTGTGTCTAAAAATGGTTTGCTCAGAGATTGCGGATATGCTTACTAAGTGAGAGTGTCTGCCTTTAAGAGAGTGGTTTAAGAACCACACCAACCACAGAAATGCTGGTATCATGATGTCATCCAGCTTACTCATTTGGTGTCTTTCCAGATTTCTTAGCTGAAGCCCGACGGCATTGAAACTGAAAATTGAATTGCTCTCCTTCAGGTGAGATGTCTGTTCTCTCTTAAAATGAAAACCTGTTGTTTAACGGCATTTCCATGTGTTTATTACAACCCTGGAGTGTATGATTACTGTGAGACCTGGAAAGTACCTAATGCATTTACTCAAGTACTGCACTTATTAAAGTACAAGTACCTCAAAATTGTACTTGAGTTTCTCTGTTGTAAGCTGCTTTGTAATTCTACTATTTGCCAGCTATAGTGACTTTTTAAATCAATATTTTACACAATAAAAAAGCTTCTAAAATCAAGATGAAGCCAGTATTTCCCAACCTTTTTGTGACCTCTTACAACAAAGCAGTGACTAGTTGGGGTCTCTTGTCAGGTTTCACATGCCTGTGAGTTGTCAGTTCTACGAAAGAGACATTTCCCCTCTAACTCCCTTTTTCAGATGTTTCATACTATCCAGTATTTCAAAAGCAACAAAGACTAGAGAAAAAGTGGAATTTTGGTTTGGTTTTTCTCTCATTAATCATCTCACAATCCATTAGGTTTAACTTATGACTGTGTAGGTTAGCACTTAAAAACAGCTCCACCTCGAGCAGCTACAACAGTAAGAGTTCCATTTTACTGATACTGATAAAACTTTTACTTACATAGGATTTTAAATGCAAACCTGTAGTTTCATCAATTACTTACAGAATCTAGTCTGTTTTTTTTTTATTTTTACAATGGCCTTAATTCATTACAGCTCTTCTTGACACGGTCCCTACTGGACCAGGTTGTGGATTGACTTGGACTTGTCTATTAGGCCTTAATTACAACTTCAATTGAAAGTCATTATGAGAATTATGTACCACTATAACTGCACAGATAACTTGATACCTTAAACGAGCATACAGATGTGCAGTAAAGCTGTTTCTGAGACTGATTCTGAGCTCTATGTGCTATTGTTCAATTTCAAATTCAGTTCTCACAATTCAAATTCAGTTCTCAAAAACTGAATTTGAATTTTGAGAACTGAATGTTCCAAACTAATAAATTAAATTTCAAATTATAATTCAGATTCAGTTTTTCAATGCAATGATTCAAATTGAACAATACAAATTCAAATTATGTGATTCAAATTCAGTTTTTTAATGCAATTATTCAAGTTAAGCAATTCAAATATAAATGATTCAAATTCAGTTTCTGGTGGCACATATTTCAGCCCATAGAGCTCCCTCTCGCCAGTCTGACTTTACATAGTGCTGCCAATCCTTGTTTGAAGTGTCCATAAAACATGATGGGTAGTTGTAGTTTTTCTGCCTGTTTAGGGGCTTACAAGTGAACAGCACTGACAACGTCGACAGACATCTGTGTTGAGGAAACTAAGATGAGTCGTAATTTGCCCTAAATCACATCCTGCACTTGACTCTTACAATGAATATTTGGCATTCAGGGACGGACAGCTGGACCACAGCCGTGTCTCCATGTCCTCAGTCCACCCTGCAGTGAAGTGCTTGTATCGTGTCTACTCTTATCACATCTCTGTCCCGGCAGGCCCTATGCATCAACTTCGCCTTGATGCTGTGCTCGACCTGCTCCTCTAATGGAAAGACAGTGCGTTACACACATGGTACAGTCCGCATACAATGTTTTAATTAAATGGCCTGCTTCAGCGGAGGGATGCTCAGAGGGTGAGAGGTGGACCATAGGGTGAGAGACATCTGCCCTCACAAGCATAAAGACAGATGGACACCTTTGTGGGGTCCTTTTAATGCTAATTAATACGAGGGTGAGAATGTTTTATTAGTGACCTGAAGTATGAAAGTGTATGATGGCCAGCTCTAATCTGATTTTAAAGGATAAGGCTGGTGATATTCTATTATAATTCTGTCAACAAATCGCATTAATAAGGTCAAACCGGACGATGTCTTAGCCCATCTCTTGCTTTCTGACTGGCTTCAAGTCCTTTCATTCCCACTGCCATCTTAAACAACATGTGATAAATGTATATTTTCATTAAAAAAAAAGTTTTTTTTTAAAATGAACAATTTCCAGCTAGGCATTTTCAGCAAATGTAACTAAAACAGGAATAAATAGTCATTTTTGCTGTTTTCAGCAGCATTAATACATATTTGGCGCAGTAGTGAGAATTTTCAGCATGGTGGTGGTTGTACGTGTAAATGGTTATGAGGATCTGACAGCCTTAATGTCACTTTAATTATAATCAATTGTACAAATTGTACAAATCTCTAATTTTAGATGACTGACTTGACGGATCAGACAAGATTTTGCAGAACGTCCTTCACATTTCCATTTAAATCACATGCTTTTATGCAACGTGTACTTGTCCATTTAGAGTTATAATCGTGGAAGGAAATAAGACAATGTTAGTGATAATAGTTTTTTTCCTGTTTATGATGTAAAACATATATGGTGGGATTATGTCATTGTTAATTCATGAGATCTTCAGATGAATAATAGATGTTGTCCTTTGAGACCCGTGCCCTTGTGCCTCCCCTCGTTATTAAGAGAATTCCAGATCATATCAGGCCAGCGCTTTCCTTTGGTGTCCTACTGGAAAGTCTTTTTCAAAACCGGCCACTGATCCATCATGTTGCCTTGGTGTTGCACGTATCATACATCATCATATATGATACTGTGTATGTTCTGCTCCTGTCTGCTGTATTATTTGGGTCTGACATTTTCTATTTCACAGTCAGTCCTGGATGTGTCTTTGGAAAACTAGGATAATTTTTTTGCTCTGCGGGAAGCTGGAGTTAATTCATGGTTTTCCATGAATGATGTGATGAATTATGAACTTGATAAACATTTCACTAGTTCAACATTTAGATTACTAAGAAAATAATTACTCTCAGCCTGTAAGAAATGTGTGATTATCATACTTGGTAATGTTAGAACGATACACTCTTCATTACGATCTACTGTGTTTAAAATAGCAATAATTAAACATCTGCCACATTTCAATTATTTCCACTTGTGGGGAAGAACGGCCCCAAGCAAACAGGAGGCTGTGCCCTGTGCATCTAGGGTATGAGAGCCTGAATAATCGAGATAATTATCTCCCTCAGCAACAGGGTTTTTCAAAAGGAATTACCATAAAACATTACTAATTTTAATGGGAGACCTGATGCAACTCAAATAATTATAGCAAGATCGGATGAGGGTATAGAAGTGGAGGTAGGCTTGAATCATTCACCCCCATTTAGAGGAAGAGAAGGGGGAGGAGATAGCGGTTTATATATCTAAAGGTGGAGTCAGATCTATTGTCACTAATTGATTTTGCTGAAAGCCTGTATTGCAGGTAATATGGGTCATGGAGTATTTGTATTTTATAGATTGTATTTTCTCATCATTTGTGATTACATTTGTAGAAGTGGCACCATTTACAAAACGAATATGTCCAGTTTTTCATGTTTCGCCTTCTCTTCCACATACACACAAAATGGCCAAAAAGGTCAAGCAATTAATCCAACCATAAACCACGATAAATTACAAAGACCAATTTTACAGAATAATCCATACTGATATCAGTGCAGGGTGGCCAGGCTGTAAATACCGGGGTTAGATGCTGTGATGCATGGCTGCTGAAGACTGTGGTGGAAATAAACTCTTACGGGTGTCCCTCGGTAAAGGAATGAAATTCAGGGTCAAGTTGTTCTCATTTCGTCTCTTTCTTGCTCTCCGTTGGTTTCTAGTGATTTGTTGGGTTTATGTTTTGTGACATGTAATGCTAACTGAGTCCCTTTTGTTTTTCCCCTTCCTCTCTGTTTTGAGTGGATAGCTCTCAAGCTCTCAAGGCAATGATAAACAGCTCAGCTGCACGTGCTGGCTCTTTGCACCAGAGTAGGGAAGTTTCTGTCAGTCTTCGTAGTATACTGGTTTTACATATGATGTTCTTTCAACGTGCTTGCCATATCTTCTAAAGATTTTACAATAGAAAACACTCGTTATTGTTTCTTCACAAGATCAAAAGTCATCAGAGAAGCGCTTTAACCCCAGTCACTCGTCGCTGACAGACTTGATCTTCAGTTGATGTGAGTTGTGTGCAGGAGATGAGCTCCCAAAGGCAGCCGTTCCAGAGCTGAGTGCACGATATCAGTTCAACCCTTAATGAAGCTGCTGTAATCACACTCGTGCAGGACGGTCGTCTCTCATTAGCACTCGGGTTGGATAAATGCTCGGCATCTCTTTGATGTTGTCAAAGATTCTCACCACTGTGTTCAGAACAAAGATTGTCTTCCTCTAAGATAAGGGGAGGAGGACGCTTCCTTCTGCTGTGCTGAGGATGTCAGGAAACTGTTTGAATTGGGGAATCCTTTGTTTGGGTTCCAAAACAAATTATAGGGGGAAAAAAAGCCTCACTATTATTGTGATTTGTTCTGTGGAACCTAATTTGAGAGAGTGAGTCCTAACCAAATGTGAAAACACACAGCACTTGTTGTCTCTGTGATGGTCTAGTGACCTGTACAGATTGTTTACCTGCCTATTAACCAGTTTATGCTGGGAAAGGCTCTAGTCCCAGTGCTCCTGAATGTGAGGATAAATGGATGGATGAGAGGATAGTTGCTCACAGATGTCTAAAGCACTTGCATGGCACTTTTTCATGTTTTTGAACCTATTGGCATATCTGGCATTTGATAAGGCTCCGTTCCAAGGTTGCATTTGAGACAGGATCTTGTGTTGTCCACACTTTGGCTCACACTGCTGTGGCTGCTGTCTGGAGATAACACTGAGGCTAGCCCTCAACCTAATGCCACAGAACAATTGGCCAAGAAACAGGGGGAAGCAAAAGAAAGCAAAGTGATTGTGAGAGTATGGGGCTAACTCTTATTTTTCTTGACTCATTTTAGATTGTCTGGGAGGCTTTGGTCACACATGGGAGCTTCCTACGTTGGCGCTGATTAAAAGGCACCACCACTCTCCTGCCTTGAGCAGAACAGCTGCAGGGAATAATACCAAACAGAGAAGCTTTCCTAATTGTCTCCATACCTGTAGGGCAGTGGAAGTTAGTCAGCTAGCCACACACTGTTTACTCACTATGTATGAAAGGAAACAATTAAAAGAGGGGGAGGGGAATCCAAGATTAGTTTTGAAATTTCAATAGGCATGTAGCCTGTTTGTTTTTCTCATATGAAGAAAGCAAGCTTTGCAATTAAAATTTTTGTAGGATGATGGCAAGAGTATTAAAGAAACTGCTATAAAAACACTGTGCTGTAATTACATGGCACCTTACCCAGTACTGAATGTTAATGAGACAGATAAAAATGTCTGTTTGTCATCTTTAAAGCATTAAACCACTGGTCATTTTCAATCAAAACACCTCCAGTTGGCAGCAAGAATGTTTGTTCGATATTGCAGGTACATAACCTGAGAATTTTATACTCCTTTATACTCCTAACTACGCAGTTCACTGTGCTCTGTACTTAGCACAGTGGAGCTCAACAGTGAGGTTCCAGCAGTGAAAATCCCACTCAGGATTTAAATATCTTGCCATAATGTCATAATGGCAGACTTACCACGAGCTAGGAGACTGTGAAACAATGGTGCATGCTCCTGTAGAAGCCGCCAGTCCACATGATATCAACCTACTATTATTAACAATATAAACATCATGAAAAAGAAAAAGTAAAATAATTATGTGCAGTCTTGTACTTTTGCCTTTTTTCCGTTTTCCTTTTTTTTGTTTTTGTGTTTTGTTTTTTTGCTTAGAATCAAATGTTTTTTGGTTGGTCACAATTCATCTTGTGGTTGGTTGGCTTACTTCCAGGTTTGAAACTCTTTTGTATATGAATTTTCTGAAAACATCAATGGAGTGAATGAATGGGAAATTCGCTTCTGGAAATGAGCTCAAATCAAATCAAATCAAAAAATGTGTGGTTGCTGTTGAGCTCCGTAGTACTTTGAGATAAATGCTAACAGCAGTATGCTAACATGCTCCCAATGATAATACTGACATGCTGATGTGTAGCAGGTAAGCAGCATAATGTTTACCATGTTAACCAACTTTAGGTTATTACATGCTAATATTTACTAATTAGCACAGCTAAAGCTGATAGGAAGCGAAATTGTCAACCTCCTGGTAGCTCAACAGGAAAAATCATCAGTCATGATTATTCAGGCATATGTTACCTCAAGACCGCTGCGCTCCTCCAATGAACGACTCCTGGCTCTCCCTCCTGTTCGTTCAAGGCAATCCAGACTTTTTTTGTCTGTTGTTCCTCGTTGGTGGACGCACTACTAGTTAATACCAGAGCAGGAGCGTCCCTCTCTACCTTTTTTAAAAAAAAAAGATCCAGCTCTTCAGAGAGTACCTCCTCTCCTAGCACTACCAACAACTAGACATGCTAAATCTACCCCTTTAAGAATTGTCACAGTACTTATTGCTGCATGAACGCTATACCTTGACTGTTCCCTTCTCTGAAAGTTGCTTTGGATAAAAGCGTCAGCTAAGTGACTAAATGTAAATGTGAATATATGTACAGTAGGTGATGTAGATCCTGATAAGTGATAATATGTTTATACAATATGTAAGATATGTTTGATGGCTTGGATGGCTGTTTTTCTCTGTATACCTTTTTCTTTGTATTTGCACGATGTACTTTATTGAATTGTTAATTGTTTTTGGATGTTTATCACCCTGTGTGGTTTGAATGGTTTACCACACCACAGAGCTCGTCAGCCTATTGGTGTGCATGATGTATAAATATGCATATGGTTCTGACCTGACAAGATCCAAATAGGATCAAACCATTGTGATTATTAAAGTTTTGTGGCATGAAGTAAGTGTGTTTTTCATTCTTTTCTGATAGCCTTGCACCTACATGATGTGCGTTTAATTACTCTGCTTCAAACATGAGTTAAATGTGTAGAGTCGCATTGTAAATTTTCGTATGCCCTAATCTGATGTAAACTGAGGTAATGAATACTCTTGGCTATGATGGTCAGGGATCAATGTTCTCTGGATAGATCATCTGCCAGTAACCAAACACACCAGTGCACACATTTGACCAGCATAATTATACCAGGAGGAAATCAACTCTCAGCTGAGGGAAATCAAAGTTTTAATCTAATTAAAGATAAGACTGCACACGAAGATATGCAATGTGTAGGTCTTTAGGTTTTACAAGCTGGTGGCCCAGGCTTGGCAGCTCTCTAGAGGAAAATTAAACTCTGACTGCTTTACTGTTAACATGGAAATCTATTGGCTCTGTCACATAGTAGAGTTCACAGTGTCACCATTCGTGAGTATTACGGTGTTCGATGACACACCAAATGTTTTTAAATCATCACATGTACATAATAATCAGGATCTGGAGTGAGTCTGCTGCAGATTTGTATCCCCTATTTTAATCTGCCTCAAGAATTTCAACCACATGGGCAAGCTTGAGACTAACTCAAAATAGCTTCATTGGCAGATGGTAGGCGTTAGACCTGCCGTGAACAGAAACAATCATTATATCCCTGTGGAAAAAGGTCCAATTTAAACCCTGCTTTCTCACCCCTGTTGTGTTACACACTTCCGAAACACACACACACACACACGCAGACAGAGACACACAGAAGAGTCCAAACTTACTGTCTTGTTAGTGTTTGAATTGACTGTTGCCCATCCATTGATGTTTTTTTTAGTGCTATTGGTAACACTTCACTTACTAAGTAAAGTAATCAGTATATAAACATTTAATAAATGTTTTATAACACACTATAATGTAGTTGAAGCAGATAGAACAGTGCATTCGTGTATTTATCAATTATAACTCACCTATACATGGAGGGCTGATGTATACACAGATGGGAAATGGCAATATAAAAAAAAACAACACACAGTTCTGAGTTGTAATTGCTGACAAAGACTATAATTTAGTTATTTCAAAGGGTGTTTGTATACTACTTAGAAATGTTAATTAGTTTTGTGAGCATGATATCTTCTTTGGAATTTAAAATGTGTGTATATAAAATCTCTAATGATGCCATTGCAACAATTTTTTATCTTCACCATCTGTTCAACAGCTCATCGTATTAAGAAACTTGGAATGATGGTAGTAGCCATATGAAAAGCTGAGCTGCTGCTGTATCCTAGCTTTCTGCTCCTTGATCAGACCTTTAGAAGCAGAGTGGAGCTCTGGATTTTACAGCTCTCAGTAGACAAGCAGGCTATCGACAGCAAGCAGGAGACTCCTCTGAATTCTGATTACAGCCACTTTGTGACACCTGGGGGACTGAGAAAGATGTCTTTAAACCCGTCATAAATATTCACAGCAACTTAATTGTGCGTGCTGAAGTGATATAAAGACCCAGCAGCATCACACTTCTGGGGAATTGATGTTACAGAACAGAGTACTTTGGCACCTCACTCGGACTTGACTTGTGAGAAACTCACAGGAACAGTCCGTGTCAGATCTTTGTGCATGGTGAAAAAACTCCCAGTGTACAGCCTGCTCTGTCACACATTCAGCCCTGCCCCTTCATGCCTCCTGCCTGCTGCAGCTTCCTTTGCAGTGACAGCTTTCCTGAAGCTCCTCCTCTCACCTTCTGCCATTGTTCTTCCCTCACCGGTACCTCCCCCAGTTTTTTATTGACTACTTCACTAATTGCTGCCTGCATAAACAAAGCGTGGATGGGACTTGGCAGTATAAAATGCTCAGATAATTAGTTTTGCAGGGGGAGGACTGTCTGTGGACATTGATCTGATGGTTTGCTGTATTGAATGGGTGAAGGAGGGACTCCTGTGATGGTGACAGGTAGCCTGTCTCATGGATCACAGCCTCTCGTCAATACTACTCCCCCTTTCCAGTGGTCTGCTGTGGAGCATTTTCTAGAATGACACAGGTGCCAATTGATTCAGGGCACTGAAAAGAGGCATTTGTTGTAATTTAGCATTATACCGGTGCATTTTCATTGCTTTTCTATTCTGTTATTGCCTTTTGCCAACCTTGCATCATGTCTTCATTAGTGAAAACAGAACAACTCTTCTGTAATGACTGTAGAAATAGATTTATCAACTGTTGAAAAATGTCTACCAGTGAAATTGGTTGAGTGGTTTTGTATTTTTGCTATTTATTGTACAACAGGTATTTTTTTGCAGGTGGGATATAATCCTCCGTGGTGTGACACACTTGCAGAATCTAAATGGTTCATTTTCTCCTCTATTAACATTGGAGGGGGGGAGTTGGGGGAAGGGTTTGTGCAGTGGCGTGTGCTAGGTGCAGCGGGAATAAAGATGATGATGATGATGATGATGGCAGTGTTGGGGTGCAGGTGCACAGAGAGCAGGGGAGGTGACCTTGGCCA
This sequence comes from Argyrosomus regius, assembly GCA_946959425.1. Taxonomy (NCBI): domain Eukaryota; kingdom Metazoa; phylum Chordata; class Actinopteri; family Sciaenidae; genus Argyrosomus; species Argyrosomus regius. The sequence goes on along the minus strand of OX336887.1, from coordinate 12,525,283 downwards.
TGGTGGCGACCGCAGAGAAGAGCAAGCCATCTGTCTTGGGCCATGAGGAGTTGACCCAGCATCATTGTTTAGTCTGACTGAGTATACTGGGGTCACTGGGAGGGCCAGACCTCCCGGGTAGGGACCAGAATTGAGTGTCTGAGCTTTATGAACACTCATGATAAAGAGAATGAAGATGCTAACCAAAAGTGTACAATAAATCATGTCCTAATTTTTAAAAAAATGTTCAAACAAGCTGTCATCTACTCTATTATTCTGAGCGAATGCAGTGTAAAATATAAGAACTGCTAAATCATACGGAGTCCACCTCTGTGGCCTTTTTCTATTCAGAATCCATTTTTATTCCAATGAAATAGCCCTTGCCATAATTATTCTGTCATTTTGATGTGGCACCCCATAACCCTTTACCAATTTGTGAGGCATTTTATTGAAAGCACTAAGAAGAGAAGCGATTTGGACATAATTTGCTCCCTGACTCAATTCAAAATGGGCTTTTAATCTCCATGCTTCACCAAAAACTGTAATTTTTGTATCGGCTCACCCTATTTTCTGTTCAGGCCTAAAAACATTTTGTGATTCTGCTTCTTAATGATGAGTGCAGCATGGTTAAAAAAAACCCAAAAATGAGTGGGTGCACTGAAGAGTCATTTCCTGTATCTGTGTCACATGGGTTTAGCCACTGGCACTGCCCTTTAGGAGACTAGCGGCAGGTACTGAATCTATTCACTCTAATGGGAGAAGTGAGTGTGAGCACAGATTATGAGTGATCCTTTTACCACTGGTCACTGAATAAAATACTAGACCCATTTTTTACATTCCAAACATTCTGACACTAAAATGGCCTTTTTCAGACATTAACTTAGTTGAAGATCTGTCTCAGCAGCAGCACAATCTTCAGAGATCTGGCAGCACATATTTCTTCTCTTTGGGTTCACTAAAGATGATTTTAACTTCAACTAAAACCTAAATAACAGTGCTGGATAAACATGCTGGTGCTTAGCAGGTAATTTCCCCATGTTTACCATCTTAGTTTAGCATGGTAGCATGCTAATATTTTCTAACTAGCACAAAACACAAAGTTATGGCTGATGGGACTGGTTTTGCAGGTATTTGATCATAAAATAAATGAACAACTTGAAATTTCAACCTGATGGGGAATCTAGAATTAAAACCACCAAAATCATTTGGATTCATTCTCTGGGGAACATATATGTCTATAGAAGAATTTCAGGATAATCCATTCAATAGTTCTTGTGAAATGTCAGTCATGGACCACATTTGTAGACTGACCCATCACATTGCCATCCATAAAGCCACACTGCTAGCATAGCTAAAAATAATATAATAGATCATGTTAATGAAGCACCTGGGCTTCAGTTTTTTTTAAATGATAGTTAAAAGATGAGTTTATTATATACTTTTACAACAACTACTACTACTAAATCTGCAGTAACAGTCTTTATTAACGATCATAAAGTAGTATAATCTGAGACGCTATAAGAAATTCAGTCAAACCACTGTCTCTTTAGCGCACGCAGTAATGGAATATGGAAATATTAGATTTTTGGACATTTTTACTGACCATTTTTTTTTCCTTTCCTCTTGTTGTCTAGCAAATGGGACAAAGACCAGACAAAGACCTCTGATGGAGCAGTCAGTCTGACAGGGACATGGCAGACATGCAATCAAGGTGTTAAATGATAGGAGGGCCATAATGTCTGTCCTCTCAGTTTAATCACAACCCCATAGCTCAGGTTTTACTCAGCAGTTTCAATCACCATCCCTGTTTCCTTTCACACAGGCTTGACCCTCTCAGCTTGCCCCTTTCATATTCTTCACTCTAATGACAAGTTTCACTTCTCACCTCATGCTCATTAGTCACCTTTGTAAGCAATAACACCATTGCAGCAGGGTCTATAAATTCACAGGGATATGGACACATAAATGAGGAGCTTTTTCAGAATACTGTCACATAAAGCCAGCTCAGCCTGTGTGAATTTGACCATGATTCAGCTGTGTTATACGATAGAAAACTTGTGGCCATTTTAAACATGATTAGTTATATGGAAAATAGTTATAATTATGTGTTAATCACACCCAACTTCAAAGACTGAGCTTTCAACTTCCTGGACTCCAGCTGGACTTCAAATTCAAAGACGAGCTTGCAAATAGCCAATATGAGTGAGATCAGAGGTCGCGGTGGAGCTTTGGTCTGTCGGCTACTAAGCAGATAAAGAGTGACAGGGTAGCAAGAGCCTCATGAAAGTCACCATAAAAGGTTTAAAGCTTTGCATAGTAAAACTGACCTCTTCACATCTTTTTACTCTGCAGTGTAATGACATCGAGCTCTACAACACCAACATACACCAGGACTAGATGAGAACAGTGGAGCGGAAGGCTGAGCAGCTGATAGGGCTAAGGCCGGCTAATTCCTGTCACTTCCTCTGTTTTATGGGAAAACTTTCTTTAATCTTGAGTTAATTGGTGCTGTGACTCCATTTAAATCACAGCATTCATTGTTGAGTGTGTTATGATATGACTTTTGTTTGACCCACAGCACAGATTTAAAAAACAACAACAACAACAACAAAAAACGCACCCTTTTCCATTTTCAACATGTCACAATTCATTTTTGCTGACTTGCTCAGCATGGGCTCTCTTTAAAAACGAAGAGGAAATAAAAGGCTAGTTTCCATTATTTCAGCATAGCATACTGTAGCATACTAATTCTATAAGGTTACTATACTTTTAAAGGAATAGTTTGACATTATGGGAAATATGCTTATTTACATTTTTACTGAGAGTTGGATGAAAAGATTGATACCTCTCATACCTGTACAGTAATATATGAAGCTACTGCCAGCCGTTGGTTAACTTAGCTTAATACAATGACCCATCCAAAGGTAACTTCCTGGTGTTCGGCTGGTTGCCTACAATATTGCTGGTAAACAAATTTTGTTACCATTTGACAGAGCCAGGCTGGTTTCCCCCTATATATTATCATTAACCTTCACAATCTAGATTCATTACTTGTTATTTATGATCACAAGATGTTTGTTATTTTTGGTTAATGTGATATTGCATTAATGTGGTTAGGAAGATGAAAAGAATAGGTTTGGGTTTGAGGTTGTGACTGGTAGTATGGACCTGTTAAATACTATTTAAGTCTACATGATATGGGCAAGTTAGTTTATTGGAGAAGGACAGTATGTTGTTTGGTTTGGTTTATACTCTCAAAATCATCTTCCATCATTGCACTTTGAGGAAAGATTGTCAGTAGGTGCAAAGCAAAAATAAAATTTAAATTTATGCTGCTTTCTGTGTCCCCTCAACAATAGTTTGTACTTTACTGTTGCTCTGTAGGCTACGGTATGTGTACATTGGGGTTTAACTCAACTGGAAATTGTAGCCTTACAGGTGTGTGGAGCTGCATTGGTGTGAAGCTGATATGTCTCAGAAATAGTTAATTTCATGGTTGGCACAGTGCACCATCCCCCTCTGTATTGAGTGAGGGTTAAGCCTGTATAAATGCATAGGTTTTTTTGAACAGCACATACCTCTGACATGGTGCTCTGAGTCCAGTAGGTGTGAAATGGTGTGTGGTGAATCTCACTTTTTATTCTTTTAGCATGGCTAGCACCCCTTTTGATTTCATAGGCTCCATTACTCTTCAATCTGGACCATGCTTAAAGGCAAAAGGTAAAGGTAAAGGCTGCCAGCATATCAGAGAAAATTATACTTTTACTATGTTTATGTTTGAGCACACAATGCCACTGGTAGCGTAGGTGAAATATGGTGTTGGTGTGCCGCTTTAACCTGAGAAATACATGTAAAGCATAAAATAAACAATTTGCTTTAAATAAAATGTGAATTTAAAATGTAATTATGGTGAAATGTAAAAGCAGAAGAGAGAAAAAAACACCTCTACACAGTAGTCATTGGACAGTTTTATGTTTTGGATTAAAATTTATGACTCCATGACCTACCACACAGCAATCCAAGGCAAGTAGCTGTATGAAAGCTGCACATAGTGAAGCACACTGTTGCTATCAGATTAAATCCAAAGTGTCTCGTCCATGACCCTCATGTCCAGTTTCCAGATGGAGATCCATCCAAAACACACTGTGTGTCCTGTGACCGTAGTCTTGACTCTTGACCAGGGTCATTGAACTTGACAGGTTTCCGACCTTGTGGAAGATGGAACAGGGAAGACATAAGGTTCACACTGACCCTGGCTTTTAGCACAAGTGATTTTTATATGCGCTTCCACCTGACACTGACAGATGAAGAGCTTCCTTTTCTTTTCTTTTGAGAGGAGCACACAATAATGAGAGTAACAGGCAGTCATTTATTCTCGGAGCCAACACATACATGTCATCTATCTGACAGTCATCCTTACTTGCCGTTTTAATAAATATAATTAAAATTTGTCATCTAAAATTGGCAGTTACAACCATGCAAATCTTACATACAGAAATAGGCTGCCTCCATAATCCTCGTTGTGTGTTCAGATAAAAATAACATTGAAATGTGTTGATGCCAATCGCTGGCAAACAGAGAGAGAGAGAAAGAGAGAGCACAATATGAAACAGATGCCACCACAGATGGAGGATAAACAGGCACATACATTTCTGTTACAAAGCAGAACTGTCACTCGCAGCAGTAAATGATTGTGGCAAAATAGGGATTCTGAGCCTGTTGTCTCTGGGGTTTCATTGCAATTCTGTACATCTGTCTTACCGAGGAAAATAAAAAATCTTCACCACAGCTTGTGATATAGTTAATTTGATCAACCAAGGCAGAAATTAGTTTGCCTTTTGATTTCTCCTTGCTGAACCTTTAACATGTGGATTAAACCTGCAGTATGGGTATTATTTACCAGAAATGATCAGTTTAAGTTATGATACTTATGTAAATGAGTATTTCTGCGATTCTCTTTGGAGAAGATTAATGCTAAATTTCATTATCATGTTGCAATCTTGGCCTTAACCGATGCAGTTTGTAAATGCTGTGAAGGGCCAATCTAAAGGCGAGGCATTTCATCAACAAAGCAATTCAAAACGTTTTACATAAAACACACAGTTAAATAGAGTTTAATGGAAAATTGCAGTGGAACAGAAAAGGAAGAGTCTTCAATCTTGATTTAAAAGATAGAGAGTTAGAGATATCTGGTGCATAAAAACTGAAAGCTGCCTCTCAGTGTTTAGTTTTTACTTTGAGGTCAGAAAGCAGACTTGCCTAAGATGACCTGAGATGTCTGGATAGTTTATAATGTAGCGGAAGATCAGAAATGTGTTTTGGCCCTTCACCATTCAGTGCTTTATAAACCAACAAAAGTAGTTTTAAATCAGTTCTGTGACAGACAGGAAGGCAGTGCAAAGACCTCAGAACTGGAGGCATGTGATCCACCATTTTGGTCTTGGTAAGGACACAAGCAGCAGCTTTCTGATCGATTTTCTTTTAGAGAGACCCATATAAATGCTGTTACAGTAATTGAGTCGACTGAAGATAAATGTATGGGCAAGTTTCTAAAATCCTGCTGAGAGATAAGTCCTTTAATTCTTGATATATTCCTCAGGTGATAGTAGGCTGACTTTGTAATTATCTTAATGTGGCTATTGAAATTCAGGTCTGAGCCTATGCCTATGCTAAGATTTCTGGCTTGGCTCATGGTTTTTAACATTACCAATTAAAGCTGAGCACTGACTTTTAATTACTCTTCCTTGGCCCCAGAAACAATTACTGCAGTTTTATCATTGTTTAATTGAAGAAAATTCTGGCATACCCAATCGTTGATTCGTTCAAGGATTAACACTTCATTCAATAAAGCTTCAACTAAAATCTCTTTTTTTTTGTCTCCAATCAACACAATTATCCTGTGATGAGTGTGTTATTATTACTGTAAGTGAGAAACCCAGAAGAGACTTTTATGTATTCACCTCAAACACCCTCCTGTCCTCCAGTGTGATGATTATATGCAAGAAGTTTTGATTAACTGCCAGCTCAGGTATGAGATTACAGTAACTGCCGTCCTGTCTCTGTATTTATTATGCAGACTGTTTATATTTGGGCCATTTCTGTGTGTAGGGGGCAGGTGTGTAGAGTAGGTGAGACAAGGTCTAGAGCTGTCACTTACTGAGAAAGCCCAAGGGAGTACAGGCAGTGATTTACACTCTGGCAGGACACCCGCAGTCTTCAGTATGGTGTGTTATGACATGTAATCACAGATAGTCTTTTAGGTATTGCTCCACTCTTTGTCTCTTTGCTATTTTTTAGCACTACCCCCATCTCCCACCTTGCAACCCCATGGCTATATGGTGTATCTGAGGCTTTTGGAGGCCTTTTGTTTTATGATGTGCATGAATTTGCCTGAACTGGTTTACGTGCCATTTGTAAGGTTGTCGTTATATGTATGAAAGTATAGAAGAATTCAGGGGATTCCAGATGTGCATAGTAAAACGAGGCAGCACGTATTAAGCTAACTGGAGGGGTTTTAACAGCTGGTAGTCCTGGATATTTTTATCGACCAAACACTAACAAATGAAACCTGTGTAACTGGAAAAGCTTGTTGTCAGTACACAAATATTCTATGTTGAAAATTCTTTAGTAGCCTCTTTATTCAATAAAAGGTGCTCCACTTCAGTAAATATACTAATGCCACACTGTTAAAAATAATCTGTTGCAAGTTAGTCCTGCATTTTAAATGTTATCTCAGTAAAAGTATGTAAACATAATCAGGAAAATGTACTTAAAGTATGAAAATATGAAAAGTAAAAGTACTCAATGTGGAAAAAACATCCAACCAACAGTCCTCAAAATAATTATAAAAATAGTAAAACGAAAAGCAACAAAACATTTGAGAAGCTTGAAGCATGACATAGTTTTGCACTAACAAAACTAATGTTTAATCGACTAATCGTTTCAGTTGCACTTGTAGTTTAATTTATCGTCGTCATACTTCGTCATACGTCATACAACATCATACTTTATAGGCTCTTCATGTTTATAGGCTCTTCATTTGTATGTTAATAAGTACGAGTACCTCATATTTGTAATCAATTTATAGTAGTTAAGTTACATTACACCACTGATGATGTGTAAAGCATAAAATAAACAATACTTTTCATAATGTTTGCGTATAGGTTAATACTTATTTTGTTGTTTCATTTTTGTCCCGTCCATTAACACTGACAACAGATTGGATTTCCACCATGTTAAGGGTCACAGAAATGTCGAGATGAGTTCAAATAAATCTTAGTGTAATGCCAGAGGCAAGACTGTTTTGTGGCTATGTAGCTACATTTATTATTATGTAAGAATGTGGTTACCTTTGGGGGGACGTTTCCAGGAATATTTCTGCTTTTAATATCACTGGAGTCATGGTGGTGCATGTGGGTGAAAAGTCTGTGGGTCTGTGTCAGACATTTCTGCTGTAGGTGGTATGTGTGTCTGACTGTCATCTCCTCTTTACAGGTCAGGCCATGGTTTAGCTCTGTCTAAACACAGCCAGCACTCAACCTGAAGCCTATGCCTTCTCCTCTGATCTGCTGACTGACTCTGTATATAGCAGACCATTCAGTTCAGGAGGCAGAGAGATACCAGGAGAAGCAAAACAATGTAGCTGAGAGGCTTGGAGATGACAGGTACAGCAGTACAGAAGAATTGCTATTTTTTTAAGCAGAGGGCAAGCACTCAGTGGTTACAAACACCCACGCACAAATATTTTAGTGCACAGACAAATATTTCTGTGTGTAGGTGTTTGTAACTGTAACACACACACACACACAGACAGAAAGCCAGAGTGAGAGGGGGAGAGCACATAGAGCATATTTTCTATTTTCCATGCCCTGGGCGTTAGACATACCAGGAGCGACAGAAATCTAGCCAAGTGGGATAAGATCATAAAACTGCAAGGCACTCTCCTCTCATTTTCAACTAAATGGATAAAATGGTGTCAGCATGTTACTGCGAGCCCCTCAGGAAAAAAAATACTGGCAGGACTATAAACTAAAGCAGTTACTCTGTGACAAGACACTGAATCCTTTCCCATCAAGACAGATTTCATTTGAAATGGTGTAGCAATTGCAAAAAATATCAGAAAATAAAATAGGTCTGGGAAACATTGACAGAATATTCTATTATTTTAATAGGTTTGACAAGAACACTGAATATCAATGTGTATCAATTTAATGTAGCCACATTAATCGCTATAATCTGATAATATTAAAGTTTCAGAAGATATTTACAAACATAATTATTATTATTATTGTGAATATGATGGCCAAGTAGTCAAAGCACTAGTTTAATTCTTTATGTAACCTTAAAAAATGCAATCTATATACAGTGTAAGCTAAACAAAGGAAATTTTGGTGTTATGTCCTTGTTGTTTGTGAGGTATGCTGACTAGTGGAGCAGAGAGCTGGCTTACAATGCAGTTTTGACCAAGCCTCCTCTATCACACTTGGTTCTTTTGTAAATACTGTGTTACAGCAGGATGCAGAGGTGTTGATAGAAACTCTCTGCCGCATTGTAAAGGAGTGGTGTCTTTAATTTCTTTTTCTCAGTTTTGCTGATCCTGTTCAGATTTCGAAATTTCAATTACTGTTGCCACTTCTCCGTGCTTTATGGGTTGGAATTGTACTGTCAGTTTTCTAAGTCATTAGGCTTTGTGTTAACCTCAGGGACCAGCGGGGTCATGTGTCACTTCATGGTCTGGGCACAGATGAGACAGGAAACAAGTGAAAGAGGGGGAAAGAAAGGGGAGAGGGGTGATAATGATAAACTGGATTAAAGGACATCTGAAGGTGTTAGATTCTGTCAGATCGGCTGGAAAGGTGTCAGTTTGCAATATATTCAGCGGTCACAGTTGGTTGAAAAAATCCTTTGACATTTACATTTACATTTCTCACTAGTTTGCACTCAAACATGAGACAGTTTAAAATAAAACTTGAACATTAGTCACTGTAAAATGGCCTATTGGGTGTTATCCCATCACTGAAACACATTACAGACCTTTGCACTATAAAAAATACATCTTGTCAAGCATTGTTCACCAGATTTCCTGCTGTATCCTACATTATAAAACACCTGCACCAGTTCAGAAATCCCTCAAATACTTTTCAACAAGGGACCTGTTAAGCAAGATTATATCGTTCCCGTCTTCACTCCTTTTCTCTGCTTTTCTGTCATTTTGGTTTTGACAGTGCTGTGCTTATAGCTGAAGGCAAGTTTAAACTCTATGCGCTGGCTCTCCATGAGGCCACACAATTATCTGGAGTCTGATAGTAGAGCCAGAGTCTGACACATTCAGTGTCACCATATTGAGTGTGAGTGCAGGGTGGGAATGGAAGTTACCTCTCGAAAAAACCTCCCCCGAAGGCACAATACAACAGCAGCATAGAGATCAGCATAGTGTATTGCAGCGTAAGCTGTCATGTTAGCATGAACTGCTGATAAACCAGTCTCACACACACATATTTTCATGAGGACTCATTTACTTCCTATGTTACCTCATTATCAACTTCAGCTAGAGCTGTTTTCTGTTTTACCAAGCTGGATATGAGCTGCCTTCTTTATTAAACGAAATACTGTTTATGGTGATATGTGTTTGTGTGCAATTGTTATTCAGTCCTGCACCATCTGTGCTTTGAGGAAAGGGTTTGAGTTGGGCTTACATGATTGAGTGGCACCTGCTTGTCAGAGGGTAGCTACAAAATATTGCTGCATTCAGAGAAGGCAGTACTCCACCTGCATGCCAATCAGTCTGTCAGGCTAATCCCCTCCACCTCCATGCACTCACACACAAACATGTGCTCTGACTCTCTCCTCCAGTTTGTTTCTTTCACCACACATTGCCTGTAGGTATGGACACATATGTCCATCACAACATCCATTCATGCAATGACAACACTTTCAACTAGGCACTAATTAAATTTCCTCTGTGTGTACTTTGCAGCGTTACAGATAGCAGAATGTTTGGTCAGACGGATTGTCTTTCCTAAACACGGAGGTAAGCTGACACTGATGCTATTTAATGGCTGCTCACTCTAGTATGGCTGCCAGCATTGATTCACCCACTCAAGTGTTGGGTGTGTATCAAGCAGGATTCTGTTTTTCTTTTATTTGCAGTAGCTGACATCCATAAAAACACTTGTATCAATGACAGAGATAGAAGAGAAAACAAGGAGTGTACTATCTGCTGTTTTTAAAGCTATTGATTTACACAAGAGGAGATCTGAACAAGGACCTTTGCCCAAGCTTATGATCATCTGTGGTGCTGTGTGTATGTGTAGGAGTGAGTGTATTTCATGCAAGCATGCTCACATGCATCTGCATTTTTGTGTGTGTAAACAACAGAAGCCCGAAAAAAAAGGGATTTCTGAACAACTTTGTCAGCAATAGAAGCTCAGCAATGCACGCAGAAAGCACAAGCCCATTCTCCTGAGCATCTCCTCTGATCTCTATTTTCTCTGTCATGTCAAGACAGTAACAGGTGTCTCACCTAAGGCAAAAACACTGTATCACTGTCTTCCTCTTTATCTCTCAGTATTTATCTATTGTTGCAGCTCTCTGGGATAAAGCAGGAACATCGTCGTGAATTTGGTACCCAGGCTATGTCTCTGTCATGCTCCTCCACTGTGCCAACCGTGTAGGCATCTTTGACGCTATAGTTTCATAGGGATTAACCACATGGTGCTGGCTAGCTTGGATACATTCCCAGCAATGCACCCATGCTGGGCTGGCTGGATGAACAGAAGGTCGGAACATGCCATAACACTGTAATGCTGGGCTGGTGACAGCACCCAGGTGGTGCCAGGCACTGGAGACCAGATTAGGCGCCAGTATCAACCCAGTATCTCACCTGAGTGTGTTTAGTGATTTTTATCAGATTTTTATTCATCAAGATATCACACAGTGAGTCCGCACAGTGTAAATCTTTACTGCAAATTGGATTTGATCTGTAATGTCATCCACCGCACCCAATGATAGATGTGCGATTTCACAATGACTGCAAATTACATCATGGAATGTGGCATTAACATAAAAATGAGACGAGTCCTGAATTATTTTTGAAAAAAATTGTGACAAACATGCATCTCTTCCCTCCTCTGTTTACACTGTTCATTGGATGAGTCATCATGTTGTGTGTTTCTGCCTGTCCTTTTAGCTCTAAAGCCTCTTGCCTCCTCCACATCTCTGCTCTCTGAAGCAGGTAGTCTGACTGTAAAACAATAGAGCCTTGCTCCCTTGATTAAACACTGTCAGATTAATTTACATCTCAGTACTGCTTGACAGTACAATTTGTGTTTCACAGAAAGCTGACATCATTGTCTGTCTGACTCCTGGAGCCTCATGCTCATGTATTCAAAATACAATTTAAGTTAAATTCAACAGTTTGATTATGAACACAAAAAAAATATTTTTCTCATCAACCATGCAACATTATGCAGTCCTATCCAAACACATCCATTCCTCTCTTCATCAGCTGCTTACTAAGGTCAGTTTGAGGTTCCCGGGGCAGCCAGAGCAGCATTTTTCTTCACAATGATTTTCTCCAGCAGCAATTTACTCCATCTTGGGGCATCCTTTATGTCTCTGTGCTCACAGTTTTCCTCAGGCTTTGCAAATGTTGGGTAATCTAATATTTGCAAATTGGTAATTAATTACCCCTTCATTAGAAGAGATAAAGCTCTGACAATCGGACTGAAGAAAGAAAGCGTTGCTCTGTCCAAGATCAGTTAACGCCCTGAGTGGATAAAGTTAATGATGCAGTCAAAACCCTTTAAAAACTGGGTAGACGGTGACATAATGATCCATAAATACACAAATCACGGCAAAGACGGCATATGGCTTCTTTAGAATCTTCCATTCGTATGCTTTCTGATATACAGTAGATTAAGTAAAGAAAGTAGAAATAATTAGCAGCTATACACAGTATATCTTGAATATTAACATGTTGCTAATATGGCGTGGACATATAAGGAATTGTGTTTAATTTTAGAGATAAATTGTGACTATTTGAATCCCTCATTTCTTTATGCTGCAATAATTGGTCACTTAGTCAACCAACAGAAAACTATTCAGCAACTATTTTAATATTTTTTTTCTCTTATGCCAAAATTCTCAAGGTTCAAGTTTCTCCATTGTGCAGATTTATTTAGTCCTTTATGTCTGTAAAACAAATATCTTTGGATTTTTGAGATTTATATTTTATTAACAGAATAATTGATTTATAATGAAAATGAAAATCTGCATATTCTGCTCTAGCTGACTTGCATTCATTTTAGAGACTAATAATTCAAATGGAGCATAATCCCATTATCTCAGATCTGTAGTTTTGCTGTTATACATGTGAACATATTCTCTAAAAATGTATGCAGTGGGCCTGACCAATAATACAGATTGCAAAAGATCACAAAACCAACTCAAAAAAAAAATGAATCAAGATCTGAGCAAAATGCAGCCTTCCTAACTATACTTTCTATTGGAAGGTGCACTTTTCTTGTTTCCTAATTGCCTTCAGTTAGATAAACAGGATGCTTCTAGGGCATTAGACTAATAATAGCCTAAGCACGGCGAAGGCAAACACCACCTGGCAAATGTCAGCCAAGTCAAGTGAAGTAGGCAAGGACCATGTTTACATTGAATCAGCCATAATTGTGTGTGATTGAGGTATTACAGACTAATTGTGTCTTCATTCATGGGATTCATCCTGTGCAAACTGAACCATTACTCCAGAGAAGCACTTAAGTAAGACAGCATATTTTTTAATTATTTCCTCAATTGCTTGTTTGTTCCTGGAATTACAACCTAACTCTCATGAAGAGGAAGTACATTTAAACAGTATTCTAAAATCAAACTAATTACTTGAGGAATGGTGGTTGGTCAGACTGACAGGATTTTTTTCTCCTTCCCCCCATTTCTTCTCTGAAACCAGTCAATAAACAATCTGCATAACTTTACCGCATCAATATTTAATGTGCCAGCTAAAGGTCTCCTCTCCTACAGGTCGCAGCCAGTCTGGGTTTGATGTTTAGTACTTTGAAATTCGCCACAGATGCAAACAGTCCCAAGGGGTTTTACTGGTGTATATGTGTGTGTATGTGTGTGTGTTTGTCCATGTGTATGCATAATGAAGAATGTTTGTGGTTAATATTTTTATTGTACTTTGCAAGTCTGCCTTTGTTTGTGTGTCTGTTGGGTGTTTCCACACATCAGAGACAGAGAAACCTCAAAGCCCTCCCAAGCCAGTAGAAACGATCTGCCTCCTCCCTCAAATTGCTTACAGCCGGTCTATCAGTGGGGAGGGGAAAATATGGGGGTGAATTTTTAACGACAAAAAACAAATGAGCCAACACAGGCACACAATTAGGGGGAAGTCATGGCTATGTGTCGTCTTTAGATGAGCAACATGATGGCCTCTTTACCCCTGGTGGGGGTAAAGCCCTGCCCCAGGAGATGGCTCATTAGGGCTGAGGAGGAGAGGAAAGGAGGGGCTGCTGACAGTCAAAACAGTGGGCGTGGGGAAAGAAGGGGGTCGCTGCCACTCAGGGAGAAGAGGGGCTCGACTTAAGTCCTTTCACAACAAGGGCCATTCTGATTCTGTGAAAGACATTAGCTCATGGTGGGAAATCATCATGTCACACAAAGGACAGCTGCCATAAGGGCTGCATTAAGTCTAGTGCCAAAATATTGCCTCATCAGCGTGGATACTTTGTAGTGTGGTGAACTATATTGTTTTCATCTTTTTCTAATCTCACACCCGTTATGAATACTGTGTCATTTTATGCATCTTTACTAGTAATAAGTGATATTTTCTGAAAACAGATGTGTCATATTAATAAAAAAACAAAACACAAAGCATATGAGGAAAAATGACCTATTGACACTTTATTGATCTTGCCAAGAAAGAGATATTATCTCAGCGAAATTCAGAATGATTGTAATATCTTTGTCGATCTGACAATAATGAAACCACTCACCAATTATGCTTAATGAACTGTAATGTGGAAATGTCATTTACAGAGTTGGTCTTCATCACTGATGTGATCATTAGATGATGCATCTCATTAATCATGATATGGTTGTCTCAGACCACGCATCTTGATTTCATTTGAACTTGGTGAGAAGAAGTTTCCGAATGACGGAGAACAAAGAAGAATGAGCAGCGCAGGCAGGAACTGTACTGTACATGGATGCTTTATCTGATTGTGAGAGTGTTACTGTAAGGATAAAGTGAATGTGATCTCCATTACAAAAGCCTTTGTTCTGTGTAGTGCAGCAGCTTTTGGTCCCATTATGGGACTGTACATGTAGCACACTCCTGGGTCCTTAAAAGCTGGAAGAGTGCCACCAGATGGTTAAGAGCAGAAGTGAAGATGCCATTTTCCACCTTGCATCTTTTTTAATGATCCATTACAATGTACTCTATCTGCCAATAATGGACACAGTACTCCATAGCTGGCTAATCACAATAATGCAGCATGTATTCTGTACAAATGTATGTAGCTGTAGATGTTCTGGAGGCACACATAATGTGCTCTCTGTGGAAACAAATTTCCCCTTTGGGGACAATAAAATCTATCTATCTTATAGTGCATACACATAATTCAATTAAAAGAAAATGGATAAATTTACAGATAAAAACTACTGTTTATGGGCGATATGTGACTGAAAACAAACTACTTTCAATTATAGGTGTACCCTGAGAAAAAATGTTCTTCTAAATTTAAACAGATAATCATTTAATAAATAAATCTTGAGAAAAACATGTTTGATGTACCATAGTCTGGTGACAGTATTTCACCCATCACGCCTCACTAGAAGTCCCAGCAATATGTTGTTGTAATGGCTTATCCAGAGATTTCCCCATGGACAGCAAGCTCCTGATTTCCTGTTGCTACAGTCATGATTTGTCAAACTTTCTCTTTGAAAATGACCGCCATGTTTTGCTTCTCTGTTGATCAAAGGAACTAAACCCAGACCGATTCATTTGTTGTCTGTCTCTCATGTTGAATTACCCTGCGCTGCTGTACTCCACTAAATTTGCATACTGGATATTGGCTTTGGAACAAACTGGGCTGCACACGAAGTGCATACAGCTTAATTTCTGCAGCTAATTGAGAATCGAGTAAGCATCTCTAATCTGTTTAACAAAAAGAAATAGTATTTTTTTCAGCTAATTAATAATCTTCGTTTAGCTAATTAAAAATCCAAATGAGAGTATACACCAGTGAGTATGTGTGAAGTAAGACTGACAGGAGTTTAGCACTTATATAATCACACCGACCAGAGGCATGTAGAAAGTAACATAAACATGAAGAATAAGGTTTTTTAAGCTTACATTGTGTGCTTGTGTTTAAAGTTGTTTCTATGGAAAGGACCTCTCATAAACATCACTGTGGGGATTTGTAAAAATGTAAATTTAAAACATTCAATTTCAGCAACTGTACAATGTATGCTACTGACACCTACTGTATAATCATTATAACCATATTAGCTCACTATAAAAAGGAAGTGTGTGAGGAGAGGCTTCTTTAAATCTAATGGTTGCTGTGAGTCTGTGCACCTCTCTCCCTGATCGGCACTGCATCAACTGTGAATCAAAGCTAAGTGCTATTATCTCTCAGCATTTAATGAACATGGATCAGTGAAACCTTTTATTTATTCATCTCCTGGTTTTTCACAGGGCCAGGCTGGATGCATTAGATCTGACAGGAATAACTCACTGTGCAGATTTTGTGAAGATTCTCACGTCCTTTTACACATCCTGAAAAATGAAAAATTGCCACGAAATCTACTCGTTTCAAAAGTTCATTTCATTTAGCTGATGTGTCAGCGTTCCTCACTGTTCAGTAGGCATCTTTGCTGTTTCCTTGCGGTGCACTTTCAAGGACACATACTGCACGACAAGTTTATGTCTGACACTCTCAGTTCTTGACCTTGGACAAAATGGCCACCATCTCTATCAATCACCAGCTCAACCAAGAACAAGAGAAAATGATGCAGCTAACAACATTATCACAGCACTTGTTCACATCTCATTGATTTGACAAAAGCCATCACTCAGCAGTGTCAGTCACATGGTTCAGTGCTCTATTATAAGAGGGATGGGCAGCATGAAAGACCTCAATGATAAGATTTAAAACACTTTCTTTTAACTCTCTTGAAATAAGTTTTGATCCATGTAGCACTTGGAAACAAAGAGATGTTGAATGAAAAATCACTATAGTGTTGAACTATTTCCCAGTAAGATGCGTGTGAGCAGTTTCTAGTTACGGCCATGTGAGGGAGGGGTGTGCCACATTCCCGAAAAAACGCTTTCTGCCTTCCTCTTTATAAGAAAGAAGCTTCAAATTGGCCTGTCAAAAAAAAAAGAAAATGCTTTTAATGTTTTGATGAATTATTGATCAGAGCAGGACCCCACCCCTCCATGCTCCATCTTAACATAAAGGCCACATAGTGCTCGTTTTTTTTTTTTTTTTTTCAGTGGACAGTGGCACACCCCTGCTTCCCTGTGGGATACTGATGTCACACTATTCATCATGTACTACTGAGAGGCGATGAGGGAATGGATTCACCTACGAGCATCCCCAGCAGTAGTTCCCTAGACAGCTTTCCCTCCCTCTCGTCCCCTCTGCGGTGTCCCTGGGGAGGTTTCAATTAAACAGCCCGAATGTTTGGGACATTTTAATCCCTCTTCCACCTCGTTTATCTTTGCACCCACACCTCTAGAGCCCAGGCAGTGGAAGAGTGCATCTGTGGATAAAACCATCTCTCTGTTCACTTTGTGTACTTGTCTTCTATATGGAGATTAGAGGCGCAGTGTGCATGGAATTAGCCTTCTTGTGCCTATTTAATGCCACATAGAGAGAGTGTATTACTGGATTTGGTTGTGACACCACTGTTAATGTGTAGAGCAGGGCTGAACATTGTAAAAAAAATATATATATATATTATTATTATTATTATTATCTCTTGACTTAGAAAAAACACCTCCCCACAACATGTCAAAATAATGTTTTAAATTGGAAGAACTTTTTAAATCAATTTAAAACTTGAACTTCTAATGTGCACATTCAATGAACACATCGATAAAACCCTGAGACAGCACAATGGCTCAGATGAAAGTTGTCTTCTCGATAGAACTATTTAAGTAACTGTTATGCAAAGGGAAGCTGAAATAAAATCTAAATTTAGGATGACAGAAAAACAAAAGACTCTCCCCACACTCACAAAAAAGGTCATGCTACCCTACCTTCAGTCAAAAGAAAAATGGCATTATCCTTCTCAGATTCTGACCCCCTCTCACCCGCAATAATTATTGTACAGTCTTAAACTTTAGCAGACTAAACAGTGCTGTTTCTATCTATGGAACATGACAGGATAAAAGCAAACCTCCACTCACACTTGAAATAGTTGTGAATGTCAAAATAATTGGATAAAATTCTGATTTTAATAAAACTAAATCAGCTACTTTTTGTCTTTCAGTTCAGACAATATTTGCTTCTCCACTTGAAAGCATGAGAAGAAGTTTTGTTTGTGCTACATAAATACATGACTTCATAGAGTTTGTGGGACAATAACAGGATGTCTACACTGTCAACCTGTTTCAGACCTTTTCTCAGGGTCATTAAATATTCATGTTTAGAGTGACATGTTTGTAAGAGAGAGAAAATTTATGTGATGACCTTTAACAATGAAACTGAAAAGGTAATGGTCTTTTTAAAACATATGCTAAGCTCAGCTTCAGATTTGTGTTTCATAAAAGTGACTTCATTGTTGTGTTCTACATAAACTAGAGATTGTCCCAGACAATCTTTGGTTGGTGATTTTCTGAGAAACTGCTTCTTAATGGTCAATTGATTTGGCCTTAATGGGAGTATTGATTGAGGTGATCTCAAATGTAAATTTTTCATCTGATGCTCTGATGTGAAGTCAAACTGAATAGTTGGCGTGTATGAGCAGGTCATGTGTTAAATGTATGTCATTAGTATTTTACTCAGCTCCTCACTCAACTGCCAACCAAAGCACAGTCAGATTAGGACAGAAGAAAACTAACCTGAACAATCTGCAATCATTCAGTTTCACGACTATCACCACAGTTTTTTGTGACGCTAATGGAAACCAACTTCTTGCTCTCTGCTGTCAATATGCATTTTAGAAAGGTCAAATAATTTTTGATGGAAGTGTTGGTTTGTTCCTATCCCAGTCCAATCAGGGAGACACGTGCATTTCCCCTGCGCTTTTTAGTATGCATCCCTGCGTAAATCAATACTTAATGTATCTGTTCAGTTCATTTGCACTTTCCAATTCACAGTGGAATGCACTCTTCATTAATGAGAGCTACCTGGCTTAGTGTCCTCAGAAATTTGAACAGCTGCAGCATTATTGAGATCACACACACAGTACAGTTTGACCACTTTAATATGTTGTTAATACCCATTTAAGTCAAAAGGACATAAAGATACCCTGTGGATTATTTCGAATTGCATATTATTTCAGTTGTGTGGTTTTTAAATTGTCCCATTCTGTCTTTAAATACAAGTATACAATATGGTCTATCAGTGTCAGACCGAGAACCATCTAAAGACAATCAACATGTCTTTGGTAAAGGATGAGAGTGCCCGGGAGCCAAAGAGATCCATCACTCATCAGACACTGTTAGGGAAATTTAGGAGCTTAATTTTGTCGTTCCAGGCGGTTGATACAGCCAGTGATTCAACATTGTTATACCAGAGACTGATGTCTCCTCTATAACTGATGTGCAGACGGGCAGCAATTCCTCAAGGAGAGGGATGGTCTCTCCTGCTGGAGTTAATGATGTCATGCTGGTGGTTGATGGGACTCTTTTTTCTTTTTTTTGTACTACCTTTGTTTATATTATCAATGTAAAGATGTTTCAGATGAAATATAACAAAACTATTACTGAAAATGATCACCAATCATTTTAATTGATTAATAGTTTATTGTCATTTATTAGAATGCCAAAAATGCCAAAGATCTTACAGCTTCTAAAGTTTTGCTGTTTTATAACAATAATGTAAATATCTTTAGGTTCTGGACTGTCTAGAAAAAACAAGCTATTTTTAAAATGTGCATTTTTCACTATATTCTGGAAACCATAATATGAATTTGCTTCATAGATAAATCATCTGTTTAAATCGTTTATCATGCAAAAATGCCAAATATTTGCTAGGTTCAGGTTCTCAAAACTGAGGACTTGCTTGTTTTTGTTTTACACTGTAGATTGAATATGCTGGGTGTCTGACCTTTGGTAAGTAATCATTTTGAACTCATGAATGTTCATCTGGGAATTTTTCACAATTTCCAATTCTTTATTTTTCTATTTATGGACTAATAATCAATTAATCATAATTAATCAATCAATCAGAGAATATGACCATACTCTCAAATGCCAGTTTATTAGGTAAACATACTGTAGCTGAAAACTATTGCGGTCTTCCAATAAATCCTTCCTTCATAAATGTTATAATGTTCACTTTTTGTTGCAACTCTTCTGAACAGGTATTGATTTCACTGTATGGTCATTTTAGAGGCTTCAGCCTATGGTGCTGTTGAATTGTTTTGCATTATATTGACAGGTCTTTCTGTTATATAAACCAACAGCACCACAAGTTCATGAAGGGAGGATTTAATGCAGAACTGTTATATTAGACTGCATTTTTTTCCCCAACTGAGTGTATATGTATTAGCTAATGGAAATTGTTAGTTGCACCCTTAAATAAAACAAAAAAAAACATTATTTGTTAAATGCATTTCCTAAAGCTGATATGTTATAGATGACTCTATGGAGAAAACTTACATGTATGCATATATTAGACCAGCGTCAGCTGAAAAGATCTGCCGTACAAATCCGTTTTGACATTGCCCAGGGCTTAAGATATGAAAGGGGTTGATCTTCATATTGCTGTTCTACTTGTACCTGGATCTCCATTTTAATAGGCTAATTACTGGGCAGCTGGCTCGGTGGCCTGCATGAGCCTCAGTCAGAGGTCTGGCTCTGAATGGGCTGCAGCCTCAGCCAGTAGACTGGAGACAGCTGGCTGTGTAGTGTGCTTTCCAGAGATGTCAGAAGAATCCTTTTCTAATCCTCCGGCTCCCCTGCTGGGAGCCTGTTGTTGGAGAGGCATCATACAGAACATATGACAGTGTCGATAAGAGGGACTCCATGCGATTCAGTCAAATTAAAAAAGGATCACTTTGGGTTATTAGCTACCTGTTTGTCAGAATGTTATCGCTTTCAAAACGATACTTATTCAAAGCTCATTTGGTGGTGCTGAATGCGTCTGGCTGTCACTAGGGCCTTTCTCAAGAATCAAGTACAGCATTTCATGAAGTGGAGAGGATAGACAGCGCTTAGATTTAATAATTTATACTCCTCAACCCAGTCTGGATGAAGTGTGTGTCATTCAGAGGTGTGAATGGAGTCACATCTCAAAGGAATTGCTGTTGTATCTCTGCTGGGAGACCCAAAGAAAGAAACAGCTTTCCACATGATTTACCATGAGGCAGATTCAGACGGTGCAGAAAAACCCTCTGCTTCCACTGATTTGTATCATATGATAGTACGGCATGGTAGTCAAGCGAAGGTCTGTGCCCTACTGTATATATTGAAGACAATAATGTGCAGTTTATTAAAGAAACTGTCCTTTGGTGACCTTTTGTTTTGCATGGATTTAAATTTGTTAGGTTATATTAGCAGTGGGATCAGATAAGCTGAACAGTGAAAAGAGTCAGGGAGCGCTGTGCTAATTGCTCTGCGGCTAGATAAGAATCTTGGAAAAGCTCCAGACGGGAATTATAAGCACACTCAGATTTAACTACCTACACACTGATGCAACTTTGAACACAAGGAGGTCTGACCTGGGAAATAACTGTTTTATATTTTTGGCTAAACAGACTCCTGACTACTGCATACAGAACACACACACCTGCACATACTGTACACCAAGTGGGTGGTAGAATATGACTTTCACCTGGCGGGGAGCAGCATAAATCTTTCTGGAAAAAGAAGAATGAGACCCATCAAGATGAGAGCGATGCCTTTAATTCACTGGTGGGCTTCTGGAAAAGGATATAACATGTTTGATATTCCCAATAATGATAAAAATAATGCCATAGGCCTTTTATTCTGACGTGCCAGGAAGGGATTGAGGGAGCAGCTGACTCTGTAACTCATACAATACATGATAGAAGAAGTCCCCTGTACTTCTGGGTTAAGAAAAGTACATAAATGTATAGGAATTATATCAGAGGAGACCATATGAAATGTGGGATTTGAATAAGTCTATTTTTCTTTGATATGTCCCCAGTGTTTAAGAAAAGACAACAGAAACAACAGAGAAGCTTTTTTCTGCTTGTGTGTATAGACATGCACAGAGAGATACACGGATATCAGGGGAGTAAAAATGGCCTGTGTGTTCAGAGAGAGGCTCAGTAGAGTCTGATTGATTTGGCTGTAACAGTGACAACAGGCCTCCCCTGTGTTTCACTCCGCATAATTCTTTGATTAATGCCGCGCATCCCAAAATCGCTTCACTGCAACAGGAAATCAAATTAAATCACCTGGATACAATCTGTAATTGATTGGAAATGTCAGAGACGAAGGGTAATATCATTTATAACTTGTAGGATTGTTCAAAAATGTGGATTAAGTGATTTCTTTTTATATTGTGTTTATTTGGGCCATAATGCATTTCATCATGCTGCTTGGTGGTATCAGGATGTCACATGTGAAATATCAGTGGTGAATATCTTTCTTCTTTGAGTGCCTATTTCACATTGACAGATGCCTGTGTCACCGCTCCCTACAGCCAAATTCAGATGTATGTTTCACTGTCGTTGGTTGTTGTGTATGAAATCAGAAGCCGCAGATCACTAAAGCATTAAATGAAAGCACTGTACTCCTCTATCCACTTCACAGTGTATGACTTTGTTTCAAATCAATACTGTAAATTATTGAAGGCGTGAGGTGGGGATATGCCAAATGATATTCATTGAAGGGAATCATGTTCCCCTGGGCTGTCAATAAAGCAGTGCATGTTCTTTCACTCCTACTCTTTGCAAGCCTATTGTAGATAGGAAATTCCTACTTTGTCAGATTGTATTTTTCATGAATAACAATTACAGACTTTCATAATTCCTTTCATGTGAGAGTGTACTGCCTCAGTGATTGATCTTCTTAAATCTGCCTATTCCTACCTATCCCTGTGATAAGCTGACAATGCACAGTAACGCATAATACATCAGGAGCCTAAAGGTTTGTCTGTTTGTCCTATTTCAGGCTCAGGAGTATTTTTAAAGGTTATTAAAGACTGTGTAAAAGGCAATTCCGGGATGTCTTTCAAAATACATTAAATATGTTGGAAAATAGTTGCTAAAAACACGTGAAAAGACTTTGAACGATATATTACTGAAATGTGGAGTTAGAGGTTGAAACAGTTTTTCACCAGTTTTCAGTCCAGGATTTTTTTGGGCGGTCCTAAAAGGTGGCTCGATGATGCGCTGAGGCCACCGTGAGCACGTTCAGTTTTTGTTGAAACGGTTTTAGAGAGGTATTGATTCAACTGTTTGGTAATTTTGAAGCTTCTGGTGTTGTTGAATTGTTTTGCCTTTTTACTGACTAGTGTGGCCTTATACTGGTGTTTCTATTATCCTGTCCATCTCATTTATATCAGTGAGTGAGGATAAATAACAGACACCTCTCTATATAACGCAATACAATCTAACATCACATTTTACATGGATGCATGTTTAACTACATAATGTTAGCCCCGAAGACTTAATTTCCAAAACAATGTCCCTTTGAAAAAAGGGTAAAGTATGGAATGAAAGGAATAGTTCAACAGTTTGAGAAGTATAAATATTTATTTATATTTTAAGTCAGAGCCAGGCTAGCTGTTTTCAATCTGTATGCTAAGCTAAGCTAACCAGCTGCTTGCAGAAGCTTCATATTTACCATACAGAGATACAGAGTGGTATCAATCATCTGATGTAACTCTCAGTAAGAAACCATATTTTCTCTGTGAAACTATTTCTTTCATTTATTTTATATTAACTGTCAGAATGGTATACCATGAAGGTAGTATAACCCTTGTCACCCTGTTTTAGTTTTTTCTTCCAAACATTAGACTCAGCACACCAGTTCTATGTGATAAAATTCATATTTTATATTCACATTCTTGTTTTCAAGGCACAGTGTTTTTAAATTTCACCATAAACAAACTCCAAGTGGTCTGACTGACTAGCACAGGCACTGTATAGTACTTAATCATTTATTATTATTTCTTAAATGCAAAGTTCTCATGGCCCTATAGACAATGGAAGTAACTGCAACAGGAGCCTCTTCCTCAATGTCAGACGATCATTTTTTTTCAGTCAGGATAGCTTCTACCACAAAAAGAGATGATGTGCGCAAGGGTGGAATCATTAGCATCTGTCACGTCAGACGCACCGCATATCACATTCCTCTGAGCAGATTTAGGTTTGATGAGTTTCCCACAAGCTCTGCTGACCCACCATTTTTGAGAAAAGATGCAAGGTAAAACAAGTGCATACATTCTGGGCTGTGAAGGTCCAACAGTTGCTTCACTGATGTGTGACAGCCATTATTATTCTAGCTGTCAGTATTACGCACATAAGTGAGCAGATGATGCCTTATGAGAGGTAGTGTCCTGATAGAGCCATCAATACACACATCCTTGGCCTCATTCAGTCCGTCACACCTTGTTCCACTGTGTGTGTGTGTGTGTCGGTTAGAGGGAGGTTTATGAATAAATCAACAGAGTGTGAGATCTTCGAGCATTTTCTGCTGGCAATGGGTGACAATTATCAGTGCCTCCCCCGTACCCTGATGCCCCATCTTGCCTTTATCAGGACATTATAATCAACTCACACTATTGTGGCCATCACGAGGCACCACACGTTGTTTACCCTCAAGCATGGTTCACAATTGAATGAACATTTGATGAAAATAATCAAGAGGCATAATTGGCTGTTTTTTTTAAATGATAAAAAAAAATTCTTAATGAATTGAAAATTCAAAATGAATATTGTGCACACAGAATGTCTCCATGCATCATGTAGGCTGATGGCAAGAGCAATAACAAACTATCATCTCTTTTTTCATTTTCATTTCTGAAATTCTCATTGTCCTTGTTCCATTTTGTAATCATCATCTCCTGCTGTGAGCTCGGCCATCAAGAGGCTCTTGCAACATGGTACTATACCCATTATTTACTCTCAAGCATCTTTCTTCACGCTCGTGCCTCTATGTCGCTCCCTTTCTTCACTCTTTGTCCCCTTACATGTGCAGGAGGAGATAATTTCTTGGCTTTTCTCTCCGCCCAGCTTGAGTAAATCCTGGCTGACAGTTTAATGGCCCTAAGACATGTGGGTATAGAGTCTATAGCGCGAGCCCTGATATCTATACCAAGCTGACCGACAGATGAGCGATGGAAAAGGGATTGAAAAGAATGGGAGATGTATCTGAAATGTGTGAGGTGTGTCGCTCTCTTCTGCAAGCTTGCAACCAAGTTCAGACGAGGACACAACAAATAAAAAGCAAAGAAAACTGATATTCTCATGTAGAGGTCTTCCTTAAAATGTGGCAGGAATACCTTCTTAACGTAGTTTGTGTAGGGTTATCCACCAATTTATAATAAATGTCACATTTATTAATGGAATAGTTTGACATTTTTGGAAATACGCCTGTTTGGTTTCTTGCCCACAGTTAGATGAAAAGGTTGATAATCATTTATCAAGGAAAAAATTAAAATAATTGCTGATTCCAGACAAAACATGCAATTCTAAGGCGTAACCTTGAGCTTGGACAGCAGTAAATGATTAATTGAAAAACAGATTAATCTTCTGAAAGCATTTTAGTGTATGGTGCTATGTAGCTGGAGTTAACAGTAGGTTAGCTTTACTTTAAAACTCCTGTCCTAAACATGAGTGAACTGTAGTATGGAGTGTACGTCAATTTTGTGCATTTCTGTTGAGAAACTGAAGTGTTGCACATAATTAAACTCAATGCTCAGTGAAAGATGATCCTTCATTAGCGTTATCATTCAGTCCTCTTTAAGGAATTACATTGTGAAGGGAATATCTTATTGTGAAAAGTGCACATGTGTAGATAATTTACTATAATCAATTAAAATTGTAATTGGCAGGCAGGGAAAATCCTAAAGCAGGACTCCAGGACATTGAGTTTCATATCTTCACATACCACATATATAGATCTTTAATTATTTGAGTGGATAATTATGGCATTTAAAGATCATCAACAGTTGGCTCAGGTCCAGATATAGAGTTATGTGGCTCCATTGCTGTGTTCTTTGGTCTTAATGTCAGACAGGACATTCTTGGCCCCAGCTCAGACCCCCTGCTGATTCCACGCACTAAAGTCATAAGATTCAATTTGGTTTTGTAAATGATGCACTGGTACCGTGGCTCCCATTCAAGGCAGCCTGGTTTTTAATTACCGTTAATTACAATTTGCATAAAGCTTTTTAGCAAACTGCTCCTGAAGCGCCTGTAATAATTATACATGTAAATGAATGTTAAGCTGATAAAGGCTTGTGAGCGTGCGAGCGCTCAAAAAAAGGGGTCTGCTTTTAAAAAGCCATCTGATAAGTAAAAGTCAAATGGAAAAGAGCAAAATAAATGTTCTGTGGTTCGGTAATGTGTGGCAACAATAAAAGAATGTCTGTTTGCTCAGATGTTGTTTGCATGTGTTTGCAAAGAGAGGAGAAGGGCTTGTGTTAGTCACATTTCATGAAACCCAAAAGCATATATTTTGCAAATGGCAATGCAAATAAAAGTGGTGGGAGGCAAGGCTGTATGCCAAACAATAGTCGAGAGAGTGACTAGTGTGGAGCATATCTTTGTCAGATTTTATTATTTAGGTTGTTTGTTTTTGTTTCATTTCCTTTTCAAATATCAAAGACGTTTGAAATTTGCACGTGGCACTGGCTCAGCAAATTAAACTTTGCTTAAATCTGTATAAATATTGATTCAGTGTAACTATGCTGAAAAGATAACAAGGGCATCTGTCTGAGACCTCATAATTCTCCACTCACCATTCAAAATGGACAATACCGAGCTCCTCAATCACAGCTAAACCAAAATTTTCATCTTGTTTGTTGCATAGTGTCTAGACTCTCTCACCTCTTCTATTCATCACCACCTCCTACGACAAATAGCACCATTAGGCTTCATTTTGTAAATTGGAAACAAAGATGTCTCCATCAGCCAATCAGCACTGCTAATAAGCGATAGCTTTCACTCATGTTTTCATCGGCCATGTGTCTATGCCAAACGCTGTAGTTAAAAGGTGACACTAAATAAATTGGGCTCTACTGAGATAACCATGGCTGAAAACTGAAATCACGTTTGATGGCAGTCATTAGCTTGGCTGGTTGGCCAAATACATCATTCTGTCACAATTTTGGCCCACGAAAACTATTAAATGCCATTAGCGAGGAGCAAATTACCCATGTGCTACACAGGTACCTGCATCAGTATTTTCAAAATGTTTTTCAACATGGATTGTGAACTATGAGTACTGTATATCTTTAGCTTTTAGCATCCACACTCTTAAGTGTGCACTGTGATGAGGTGTGTGATGTGTGCTGCCACAAGCATACCTAAACTCACAAGGGACACCTGCTGTCATCAATTGTTTTGTTATTTTTGAAACAGAAGAAAGCTTTACGGCCCTACTTTGAATACAGTGCTAACAGGTTGTCCGTGGTGCATACCAATGAGCTGTCATTTAAAATGCTTCTCAATTTCTGAATCTTAACAACAATGTCTGACATTCAAAACAACCTCAGACATTCCTGGAGGTCATTCCCTTATCGTCAACCACTAGGTATGTACTTGAACCTCACTGACATGGCTGATAAACAAGACAGCTCTGACACAGAGGAACCTCTGAGGAGCTGATGTCACCCTGTGACCCTCTTTGGCCCTGCATCCCATGTCAGTGTTTGTGATGCCATGGTGACAACCACTGTCACAGGAGGGGCCTGCGACCTTTGCTTAACTAATGGATCCTTTATCATCCCCCATGCCACTACCATGAGCCCTGTGTTTATTGCTCTTTATTTTAAATTAAATCCACAGCAGTGCCCATCCATCATGGTCGCCCATGACCTTTACTGGAGGTGATGACTTGGCCCCAGAGAAGGCAGTGTGTGGGTTTTAAGCGGCCTACCACACCAGAAGAGGCAGTTCCTTTGAACTATGTCACCTGTCTCACATATCCTAAATGTAAAATGTTCCCTTACTTTTGCAGAAAGGTAATTGTGGCTATGTGTTTGTAATCAAATGAGTTATTTTTAAAGCTGAGATCCTTTTTTATTTCTAAGTTGTTATAATATCACCATCTGTACAGTAGATTTTCAGAAAACCCACTCTGTAGTTGCCAATGTTTTCTGCGAAGTTGATTGGCTTAGTGGCTTGTTAGGTCTCTCTTGTCTTTGTTGACAGTGGCAGAAAAGTTCATTCAAATCAGAACCAAGTAGAAGAGATGCCTGTCATCTCATGAATGCATCATAATTGAGCATAAGTCCACGTGTATCATAATTTTCTGGCTGGCATATTGTCCAGGTTTTGAAATATTTATAAATTTGACCTTCTACAGCATTTCTATCATCATGCTGTAGATCTCTCTCCTGTAGAGGGCAAGAACATTAGGGAAGTTGTGAAATGAAGGGCACATTGTTATGACTGTTGCTGGTTAGGTTTTATTATTGGGCACAAGAGCAGCAAGGATCCCACCCACTAGATGCACCCTTAAAATGAGCATGTCAACATCAACAGTATGTTTTTGGCCTTGGGTGATGTCCTAAATCATTGGAATGCTGATCCCTGCTGTACTTTGGTTTCCCTGCTGAATAAGAGAGTGCCATAGTAGTCTGTAGAGGTTATTCTCCCCCATTCCCCTGGCTCCACTGTGATAAAACAACATCAGCTATGACGGAAGAGTTCCCCGGTGACTAATAGGATCTGATAGGATCTTTCTCAGGAAAACTGAGATGCTAGAAGAGAGTGCTTTCTCACTTCTGTGCTGTACTTCACTTCAGCTAGACCTTGGTAATTTTCTGCTATCCATCAGTACCTTTAATAGTTTGTCATGTTGCATGTAGCGATCTAAAGATCAACTCAGGGGAACTTAGTTTCCTTGAATCAAACGAAACACTAAGGAGTCTCTGACAGAGTGATGTAATTGGCTGTAATTATGAGCAGTGCTTTTTTTTTTCAAAGAAAGAATTGCATGATGTTTTTGACTTTGCATTTCATCTCTTTGAATGTTATAACTTCTTGCAACCATGGATAAGCATCCGTCTCCTCTTTTGCAAATTGTTAGAATTATGATTTTATAAATGTGTCCTACAGAAAGGGATTTTTATTTTTTAGCCTTTACAGATACACATTGTGAAAACTCGGCATTCTGTGCAGCAGAGTGCCTTTTATGGCACTCTTTTGTGAAATGGAACTCAAAGAAAAAAGACAAATTACATTTTACATTTTGAGTGGGTTAATGTCAGATTAGAGCATGCAATTATACCTGTTCGCTGCAGAGATTTCATCCATAAAGGCCACTTTACAGTGCTTTTGGGGGTAGTGAGATGTCGTTATTTCTGTAAATGGAATATGTGCAATGGAAAGCAAGATAATGATTGACAGAAAAATGTGCATTTATCCCAGTCATCAGCTTGGATGAGGAGAATCCTGTGTTTTTAATAAAATCCCCTCAGGCTCTACTGAATGCTGCTGCAGTTCTAGCTGGCCTATGCTTTGAAAACGCAATGTAACACAAATGGGAACTGCCTGCTTTGCCTTCTTATGAATTAGTAGCATGGAGATAAAGAGAAGTTCTTTTTACTGCAAAGGCAACTGGAGGAAGAAAAGATTTTAATAATGTCATCTGACATGTGGAACCGTGGCTGGCTGTGCGTATAGTTGTGGATGTTCATTGGACCATGACTTTTGAAGAAAGGAGCTGCTGGGCTTTCTTCGACGTCTAGAAGCTTCTGTCAGTCACATTTAATAGAGCCAACCGAACAATGAGCAAACAAATCAATAGCATATCATCTGCACCACCAGGAGCTGAAGTTATCACACCCTCAAAGCAGCCCGGTTTGACTAACTGTAAATCTCCAGCATAATAGAAAGTCCTCAGAACATTTTACAACCACTGTTATCAATGAAAATGAATGCGCAGAAGTAATTACAATAAGGGACAGTATGTTGACAACTAGACTATGCAGGGACATTCTGATGTCCTTTACTTCATTTCCCAAAGATGCTTTATGTATACAGGCATTAAATGTATCCACATACAGTGTAGTGTGTATTTTGGCTGACCCATGGCCATACAAAGGTGTAGGAAGAATAAGTATAGCATGCAACCATGGGGCAGCAATGTGTCCCTGTGACGCTCGATTGAGAGGCTTGGAAAACCCTGCAAACCGAAGCGTCATTATCTCAAACAGGTCAACAATAATACAGTCTACCTTAAACATAATTGGATAGTGACACCTTCATTATAGTTTAGTCCAACAGAACACCACCATTGACCACAACTTGACGATGACCATAGTTTATAAATGAGAGACCTGAACATTATAAGCTTTACAAAAATAGGAGTTATTGCAGGGCTGTTGGTTTGGATTATATTAAATTGCTGGAGTGCAGGTAATGTACTAATAACTGTAAGTGTGAGTGTAAGTGGTTTTGTTTTAGTTCACTGCAGAAGTAATTTGCAATAATGTACGCTATGAGGTATAAACTCCTTTGAGAGCCGTTTCCTGTTTTGGTTTGCCTTTCATTTTCATGTGGTTTTTCATCTCATTTCCAGTTTCAGTGGCCTTTCTCTCTGAGATTCAGAGCTCAACAAAATGTACGAGAAGTCCTTGTAACTAATAGCCCTGCTAAAAGCTAAATATTCAATGGATATTTTTTCATGACCTTATGGGGCTTTTTACTACTAATTTGCTATGCATTTTAAGAGCATGTTCGAAATTGCTTTATGTTTACAAGCCCATAGGTCAGTGGCTCCAAGGTCAGATTTATTGTTGAAAATTGAAACTAATGAATATGCGAAACAGAGTAAAAAGCTTCTGCACTACATGTCCTTTTTATGAGCTCCAACAACCTCAGAGTTAATGAGGGTGAATACAAGCCTTTAATTCACTATTTAAAATGGACAGATATCTGCTTTGTGCAGCTCTGTTATAAGATAAAGTGCATTTAGATAATAGGCTTTTTTGTGTTTGGAGTTTATATATTTGCACTTTATACTGTCTTTAATTATGTTACGTTTTGATTATGCTAGATGTAGAATAGTATAGAGTCAAAAGTCAAAACAGATTATATGAAAAAAATAACGTGATGTAAATATACTGTATGAGAATCGTTTTTCGTAGGAATAGTCTTTAAATAAACTGACAGTGATTGTTATTGTTACTGTTGCAAGCTTGATGCTTCTTACTCTTAAAAATAAAATATTGTCTGATGATGGTGTGCACGGAGAAATATATAAGTATGATTTTTGTGTCTGTTGTCATTGTTGATGCATTGGTAAAGAGACACATCATAGCAGGTCTGATAAGGCAGACACTGCCTCAAAGATCCCCAAAGCCTATAGGGCTGTCACCTTCTCCTTTGGCGTAATCTCTCCCACCGTGGAGCTGGCATGTCTGTGAGGATGAAATTGAGCGATAGCTGTCTATTCTTATCTGACAGGATTTGGTCCGCTGGGAGAGATTTGGCTGCATCGGGAAATGGAGGCAGCCCAGTGGAGCTGACCATAACTCTCTCTATGGTATATTCTGGTGACCCCAATGGCTCAGTCACCACAGTACAATCACAAGAACACACACAGACTCACATATACAGGCAGATAGATATACTATACACAAACATAACACACAATAACAAAGATAGTCCTCCTGGACTGTAAAAGCCAGGTGCCCATGTATGTTCTTTGTCCTCTGAGCTATATCGCTCTCCTCTATCAGCACTTCTTGCTGTCTTACCATAATAGACTCGCCTGGGATTTAAACGTCAGGTCAGCACCCCGTTCCCAGACTCATCAGGATACAGGATATTGAAACAGATAAATGAAAAGGAGCTGAAGGATAGAGAGATGTGTAGGCTGTAGATTGCCTTAGAAACAATGTCCAGACATACAATATTCCAGCAGGACACATGGAGATATATTGTCCTTTGACTGATTGGAATGCTTAGCTTTAAAGCACAGAATGACCGATCTTATCTAGTACATTGGCTCTGCTCTGTATTATAGTCCTGTCAGACATCTGAAAGACCGCTTTAAAGGAAGCTGTTTGTGCTGCAAAGTAATGTAACATAAGTAATGTTTCACAGTTTCATCAAAGACAAATGGACATTGATGTTGAAAGTGCTGGAGGAAAGGCATTTTTCTGGAAGGATTATAAAGGATCTATTAATTTTTATCAGTGAGATGAAAACATAATTATACAGCATGAGATATGAAGGATTTTTCTGTAATAGATTGCAAGAAAAGCAAAATGAAATACTTGTGAAAATGAATATGACATTAGACTTAATGTTTTTCATTAATGTCCATGAGAAACACTAGACTGCAATAACAAGCAAAGGCAGATTGCTGTGTAATACATTTTTATAAACTTAATTTATAATTGCTATTTTCCTTATTCTCCATCTTTGTCTGGCTCCACAACCTCCTACCTTGCATCAGGAACAAAAGAGAGATGGGATATACGAAACACTATTTCATCGTTCACAGGTAATGAAACCAAAAAGGTCAAATGGGAAATACAGTAACAGTGTGTAAAGCAAACCTTCTTAAGCAAACACACAGCAGCCAAGCCACTGAAAGGATCCAAGCACATGTCCAATGTCACATTGTTTGGGCCTGACAACGCTAGCTCACAATAACACCTTAATGACTTTTTCCCCAGGATATGCAATATATAATTGCTGTTTTTGTAAGAGTATTATGGATTTAGATGTCAAATGGTCCTATGCACGGAAAAAGCACTTCATGGAGCAGTTGTTTACATGACAGCAGCCATGCAAGTGAGCCTGTCCTATATTGTTCTTGGCTGATGTTGGTTCCCAAGTATGTGCTTGTACTCAGGCTTATTATTATTACCCATGCCCTGCAGCTCAATGATCCTTCTGACAAAAGACTCTGGGGTGGGTTGGTAGGAGGACAAGAGTGTTGAATAATTTGTACGTTGAGCATATCTTCAGGAAGAGCATGAGAAATACTCACACAGAGCCAGAACCTAAAGCAGCCTTTAGAGAGGGATTGAAGTGAGTGGGGGAAAAAAAGGCAAAAAAATTAAACAGTATTTTCTCCCTGGATCACCATTTTCAGTTTTTGTATTCCTCGCTTGTCATCCTGGTTGACCTGTTGCTATTCTTTTGCCATGAAGGGGATTGATACTCACATATGGATTACTACACTGCGCCACAAACCCCCACTTAACCTCCGGTCAGATATCTCTACTCTACAAACAAATTATTTAGAGCCTACCTTTCATTTAACCTTGCTGCCGACAATGTAATGAAATATCTTTGAGCATCATCTTGTGATACCCCCCCCCCTCTCTATTCCTCGCTCTGTGCAGCCAGCTGAACCTGTGGAGTTACAAGTGAATAAAGTGTTTATCCTGTGTATCACAGCCCTGAAATATCTTCCCCTGCTGAGTCTTTACAGCCAGAATAACATTCTGCTGCTGCAGGCTTTTGCACCTAGGTATAGCATGACCACATATAACCACAAGATTTACTCGATTACCTGTTAAACTAACTGTTCATATATAAACATGTTTGTGTAGGCTGACATCTGGGAAATATTTGTATACCTTGTGTAAACGTGTGAGCAATATATGTGTGAAAAGCAACCTTATGTACACTGATTTATTATTTATTTCCAGCTATAGCATATGCATATGTCTGACTGCAATAGTGAGTGTAAATTTGCAGAAAATTCCCTGAGGTGGTGCTGGTTAAAATATAACAGTTGTAGAGCCATTACAAATTTGACTGCTGGATTATAATTTGCAAACAAGCGTAGCTGTAATGTAATGAGATGTTAATGTACTGTATATTAACATAAATGATTGCAATATCTAAGTTGAAATATGTAAGAAAGGAAGAAATGGGGGAAATAATCACCTCAGTTTTGTTAGTTTGGCTGTAGGATAGGGCGAGGTGATGGCTGAAGTAATTCTAAAAATATTAAAGCAAATCATTTCAACTGTACTTCACATTTGTTTAATCCTAAAACAAACTGTAAAACAAAAACTTTAGAGGCCATGGACAATGATTGTGTTTAGACCTCTTCTTTGATTGACATCTCCTGACTCTCGTTTGTTTCACCTGTTAGAGTGGGACAACTTCATTGGCTGTGTCCAAACTGTCACACATTATAGACACACTATCCAACATTTAACTTGAGAGTCTGAATTAGAGTGAAATGTATTTACTACTGTGTATATATGGCCCTCAAAAAATGAATGAAAGAAGTAGTGTCAGTAGCATGTGCAGTTTTTTCTGCTAGCAATCCAACGATTCCAGGCGTCACATTTTATAGACGCACGAATTTGGCTTGTCGCAGTAGGAAAAGCACAGGTGTAACCAATAACATTAACAAAGTCTTCGTTCCAATCAGCCAGTGACAGTGTGACGATGAACCAATATAAAGGAACCCTCAAACTGAAGCAGCTAAACAGATAAAGGAAACACATAAAGGAACTTATTTCTACAATTTTCATCCTGCAAAAATCCTGCAGTTATTTTCTGACCACATGCTCCTGCTAGTGGCAAATTTTAAACCACCCACTCCCACGAGCTGGCATTGAGTCCTGCGGGACCTCTGGGATCCCAATCCCATTGCAGTCCCCTAATACATACCCTCATCGTTACTACAGCTTGACAGTTGCAGCAGTTTCACAAGTCTGCATGAGGAACAGACTGTCAGCTGTTGCCTTCTACTAAACAGTTAGCTAACACTAGTATTAACCAGGCTGCTGGGATTTCATGCTGCCACCATAGCAGTGGCTGTAATAATTGGGCAGGGACTTCTTCCTCCCAGTCTGGGGCGTTAGGGTTGCTATTTATGCTAATAACGTGGGCAATTAGCTTCTGGAAACACAACTTAAAAGACCTAATCTGCATTAACCCCTTAGACACCCCAGCAGCGGACAGGAAGTCACAAACACTCTGCTGACCTCCTAAGAAGCGTTCTTCAAGGTCTGAAGTGTGTCTCTAAGTTGTAGGAGAGCTCCTCGTGAGTTTAATGAGATTTTGCGGTCACGTCTGCAGGAGGACAACAGCAGCCACATATCTGACTGCCAACCAGACAGGAGATCCCCTGTTGGACAGCAGTGATCCCAGCGCCCCACTCATGATTGGCTCTTCCCGTGTCCTGAGGGTGTAATTAGGAGATGGGTCAGAAAAGGTCTGGCAACGTCTGTTGCACCAGTGAGGCACAAATGACCCATCATCTGCCGTGACAATAATGACATGTGTGCTGGTGGAGCGGTGATGACAGGCAGCCAGCAGTCATCATCATCGAGACTGTGGGATTACGAGAGTAGTTGAACTCTTGCTTGCTGTCACAAACAGGGCTTTTATCTTGAGAGTCACTACCTTAATCAGCAGATAAACACAGAAAACTGAAGGTTTTTCAGTCTTTTCCATCTGATACTGACATCTCAAAGTCTACTCTTGAGCTCCATCTTTTTTTCAATTGCTAATTGTTCCATGGTGAGATGTTTCCATTGTGTAATGTTTTTGTGAATACTGTGTGTGTGGTGTGATCAAACCCCAATGGGGATTGAAGGCTTGACAAAGCATGTGTGACCCCCGCACCCAGCTGCTGCTTGCATAGATCGTAATTGGAAAGTGTTTATGCGCAGTTGACATTTAGATATTTGAACAGGCTTTCCCATAATCCTAGAGAGGAAGTGGTGAAGCTCTTTTATTGGCTTGTGACATTTATGCACGGTGTGTCATACTACAGGGTGATATATAGTTAAATGTTATATGGCTACATTAGTATGTTTACTGTTACTACTCTGTATGGACTGTGGTGATTAAAACTGTAGTGTGCCCTTACTATGGCTCTTTTCTTGAAAAAAGCAGCAATACCCTCCTCTGAATGATTTGCAGTGTCTGTTGACAAAAAAGTTTTAAACTGGTTTAAGGTTTTGTGTCAGGATTTATGCATAATTCATAATTTAGTAGAGTGTTTCAGAAACATTAACAAGAGCTACTTCTGCACTTTGTACTCCATGATTCTCAGATTCAGAGATTCTCAAATTTAGAGGTGAGAGGAGGATAGAGAGGGATTCAGGTCAGAGAGAGGGCACAGTAAAACTTAAAACTAACTTCAGTTCAGCCAGTAAGCTCTTCTTTTGATACATGTCACATGTGGTATTCAAATGATCTTTTGCTCCCTATTCCACCCCCAACTGCACAATGAGCTGTACTGACACCGATATTGGTATTTTATGAATAATAATAATGAGGCAAACTATATTTCCTAAGGTCAACAGTTTTAAAATTTTTAATTTTGCCCTGAAAACAAGAAAAAAACCAACATAAAGTGTCTTCGTAAGGTGTTGGGCCAAGATGCCAGAACAGTTTCGATCTTTGGAAGTCTTTGGAACTTTACTGGAGAGATGGAACACCTCATTTGGTGCTTGAATGTTGTTTGGTGAAGCGCTTTCTAACACATCAGTCCAAAATCTCCCACAGGTTCCTATGTGGGTTGAGATCTAGTGACTGCTTGCCCCTACTACATTTTCACTGACACAGCAGTCAAAAAATGAAAATATTTTATTCAATAAAATATTCATCAAACACATACAGAAAGATGACCAAAGAACAAGATGAAATAAATAAATAAAAAATATGATTTTAGGGTCTCATGAGGCATCAGGAGTTTGAATTTTTCCCTCAGTCTCACTTTCAACTGTCTAAAATCAAAGATAACAAATATCATATTCATACCATGCAGAAATACCAGAGATATGACCTCATGCAGCATTACTGTTTCCCCTTTTGATTACAGCATTAGTTGTAGAACTTTCCAGCAAGTGTCTCACGTTTTGGTTTCATTTTCATTAGTTTCATTACTTGATGGTCAAGACTGGTACGCCTTGCCGGTGAGTGACTGTAGACCAGCACTGCTGGTGTTTCAAATCAAGAATGAATGTGTGTACAGTATAATTTCTTTGGTTAATTCTGGGTTTTGTGTTTATGTTGGCATTACAGGTTTACAACCTAATCAACGTCACTATCTAACTATCTAATTAATGCCAGTAACTAACAAGCTGACTAACGGTAGGCTATTGTAGTGTAGCAGCTACCTAGTGTATGGATGTTTATTGTGTATGTGCGCGTAATAAAAATCATAAAAGTGACTCGAGTTGTATCCGCCATACTTGTCCCGATAACCCTACCAGAGGGGAGTTTATCAAACTATAGGAGGTAGCTTAATAAAAGTCTGGACATTAGTGATTGGATGGTTGGGGCTTGAGGGTCTGCTTGTCCTGTTCTTTACGTTTTCCTATACTGCGAGTTTTCTTGTTCTTATTTCTTTGGTTTGGAACACTATTCCGTACAAGGATACAAGAGGTAAAACTTAGAGACTTTCACATCAGTCTGCTGCAATGTGCCAGATGTTTTCATTGGTGTAGCATTAAAAAAAAAAAAACAGCCCTACATAAAAGTCTCAGCAGCACAGCTGGGTCACTGATACATTTCGTGATAGCAGGATTCCTTCCAAATGAATGACCTAGATATTCAAATGTCTTTTTGTCATCGTGATAATGGCCGCACCATTTATCAATCATCATGTCGTCAATTGGCCAGTCCTAAGGGCAAAGAGGGAAATTGTTGCAGGCAGTTTTGGAAAAGAGAGTTGCCAAGTTGTAAATCATAGTGCAAGTAAATAAAAGCAGCTTCTCTGTTTTATTATAAGTGCGTGCCCTATAATAAATATGCTGGAGGAAAATAGTTGTATGTGCACCCAGTGCCCCTTCGTAAAGCTTTTGTCTTGATAATCAAATTATTTTAGCACACAGACATGCAAGATGCCTCAACACGAATTCACCTCTTTCCATTTTTAATTAATGCTCTGTTTATTCAGATATTTTGCTCACTTTTCACTCTGATTTCTGGGTCACCTTTTTTTTTTGTCTGATGTTCAAAGACACTGCCTAAAAGCAACAAATAATTTGTGACTTTTCTGGTTATGCTGCTTGAAAATGTGCTCTGTAACTCTTAAAGTGTAGATGGAAGCTTTTAAGAATTTGATATAGAATTAATTTATTGTATTTTCCTTTTCCACCTGATGACGGTCTGTACTGGCAGTCTCATCTCTTTGCAACCCCTCATTCCATCATAGCACAACAGCCAAGTCGCAGCACATAACAAAGAGCGATGATTACATAGCGATCCATAGCTATTACCCAAGAGGTGGAAAACATGAGCAGCAGCCCTTCACTCCACCACCGCCGCCGTCCCTGCATTCCCTCGCTGCCTGGGCTGTTCTTCCCAGAAACACTGACCACTAATGATAGTGGAGCAACACCTGAGCATCCTGAATGACAGCGTGCATCAGGCACTCATGGGAGACACTTCCATAATATGATTCAGATGAATGGGTTGGCAGCATTACTTCCCTGAATCTCAAACCACAGTATCCTCCTCAGGCAGTTGTCATACAGCATTTGGGCTTGTAGCCAAACAACAACGTCCACATACCTGAGAGGGGCTTTTAATATTCCATCGGGCATGCACAGATCAATACACTGTGTCAACAGGATTAAAATTGATGTGCATGGTAATACAGTAAATATATCATTTTAGCAAAGTGTATTGACACTCCTGTAAATTTGTGATCGCTGGTACTGTTGTTATATGATGACTCATGGACAATTGGTCAGAAATCACATCGATTAGACGCTGGGTCCAATTAAGGAGATAGCCTCGACATAACAAATAGTTTGTAATGGATAGAAGCAAATAGTTTTATTGTTTGGAAACGTCTATAGTTTAGCTGTAAATTATCTTCAATTATTGACAGATTATTCTGCTTGTTTTCTCCCAGCTGATTTCCCTTGAGAGTTAAACAGGCTGCAGAGAAAATGCGATGCAGCCTTTTGAGTTTCAAATTAAATGTATTCTGTTCGGCTGTGATGTGTATAATCAAATGGTAAGCAATACGTGACTACATGCAAATCCAGGCCAATTCAACCAAACAATTCAATTTATCATCATGGAAAGATAGATCAAAATCATTTTTGTGATTCAGTAATCAATATCAGACCTGAATAATTGATTTACCCTGTTATTTGTTGTTATTTGTGACAAGTTATTTTACAGGCTTGTAATTTCCTAAAAATTGTTTCGGATGTTTCCTCTAATTCCAACTAGGGAAATTAAGACAAAGTTGTGAGTTTGTTGTTAAACTTTACTTTCAGTTGTATTCAGTTTATCAACAGTTGTTTATCACAGAATTTTTTATTGAAATAACTGCTTTATTTAAATTATTTAGAGTTCCTTTATTTTTTAGAAATGTGTAATTGTAGTAATCTGTTGGCAAACTGCCCATGTGTGCACAGCTGACCTGCTGTGTAATGACTAAAAGACTCTCTGTGTTATACTAGAAATGAATTGGAATAGATTCATTCATTTTACCTGTTATTTGTACCAAATTCAATCATTCTTTGATCATTCATTCAGATTAAAAGCATCCTGTGGAGTGAGTATTACTCACCACAACGTGTTCTGTTTGTTTAACAACAAGAACAATCATGCTGAAATGATTTCCTTTATCATAAAACTTTAAACCCTGTATTATTTCCATCTATGTTTACTGGCTAGCTTCTCTTCTCCCTTCCTGCCTTTGCTGATGTATTGTTGCGTTCTTACCACAACCTATAGATCAGTGAAATACTGTGAAATGATTGTGGGATATGTGTAGTGCATAATGTGCACATTTGCATGAGTCCTGATCCAGGTGCACAAGACAAAGTGTATAGCATATACACCCTATATCTCACCCTCTCCTTAATAGTGTGAAGGAGAAACTACAGTGGCCGTGAAATGTGCGACAAACCCAAAAGGTGATGTCTAGAGGCAGTGTTTAGGTGGTCCATTTTGGGCTACTGTAGAAACATGGCAGTTCAACATGTTGGCCTTCATGGAAGAGGACCTGTGGCGACTGTATGTTCCTTTAAATCGGAAATGATTCTGAAATTATAGATCTGCAAAAAAAAAAAAAAGCATTACTTCAATCATTTTGCTCTTAATGCAAAGATTGTCTATGAAAAAATATCGTTTATTTTATTTCATCATAACATTTAACTAGTGAAACTGCAATGATGCATTTTCCAGAGATAAACTGTCTCCAATCTTCTGAAATTTTTAACACTTTCTGTTTGTCTCAGTGCTGCATATTATCCTCACAATATGACCTCATAGGATCTGAACACCCCTGCCAGGATGCTCTGTTGTCTAGAAATTCAATTCTGCAACCATGATGTCAGATGACATGGACTTCAAGACATCCAGGGGTCAAGGGAGCAGGAAATGGCTTCAACTACTGAATAATGTCAGGTAAATGAGAAATGGAGAGTGCTGGCTGTCCTCCAAGAGGAGCCTGCACCCTGTGGAAAATTAGAAGCATCGGAGACTAAATTGCCTCCAGCTGGACACCCATATCAGATATTGAGAGTGGATGGGACAAGGAGCACTCCTGTTGTAGCACTGATTGACACACGAATATAATTTATGTGTTTGAAACAGCAACTCATTAGGATTCATGAGTGGACAACATGGTACTTCTGTGACCTGCTGCTGCTCGAAGATCCATAATGGGCAGTTTGAGAATTGGAGTATCTAATTACATGCACATACTGTATGTATACAGAGATAGTTATTCCTGTCATCATCTACAGTATATATTTGCTATTTCCTGCACCTGCACTGTGAGGAAACATATGCACATGCACAAACAGTTTATAAAATAGCTGGAAAATAATTTAGGAAACCGACTTGTGGACCCATTGCTTCACATTCAGAACATTTCTAATCTACATTGCCCTAAAAAATATCAATATTTACATATTAAGCTTTGTCTGCACTATTAATCATTCTGTTCATCTATTCAATTCAGCTGGCATTCATTTCATGATAGCAGGAAAATTCAGTGATAGTTTGTTATGCTTGTTTGAATCCTAATTTTCTCAGGTGATACACACTACAAGGTATTAAATGAAACCTTTGGAGAGACACTGATTAAGCAGGGCAGGATTTCTAATACATGGCTTGGAGCAAGTGTAAACATTGCCATATTGTAGCTCAGTGAGAGTCTCTGTACGTTGCATTCTATGTTTATCAGCTCCTCTGAGGTGCAGCGTGTGGCTTGCGTCTTG
Organism: Argyrosomus regius; assembly: GCA_946959425.1. NCBI lineage: Eukaryota > Metazoa > Chordata > Actinopteri > Sciaenidae > Argyrosomus > Argyrosomus regius. The sequence goes on along the minus strand of OX336887.1, from coordinate 12,484,787 downwards.
GAGACGCCCCTGCTGTCACTTGCTGGGATCAGCCAAGCCCAGATTAATCTAGGAGACATGGTATGCATCTATCCATGCTTCTTTGCTCTGTAGAAAACTTGATAAGAAATTCACAATCCCTCCAATCATCATTTAGAACCACAGAGGAAAACTACAGTAATGAGTTTCATCCAAGGCCATTTGATTGCAGTTTTCCAGGTGGAAGATGGATATGGTGGGGATGCAGTCCCTCAAGGCCCCCAGGCTATAGTCACTCCTCAGTCTGATTTAAAAGGAGACTTCTGCAGACTGGAAAGCAGGCAGACTGGCTAATGGGAAGCACCCGCTGAGACTTAAGGCTGAGATAAAGAGAGAAGAGGAAGAGAAAAGAGAAGATGGCAAAAAGAGGGAAGAGCAGGGAAAGTGCTTCCAGTTCCCTCGTGACAGACGGAATGAGCATCGATCAGGAGAAGTGTCTGTTAGTGTTCTGAGCAGAGTCTCACTAGTGAATAGTGTGAACATCAACCAGCCAAAATGCACCATGTGGGACTGCTCTCATAACAGGTGGCAAGAACGCTGCTCCATTCAGCTTGGAGATGCTGGGGTTCTAATACCAAACTGAAACTACAATGAACCCTATGCTCTGCCTCCAAGTCAAAATATTTGCTCAATTATTGATAAAATTATAAGAGGATTTGCCAACACTGCATCAGGTTAGGTAAGGTGGTGCTGTTCGGGAAAGCCATCCATCACTGAGGCTTCCTTCAGCTGTCATTAGCAGGGGGTTGTGTCTGTTCTTGTCAGGAAGATGCTGGGAACAGGCCCTCAGAGGCCCATGGGTAAATCTGTCCATGCTCCTGATTCACTGGGCCATAAACATTACAGGGACTTTGTGATTACAGGGCCTAGGTTTCAGCTATCTGGGTTTGGGTTGAATGCAGGTTGGGAGGGAAGTGCCAGTGTGCTGTGAAAGGATCCTCTCAAAGAGGACAGGTACCAACACCGCTATCTGTGGTGGGAGAGGCGCTGCATGATGGAACAGGATCTGAGGTTACAAGCTGCACAGGCAATGACAACTTAACAAGATGGCACATTTGTAATTATCATTCATGACTATCATTATCTGTTGCATGAGCTGGCTTTTCATCCAGACCATCACACTTTTTCTGTAACCAAGCAGGTATTTTTATATGGCATACTTTTACAAAGGGTAAAGTGTAGCTCTAGGGCATGGAGGGAAACTATACTGCAGATATTCATACGAATGAACTCACTGACCTGTAACTGTACCGGAAGCAAAACTATAATAGTGGATGTGAGCAAAATATTCTATTCCCTAGTGCAGCTTAGTCTGTATTTATAAATCTGTCTGGATATTTTTTGTTGTGTTTTCGTTTATGTAAAAAAAAAATGTTTAAAAACATGAAGATTCATTCATTTATCACTTTAAAGACCCGTTAAAAAGGCCACAGCAAACCGACTGCAGAGATTCTGCCCTCACTTCAGGACTTGTGACATGTCAGGAGTCAAAAAGCAGGCAGGAAAACGTCACTGCAGATCCATCACACCCCGTGCATTACCTGTTCCAACGTCTCTGCTCTAAAGAGTGTGTTCCAAGTGTGTATACATAAATTATTTTCATCGTTTACTGTAAGTACACAGTTTTGACGTGGAAGGAGTTTTAAGTTAATGCTAACCAAACCAAGTGATTCTGACTCTGAAAAGTAAATGCATTAATTTCACAGAAGTAAAAACTAATTTAAAGTTTTACAGTAAAACAGAAGCAGTTATTAAATCAGTTATAAATATTATTCATGAATACAGAGTTGACCATGTGAGACCAGAAAAGTCAGACATGCTCTTTTATAAATTGTGTATGAGTGTGAGCAAATGGGCCATGCAATAGGTTTACCAGTAAGTGAATGTGAGTGTTTGTAAGTTTTAAAGTCATTTTCAGCACTTAATACTTGGCTGACATAGAACTATACTATATTAAAATTGAACTGGTGGAACTTGCTAGCATGTTTGTTTTGTTACAAAAGTTATATTTCTATTTACTTTGATTTACTTTGATTCCCTTGGGTTTGTGAGGTCATGTTTTCTATTTTCCAAGTGCTATTTCAGAGATTGACAGGCGAGTAAACCACTTTTATGCACATTCACCCTCAATTACACTCTTGTCTGTATCTTAATACTGTACCGTTGTTGTTGAGGAGGGTACCCAGCTTCCTCCCACAGTCCAAAGACATGCAGTCAATAGCTAAATTGGTGACTCTCTCTCCCGTAAGTGTGAACATGAACGTGAACGGTTGTTGTCACCGTGTCAGCCCTGTGATGAGCTGGCGACTTGTCCAGGCCCTGCCTCTTGCCCAATGCCAGCTGGTATTGGCTCTAGCACCCCGCGACTCTGATAAGGGTAAGTGGTTGGATAATTGTTGTTGAGGTCGAAGTATTGTTATCGCAAATGATCATGCGAGTGCCAGAATAGCACATGGCATAGCAGAATGAACATACTGCTAAATATGTGAAAGTGAAGTGAAAAAGACAGTCAGTAACTGCATCATATAGTGTGAGGTCACCATACAGAAAGGGTAACAAATTGAAAATCAATTTAAGGTTTATGGCCCATGAGCCAGGAAATATGCTGCCTCCAAGGGTCGTCATATTCTCCCGTTGGTCATGATCACGCACAGTAAACACACTGAATGCATGCTTTTGTTTGATTTAACATTTCATAGCAGTATGTATTGTTATGGATTTTCACTGTGTTGCCTACACAGTTTTAATTACACAAGGGACTAGAAATAAAAGAACTTGCTTTAATCATCCATATAAGCTCCAAACTCCTCCCTCCTCCTTCACAGTAACAGCCTCCTCTCTCCAAATGGTCGTTTTGACACCAATCAGCAGTATATTGTGCGCCCGAACACACTGAATCCTCTGGAGTATCTTCTTTCTATTCTAGAGGTTTGCCATCACTGCATGCTCGGCTTGTTTGTATTGGATACATCTCGCAGCATTTTGCTGGATGGCAGCTGAGGAGCCCTGTAATTGTCCTTGACAGAGTGAGAGAGAGCTGCATTGAGTGGTAGAGATCAACATTGTGCTGGCCATGTCAATCAAGTGGTCCTACCCAACAGGGCTGAGATAGACCAGCCAATGACGCAGTCAGAATAAAGTGACTCTTCTGTAATGGCCTGTCGCCATACCATTTTCTAGGTGACAGTACACATTTCCAAGACTGGCAACGACTCAGCTGTTGATGGTTAGGTAATTGTTTGTGGCAGTAGAGCAAAAAGGTATTTGCTCAGTTATGTACAACAAAAAGAATGTCTGTATTTTTAAACTCCAGGGCTCGAAAACTACTGTACTGTATCTTTTGAGTTTTTAGGGGTTGTTATTCGTGCCCGAGGGGGTGGCAAAGTGTATCAGTCCACCACTTTGACCCAGAATGAAATATCTCGACTACTTAACAATGTATAGCCAGATAGATGAAATTTGGTGCAGAAATTCATGATCCCCAGAGAATAAATCCCAATGACTTTGGTCATCCTTTGACCTTTTGTCTAGCTCCACCAGTAGGTAAAATGGATAGGTACAGAATTTTGTATGCACATTTATGGTTCACAGAGGATGAATCCTCATGAAACGTGGAAATTCAGTACAGATATTCATGCTCTCCATAGGATGAACTGTAATAACTGACCGCTCTCATCAGGTCAGTTTTTTTTAGTTCTTCAATACTAATGGTTCGTGACTAAATGACAAAAGAAAAACTAAAGATATACCCATCATCCTGACCTTCAGGCTAATTTGCCAATGTTGGCATGTTAAACAAATATTATAATAAACATGAAACCTCATGTTATCATTGTCATTGTGAGCATATGAGCATGGGGATGTTAGCATTTAGCTTAAAGCACAGCTGTGCCCGGTATCCATTCTTACAGAGTTGTTAGCTTGCCTGTAGTCGCTTGTTACAATACCTCCTGCTGTGTGGTGTATTAGATTAATATCTGAAATAACTTAATTTGAGTCTGAGTGTTTAGTGTCGCCTGCACAATGACATCATCACGAGGCAGCAGTGGTAAAGAGGTTGTTGGGAACGATGATTGAATCATAAAAATCACATGGAAGAATTCCACAACTCCATTTACTCTGTCCTTTGTTTTACTACCATAATCCTATTTTCACATTTTACCATCTATCACATGCCCGCATTGAGCTTAAAAAATGTTGTGTTTTTATAGCACTGAAGATATAGCAGTGCAAGTCTCTGATGTGTTGGCTTTATCTTCTTTATTTGCCCATTTCTCTCTTTAGGATAGCATTACTGGGGCAGAGGCACAAAGAGCCATCAGGATGTGGGTGTAGGTGACCTCCTCTCTGCCTGGTGTGATTGTTTGTTGACAGGTCCTGTTTGAGGGAGGAGTGAACAGTGATAAGAGTCAGTGAGAGTGCACGGGCACTGCAGATAGAATGACCTGACACCGAGAAACCTGGGGAGGGGTGAGAAATGCTCCATCGAGATACACTTCCTTTTTAATAATGTTTATAGAGAGAACCAAGGAGATGTTTTCATTCCACTAAAAACCACCAACAGAGACACTCAACCATAAAGACTGACGTTCACTCTGCTATTACTGTCTTATCTGGAGCCAATGAGGATGCGATATGGGGAAATTACATACCGACATGTGTGTAGGTAGAGACAAAGGCTGCTTGTGTAGCTCTTCCCTAGGACAGGTTGGAGGATTTGGTTACAGTCATGCTCTTGCTGCCATGGCAAAGGAGGACACAGGCATCACTCTGTGGCTCTGTCTCCTTTGGCAGTCGGTGGAGTGAGAGATCACAACATAATTTCCAGGCAGGAAGGAACATGCTGGTGGAACATGCGTGAGGCAGAAGGCCACTGAACAGGCGTGAACATTAACACAAACACTGCCAGTCAAAATGACTGATTACCTCGGAGGGCGTGCTGTGAAAAGTCAATTCAGCACTCAAACCCCCTCTATCCCCCAGCCTTTAAATGCTGGCCCACAAGCCTTCATGCACCTCTCCCTAGGGTGTTCAAAATGTATAATCATTAAAATACGACCAGTGGTTGGCCTTCATTGTAATTTCTAAGTAGTGCCGTTGGAAACTCCTTTTGCCTAAGCTGTTGCCATTAGTCTTCCACAGCCACACCTACAAAGTGAATGCATGTTTTTAAATGTCTCTGAATGTATTCTGGCGTACCACTGTGATTCTAAATTGTTTTTACAGGGTCCACAATTCTGTCCTTATTTAAAGCTGGCCAGAAAACAGAGCCCTGATTACAAAATAGCATCAGTAGATCTTATAAATAATATAAAAGGTTACTCTGTACTACTGTATAATTCCTAAGCACTTAGATGAATCCAAACCTGATGAAGTTACAATTAAGCAATGTCTATCCCCAGTGCTTTAGCACAGTGTCTCTGCTACTGTAAGTGCTCACATACAAGTTGAATGTCATTCCCATTGGACCTGGTCAGGGCTTCTGTTTGCTCTCTGTATTTATAGCCTGTTTTCTGTCGGAGGAGAACTAGCTGCCCTCAAACTGCCCTTCACATCTGCAGAAACACTAGCCTGTCCCACAGTGCCACCACACAGCCAGACCCTGATATATCACATTCTTTGTTGTGAACTCCCTGACACTCAGAGCCATCTTAATCTTACAAGAATACTGCACAGCACTCCTTTGAATAATGAGTGATTAGGGGAAAAGATATGCATACTGTAGATTAGTCAGCAGAAACCCTCTCTAACCATGCACTTCTGGTTTGCCCTCATTGTACGCTCTCTATAATTCATTTGTCTATAATGTTAGCAACCTTTCTGCTAAACTGGTATACAGATCTGATATGCTTGATCTAGATCAAAGCTAAACTGTACCCAACACAGTTAAAGACATATTTGGAAATAGGGTCATTAGCTTTCTTGCTAAGAGTTTGATAAGAGGATTGACCACGAAGCTTCAGCCAGCAGCCAGTAACTGTAGTTTAGCTTAGCACACAGATGGGAAATGGCGGGGAAAAGTTTGGCTCTGTCTGAGGGTAACAGCATCTGCCTACAAGCACCTCTAAAGCTCATAATGAACATGTTATATATTGTTTGTTTAATCCATACAATAACAAACAACAATTTGTGGTTTTAGGGGGGCAGAGTGAGGCTAGCTTTTCCCCTTTTTCAGTCTTTATGCTAAACTAAACAGGTCCTTCTTCATATTGAATGGACAAATATGAGAATGGTATCATTCTTCTTCAGTAACTTTCAGCAAGAAAAATTAGCCCAACATCAAACCATTTCTTTAGAGGAAAGCCACTGTATAATCACCCAATGGATTTGTATTCTAGCGTATTAAACACTATATAGAACCCAGTGTATAGACTTTATTGGCGGGTCCACCCACAGACATTGTATGTTGTTAGATGTTAAAAATTAAAATTTACTGCAACTTGTAGTGATTTGTGTTGATCATTAGTAGCAAATAAAGACACAAGCCTATCACTTTCTGTTAATTTTCTCTAATTACCTGTCGCTCATTTGCATTTAAGAAGATTTTTTAGTACATGGAGTAGGAGCAGATTTCAGACCATGCTGTCACCTCTTTGTGTTGTTAACAGTTAAAATTTCTATTTTGATAACCAAGCTGTCTTTGCTTTCCTGCTCATGTTTGATCTATTGACACGTGTCCTCAACGACCTGACAGCTTATTTGGGTTTAAATTTCATTTGCACTGTGACCCTCATTGTCCCGTATTGTAGCTGTGTAAAACAACTCTTTAATTCCATGTCCATATGGCTTCTCTTAGTTGTTGTTTGCCTAGAGCCCTTTCCCAGTGACCGTGTCAAACTGCCTTCCGTGGATCATGGGCCTTTGACAGGAGAATAGATTGCATGTATTTATATTTCACAGAAAAAATCAGCAGTCTATTGCCTGAGGGTTTGGTTGCCTATCAACGTCCTTCACGATTGTTGGAGAGGGAATATGTCACACTTTCATCTGTCAACATGGACAAGAAGAATGTTGTTTCAGGTTTCAAATGGAAGCTTACAGTAAATAAAGTCTGCAGGCCAGAGCTGCTGTTATAGGAACCTTATCCATCTTTCCCCTGCCTTCACATATTGGATATTGGATAAGCAGAATAATGCTATACTACCTTAAATATCTGCCAGTTATTTGAATTATAGTCGTAACTAAAATGACAAAACTATTGCTTTACACTCATTCCAAGGAGCTCCTCAGAGAAAAAAGGGAGTTTTATCTATAAGATGTCCCTCTGCATCTCCTCCCCCATGCATCCCCTCTTACAGCCTGACAGTGTAATCATGGACCAGGACAGCATTTTATGGGGGCTTCTTTAATAACCACCAGTACAACTTGACCTCTGTGAGTCCCCCAAATGCACCACCTCTTCCAGCCATCCCCCACCTCAGCCTCAAGACCTGGCTGACTGTCCCCTCACATCACCCACGCTACTCTCTCCCAAAACATACCCTAAGCCTCCATCCTCCTATGCTGACATGCTCAGATGCTCCAGTAATGTCTTGTAGGTCTAAAGGTCAGGCCTGAGCTGTCATAGTGGATTGGGCCTCAGACATAACAGCACTCTTTAGGGACCACAGTGAGGCGTGCCTGTCTCCCTGCCAGTCATTTCTCACTGCTAAAAGATTGAGTAACCCCATGTCATATGTAGAGTTTAGACTTGTTGTCACTATTTTGTATTTGACACTTGTAACTGATAGTTTACCATTGGATGTTATCCATCTCAAGTAATTAAACTTAAAGAAAAAAATGGAATAATTTTCAAGTCGAGACATTTCCTCACAGACAGATGTTTTTAGTTTGATTGATTTCTTTGAGAAATCTGAAGGGACTTTACCAGAACAAAGATCCGGTGGGTGATGGAAATTTGCTGCATGGGGGGCGTTTGAAAAAAAAGATCAATTACAATTTGGAGACATGCTGTGGTGTTGTGCTGTGTTGTGTTGCCTTTGGAAATAAAATGGAGATCAAAACTAAGGATGCAGGGACCTCTTTCTGTAGCCTCTTTAACACCCCTCTGGTTGACCATTATACCATGCACACATACATATACATAGTATATCCAAGTAGCATATAGCTGCTGTTCTGCAACAGCAGATTGAGAGTGCTTGACAGTATTCATAGCAGGAAAAATATTAGCATGGCTGTATTATTATAAAAAGCTGTAATGATATCTCACATTAGTTCATTAAGATGAGCCAAAACTGCAGCACTGCCTATTAATAATGTATATCTTTATTCTACAATAATTCTTTGCAGACAAAACACAGTTTCATCTCCACAAGAAATGCTATTTGTTCGACAGACTCATTCATTATTGTTCTAAATAGTTTGTCTAATGACTGCACAAGAGGTGGTAGCGCCTTGGCACAAAGGCCCAAAATGCCCCTGTGGAGAGCTGTACAAGACCAAGCTTCTGTTAGTCAATACAATGAATACTGAGCCAGGTCCTGGCAGGGAGCTCAGGGCCTGAGAAACTCAGCAGGCGCAGCGATGTTAGATGTACACAGGATGTATGCCTGAATGTATGTGTTCTCTTTGGATATATGTCTCCATTTGGGTTTCTTTGTGTGTGTGTGTGTGTGTGTGTGTGTGTGTCACAGGCTCCTGGTGATGGATAGGGATGTTTCTATTTCCTCTAGACCCTCCTGACAGATCATCCATCCTTAAACAATTTGGCAGTGCCCTCAGAGCCTGAGAAGACTGAGAGAAAAGATGGGCCACACAACTGACAGTAGCCTTAATGAAAGACTCATCGGAGGCTCCAGGCAACCAGGAGGCGAGTGGTTTCACTGTCTGGGATGGATGGAAGAATAACATGCTGTCAGGTACGGGTGGCCGTGGAAGCAGGTGGACATTATGAGATTCTGTAGGCAACAAGTATTCGGGTGGTAGAGCTGAGGCCGCTTTAGAGATGAAGCCCTCGTCTGAAGATTACTGAGTGTCCTTCGAAATGGTCAGAAAGCAAAAGGGAATGATTGCAAGGCATGTTTACAGAGGGTATACAGCTGAATAGTATACTGTGTGGGCAAATTTGACATAGAAAATAGAATAGTTATTGTCTAATAGGGACTATAATTTAGTTAAATGCCATATGCTGAAGTGGAATTCAGTCTTAAAAGGCTCTTATCCAATTTCAGTGAGTAGACTACATATTGGAATAACATGATGGTGTGTCTGGGTAGTTTGTATATATACCAAGTAAAACCATTGAGGAAAAGCTTTGGTCTGCTGTCAGATGGAGATTTATAGGACGCAGCTGCACAGAGTCGTCTTTGGTCTCTGTGTCAGCCCTGTAACTGCAACCTAACCTCTTAGCACTGGCTGGGTCTCTGTGATGGATGGATGTGTTTAAGTCAGGTTAAAAGTCCACTTCCAGTCACTCGCTGGGGCAACCAGACTTTAATCTTGAATCCTGCAAGGACTGCCTGTAATACAGCTATTCCCTGACCTGATGAACAAAGTGAGGAGACTTGCTCCGCTGAGTCGAGGCTGGATGAATGAAACCCTGGCTCCTCTCCCATTCGTCAGATTACCCACCTGCTCTGATCACGGCCAGTGTGCACAATAGCATTAACTGTCCCTCTCCGCTAATAAGGCTCGCAAATGCATGTGAACGATGCAGCAGAGTCACTGTAACTGAATCCCAAATTTGTTTTGTCATCTCCTTGTTGTAAGTGATCGCTTTCATTTTTTCTTGAGCGCTGGCTGTGTGTTTCCTGGTGGGAGCAGGCCAAAGACAAAGCCAGGTAATAAGGCAGCATTAGCAAGCTAATTAGGCTACAGACCTGCTTTGGCACAGCAAATCATTTCATTACATCTTTCACAATAGGGCATCACATCCCTTCCGAGTAGCAATATTTCATAGCCAATTTCCTGCGCCTCGTCTATATTCACCAACTTTTGTCAATAAATCTCCTCTCATATCCATATTTATTGAGCTGAGAGTTGGAGGCCAGGAGTGCTGCGCCTCGATAATGAAGACAATGTTTCAGCGTGGATTCAAATCCCTCTGTGAGGTTTAACACATCCTACTGATACTCATTCTTCTGTAGTCTGCGGCGTACACAGGCCTTGTAAAACTGACTTGATGTCAGCTCCATGTCTTGGCTGTCAGATAGGCAATAAATTACTTTGACTTACAACATAGTGCGTGTGTATGTTTTGTTTATTCTAATGGCTTGAATCAGCAAAGAACATTGTCCAGTTTAGTGAGGAATGTATTCTGCATACGTTTTGTCTGTGTGTATGTGTGCTGGTGCATTTACCAGTGTCAAATAATGGCCTTCTTGATGAAAACCAACACACACATGTATCACTACATATTAGAACTGCTGTGTCCTGTTACTGTAGGAGTGTGAGATCCCCAATCCTGCTCTGATTGAATCTGGCAGGATCCAATCCAATAGTATCTTTGAGTGGAGATAACAGGTATGGTTCTGCAGTCAATGCATGCCCCCAGCATCCACATCCACTATCCATGCATGGATAGGCCTGCTCTCACTATAAGTGAAAGTGGGATTATGTGTCTTAGCCTTTCAGGGGTTTTTTTTCTCCCCTCTGCTGATCCTTTTTTCCCTCTCTGTCTCTGTGGAAGGTCACCTGAAGGAGGTAATCCCTATTCCTCTCTGTTTTCTTTCTCTTTTATCTGAGGGGCTTTGTGGCCAGCACCGGAGCCCATCCACTGATCAGCAAAGCAAGAGCCGGCACACAAACGGAGAAGCAGAGGGGAACAGCTCGATGCACGAGATTGCTGCCTTTTATCCCCCTGGTGTGAATAGCAAAATAAGTGCCTCACTATAAAGCATGAGGCGATGCTGAGATTTAAAATATGTATGAGTTCCAGTTTTCTAATAGATTGTGCAAACTTACTTATAGGATGTGACCAGCAGGTCCCTCCCTGATTTAAAAGCAAGTATGTGTGTGCATGTGTGCGGTGAGGGACCGTATCTGTGTGTTCTTGCTGCATTCTGAGAGGAAACCCAAGGGAGGCTGTATTTACATTCAGCTGTTTTCTGGTAGATTTATGCCTTGGCATGATTTGTTTACATCATTTCTACAGTACATGTCTGTGGAGGATACAGCTGGAAAGCTCCACAGGGAGAAACCGCCTGATGGGATCTAGAACTGTTGTATGTGGTGGGATGTAGCTGTTTGAGATGGGATTGCACTGTGCCTCAAAGCTTCCTCGTGCACTCGTTCAACTATAGTCAACAGTCGAACCCTTCAGCGTGGGAGAATTTGGCTAACTCCAAAGCAATAATGTAATCACTGCTAGAAAGACATTAGTTGTTTTTGCCAATTTGATGTCAGAGCCATTTGGCAGTGACGACTTGTGCCTCCACTCAGCACAATGACTTATGGGATATTAAAAAATGAATCACCTCAACGGGGGAGGAAGGGTTAGCCATCAAAGTTATACTACTGAGGAACATTACCCTCCTCTGTATATAATGAGACATATTTAAAACAGCAATCATCCCTTCCTTTGAACTCTGGGTCACAGTGCGGAATCAATCCTTCAGGTGATTGAAAAGAAAGGCCATATGTGTGTGAGACTGAGCATATTAACCAAGGTCACATACGCTGCGCACACGATCCGCATGTGCAATGGATGTTCTCTTAGAATTGCTGAGCACGATTAAATCTACAGCACAGAATCACATTTGGACTCTAAATCATGGGTCAGGTCATTAAGTGAGCTGCGGGTCTTCGTTGAGCTGTTTCTATCAATTGAATTAGGGTATTATTCTGGATAATTTGGTTTGGAGATTAGCGGTTCATACAGGCCACAGTGTCCATAATTGCTTTGGGATGAATGAGGAAGAAAAGACATTTCAAAGGATAATTTATAATAATTATTTTTAGATATTTACAGCACTTACTACCTTTAACATTGTTGTATGGCATAATTTAGATTCAGCATACAGTATATTGTGTTTTAAAGATTGCTAATCTGAGTCTATGTGAAAATTCATGAAGTGGTTCCTACCTGTTCCATTTGAGTTGATATGCCAGTTGTGGTTTGACGCACACTTAAGCAGATATTTTCTTAGTAAACTGTTGTGGGAATTCATAAATACTTCTATGTGGGGTACTGTTTCCCCATACTTAAAGAGATTTACAGCCATAAATGATTCAGCTGGTTCTCAGTGTCAGTTTAATATTTTCATATGGAAGGTAACACCTTACAAAACATAACACAATCAATCTTTATCACTGGTTTATGCATCAGTGAACCTTGAGAGTGTGAATTAATAAATGTTACTTTGGTCAGGGTTTCATCTGAAGTTATGATTTTTATTATTGCTTTATTGTTATATTGTATGTATTTTCAAGTGATGTGGTTGGATGTGGACTTTTGGCCCAACTATTAGCACTCTTTTAACGCTTAACACAGAGACACAGGTGTTACAGGTTTAGGTTGAGAACCAAGCTGATAATCCAGCAATAGAAGTGCATTAAATTTGGGCTCTGATCAAATTTGTGAGTCAATAAATGGTAAATGGACTGTACTTATATAGCGCCTTCCTAGTCTTCCGACCACTCAAAGCGCTTTTACACTACATATCTCATTCACCCATTCACGCACATTCATACACTGATGGCATTAGCTGCTCATCAGTTTTAGGAGCTAACCATTCATACGCATTCACACACCGATGGTGGAGCCTTCAGGAGCGATTTGGGGTTCAGTATCTTGATCAAGGACACTTTGACATGCAGACTGGAGGAGCTGGGGATCAAACCGCCGATCATCTGAGTAGTGGACGACCCGCCCTACCTCCTGAGCCACAGCCGCCCCAATAGTATTCTCAGTCTAGTATGAATTAAAAATATTCGACAATTTTGAACCCACATTTAATTATCTAGCTGATTTTAGCTTACCATGTGCCCATAGTATAGAGTCAAGTGTGTGTGTGTGTGTTACATAGTCTCAGTTCGAAGGAAAAGTCACTTTCACGCTATCTTGGTAGAACATATATGGCCACTATTTGACGCTAATGAGAACTGAGAAAGATATTAAGCCCCTGCAATGTCTGATAACAAGACAATAACGATGCAAGCATATTTATAGTCTTGTAAAGGTGTTACCACATGGGTAGCTAATTAAGCAAGAGGGAGATAAGAGACACTTCTTTTAGTAAAGGTCAGCATAGGATGCTACTGAAATAGGCAGAATGTAAGCATTGTGTAGAAGAGAATAGAAAACATTACTTCATCAAACACAGCATATTTGCTGCAGTCACTACTACAGTTTTTCAAAAAAAACAAAAAAAAAAACACCTAAGCCATCAGCGTTTGAAGCTGATCAGTGTGAATAATTTTCCTGCTTAGTCTAAGCTGATGATTGAAACGGCATTGTGTCTTAGCTCTCTGCTGGAAAGGAAAGACACATATCCACAGCGCTGGAGATAAATCCTTGCAGAGCGAGGAGACATCATGAAAACAGAAAGCTATACTACTGTGATAATGAACTGACAAGACCTACTCTGCGACTGCCCTGCCATAAACCCCAACGGCAATTTATGAGTGCAGAGTGACCAGAACACCTCCCCCTTCTACAGATAACTACCACAGCCTTCCAGATCACGGTTGTAGTGTCAGCTAACATGAGATGAGAAGGCCTGTTGAAAACATGCTGTGTGACAGCCAGGAGCACAGACGTCTGTACACTGACTAAAGTTCATATTTGACCAAGTTGGCATTGTCATCTGTTGACTGTGCTGTTAAGGCTTCCTCACTGAACCCAGTATGACATTTAAAAGTCTCCTGGAACGACTGCAAGAGAGACAGCATATGAAATATCTGATATATAAATGATGTAATATTGAACATTCAGTGAGATGAACTTATAGCCAGAGGACAGTGATTTCAATTATTCAGTGGAATGTAATTACAAACCTCACCATCCAGTGCTGTGCAGCAGTGTAGTTTTGCCACAAGCAAAGATCATCCAGGGTCTGTTTTTATTGATATTCTCATTTCTGCCCTGGTCAGGGATTTCAGCAATTCTACACCACAGATCTGCTCAACACAATTACAGCAGTGCCTCCCAGGAGGAGTTGGCCACATAGAGGGCCTGGATAACAAGGCAATGCTGAATTAGTAATATGGTAAATAAAATACTAGTAGGATGGAAATCCCAGTATGCCAAGCCCTGGAGTCACAGAAAGTCAGGTTTAGAGGATCTGTGGGGTATAACAAACATGTTGTGAATGTTATTGATCCAGGATTGCCTAGGTAACAGAGGGGCTGCTGGTATTACAGACTCTCCTGACCTCTGTGCCCTCTCAGTTTTGTTTGGAATGATATGAGACGTTTTGGGGGTTTTCTGTTTCAGTATTTCATTTCTAAGAATGAGGGATTGCATCGGCCTTACTATGAAATAAAAAATAAAATATGCAATAGCAGCGTAATTAAAAGAATAGATGAGAAATACACTAATTCACTTACTTTGTTTCTTTCTTGAGAGTTTGATGTGAAGATCGATAGCACTCTCATGTCCATATTTAAATATGATGTGAATACCAGCGTCTGGTTAGCTTAATTTAGCACAAAAACAGGGAAACAGACTCTGCCCAAAGGAAAACAATCTCCCTGCCAGCAACTCTAAAGCTCAGTATCGAACACATGATATGTTGTTTGAAAAAAAAATGGCTTGGTTTTACAGAGGGTTGTGTGTTGGACTATTTCTAGTACAGTGGTGCTGAGGTGGATTTCGTTACATTTGGACAAACATGAGAGTGACAAGGAAGCAAATAATAGTTATAACCTAATATTTAATAAAATGATTGAGTTTATTCATTGCAGTATTTGCAGTGTTGTGCACACCAAGGCATATAGGTGGACTGCTAAATCTTGAAGTAAGACCGAGTTGAAAGTTCAACCTTTAGTTTATAAGCTCTCTGATTAGTTCTTGGGAAAAACACATCAGTCTGCGTGAGGGTGATTACAGAAGAGTGCTTAAATCCCTAAATTGCCTTTGCCGCTGTTGGCTCCCTGTTGTTATTGTTATTTAAAAGTAGCAATTGGATTTGATGCAGAAGAAGGAGGTGAAACAATGAGTGGCCATTATTGTCAGCAGTCTTTGTCTACAGTGCATTGGGCACATTTCTTTGTGAAGTAGAGGACTTCCTCGCTGTATTTGCAAGTTGTTTTTCCCTTGTACTCCCATCATTAATATAAATAAAATGGCACTGTGCACAGCCATGCTTGAAAATGTAATCTTAGGTGGGTTGATTCAGAACATCATCAGCATACATGTTATCCAGGTAATTTGGGTGATAGACCTTGAGAGCCCCAGTACCGTAGCAAGTATCATGCCTGTGTTTTAAAGGCAATAAAATCACTCCAATATGCAGCTTATGTCTGCACTCACCTTTCAGAAACCTATGCTTCTCTTTCCACTTTGCTTGCAGTGGCAGTGGAGATGAAATACTGGCCCCCAGAAAGCCATTTGGCACCTAATTGAGCAATCCTATTACTTTTCTCTCCCTTTAGACTGTGACTTTCATTGCTTCAAAGCGATGGTTGGAAGCGAGTGTAAATGATTGTGTTGCAGTAGGTGTGAGCATATGTGTATTTAAGTAACTTTGTTGTAATACCGTGTGTGCGTGCGTGAGTGTCTGTCTGTCTGTCTGTCTGTGTGCACTCTCATCACCTCTCCTCACCTGAGCTACCTCAAATATTAAACGTTGATTGGATTCAGAGATGGACCGCATTCACCAGAAAAGACTCAATCTTAACTCCTCATGTGGTAGCTCATGGAGGACCAGTTCACTATTTATGACCGACTTGTGGACACAGATAGAAAGACCAGCTTCGATTCACTTTTTGAAAATATTCCCATTGCCCCCTCAAGAAAAGATTCTGTTTTTGAAGTGAGACCTCACATCACAGTATTAAAATGGAACTTGCTGGGGTTATTCAGTGCTTTGCCCCAGGCTATGTCTGTACTACAAGCAATCCTATAAAGTATTTCAGAATGATGTTAATTTCATTTTCTGCTTCAAGCTAT
This sequence comes from Argyrosomus regius, assembly GCA_946959425.1. Taxonomy (NCBI): domain Eukaryota; kingdom Metazoa; phylum Chordata; class Actinopteri; family Sciaenidae; genus Argyrosomus; species Argyrosomus regius. The sequence continues at coordinate 12,468,718 of OX336887.1, read as the reverse complement.
AGTTAGAAAAAGAAAAACACTGAGACCATAAAGCATAGTGATGACATTGTTGATATTGGAGGACTCTGCGTGATAATGGTTTGAAAGGTTTATTGTCAAAACATTTTTACTAAATAAGTTATAGTATTTCCTGATTTAGTGCTGCACTTCTAAACATTTGAAGGACTTGTAAAATACCAATTAAAAAAGGTGAAAATTGATGCAGCACCAGCCAAGGTATTAATTATGGGTGAAGTCAGTTCCTACAGTTGGCACGAGACAACTCGATAACATCTCAGTGTTGACAAGTAAAGTGTTGATTTCTTTGTTAATAATAACGTTAACAATTAAATTTAGAATTATTAGAGTTAATGTTTAAAAAGGTCAGTTTCAAACAAATCCTATGAGAATTTATGTGCATGCACCTGCTGTATAATATTGTTAAAAAGTTGTGTCTTTGAACTTGTAGAGCAAACGTGTCTCTTCATGTTTGATTGTTACACAGTGCTACATATCTGGACCTTTGGTGTCTTCAGAGTTAGAAACAGTCGAACAAAAAGAGTGACTGTTGAAATATGCCAACAAAATGCAAAAATATGGAGAAATGTGCCGCTCAGATTGCTTAAGTGGTTTTTGTAATTTGGACAGAGTGCATCAGAGCTGCCTCAAACAAACAGGGCCATTAGCATAAAGCATCTAACACCTGCTCATTCATTTATCATCAACTTGTGGACTTCTCTCCATAGCAAAGATACCACAGATTTTCAGATTCACCCCTGCATGCCTACATGCTTAAATGTTGAGGTCATCCTTTGTTATCTTTTAAAATACTCCTCACTACCTCTAGAAAAATGTACAGGCTTTGATGCATGCTGGTTAATAAATTCCTAATACTGTTCCAGTTGAATCAAGTGGATGTAACTTGTAATTTCCTTGAAGATGTAAATGACAAGTGATTAGTTCAATATTTCTTCTTAGGATTTCCATAATTAGACTCCCTGACCAGAATATTATTTTAATCTTTTCTGGTCTAAGATATGCGCAGACATTCTCTTGGAGATGATTAAATAATCTTCAATCAGCGTTTAACCAGTGGGACTGTAATCTGGGAATTGGAAATGGAATCTCTAGGGGAGATGTCTTTCCTTTGTAGGATGATGTACACATTGGCTTTGTGCGTGTGCATACTTGTGCGGATCTGTTCCTGGCAGGCTACATGTACGTGTCTCGTTCAGCTTTTGATCACTTGTTAGCTTCTCTATTTTTTGGACATGCTGGTTAGAGTACATGTGGGTATGCACCTCAGGTTTACAGTACATATTAGCCTTTCAAAGGAAAAAAATACTTCAAAACATGTTTAGTCAAAAAGAAACGTTTAGATCAGCTGCAAAGCCATTCTCAATTGAAGAAAGAGCTTTAAAAAAACAATACCAAAATTTGGGAAAATGAACATGACACTATAATCTGTTGTATAGAGTCATACACTGACGCAGGGCATTGCAGGGCTGCTGTTTCAAGCAAAGAGATTGTGTCTATTTAATGCTCCTGCAAGCTGGTGACCACATGACTAATGTTGCATTCTGATGCGTGCTCTGGTTTTATCTCTGTCTCCATAGGGGACCATCAGGGTTTTAGATATGTGGCTACCATAGAGCAGCTGCCCATGCCCGCTCCTCCTTTGTCCTCGGTTTTATATAATCAAATAAATCACGGAGAATGGAAAAATTGCCCTGTCTTTTTTCCTGTAGAAATAGCTGGTCATGTCAAGCGCACAGCACACCTTACTGCATAATTCAACAGGCTTGATTAGTTTAAATTTCCCAGGTTTATTTATTCTATTTAAATGTGCTGTGAAATCCCAGTAATTGCGGATTGCTCTGAGTAGGAATGCTGGTCTTGTGCTCATTTGACTGTGTGAATTCAGAACAATGTAGAGCTGCACTGTGGACGACGGCTTTCAGCTTCAATTTGTTTGAACAATATAAATGATTTTGACTCAGCTCATTTCCTTTGCCTGTGGCTGTTAATGTCTTGATCCATCTAAAGATAGCCTAGAACCTCTAATTACTCACCGGGCTGTTGATGCATTAGCCCACATTCTGTGATAGAGAAAAGACCGGGTTTCTAAATTGAATCGTCACCTCTACAATCCCTGAAACATTAATACTATTGCTACAGCAAAAATATCCCTCAGTCTTTTCTGAAATAACTCACTTCATTAAATTCAGTCTGCCTCAGGGTTGATGCCTGTGATTTATTGTTGACAGTTTCCGGTGAATTTGTAGAAAAGCTGTAGCAAAGAGTTGTGTCCCTCTGTGCACCCCACTTCTTTATGTTTTGACTGCAGGTCAGGTCTGTTGAGGGCCAGCTCTGGCTGTAGGGGACCCAAAAGATTTGGGTCTTATCAGCCCCAGCAGCCCTCTTCATGAGCCATGGAGCGACTGTGGGCCTGGAGCCGCTCACACACTGGGACTGCTGCTCAGCCTGCTGGGCCTGGTGCTCTGTCTGCCTGCCTAAGACCTCAAGCAAAATATCCTAGAGGCTGATTATATAAATACTAACCAATGCAAAGTTTACTTCTGCTGTCAAAACTTCCCTCATTATTGCCCATTAACATCCTTTAAACACATATTTTATTACACACTTAAATAAACACATACACAAAAACTTGCTTAAATGGTACTACACACACACACACACACACACACACAGCCAACCATCATGGATGAAAGCCTAAATAGAACAGACCATTAGAGGGAGGAAGGGGAATATGCCCAGTGGTCAAGCCATCACTAGTTATCATGTAGGTGGAAACCCAATTTGCAGTTTGGTCCAGTTGCTCTGAGAGCATTTTGGGGGCGTCAATTACTTCAGCCACTTGCTCGTGGGCTGTAATTGCAGTGGAAAAGAGGACAATGTTTATTCATGCGGTCATGCATTGATGGCCTTTCACCTGTGTGCATCTCTGCTGAATATTTATCTTTGCACATCCCCCAAACCAGATACATCGAAAAACCTCAGCTAAGACCCCCTGCTTGACTAAATCCATAGTTGCAATCCCCCCCCCCCCCCCCAATTTTTCAGCCTTACTCTCATTGTATCACCAAACCACTCCTTGTCAGTGTAGCCGGGTGAATGTTGACAAAAAATATGATCTGATCGTTTCCTTGTTGAACAGAAGACCACCATGAAACAAAGATACCCTATCAATATAATGTTTTAGTCCATTTTCAATTTGTAGCCACATGAAATTATATTTTCTACAAATTAATCCCTTGTAGAAATATTATTTTGTAACTAAAAATACATTTTTTTTCTCCCTAAAAATAAGGAGGAGCAGGAAAACATCCTAATAATGAATACAGTACAGAAAGAAAGGGCAGAGCTTTGGACAGATAAACACGCCTGGATTCCCCCCACCCTGTCTGTCTGCATGTTGCCCCATGCTGGGAGTGATAATAGCTGGACATGGCCCTCTCTCTGGCAGTCAGCTGCTCTTTGTACTGAGCCAGGGAAATGGATGGAGCCAGGGGACCAAGGCAGGGCGTGTTGTTGTGTGGACAGCGGTCAATGGGCTGGTGTTGACAGCTGAGCTGCTCACTGTCCAGGAACAAAACCTCAGGTCACCATTTATGATTTTCCTTCTGTAACCTGACTCATAAACCACAAGAACCATCAAAAGAGTCTCCATTTTGGGGAGAGGGGACTTCTAGAGTGAAACAATTGACCGTTTCCTAAAACCCTCCTCGAAATAGTGATTGTCCAATCATAGCTTAGCAACTGTAACTAGGGATGGCTGGATCGTCAAGGGATTTCTCCCTCCAAAACTCAAAATACAACAGCTAAAGTGTAGGGAATGGATGTGTCTGTCACAGTGTGTCAGTGTTTGTCTGCCCTAACCTAAACTGGAAACATTACCACATCTGTCAAACTAGCTTATTATCTACCATAATGTTATGTCCCAGCAGTATTTCACACTGCATTATTTTGTGGGGTTACAAGCTATATAAAAAACCCATTTAAGATTGCACCATGTAGTAGCCTATTTGCGAACTGTTTGGGAACTGTTCCTAGATGCTTACATATCAAAGCACAGACTATATTATACAGGGGTACCTGGCATTATAAAATGCAAGAGGGGAAATTTGTTTCATATTAGGGAAAGTTTATTGTGGTTAATTACATATGGCTGATATTATACGGTGAAGACTTTTTACTGGAGCACAGGCCCATTCTTGTATTCACATGCAGTGGTTTGTATCAAATTTCCCACTGTATAAAACAATTAAATAGCGTAGACCTTTTTAAATAAATTAAAGCACACCTGCAGAAGTGGTGCAGTGTGGATGAATTCAGTAAATATTAAATTTTTTTATTTTTTTATTGCGTATTACACACTTATCCGGGTCACATTGTTTTTCCCCCGCTGCCTCTATGTGCACCTTAGCTCGCTGAGCAAGAGTCTGTCACTGTTGTCATGAACCCCACAAACCACTCAAAGTAATGCATTACTGTAATGTGTTACTTCTGGAACATGTCACCCCCAACACTACTGACCACTGCTTAGCAGCACAGACTCTGACGTAGAGCTGGTATACGTAGTTAGCCTGTCAAGACAGGGAGTTTGATGGAGCTTTGACAGCCACCAGAAGCACATTTATGCCATGAGAGTTACTGTGTGAAAACTTGTGTTGTAGCTACTATGAGAGGACCTCTGGCGTGTGTTTCTGTAGGGGGGAGTATCAGTACATAGCCATAGCCATGCTGTTTATCCCAGTTAAGATTACAGTTTGTAGGCCCTAAATATTTTTTAAGCTCTGAATATAACACAGTTATCAGAAGAAGAATAAATCTTTCTTGTGTATGACAATGTTTATCTGGTTGCTAATGCAACCAGTAGCCATGTGTGAGAGGTACAAGCTGGGGCTGTGGTTACCCAATGTTCTGCTTATACTTGACATGACAACTGCTCAGGGGGGTTACAGTTAATGATGGGCCGGGGAATCCATGTGAACCAAACTTTCAAGTCCAAGCAGACACAAGCTTATTTTGAGCAGAAAAATAATCTATATGATTATGTGTACAATGCAAAAAAAAGTGCATAGTTCCTCTGAAGCAGATTCTACATTTTCATTTGCATTTTATTTAGCTATGCCATTTTTTCCTCTCCTGCGTCTACCACGACTCACATCTGTTGCTGATAATTGGAGAGAGACGTTCTCTGGCCAACTGTTTATTTTGCTCTATTTCTTTTTTCCTGTGAGCATGTGATGTGCAATTCCTGGGAGAGGCCAAACTGGTTAAGGATCACTGCTGGGGGACTTGCTTTGCTCAGGTTGCCAGAAAACAGCCGTTTCATCTCTTGCACAGTGAAGCAGCACGGGTTAGCATGGAAAGCAGATCAAAAGCTCTGCAACAGCTAAGGTGACAATGACAGAGAATCGCCCATATCAGCACAGACACGCAAACCTCTGGCAAGTTCAACTGAGGCACATATGGACAGTATCTTCAACACCCAGAAATAAGACACATGTCAGCTAATCAGTGATTCATTTTGAAAATGGAGACAGAGAAATTAAAAGGAAGTGTATATGAACAGCATGAGGGAAAACTGAGAGAGGGGTAAATTTAAGAAGGGATGAGGGAGCTCCCACCAGATGTGAGAGCATTAATTACTCCTAATCAAAGACTGTGCCAGCCTGGTGACAGTGGCAGGCGTACAGGAAACACTCAAGGTCATTAGTGGCACACACACACTCACAGAGCCATGGATGCCAACACACACATTGTGTCTGAGGCTCTGTCCCACAAGTCTGAGAGAGTGGGCTTTTTGAAGATACTGTTTCACACCATGAAATTAACTCAAATTCATCATCCTCTCTTATGTCACAGCATTGTAGGTAAAATATTTCTCAATGTCTCCAGATTCGGATTCCTATTGATCCAGTTTCCACAATTTAAACACAAACAAATTAAATGATAATATATGAACAGGTGAAATAAGTAGTGTATTAAACCGTGAGACAGTTCTTGTCTCACTCTGTTAACGGTAATATGGGTCTGTGGAGACAGTGTTTTTTTTTACAGCTCTAAGAGGATTACAGGTTGTTTGTTACAGTTGGTGTCTGGGTAATGGTGATAAGACAGGGAGAGTGTGTTTCAGGTGTACCAGACACTGGCAGGCAAGGTGAGATGGCTTCTAGGGCATAGCAGCCAGGGATGAGCGCGAGTGACATATTGTGCCAAAGGTTGTTTTCCGTTGATAATTTCAAAAAACTAATTAGCTTTTTTTAAGTAGCAAGTCCTCATTTTTTTGTCCGGATTTTTGGTGGATACAAAATGACACAGGAAACAAGTGTTTACTGACAAAACTGTGGCTAGTTAATAACGGTTAAACCTGCAGTAAACTTTGTGGCCACTTGGGGGTGGTAGAAACAAGATGGAATGGACTGACATATTATCGCCAAGTTGATATGACTAACCTGTTAGCAAACAGCAAACAGTTTATTAATTGCACATCCAGCACAAACATAGCAACAGTTGTGTTTTCATCCAACTGAAGAATATTTTCATCACTTTAGCTCTGCTTTTGGTCTCCACTGACTCCTGAGGGAAATATCTGGCACATTAGCTGCTAAATGTCCACCAGCATTTCGCTAACATTGTTTGGCTTTGTTTGGTGCTTGGCAGATAGCATACAGACATTTTTATTTACTTTCTTTTTTTTTAGCTTTTTTTCTGCTGCATCTGTAAACAACATTATGCACTTAAAATAAATCAAAACAGTAACATTTTGGGCCAAAAACCAAAACAATGAGCTGACAAATGCTAAAATGCCCAGGAGAGCTGTGCTTACTGCAAGCAACTTCTTTTACATTACACATTAGTAGTTATTTGATCCATTTGTAATATAAAACACAAATATTGATTACATTAAAGTGATGATTTTTTTACTTGTCAATTCACATTTAAGCCAGTTATATACTGTCTGTTATTATAGATATGATGGCACCTGTTATGGGCAATAGTCGCAGCTATTGGCTCATAGTTTTCTTTGGTAATGCACTCACTGATATAAATCCCCTAATATCTAGAATAGCACAGTTGAAATAAAGTACGCATATGCAAATTCTGTTTGATTGGTGTCTTACATTTACCAGCTCAATTGAGCAGAAGCACAGATAGACGGAGAGTGGTGCCGACTGTCATCATTACAGCCTCCCCTTTCGTCTGCTCCCTGGAGGCCGTCGTATCATTGGGCTCACTCCAGTGCTAATAGCCCTGTCTAAGAGCTAGCAAGGCACCTTTCAGAGGTAATGCTCCCTGCTGCAATTTAGCTTGCCATTCAGCTGTGGCATGTCCCAAGCGTTGCAGGAAATTACAGCAGAGTGCTGATGTGGGGAATTTCCCCCCCAAAGAATATATCTTTTGCAGACAGTCTGAATTATGAATGATGCATGTAGAACAAGTCAATCAGTCTACCTTATGCCTTGAAATAAGTATGTGTGTGTGTGTTTGCATGCATCACGCATAGATGCATCCAGTGTGGACCCCTGCAGTGATTTCTGCTGAGCACACAACAAATGCCAACTAATCAGAATTCCACCAACGTCCTACTGCAACCTTTCCTCCATGTACGTCCCTGAAATCTGACATTGTGCTTTACATGTGTGTGAATTTTAACCAGTTTATAGACCTTGTGAATGCTCTGCCCTATTTTCACCTCTCATTGACCCTGCAGACAGAACAGGGAGTGTAGTAAAATCCCCTCAGCTACCTCAGTTAGGCTTGGCTGAGTAAAGAAGGAGAGCTCTCTTTGACTGCTCAGCCTGTGGATTACTCCTCAATATGGGATTACGCTTCAGTGAATGAGTGCAGACACAATACAGGCAGCTCAGCTCTGAACTATACAACAAAGATTTGGCTATAAAGCTGCAATGAAATATCTGCTGATCTAGTATCAGTTGGCATAGACCTGCACACATTCACACTTGTCTATTTTGCCTTAATCGAGGTCTCTAAAGATACGTACCAGATGAGATGCCATGCCCCCAAAATTTATAATCCTGACTGACAGATGTTTTTCATGGTTTTACTCCCTGATTTAGTAGTTGTGTGTCTGTCACAATTCCAGTGAAAAGGAAGACTGATCATGATAGTGAAGAATCTGATTTCAAGAACCTCTGTATGTCTCCTGAAGTGTTTTGACTAGACTCGCAATACCATGTGGTGTTTTGTTTCACCCAATCTCCAATTTTATCGCCTTGGAGAGGGGGGCAATGAAACAGTGAATTTAAGTTCAATGAAGCTGTCCATAAACCATCAATATCGCTGTCTAGGTTGAGTTGGCTATAAGCTATCTCTAAAATGTGATCATAAAAATTTAAAGTACCAAAGTACTATGATATAGTTTATCTACAGTCATTTGAAAGGATTAAAATGCCCCAGACATTTATGTTCAACCCTAACCCTTAATTCATTAATTGAACCTCACAATTTCAGATCATCATGAGTGGTCCCATAAAACCATTTAATCAGTGGTCACCTAAATTCTTTGATAACAGTCATACTGATTAAAGAAGATGGGCCTTTTGCTTTTCTTGCACATTTCGCAGGCATTGCAGTTTCTCATTCACGCTAGGAAGGAGAAGATGGGCTGCAATCTGCAACTACACCACTAGATGGCACTAAATCTTACACACTGGTCTTTTAAAGCCACAATAGATGCTACATTCACATAAATATATGTTATGGCTATCGTATGCACGTGTATTGTGTCCTTGTCTCTCTGTCAATGAATCTTGGCTTCATATTTGGATCATCATACTGAATTAGAAAGCCCAGTGCAACCAAATACAGTGGGCATACTGGGATTTAACAGCGACTCCCCGTCCATCTGTATGGCTGCCATGGCATTCACTACCCAGTGTTCTTAATTACAATGTTGTGTGTTCATGTTGTGTGCAATGCCAAATTCATCCAGAGAGGAACAAATTTGCCAATATGAGATCGGTGTCTAAGAACCATGAATAAAACATATGTTTTTCTCATTGGATGATGTGTGAAGTCCACGTATTAACAATTCTCTTTTACAAGCTGGACAGTGTTTTTAGTATTTATAATTAATAAATTCTTGAAGTTAAGTTTAGTTATCTAAGATTTGTTTGTGATTCAAACTCTGACATTTGTTTTGAATTCCTTAAGAAAGCAGACTTTAACCTCTTTCTGAGATCAGTAATGTCACAAACAAAGTTTGATTTATTTAGAATGAGGCCTGACAACATATACAGTGCTGTATGCTGCATGGTTTATATAGATTGAAAACTATGTAAACTCTGCTTAATACAAACACTGTTGTCTTTTGCCAGAACTCAGACTCAATTTCTGTCATTGTAATCCCTGTGACAGTATTTTAAATCACCATTGAAAAAAGGTAAAATGTCTTCAGGACGAATGGATTCATATTTCATCCAACAAAGTGTCAAACGCTTGTTAAAGCGATCCTTTATCAAGTACTATATAGCACATTGAAGCTACAGTATTCTAATATGGCCTACTATATGCAGTATACAGTACAACATGACATGATTTATTGTGGTATTTGTATGAACATTTTCCCTGATGTATGCTGGGTTTACGCTTGCAGAATAAGCTTCTGTATCTTTCACAGGTAAGTAATGGAAAAGCTTCAAGAGTGATGCACTCAGCAGCTGGGTCATTACCTTCCTAAAAAGTGAGAAAACAAGATATTGCCTCAAATATTTACTCTACTCTATCCGATAACCATTCAACGGCACTGCTGTACATATGGCTTTTAATATAATTATCTAACACAGTACATAATGTTACTGTTTAAATCAATAACGAATGACTGAACTTCAACGATGGTACATTAAATGACTCATACTGTACAGCACAGAAACTGCAAATATGAATATCTTGGGCTATGTGAAATAGCAACATCCTCATGTCTAGCTTTTAAAATGAAAAGATTTCCTGCTTTTCTTTCTCATATGTGATTGTAAACTGAATATCTTTGACTTTTGGTATTTGTAAAAGTTGTAAGGCTCCCTTGATGGAGCTTGGCTGACTGTTCTTCCTCGCCTTTAGTCTTTGTGCTAAGCTAGGCTAAACACGTCCCAGACCTCTCTTTGAACTGAATGAGATAAAATTGATATCGATCCTTTCATCTAACTCTGGGTAAGACAACAAACACATGTATTTCACAAAATGTCAGAGTGTCCGTTTAAAGTGAAATGCTGACTATTATATCTCTTCCAGACAAATGCAGTGACCAGATTAGCTGTCAGTGTGAGTTGACATGTATCATCTGACTTTGTAAATACGGGCTTTAGGATACCAGCTACCACATACAGTATATATATAAAAACATATAGATTTAGTGGATAGATCACTGACTTCAAACCCTCTCAAACTTTGGTTCCCCTGTTCTTCTGTATGGCTTAACAATGATGTGTATGGGACTGCAATCTCAGATCCAGGTCTGCTGTAAGTGGTGCTGACCAGGAATTAACAATCAGGTATGAGTGGGTCAAACATGGTTTGAACATTTGTTCACCATTCAACATCAAACAGAGGACTGGTTGAAAGTAGTATCAGAGTACATCTCAAGAGACGAAAACTACCATCAGAGAACATTTCTCTTTCTTCCTCAGTCCTTTGATGTCTCTATTTCTTACCATGGCTTCATCTCACATCCAAATTTAGTTCTCTGTACAGTTTATGACCCACCCTCTACATGCTCCTTCATCCCTCAAACCACTTCAGCAGATTTCAAAACCATTTTGCATCCGGAGTTTATCACTCGTGAGATGCCCTTTAAGAAGAAAGGAGAAAAAAGACCCTCCATTAATTGTGCGTATAAAGAATAATGAAGAGGTGCAGAGTTATCCTTCGAAGGTGGCACAGGCCCTCCCTTTTTGTCATATAGTGGATCCATCTCGAAATCAAGAGCAGAGTGCCTTTGTGGTGCAAATGATATGGCTTCTAAGAAAACTAGCTTTTTTGACATTCAATGTATTTCTTGGTTCTCTACCACAAATAATCCATGACCGTACACCATGAAATGTGCACTATAACAATTTAATTCACAAAAAGCACACAAGCCTGTATTTTGTGTGTGGGCCAAGAACAGCCACACAGTGAAAGACATATCACAAAGCCTATTATTTTTCATTTCAGATCTCTGCATTGGTTTTGCACCATAATATTTTGCAACATTTACTGCGGCTTGGAGTTCTGCTTCCTCTGCATGCTTCACATTAATTCCTCTAGCATCATCACATATGAATGAGTCTAATTCCTCATTATCACCTAATTGATACGTAATTTAGATGAAGTCATGGGAAGCTAATTGCCTGTCATTCTGTTTGCGTAACACTCCTCCGTTTTGAATCAACCGAGGCAGAGAAAGCTAATGAAAATGTCGCATAATGAGATTAAATATCACCTGGCCAGTGCACATCACAGGAGCGTGATATTAAACATTTCACACCTACCCCTGACCTTATCAGGCCTCCATTCTTAAAGACCCTGAAGAGACAGAACTTTTTCCCCCTTTTAAACCATTAATTTAACAACATCTTCCTCGAGCCACAAATGCTTCTTCCAAGGGTATCCTTAACTAATAATATTGCTGATTTAGTTTGCAGACTGTTATTGCCATTTGATATATTTTTAATTCTGTGGGGTCCTGGCGATGTATTGTTTTTCATATCCATAGGTCTCCCTAGAAACCAGTTGAGATGCTGAGTAGATTATCCTGGTGGAATAAAGTCAAATTGAATTGCAGTGGAATTGAATTGAATATATAGGAAGCCTCTGTGAGCAGACCATTTTTAAATAACAGTCAAAAGCACGGATTCCCCATTTGCTGCTGTCTGTCCATTTAATTTCCAAGCACCGGATTCGAAAATGGTATTCATATCTCCAGAATTGAATCTCAGGTGTCTCACAAAAGTTCGTGTGACATCTGGTTCTCTCTCCATATTTTTTTCAGCAAAGATGCAGGCAGGCAGCATACCAAATCAATTTGTACACTATTGCTGCAAACAGAAGCGGCAGACTGTTGTTTGGCATTCCTTCTTCCTGGCAGTCATAGAAAAATCTGCCTCATTTAACCATTACACCTTTAATCCTATAAAATAATGACACATGTATGCTGTACGCCAGCATCTGTACCCGAGACTAACTTCAGCGCAGACAGAGGAAGCAGAGTTTAACCTCATAATCCAGTTGTAGATATTAATGAGGGGAGGATGACTCCATCTGTCATTCCCCATTTTGTGCATGTCAACCTCCATCCATAAAACAATCAGTCAGGTGGACTCGTAGGGCAGTTGGTTTCGTCCACAGAGTGGCTGTGTTTTTAATGGCTGCTCATTATTCACTCCCTCAGATTAACACGTAATTCCCCACACTGACATACTACCCCATTTATTTTAGATTAATACCGAAAAATGCTACAGGTCAGCGTAATGTGTGGACTCATGCTGTGAATGAAGCACTGAGCAGAGGGAGGTTTTACTCACAAGACGGCTGTCTCCACCCAGTGGCCACTTTGGAAACTGAATGGAAACTCAATGCAACAGAGTATTGGGAATGGCTTTGACCGTAAAGATGATGTGTTTCCATGGTGTTGCATAATATTACTCATCCTACCCTTCAATCACAGATCTTATTTTCTCTCCCTCCCTCCTTCTCTATCACTTTGGTCTGTGTCCCTCACTTGATGTTCCTAAGTAGTTCTCTCCTTTAAACCCGCTCGGGTATGCCTAATGAACAGCATTCATCAAAGTCTTGTCCCTTTGATCAGAGCAAATCCACTGTGCCATGCCTTGCTCCCTGCTCCATACTGTACTGTAGCTGTGGACACTCCCTGAAAGCAACCACTCATAAGTCAAACAAAACAAGGGCCCAAGCCCCATTAGAAGACTGGCCTCTGCTTTGTAATGATGCTTCTTCAGTGCGGAGCTTGTTACTGGGTGATGGACTGTGTTACTGTACAACTGGTTGTTGTCAGAAGTAAGGCACCATGCATCAAATACCCACAAAGTATAGCAAGGTATTTTCTTAGACATTTTTGAGGTTATTGTACTGTAGTTTTTGCCACAGAAAGGCACTTAATGACACCAACAGCTGTGGAGCCATTATGCTCCATCTTGTTCCTCACCGAGCAAATGAGACTAGAGCAGAATGGAAAGAGGGCTGTGACAAATGGTCAAGTGGTTTAAGGGATCAGGACAGGTGCAGGGTGAAGAAAGAGAGAGGGCTCCTTTTGGAAGGATAAATCTATTAACTAGTTTAACAGTTACCCTTCATTGCACACTAACCCCCCACCCCAACTACCACCATCATTATCTGACCCTACTCCAGCTTACAAGCTCTGCATCCGCCATTAGCATTCATCAAACGAGCAAGAGGAAGTGACGGTGATGTGCAGCTGGAGGTGATGTCATGTCTGGCAAGGAGAGCCATCACTTGTCCAGCCATACCTCCCAACGTGGGTGGCGATACACTACATCACATTAAGTGCTGATTAGGCAAGTCCAATAGGTAGGAACCTGACATACTGTGGTGAAACATTTTGTCGGATCCTGCTAACAACTTCTAATACCGTCAATGTCATGATTATTGCCTGTTTCAGAAGGCACTGTGAACACAACACGGCTGTTCTGTGTCTATCAGCAGTTTTAATGTTATTATCAACATGGGAGCATGTTTTTACCAGTAAAACAGAGACACAGCAGAACCAGCAAACCAGACTCGTTGTCTGTTTAGCTCTAGCTAATCTGGCCTTGACTTTTTATGTGTGTAATATTAGCTATTTGCTAGTCTACCGAAGTGCAGCTGGTTTACGGGCAGAGAGTCATAACATTCAATGAGACGGAGATCATACATTTTATGTACTGATGAAGGGAAAACTACCTGCTTCAAGATTGCACACATTACGATCTTCCTCATGGGTCAGCTTCAGCTCTGGTTATTTGTTATGCTGGAATTATGCTTCTCCAAAGATAAAAATATACCACTCCAAAAATAGTTATGTGTAGGTTGCAAAGGCTTGCAGAAGGAGCAGATATGCACACCTCCCAAGCATCAAGGGGTGGGTTCAAAAATGACAAGATTAAGCATAATTACATACCAAGCAAACATATCCAAGCAATCCACATGCATAAAAATAGTATAAGAAATGGTATGCGGATAGATAGGTGGTGCTAGTGGCTTTTTCTAAGGTTCTGCCATTTAACTATTAATACTGAGCATGTCACACTCAAACTTACTTAGTATAGACATGTAAGTCAGATCAAAGACTTTTAATGTGAAAGAACCAAAAAATCCTACACGCTAAAATTAATAATGGTCTGAGGAGTGTCCGAGTGTGCAGGACTTTTTTTGGTTCTTTAGCAACAATTAACATCCAAAAGAAATCAGAACGTATAAAACATGAGTGTGTGCACAGTGTACACCGAGCTGCACAAGTGACTTTCTAGTCATTTCCAACCAACCTGCTTTTATGATGTTTTTAGTTGATTCAGTTTGTTTGAGTTTGATAGGTTTGATTAAATCCATGTTGATCATGATGGGAAGTAATTTTAGCACTGACATTAAAATTTCTGAATTGTAATGATAATATTGTTTGATTGACATGAAATTTTGTTACAGTCACATCCCCACTTCAGATAGAGCAAGCAAGTTCTAAGGAGAGAGTTGTGGTCTATAGAAACAGATTACAAATCAAATGAGTGTAAATGACAAGTTCTGTGTTCAGGCTGAGGAGTTACATGAAATGTGCAGCATTTAACACACCCCTTACATGTACATGGATGTCTGTGTGTGTGTGTACTTGAAGGACAGGGACACCTAGATCTGTTTAATGACTCCATGTTCTTGTAAACCAGTATCCAAAGGGTAAAAACATAAATCCCGCTTTTTTATTAGATCCCATCCTAACCACATTGTAGCTGACAATATATCCAATAAGAACCTCCGGCTAATCCTGCTAACAGCCCTGCTTTGTGCTGTGATAGGACAAGCTATTAAAATCATAAATAGAAAGGTTCTAATGAAATATCAATTAGGCCATAAGAGAAGACCAATGCTACGTTTATGAGGCCAGAGCTCATTAAGAGAACTACTGGCAACGCTGTGAGATCATTTTGTAATTCTCCACTGATAATCCAATTAGTCCACAATGGATTTCTCCTGGTTGAGAAATCTTTGTTATTGGAGTAAAGTTTCACTGCACAGGGGACGTATAAATCTCAGAAGCTCCTTAAAGATCAATTATGATGTGCTAATGGAGGCCATAATCATGATTATTACTTAATAATCCTAGATTTTTAGTGAGTAATAGCAGCCGGTCCAGTCATGTGTATTATTCTGATGGACCGATTTCAGCTTCTTGTTGCAGTCCTGTTGCTCATACGTGTTCATGTTCATTCTTTCATGGGAGATGGCTTTTTGATAGTGTGGACTCAGGGAATGATCATCTCTGCAATTTTTGATATTTCAGCACTTGCCATGGCAGACAATAAGAAAACATCTATTTTTAATCAGGCATGTTTTTTTCCCCCCTCGCTCACTGACCTTCAGCCCGTGAAAATTCAACTCAATAATTCAGTACGCTCTGCATTTCCCATCCCCTTTGGTACACACACACATACATACAGTATGGGCAGACATACACACACACACACACACACACACATGATGAGTACACAGCAGTATGATATATGGATTGTGATTGCTGCTTGTGGGGAATGTGTTTTCCTACTGACAGCTGACTTGTATCTTCGCTTACATTTTGTTTTCGATTATATTTATTTTCCTTCCTATGTTTTCCTCCTCCTTGTCTCCCTTATCTGTGTCGCTGGCTACTAGTGGCTATAAACACATGAATCCCATTTTCTAATTTCAGTCATTTTCCAAAGCTGGGATCAGAGAGTTGATCTAATTGACTTGAACATGTTTTGCATCTATGCTATATGCTTTATAGCATTGACATTTATGCTATAAATCCTGACCACTGGATCGCATACATCACTTTATAATTCAGTAATTCATCATATTCACTTGATTTTGATGCACCACACACTTGAAATGTTTTCATCAATTATACATGCAGTAGGGCAGATCCATTTTTGTACACACAATCCTTGGCCATGTCTGTTTCCTGTTTAATTTCACACCTGACCGTCTCAGACCTGAACACAAATGCTGCAGTCTACCTCTGCTTTCTGTTAATCTATGGCAGACAGCACTTTAATCACTACCATTCCATTTCAGAGGTGGAGTGACATCTCACACTGTCAATCCAATCTGATTCATCCATGACCTACTGTAACGGTACACAGTACTGCAACAGCCGAGACAGAGATGTGTCTGAGATTTACTCTGAAAAAAGGCGAGGATGTTGTGAGGAATGGTGGTGAAACTCTTTTGTTCGTGCAATATTTGTGAGCGCTGTCTATAGATTTACAGCCTTTTGTTTGGAACAGTACTTGGAGGTTTTTTTTTTCTTTTACACACATTACAGTGACACCCTCGAACAAAAGATCTTATTCGCGACTTCCCTATTGTCTTCGACAACCTTGATTCAAAACGTATGAATAAGGATTTCACCTCAAATGCCTGTGTTGAGGAACAAAGAGAAAGAGGCTCATTAGTGACACACTTTATAGTGCTCACTATCAGTCACTATCAGATAAAGTACATAATGGCAGCTGCTAAATTAAAATGAAGGTCAGCACTTTTGACTTTCCCAGAAGAACTTTACAGTTTGTTACTCAGAGGTGAAAATTGAATGCTCCTGTGTGTCTCTGCTCTTGCATTGAATGCCTCACTAATGCACATTTGCAGTTGCATGCAAGCTTATTAAATTTATCAAACCAAGGCTTTTTTTTTTTTGCTTATTTATATATTAAGAACTCAAGATATTGAAAAATGCACAATAAGTTTGAGGTTATTACAATGTAAAAACTACCAAAAGGAGATGAGGATCTTTGTACTGAATATATTTTATTAAACTGAATTCATTGCTCAGTATTTGCATTTCCCAAGGTCATTGGTTATTACAGTGTAAAAACTACCAAATGGAAATGATGATCTTAGTACTGAATAGCTGCATGCTGAACTAGATGATCTGAATAATGATATTCCCGCAAGCACTATTATATTCACACATCCACCACATCCACCTGGAGCAAATTCCTGGTGTTTTGAGTCGGCATCAGGAGGCAAACCTTGTTGCATAATTGATGGTGTAGGATGAGCTTCCTGTTTATGTGGAGGAGATTCCTGTTTCATGTTATTAGGAGATAGACACCTTTGGTGGTGTTTTATCTTACACTTATTGTTCTCAAAGATGCTATCAGCAAACACTTCTGCCATTGACTGGCACTTTAACAGCTGCACTATCAGGTGTCATCTCTTTTTTAGGAACACTTCACAAAGTGTCTCATCTTACCATTGAAAGTCCCGTTAAATAGCATTGATTTGACAGCTATTTCTACATAATCATATTTTTACAATAATCTCTTTGTCAAATAAGAATCTGAGAAGGGATCTTGAACCCGATGAGTTCATAAGACTTGAATACCTGCCTCCTATGGTGTAACAGGCCTTTTAAAGGTCTATGAATATAAATTGCAGCATAGAAGAAATTTACAATGCAGGTCATGATTCTGAAAGGTTTAGGTTACTGCCCATGAAAAATGTGCCAATATATTGCCTTCCTACATGCTGTACATTATTTTAAAGGTGTCCTTTGCTAGTTTTAAAATTAGCAGCTTCTTAATCAAGCTTATTTTAATATTAATATACAGCAGCCCTTAAGTGTTACTGCTGAATTTGTCAACTAGTTCCTAACACCTCTGCTTGATTTACTGAGTTTCACTACTCGTCTTTGTGCATTTCCAATCCATGACATTTAGAGAGCCACTGAGGCCCATAAGTTTGAGAATATATCCAAGTCTTTTTGCAACTTCCCCACAGACCTCCATAAAATCACCCGCTCCAGGGACAAACAGTGAAACACCAGTAGACATTTGGGGAACTGAGAGGAAATTTGATTGTTCATGCTCTATAGAGGATGACTGGAAATACATTTGGCATGCTGTGATCGTGACACCTCTTGATAGTGTGTAAAGGGCCTGTCACCCCTATTTCCCTCGTCTCTAGACTCAATCAATACCAATTTAGATTTGATCAATAATTCACTCTTGGCTTATGATTTTGTCTCATTAGGGCCACTGCCACAAAAAGAAAGTGTTTAGGTGCAGGTTTTTGTGGGTTTCACTTTGCCCAGCATAGTCTTATATAATAATAAAAATATTTCACAAATATAGTTAATACCGCCCTACAAAGCTGACTTGTTGACGTGTATTGTAAAATAGACACACTATGTAAGGTATAATTTCAAAGAAATCCAAAAAATCAAACCAGTGAGACTGCTACAGCTAGCCATAGCGAAAGCTACATTTACCTGGTTGGTTCCTCCTAAATGATAGGCTAACTAGCCTAGAGCAACAATTACAATTTCAGAATATGACTCTAATAGAATTCACTACAAGCTACTCATAAATCACACATATAAGCTAATTAAGTCAATTAATTATGTTCATTTTAATGTAGTTATTAATAAATACTGTATTATGCTGTTATCTAGACACTTAATGGCTGAGTAAAATAACTTAACTACCCCAAATAGCATGCACTTTTCTGTGGCTTTGCAACAGTGCTGATAGACGCAAACCAGCAACAAAGCTGCAAGACTACTTCAATGCATCCACAGCTTTCCAAGTCAGCCGTTGTACTTGAACTAATTAATTAAGAGGCAATACACGTTTAAAATACAGCATGGGATTTACACCAGTTACAGAATAAGCCAGGAAGAAGTAATTTCTGAGCTCTCGTGATCTTGTGAATTTTGAATGTGAATGTGAAACCCCTTTAATCGAGCACATTATTTTTTAGATTCATTGCATTACACAGCTACAGTAAGCAAGCTGCTAAATGAAATGGGGGAGACAATGTTATCTGAAATTGAACTCAGGTTTGGTGCATGAGACTTCCTGCTATCATCAGGTAGAGATGGGATTGACCCTGAGAGATAAATGGAGCTGTGTAATTATGTGTCTTTATCAGGTCCAGGCAGCCCTGGTGCTGGAAGAAGTCACCCAGGCTGTGTCCTTGTCATCTCTCCGTGAATGGCACGCTGGCCAGTAAGCATGATGCCAATGTGGCCCCGTGGCACTGCGACAAGAAAGGTGCCTTTCAGGGTACTTATTAGTATTATCAAATCACTGTCTTCACATCAATTAACCACATCTCATGGTGTGATGTACTATATGTTTTGTTCCACACAAGGAATAGGAAATATATGTTGTTTCTTTCCATGGTGAAGGAGGCCTTTTCAATCAGTTATGAGAGTAGTAGTGTTTTTGTGCTACTGTCTGAGCTGCGTTCAAGTACTCAGATGTAAACATAGACAGCTTAGTGTTAGACCTGTGCTTTAATGGAGCCCCTGTCTGCCCAAACTGGTATTTCAGCTGATTTAACCCATTAGCGCTCAGTTCTTGTGTGCAGCCACACACACACACACACACACACGCACACACAGGAAGCAGCCATCATGTGTGATGCATGTGATGTGAGCTGACAGCAAAACACTTAGTGTTTGCAAGAATATTCAGGCCACTGAGCCGCTCTGGCTGTCAGCAATGGGCCATGGCACAGTGGCAACAGGATGCTCTTTCTATGCTGTGTTAGAGCACTGTCCTGGAAAAAGAAAAGGTACTGGGAAATACAGTACAGCTGGCTGTGTTGCTAAAACAAGTGACATCATCGAGATCCTTGTGTGGACGGACACACACACACACACACACACTTCAAAGATTAAATCAATAATAGATAAGAACAGCAAACGATGTGGAAGAGACCCTGCAGTAAAGACTAGTTTTGCTGTGTTTAAGTGGGCTGTGTATTGCGTTGTATTGTAGTGAATCACACTTGTTTTTGTTCACCGCTAATCTCTTTTGCCACAGATATTTTTTGTCTCCTTCCTCCTTACTATGTGGCTTATCTGTATCTGAGTAAAGGTGACAGGCTATTTTTTCTGCAGCCAAAGCCATTTATACAATGAAGTATGAATTGAGCCTCAATAAAAAAAAACACACACTGGCTGTGTGAGGATACTGTGTAAAGATGAAAACCGTTTGAAGTGAGAGGAGAAAACAAAGGCCTATTTAGAGCATGCTCATTTTCCATCAAATGCCTCAAACCACATGGGTTTTATCTTCTGCAAAGTAGCACTTCTCAAATTACCAATAGATTTGGAAAAAACATAACCATTCTCTTGGATAGATTAGCTGTGTAATAACCCCGCTTTATCCCTGAGTATCAGCTGAGTGCAAAGACACCATTGAGATCAACATAAGCATGATTAGGCTATGAGCAGCTACTCTTTTTCATAACTCGTTTGAGGGCCTCATTCCACTCCAGCTTGTCTTTGAGATAATGTCCTATTTAATTAGAAATTGGAGATATCACATTGTTTTTTAATGAGAGGAGCACTTTAGCAGAGCATATGAGGCATCAGAGAATCGTACACAAGAAGGATAATGGCTGCATGCGAGGGCTTGAGGGATTCAGACGAGATGCATTTTCACTCAGCTGCTCTGTATTCCCTATTCTCTATTCTCTGAATGCTTTCCTCCAATATATCTTAACTTGAAGATAGGGAGCACTTCAGGTGTAATTCTGTACAGTGATGTGTAAAAAGTCCCAGATTCTCTCATTACCTATTTTAATGTTTTTCCAATATCTCCTTTTGTCTTAACTGTACACACATGCACACACACACACACACACACACACACACACACACACACACACACACACACACACACACACACACGATAATACTGTATTTCACCCTTGTATAATCTCTTTTGTTCTGTGATTTCTGTTTAGGGCACATCAGCAGGGTGGAATGCAAATGTATGTGTTTGCTTGTGGGGAACATGGGAAGAGAGCGTTGAGCCATGAAAGCTGGTGGTGCAGGTTTTCAGCAGGTCTCTTATTCCTTTGCCAGCTCAGTGGCACGCTCACAGGCTTTGACCTTTACTCTGACGCCGTCATGGAGTGAAGGGATGCAGAAATATATGTCTCTCTTAGACCGGGGGGGGTCACAAAAAGTGCCAAAAATTCCCCAACTATTTTCATTTCTTATGTGTCCAGCCTCTGGTGAAACCACTAAAACAAAACCTCAAAGTACAAAGTTCTATTAAGGTGTAAAGGTTGGCAAATGCACCTCTGCCTGCCGATGCATCTCAGTTAACAAGGCCAGTTAATGACTTGTCAGCTGGCAAAGGTTAATGTATGATGTATCAGTGGAGCAAAGGGTAATTTATAATAGATATACCTTCTTAGGGGAGAGGTATGCACGTTTAGATTTCATATTCAGTTAGCATCACACAAGTGGAAACTACTCCAAGAGCTTGGTATTTTTAAGGATATAGGCAGGTTTTTAAAAATACTGATGCTTATGTGTAACATCTTCAGATGTTCTGTGCACACAGTTCACGCGGATACATCTTGAGACAATTAAAGCATTACTCCCATATCATTATTGTTCCCATTGCTCATCCCTCCTGTCATCTCTCTCACCCTCTTTCATCATCAAAAAACACTGTTTTATCTGGGGCAACAACTGTGTGCTTTATGACTTTCTTTCTAACTTGTCTGGGGAAAGTGTCAGTGATTGTTAAGTACATTTCTAAACAGTCAAATAATGTCTGTAATTGTTTTAGTTGCGTTTTATAAGAGTGAGCCAAAAGACAAGATACAAAACACTCTCATGCAAACAGTATTTGTGTGAAAAAACAAATACTGTGCAACATGAGTTCCAAGTATGAAGTAGTCTTTTTAAAAGCATGGTAATTAATTAGTTTTGGGACGAATTAGTTAACTTTGGACAGAGTCAGGCTAGCTGTTCTTGACTTAACAGTCTTTAAGCTAAGTTAAGCTAACCAGTTGCTGGCTGATGCCTAAAAACAACAGACATATTGGAGAGTAGTGTTAATCTTCTCACCTGAATATTGGCAAAAAGCAAATAAACATTTTTTCCAAAAATGTACAAAATTGAACTATTCCTTTTAAAATATTTGCCTTCACTGTTAACTTTTTTACTGTTAATGTGAAAGTTACCTGCCCAAACACGGAGAACATGACCTCTGTATGTTCAGTTATCCTTTCTTCACAGTCTGAAATAGATATACAGAATTTAAGCTGTGGGGATTAGAACAGAAAGCATACTCTATTCCCACGCAGTGTGGGAGGTTCCTCACGTATGATTTGTACTTGGAGGTGTGAGATATTGATGCTGTCGACATAATGATAAGAATTCTGTCAGCATGTCAGAATGCTTGCTGCTAATAGGAACTGTGCTATCATCACCGTAGCGCCCCACAGGCTCTAAAATGTCAATGACAGCATTGTGACTTGAATAAGAAATGTCCCTGTGAAGAGCGTGGCTTGAGCCATCAAACTGTGATCACTTGTAGTCTCAGGCAGAGGATAGATAAACCAGGGCTGCAGCTCCTGACAAGGCACTGACAGATACCCTGCTTTGCTCCACACCACATTCCTGTGATTTGTCACCTCACTGACACCACTGTGTCACCACTTCACGGGGGAATAAAATATGATTGGCACATGTCCTGGACAGAAAAACAATAAGTAATAAAAACTTATTTATACTTTAATATTGGATGGAGCTCATCTTTATTCAGTGCATATTTAACTGTCTATAATGACCTCAGATGAGGATTTTATGACACTATCCTGTTGTTTATTGTTTTCTCTTCCTTTGTGGCACAGAATCAGCACTGTACTTAGATGTCTGATGAAGATTTTAAAATCCTCAAACATGTTTTTTTTTCAGCCAGTAACAATGAATATGTTAATCTGGAAAGTTTTCCAGTTTCACATGTTTAAAGAGTTTTCTGGTAACAAGTCCTGACAATTAAATTCTTGATCTGATTTGCGCTATAGCACTTTTTGCAATGGAGTTTTAGTTTAATTGGAAACAAATGAAACAATGAAACAAAGATGTTAACTTTTAATTTGAAAAGTAAGATTTTTGAACTCCGTAATAGAATATGCAAGGTTTAAAAAAAAAAGTTTGACTTTGTGGGAAACACGCTTATTTACTTTCTTGCTTTTTGTGTTTTTGTTGTCTTAATGCTAAGCTAAGTTAACTGGCTGCTAGATATAGTTAGCTTTATATTTACCTTACAGACATGAGAAAGCTATCTATCCTTCTAAGCAAGAAAGTGAATAAGCATATTTCCCAAAATGTCAAACAATTCCTTGAATGATTTGGCCCTTTGGTTCTTACTTTTGACATGAGTGCTCGCTTAAGTAGCCTGAGCTCTGGCCATTGTCTCCTCTGGCCCTGCCTCCCCTCAGTAAAGTCCTTCTCCAATGGCTGACACTGCTGGCTCTGTTAAGATTAGATTTGAATTTATGAAGATTGCCTCACCTGGCACACCGCTGTAATCTATGCTGCTGTAGTATTTCACGTTTAGGCCCTCATTTCCAATGCGGTCAAGAAGTCCCATATTTCACCGTGACAATGTAATCACAGTTCCACATTAAAAAGTCATTATTGTTTAAAATCAGTTGGCCTGACTGAGAAAACACTGACTATACTATAGCTGTCTTCACCATTCACACGGATGTTTACCCAAGAACAGAGGGCAGCGTGATTTA
Source organism: Argyrosomus regius (assembly GCA_946959425.1). NCBI lineage: Eukaryota > Metazoa > Chordata > Actinopteri > Sciaenidae > Argyrosomus > Argyrosomus regius. The sequence goes on along the minus strand of OX336887.1, from coordinate 12,444,943 downwards.
AACACACGCTTACCACCTTATTGATCACACTGGGGTTTTAAACACACACACACACACACACACAGTCATATCATTGTCTGTTGGATCCACTTGCGCTTTTTGTGCTGATTAGCAGGTAATCTTGGTAACAAGCTTTGATCCCTGCAGATTAGCAAAAGGATAAGTACACAACATGTTTATTCTGATAGTTTAGACATGCTATAATCCGACTTTTCTCCATTGCCCAGTGGTCTAAGAAGACTTTTTAATGTATTTCACGTGCAGGTCAGGTCAGGCTGTGTGGTTTACAAAGTAATGGCTCCAATTGGGTGTTTTATATCCTGAAATCCAAAACGGTGCTTATTAAAACAGGCTTTTTAGAGGAATTTGTGCTAGTATTTTTGAGACACTTGCTTTTTAATGTTGCTTGTTTTCCAGTTAGTACCTCTCACAAGATTTTGTCTGTAACTGCTGAATCTCTTTTCATAACATTCTGAGGTGTTGAGCTTTTCATCTTGATTTCATTACACGACAGAGGGAAAGAGGGAATCATTTTTTCACTACGAGCCTGGATAAGTCCTCAGGCATAGCATTTTACAGTTGACTGCTCGCTGGCTTTGATCCTGACCCTGGAGGTCCTTGTCCCTGATTCTTTTTCAGCAACAAGGTGAAATTAAAGAACAAAGAAATGGTAGGCTCATCTTATGTGATCTTGATATCATTTTTTGATATCATGTCTTGAGGGCGGTAACTCTAAGAGATTCTCTTCTTGTGCATGTGAAAAGAAATACACGTGTTTTACTTAACTGGTATATCCAAGCAAATTAGTGGTTGCAGTTCTTTTTCATCGTACCTCAGCCTGGTCTTATCAGGATGCATTCATTGGTGAACCATTATTGACCTCCCGCTTCACCCAGACTTTAATCAGCATGATTTCAGTAAGGATCAATAACTTCTTTTCATGTCTCACACTTTTCACAATTTTTTTTTCCCACAAATCAATACTGTGCGTGATGTGTTGTTCTGCTACCACCTCTCCATCCCCACACTAATGTGAGTAACGTTGGCTCCATTCAGCTTTTACTTGTTCCTGTCAAAATGTCAGATACAAGTGGTAACATCTTCCCTTTTTTTTTGTGGCTCTTGTAAAGGTCTCTTTCATACTAAACATGTTCAACACAGGCCAAAGAGATTAAGATTGCATAAGGAACATTAAAACTAAAATTACTCGTAATCCATATTCTTGTACAAGAGCCTTTCTTTAATGAAAAAAAAACTTCAGTATGAAGTCATCTCTTGCAAAGCCTTTGATCTATTTGAATTGATTTAAACATAAAACCGTGTCTTCTGTACTACAGATCTATTATTTCTGCAATAGAAGGGCAATGTGGTTTCTATGAAATGCATATCCAACCCCAGATCAGTGAGGATTGCAGAGCCTTTGTTAGTGCTGAAGCTTTGTTTTCCTCTAGATTTATGATCGTTGTGGGGAGTTGGCAGGAGCTTGTGTGATTACTGCTTACACACTGATTTATACCTCACTTTTAATTATCCGAGGGGGTCTGCAGCTTGCTGATGCCGATTCATCCCTTCTTTTGGGACCAGGAGGGGGGAAAAGGAGCCCTATCTGGTTTCCACCCCACCCATTCTCTCTTTCTGATGGTGGTACTGGACTTCAACAGGGATCCACTGCGCTTCTGGCAGTGTCCCAGTCGTCCCCAGAGCAGAACAGACGGATGTCTCTGACATTCATACCCAGTGTGGGATCTGAAAGGAGGCTTTATGGAAATATGAAGCTGCTGTCCACTGGACATGTAACTCTAACTAACACTCCCCAACGGCCTATAAATTATATGGTTGCGAGAGCCACACAAATCACTTCCCTTAGCCCATCTTCTCTAGTTACTCTCTACTTTTTCTTTTTTATGGATTCCTCTACTGTGAAATTACAATGGCCAGGTCTCATTTCAGCAACAAGCTACTGATTTTCCCATCTCATTTAGTATTCAGTTCATACCTAGTGGTGTAAGATTTGAAAAATCTATTAGTGCCCTTACTCTGCTCTTAATTCTGAAAGTTAATTGGATAAGAACGCAACAAGTGACTGGTGGTTAACATCATTTCCATGATTCATTGGTTAATGTAATTTCAGTGCATTTTGTTTATTATACTGGAAAGACACTAGGGCTGCTCAATCTTTGCTAATGAGATGTACATCATGAAGTTACAACAAGAAAATCTATATATTCATACTGGCCATAGATCTCTCTGTTTTTAAAATACCCTCCAGATTAAATCCACATGGAAAATAATAAGAATGCAAAATACTGCTGTGCTCCACACTTCTTGTAGTGAGACCCTTAAGCAAACTAAAGCCTTGTTAGCTCAGTGATTTAAGTTAAATAATTAACACAGGATATATCCCAAGTTAAGACGGCTAATGGACATGGTAATTCTGCTATCTCCTTCTTTATACCAATTTAATCTCCAATCACAGTTTCTCTTCAAAAATGTGTGTTCACAATAGCTTATTTGTGGCATTTTGGCTTAAAGGCAGAGCAAGTAAAAGACTAACATGTGCAAGGAGCAAACCTACCTGATACTGAATATGAAACAGTAAACGCCACATCATGAAAACAGATTTACTTCACGTTTGAAGTATCTGTTCTAATCATAATTGAACAGCCTGAATGCTGCTCACAGAGGGACATGTTTTGGATTTAAGGAGGGTTCATTGCGAGCAGGATTGTTTTGTCTTTTCTAATTATTTTTAATGTCTGTCATTAAGCTGTCCCTTGGGGGAGGGATCCAGTCCTCTGTCTGCTTGGACCTCATATCAGCAGCCAAAGCTTGCCTCCCTATTAATCCTCTTTTTGTCCGTCAGACTTGTCATGTGTCTTCCCCTCCAATCAACAACACAAGAGCAGCGACAGTGAGAGGGCATTAATGAGCTGGAGTCGAAGAGATACAACAAACAATGTAATGCTTATCATTCCTCTGGATGCCATTATCCACAATTTAAACCTCTGTGGGCTTGCAAGAGCACTTGATAAACTGAATATCATAAGGTGATTTCACCTGATTTAAGTGCTCACTCACAAAAGAATTTAAAGTGAATAATTAAAACAATTTCACTTCACTTGTCAGGAATATATAATAAGAGTGTAATGGGATTATCAGAACTCTGTCGTGCAGATTTTGTCATTAGTTTGAAGAAAAAATATTTTTATATCTTTGCATTAAATTAAAGGATTTGTAAAGATAAATTATTTTCACTTTCCAACACTGACGGCTGCTGTCTGAGCCCTGGGGATATGCAGATGACAGCAGACAGAATATGTCGTGGTTCTTGCATCGTCACACACATTATCCTGATTTTCTCATATGGTCTCTCCATCCCATTTCTTTCTTTTTTCCTTGTCATTTCCTCTGTCTCTCTCCTCGCCTCAGTCCACTTCAATCCTATTCAAAATTTTATAGCTGAAAATCAATGATGGGCATATCACCTGATTAAATCTGTGCGCCGGGCTCTGTTGTGTGAGCAGGTGTGGCATCCGAGAAGCTCCTCTGCAGCTCCTCCACATGGGGGGTTGTAATGAGATTAGTGTAGCCTGCAGGACCTCACACAGGAGATGTGGTGATCCGATTAGGGGCAAAGGACACTGTAACTTTTGGAGGCCTGACTGTGAAAACTCACAAGACCACCACACTGAAGCTTTTCCCTGTAACAAAAGACAAACTAAGCAGAAATCTTTGGCTCATTTTGACCCTGGGTTTTACATCAGATTTCACATTCTGGTGTCCTCGCTGTCCACACCCATTAAGTGTGGCTACATTTGTATGTAGAGGTGTGTGGTGAAGGTGGGGGGCATGGGGGGATTGGTGGTGTCACATTGATGGATTAGTCTGCTCATTGCTAGCTCCAGCGATTAGGTCAGCAGCCCATGAGACAGCAACACGTCTTCTGCGAAATGCTGATGCTAGACTTACTTACTGATTATAAGTCACTGCATCAATGCCGAGCGGTGCTGCACACACTCACCGAGCTGCAGTGAATAATACAACGGTCCTCCACAGAGAGAAGGGCAACAGACTTCAGAGGGCCAGGGCGGTTTATACGGTCAAATCTGCCCTCTCTGAGGAAGGTCTGAAGCTGACATCTCCTCTGTGTTCAAAGCCCATATCCTCTAAATACATGCACGCCTGCTTTCTTTTCTCTCTCTGTAAGTGAGAAAGTGCAGAGTGGCAACAAAGACACACACACGCACATTAAACTGCTCAGCTCTCGCAATGCCATCCTCTTTCACAATAATGCCATTCCCCTCTTCCCAGCAGCCCACTTTCATTTGTTCAGTAGTGAATTCTCTGGCTGTTAAACTGAAGGATTGACTGTGGTGCTTGTCAAGCTTTTATCTTTTGCCCTGATTCATTTTCATTTCCACTATGAAAGGGAGGACAGAGCGGCATCCAGTGCCATTATTTTGTCTGAGACAAGCCGATCTCGCTACAGAATCCAAAGACATATCATCATGTGTGAGTCATGCCATTGTTTCTCAAAGACATTGCAACATTACTGTACTAAGAGAGATGATTGCAGTAGAATTTTATGGACTATTACAGTGAGAGCGATGGATCTGGTGACCACAAAGTAATGACATCCATCTACACCACACCACTGGGTTTAACAACGCATAAATGTGATTACAGTAGAAAAACTGTTTATTTCTGTCTTATTACCACATCAGAAATTACACCATATTGTTTTCCATAACAATCTCATTTCCTATAAAAGGACCATTTCGTAAGTTAAGTAGGTTGTCTCCTCCAGTTTAAAGGACGGTCATTTTCTGATGGCCATTTTCTGTTTTTGCTGTTTCCAGCATGTTCTTAATGAAAGAACCAATATGATTTCCTGAGATGTCCAATTATCTTATTAAACTATTCATCATCAGCAAATTCACTGGTTAGATTGTAGATGCTTGCTCCCATTTTTGCATAGAAAGGCTCGAACCTTCACAATAAGACTTTTACTACTTTCCATAGCATGAAAATGATCATGGATTAAACCATAGATCAGGTTTTATTATTCTGGACATTCTATTAACATAATTATGTGAAGAGGATTTGTTTCTATGCATATTCAAAAGTCGAGTCGAGCGTCGCCTATATTGATGAGTCCATAAATGGTAACTACACAGTAGCTGACATTAACTCTCCTGAACAGAAAACAAAAGGATGTGAATGAGGGGAACTCCTGCTGTAGTAAAAGCCTCAGCCACAGCCGCAGCATCATAAAGATAAGAAGACAGGTGTTTTCTCTGCTTTCCAGCCATGTGCCACTGTGTTGGCTTTTGTCTGAACACACACACGCTTCTTTGGATGGATGCCTTTTATGGCACACGTCAGAGAGAAATACACTTCTATTTCCCCTGATTGCTCTTGTCTGCTGGGCAGTTATCATGCTATTGTCACTGTTACTTTGCTGGAACTAATGGATCTGATAAGAGTATGGTTGCCAAGCCCCGTACATTTGAATACAATGCTGTTATATATATGTATATATATATACGGTATATGAGGATGTAGAGATACACCGTTTTATAAATAAGTTATGAGTTATTCTTTAGCTGTTGAAAAAATGTGTCAAAAAAATCTAATTAGTTCTTCATAATGAGCTAAAATACCCTGTATTACATTAGCAGGTCATATTACTCTTAAATGAATGCTGTACAAATTAACAAATGTCTCTGGTTGCATTTGGGGAAAACACTCTGTGGATGTAATAAAGGCTGCCACCCTCCGTCTTTAAAAGAAGACGTGTCTGCCCTCTTCAGGCCTGGAAAATCATTTGGAAATGTAAAACTGCCAGTACACGGGCGATATACTGTAGATGATCAGATTCTGAATGTCAGGAAATCCAATTAACCCAACAGGTGTGGCAGATGCAGCATTGGGTGTATCTCAGCAGGTGTGCTTTTTCTCCCTCAGAGGCCCTGAAGGAGAATATCTAACTGAACTCACCAGGTAACTTATTTGCAATTAGATTTGTTTTATTTGCCCCATTTCTCCCCAACAGCATCTGTAGCTTCTGCTGGAGCCAATTACTTCCATAGTAAAAACAGAAGAAGTGCAAAACAGAGATCTGCTTCTGTGCATGCGTACGTGTATATGTGTTTGTGTGTGTGCGCGAGCGTGTGTGTGTAGTCACAAAAGGGAATTAAGCTTGTATGTGTGTGTGCAGCAGTGTATCTACAATTTGTGACAATTCCCATCCAGAGGCCGGGATCCTCTGGGGGACTTCCAGGAAATTACACCTTGCTCTCATATCATTCCATCTTCCCTAAGCCTGTTGAGCTGCCCACTTCCTCACCAACTCCCCCCGCTGCAACTGACACAGTTACTGTACCACTATATGGCACCGAAATGTTACAGCAGCCCAGTTTTTGAAAAGCCATTTCATTTCTCACTCTTGTCTAGGACTTGCAGTAATGGGCTCCTCTCACTCCACAAGGTTCCATCAGTAACACACATTCAGTCCAATACTCGCCGGCCTTCTGCGACCTCAGACAGCGGATGCAATTATGACAAGCCTAATGCCCTACTGAACTGCACTGCCAGACTGCTTTTAGTCAGGCAGAGCCTGGTGCTGTGCTGCATACACACCATGGATTTTTTTTTCTTTCCAGTCCCTTCAGGATTGACATCAAAATGACATCATTGCATGTCTTTGCCAGAAGGCAAAAAATGGAAACTTAATGGCTGTCAAATCATAAATACAGCTTCACTCGAACTGTGCATACTTCCGTAATTCCTGCAAGCATGTAGAACAAACCTGAAAATTGTCTATTCTTTCACAGACAGGCATTCAAGGAGCATTCATTCAGGATTATACACAGACACTCAACCTTTAGACCAGGGTCATGTAAGGTCTGACAGTAAGCTATGTGAGTCTGTACGTAGATCTTTAGGTGCATTATAGTTGGATGGTGTTAGGAGGATGGAAGCTGAGGATCAGAGGTCTTATAGTAGATTTCTGTTGACTGAGTGCTACAGTAGGTGCAGGTCCTGCTGAGGTTTTCCTCCTTTTGGGCCCATTCTCCTCTGAAAAGAAGTTAATCAGGCAAGAAGCATGCTAAACCCACATATATTGGTAGTGAGCAGGAAGTGACTTGAAAGATGAATGTTTGGCTTTAGTGGCTACCCCCTGCCTTACCTAGAGACACTGAAAATTGTGCACCAGGTGTTTCCCAGTCATAAATTGTGTGTAAAAAGGGTACAGCTTCAGTATGGCAATGGCTTTTGGAAGCTTTTGAAGACAGTTTTCTACTAACCCTGTCTGTCATGAGGTCAGTCAGTTCACCATTTTGGACTTGATTTCCCAGGCGATGGATCCTACTGACTTTGGTGATCTCTGCCTTTTACTGTAACACCACCATGAGGATGACATTTGTGGTTTTTGGTGAGATGTCTTGATAATTATTTCTAGGCTTGCCTTGACATTTATGTCCTCCTCAGAGTTAATTGTGATAACTTTGCTGGTCCACTCACTTTTCCTCTAGCGCCACCATCAGGTCAAAGTTTAAATGTGTGCTACTTTGATTTAAAAACCTCAGCCTCACCTGTACTTTGTGTTTAGTGCTAATTAGAAAATGTTAGCATGCTATTGCTGGTAAACATTATACTTGCTAAACATCAGAATGTTAGCATTATCGTTGGGCACACATTAGCATGCTGGTGCTAGCATTTTGCTCAAAGCACCACAGTATCTATGGAAAGCCTTGGCTGTAAACTCTTAGCCTTGTCTTAATTCTGATTTTAAAATATTTCAGCACCCAAATATGTCTGACTGAATATTTCCATCATATGCAGGGCGCTTCATTTTACAGCATGTAGATACAGTATATACGGTATGTGAAATACATTTTTAATTGAACTTGAGTGGCAATTTAAATGAAAAAACAGTGGTAACCCTGCTTCAGACCAGGAGATTTTCCTGTGACTGAATATTCAGGTTACATACGTACAAAAGTATATTCTACAACAATACAATGAATACATTTTTGCTTCAATGCTATGCCTGCTTTACAGTAATGCAGTAACTAGGAAGCAGCAGGAAGGAAAAGAATGTTGTGCATTGTTAGAAACATAATACATCATCTCAAATCACAAAGACACTGATGTTAATGTTTATGTTTTAATGTGAGTTCATGCCTCCCTGTCCTGTACTAAACAATTCCATAAAGAGTAAGTCTGGACTGGTCTTTTGTTGCTTTTGTCTATTTGCTTTGTGGGTATAATTTCCCTCATGATATGGCAGTGAAGCATTGAAATTATACCAGTAAGCAGCATGTGGTTGGGATACAACCTCCAGTAATAAAACCAATATTGTAAGATAATTATCATGGATTTTACAATATGCCCACTGCATTTCTCCTGGAGGGGAAACTGTCAAGCATTTGCAGATGAATTTTGCTTTTTATTAGCTGACAGTAAAACACTGCCTTACTATCTTACATGTAATACATTAGCCTTGCTTTATAGTGAAGGGAACCTGTAATAAAAAAATAAACGCATCAGTGGTTGCATACTAATGTAATGTGCAACATAATGCATATTATACAGTATGTAGTCATGTTGTTTGATGTTAGATATTTTGTGAGATATAACTTTTGTCCAGAACTGTATAGTGTTGTTGCCATAAGTTTGCTATGTAGAGACACACTTGTTATTCCCAACACAACTGCAAAAAATTACAAAGAAATAGTGACTGAAAAGTTATATTCTGTCAGTTTGCACTGTATATATACTATATACAGTATATACTATATATACTATATAGTATATATAGTATATACAGTATATACTAATAACAAATGAATATATTTTTGGATCCAAAGAGAGTTGTTTCATACTGTAAATAGTCCCCCTTACAATGTAAGATACCAGTCTCCTTGTGAACAAGTCATCCACCTAACATATAGCGCCAAACTCTTTCTGCAGTGTATTTTTGTTTCTGAATTTCTGCACACAAAGTGGTTTTTCAAAGTTTCATCTTCAAAATATTCAGGCAGCTTGATTTTGGATTGCTGTCAGAACCTCATGCAATATATATAACTCTTATTCTGGAAGACACTGGCATGTTTGTTTTATTGTTATGTGACTGGAGAGTGACAGGAATGATGGGAGCAAAGGAGGGATCGACATGTCAAGGTTCCCGAGCTGCATTAAAACAGAATTATTGCTATGCATCATGGCCAAAGGAAGTAAGGGAATTGCTTACCTTTTATCATGAAGACTGTCCTCAAAAAATACATGTAAAGTCAACTACAGGGCAGTTGTGGCTAATTATTCTAACCTTTATAGCAGACACAAATCTACCACCAGCTGTTTCCAGTGTGTTTTGCCTCAGTTTAATTTACTGCATGGAAAGTAATTCTGTGGTTTTAGTACATTTTACTCCAGTATTGTATAACAGAAAAGCAGCAGTACATTCTAACACTCACAGGAGCAGCAGGTTAGTCTGTCTGACTGCTTCTTTGCGGCCTGTCAGAATGAGCCATTGCTGAGCAGGTGGGATTGTCCCACCACGGAGATGTATGCATCAGGAAACTGTAAATCCTCCTCCGCCTTCCATTTGTTTACGCCTCCTGTTTCCCGCCAAACAAACTACTAGATTTCCCATGAGAGCTCCTGGCCCCCACACAGCATCCTCAGTGGACATGCTTTACGGACATCACAGTCAGATGAAAACAGTTAAAACACCATTTTTAAAAAGGTTTGTTTGTGCAGAGGGGATAGCAGAGCTTAGATTTAGCTCAATTATTAGCACAAAACTAGTTGTGCTATAAATCAGCGTGCCGATCGTGCTTGTCGTTCTTTTGTATAAACGCCCTGATTCATTTCGGGGACAAGCAATTATACTCAAATTTTATTTTAATCCATCTCCTGATTCATGCATCAGAAGCTACAACACAAGTCAGGTGAAGAAGAGTGAGAGCCGCCGTGGTGACATTTCTAAAACCATTATCACAATACTAATACAATATGAACAACAAGTACACGCCTAGTGTCTACCATTGTGCTTATCCAAAACCATGTTAATTACACATGGTATAAATGATCAAATTCATATTTTTCATTTGAGCTGGCAGATTATTAAATGTCTGATTTTATTTTCTTTAGGATCATCTTTTAGATTTTTCTTTTCTCATGGAAAAAATAGATTTTCTTTGTTGTCAAGCTCAAGCACATTATATAAGTATGCACACTCTGAGATTTCCCGCTCTTTCTCACTTCAATTAAAATCCAAATCTTGTCAAAGCTGCCATCCCTGATGGATTCTGTTAATTGGGTGCACTGAAATGTCAGCATTTTACACTGATTTGAGATGGTTATACCGAAGCTAAATCTAGTCTAAACCTTGTGTGAGTGTGTGTGAGTGTGCACCTAATATTCGAGTTTTATGTCTCTGTGCCAGAATGTTTTATTAACGCGGTGCCTCACAGACGAGTTGACATATTTCACTAGTGAAGGACGTGACCCTGGTTGTTTATTTCCCATGATGAAATTGTCCAGAGGTTGATGACTCCGTAAATAAACAGTTCATGGAGCAGTAGCTCTTGGCTTCCGGTGACCAATGTAATTATTATTGTGTAATCATCACAGGGCAGATGTGGCTGTTCAGGTCTACGATTCTTGCAGCTTTTCTATTGTTACAATTCAGGACTTAAAAACACCACCTGCCTCCATTTACCAACCTAAGGCACAGGGTCTGTCTCAGGGTGTGATTTCTACTTGGAAAAATCCTATTTTTTAGAAGTGAGACACCACCCGCATCCCCACCCTAACACTTCCACAGTGTCATCCTCTAACTGTCCAGCAGCTAAACTGAAAAAAAAAGAAAGTAAAGTAAGCCTCTCTGCATGTTTTTTGGGGGGAAATAATTTAATCAGCTTTTGATTTAGAGGGGACAATGTGTATTAGTCTAAATAAAGATTCTACAATTGGACAGCAATCAAGATAAGGCAACAAAGGACAATGTTCCTTTGGTATTGCTTGTGGTGACTATTTCAGTCATAATGTCTGAAAGATTCATTTATTTTGCTTTATTTCATTTTATTTTTTGTGGTTCTTCCTAGGACAACACATTTCAGTGTCAGTTTTCTACCAGTGAAACTACACATTTTTGTTTAGTGCATTTAAATTAAAGGTTTGAATTCATTTTACTACACTGGTAAAATGTCCTGTTGCTTTGGCCTCTTTTGCTTCTGCACACAACTTCTTCCTGACTTGCTATACGACAGGCAGACGTCTTCCCTTGCATCAAAAATCCAACAATCTCCTTACTGTGGAAGGAACACATCATTGTGGCCTCACAAACCCAATTACACCCAATAAGCAGACCTGGTCATACAGAATTTAATCAAATTTGCTGACAATTAATGGACATCATGTGGCAGGAGCTGTCTGTTAACACCAGAACAGCTGAAACCTGGGCTATAACACAGAAACAGGAAATCTGGCAAATGCTGCAATAGCTTTCATGAGTAATTTTCTTCTTGTTCCTCCTTGGATTTAGAAAATCAATTGACCTCATCATGCCATCATCATTATCTGAAAATCTCTTCATTAGTAGGTCTACATCATAGGGTTCAAGAGTACAATCGCACCATATAAGAATATTTACATCCTGAGGGGTACATTTTGTAACATTACCAGTATCAATGAATGTATAGCAATCTCATTGTACTACCTTAATTCAGCTCTGCATGTTCTGATGAAGTTTTCTACCCCAGCCACCTTACCATGCTTTGTCAGCACAATTTACTGCCTATAGATCCACTGTATGGACAATCTATAAAGCCCTCCCTCCTCACGCCCACGCAGCTGTTAGAAACTATGTTGCAGAGAGAGAAATTAAAGGGCCAACCAAACAGGGATCTATAAACATATTATGTCCTGTTGTTAATGGAAATGTCATCAGCAGAATTCTCACAACTCTATTGAGCGATGAGCCAATTTCCCTGACTCTCTCTAAACCACTCACATGTAAAATGACTGGAAATTCTCAGGATTGAGTATGTACAGTATCACCAGTTCGCCACCAAAAACAAAACGACCAAATTTTCCAACCAATTAAATTTAAAAGCCTCTTATCCCGGTTTTGAATGGACCATAATAAAAAGGAATTTGAGAGTAGAACTGTAGAGCTTCTCTTGGAGGATGAATAATGACACATAAACATTTACTGTGTGTGGCCAGTCCCTGCTAGTCTCTGGCCTTATCTGCCATTCCATAATACACCCTCCTACCTATTGAGTTATCATAAAGTGAGGTGTGTGTCTCCGCCTGTATCAGGGGTTGATTGACCGTGACGCTGACCGTAGCTTCTCCTGAGGCAGCGGCATCACACCGTCACGGTCATGAGTTTGGGTCACTGAATGTGGAAAGAGACGACGCTTAACCTTTAATTCTATCATTGGCATTCCTTCAAACCTTTGAGATGTTTCTTATGATATGAAGTCATGCAGGAGGAACAGATCAAATTAAGATTATCTCAGCGTTACATTAAAAAGCAGGAGTTGTTATCAGAGTGCTGTCTTGCCTGATAGTTTTGGTCGACTGCTCTGATCAACAGTGATATCCAATAAATTACCATTTTACCAGCATGTAATGAAAGTGAAGGTGAAATGGGTTCTGCAAAGAGCTTCAGTTTATCAGATTAGGGACATGCAAGAGTCCCTGAGGTGTCTCAGGAAAGCTTTCACACAAAAAAAGGTTATAAATGCAAATACTCATTTTAACAAGATATTTCAACATAACATCAACATGTAAGCAGTAAATGTTGTGTGGGGCTGTACATAGGTGTGTTTTGAGCTAAACGCTAACATTAGTTTGAGAATCTAGGTGATTGGTGAACATGCCACATGTGAGTGAAGTGTACCGGTCTCAGTAGAGAGCCCTTTGACTTTTGTTGAGCACACCTTGTCATAGTGGACTTTCCCTTTCATGCAGGTATGTAACTTTATTTCTGCTGCATTTATTCTGGTAGTTTGTAGCGAGCAAAGCCTAAGGTTGATTTTCTGACTTTGGTTTCACTTGGGTGATAGTCTGGAGTAATTTGACAATAGTAGTTTAACCCCTAATTTGTTGCATTGGATGACTAGTGAACGTTGTTAGCATTTCACCATGCTGGTGGTATGCCCAATGGTGATTTTGGATGGTGACTGTCAACAAACCATAATGTGAGGCTTATTATTTCAGTGGATTTTAAACTGTTGCACAAAGCAAAAATGATTAAATACACATGAAATATAACATTACACTCCAATGTGTTTTGGCCAGTCATGCTGTGAGCATTTCCACCATTGACAGCATGCTGATTGTAGAAATACTAACCAGAAATCCAAGCTTGAAAAGCGATATAGTTGCTCCGTAAACTGCATAATGTTAGAAGATTACACAGTAAACCAGGTTCTTCTGCCTGTTGCCATCATCCATGACGTTGGGTTGTGTTTCTCCAAAAATTAGTTTTGGGTCAACTTCTCTGCCACAGGTCTCAGTCGGGCCTCATCTTTTCGTTTGTATTTTTCTGATGCAGCCGCTTTTCTATGCTGACGCTTGCCATGTCTAAACTGTATTGAGCAGCACTTACAATAGTTTTTTGTAGTAAAGTTTATTTGTATGTTGTCAGTTTACTGAAGTGGCCACAAGCGGCTGTGGCTATAGAGACCCAAAGATACTGGTATACATGTGTTATCTGTGTATTTTAATACATTTTTATCCTTGTTGTACTGCGGAAATCTGTGTATCTGTGTATTCTTGCGAAGTAGGCCCATATTTTATTATACTTCTTTTATTAATGTTTTAAATATAAATATGTGCATTACATTTTAACATTGGGACTATAAGAAATGCATTTTGTTTCTTTTCTTAAACTGTAACATTTTAAATTGTGATTTTATATATACTCTTGCCACAGACTTGGCCACATGGCATAAAATATTAAAGTTTTAAAGGTTTTTCCTGCCCCTTGGCAGGAGGTGGCCTTGTCAGGTACAGAGGGCTAACATGTTCAGAAAGACAATGCTAAAATGCTGATGTTTAACAAGTATAATATTTAACATATTCACAATGTTAGTTTAGTTTATTAGCATGACTTAGGCCTATAGAGCCTAAGGCTGGTAGGAATCTCATTAGTTTTTCAGGTATTTGGTCATAAGCCAACGTGTTTTACAAATTTAAATTTAGCCCTGATGATGTTCAAGATTAAAAATCAGGGAATCATTAAAGTTGTTCCTAATTATCCCGAGGCAACACGAATTGAGTCCAAAATTTCATGCCATTCCATCCAATAGCTGTTGAGATTTCACTAAAAATCAACAACAATCTCATGTTGGCACTAGAGGAAAAGTCAGTGGGATTTGTCCTCTGGGGACCATGAATGTCTGTACAAAATTTCATGGCAGTCTATTAAATAGTTGTTGATATGTATTTAAATCTGGACCAAAGTGGATGGACTGAGACTGTAATCCACAAAGCCACACCAACTAATATGTGTGTTTTAAGGTTTATGGGTGTAGTGCATACAAAGCAATGAAAACGTGAAGATCAGAGTGTTGTTCAAGATACAGGGATTTCCATTAGGAACATTCTAACTGGTTTGTTTGCAGCTGCTTCAAGGCTTTATTCCAATTGCAATTGAATCCCTATAATATGCATTTCTTATTATTTAGCAATCACCATCAAAAACTCTAAACTATCTGCACATATTTTGGAAAGCAGCTTAAGCGTACAGCTTTTCATCAATAACACTCTTTAATGCAGAATCCCACATTAGCTTTGTTGTGTAGTATGCTTCTTGCTTCTTTGTGGCTCAATTTAGACTCCTAGTGGAGAAAAAGTGAAAACAATGTGGCTACAGAATTACTGTTCGTTTCCTCTCACCTCAGAATCAGCTTTAGATATGTGTCTGTCCTGGAGTGCTTTCCTGACTGAAGCTATATGTTTGTCTTCGGCTCAAATTGGAAAAATAACTGGGCTTTGGTGTTGTCATGAAAGCCTCCCAGATCTCATCATTATTGTTCTACTCAGACACCCTGAAGGAGAGAAAGCAGCCAAATGCAACCGCTTTGATGGAGTGGCCCACATCTGCATGATTACGCAGGGAGAGGGGAAACATGGGAGAATGAAAATGATGAAATGATGAGCAGCAACAAGGCCAGCGAGGCTGCAGGTGTCTTGTTAACACTTGAGCCGGATTGACAGGTGGCATGTGGTCTGTGTTGAATTCATCACAGATATTAAACCAGTGATCTATTTCACCACTAGAAAGACCTTTTGTTAGACTGATACCAGTTGGCATGACTATGTCCTGTGAATTGGCGCTGTTTGGACAAGATTTACATCCTATTAATGTGTCATTTATTTATTGTTTATTGGTTTTTAAGCGATTTTGCAGGGATGCTATAATTTGATTTTTCGCTTGGTTTACTTAGTATCTCCCTCTCTCTCTCTCTCTCTAGTGGAAAAATAGCAAACAAAAGACCCAGGTGCTGTTCGTAATGACTGTGTGCCGTATGACCATGCAGTGCAAAGCAGTGTGAAATAGGGTTATGTCTAAAAGGTCTGGCAGAGATCCTGTGACTGTAAGCATCATGATATCCCTGTTAGAATGAGTAAGCAGCTGTGAGTGTCACTGTTCATATCGTACACTCTGACATCATGTCCCATAAGCATTTGAAAGAGCTGAGACAAAAGCACAAAGAAACAAAAGAGAGAGCTTTGCAGAGAAGCATCTAAATAAATGTGACAGATCAGGGAGGATCAGAGGATGAGTGGGAGTAGGTGACAGTATCAAACAGCCAGCAGTCAGATCTGAGTGGCTGTCACAAGTGACTTACATGTATGTAATTGTGATAGACATAGAAATTTCACAGTAAGAAGTCAATTCTGTCCTCTGACACATGCTGTTGTCTCTCAGTTAACCTCACACACAATGAAAAGCCGAAAAGAGCCATGAGTCGCGTGGGCCTTTAAAGATTTATAGCATCAAAATATCATTTAACTAGATTCTTGTGGTGTCTTGACAAAGATTGTTGTCATACATGAATAAAAGCACTTTACTTCCGCCATATATATAGTGGTGTAACTTCTATTTTCTCAAGTAGTTTTTATATATATATATATGTTGTTCTTTTTACTCTACTATTTAACTGCTATAATTACTCATGGCTTTGTTTTTACTTATGTGGTTGATTGGAAATTATCTGGTAGGTGCAAAGCTACATATGCTCAGATTTACATCGGGTCATCATGAACTAATAAGAATAAATTAGCATTTTTTCCCCCTTGTTGCATAATATTTAAAAAACACAGACATTCTGCATGAGCACGTATAGATTTGATACTTTCATCAAACTTTACTTACATTTTGCTGATTATATTTGTATACTTTTGCTCAAGTAATATATGCAGAATTTTTACTTGAGTACTTGTACATTGTGGTATTGCTACTTTCCCTGAACCAATACCATCACTGCTTTATCAGCATTCATCAGCATAGTCTTAATCCTACAATATTAATTTCTGAAAATGTATTTCTGTTACATATAGAGTAATTTATATCAATATATTCTTTGTGCTGCTTTACTACAAACGTTTTTTGTACAGTGTACCATGTAGATGAGACTCTTCTTTAACCACAGAGATACACATTGCTTCATTCTGCTTTCCAAAGCTTTTTTGAAAGAATTGTCCATCAGTTTTCAGACTGTTTTCCATCTATGAATTGTCCACTAGAGGGTGCAAGAGTGGAGCAAAAGATAATGAGCCCAGCAGAGGTGCTGTAAGAGGCGGCATCCCCTATAATCAACAGTTCTTAATGAATTGATTTAAACATACTGTGATGAATCATTATAAACACAGTTATAAGGCAGTTTTCATTAAGGACTTTTAAATAAACCTCTTTCTTCACAGTGTTTGTCATGCTGAGTGTGATGTGGTATATACTGTATGACCCTTTCACAATGAAACAGTGATGAGGATTCAAGTAAAAACGACCCCACAGTTGTAATTGTACAGGATCTATGGTTTAGAGCTCATAACTGAAGGACAGCTGTCGCGTTCAGAGGACCGCGGGAATAAGAACTGACCCAAAAGAAATCATAAAGAGTGTTGGATAATATATCGAGGTGTCATAATCTTAGCTGGGGGATTTGCGTTACTGTGTTTACCTGGACAGTGTTTGTCAGTAAAAGTCACTGGGTCAGATAATTGAGTAAAAAGAGACAGATGGTGGCAGCATTTACTGCTGATTACATGGAGGTCATAAACTGCCTTTCAGTAGCTGGGGGTGTCAGGTCCAAGGCTATTAAACTGCCAGAGCCTGAATCTTAGAGGGATGCAGCTGCACAGGCAGGAGAGTGAAGGGGTTTAAACAGTAGGCCTAGAGACTAGAGACTCCAACATCCATAGTACATGCACACAATATCTACTGTATATCTGAACAATGATGCAAACTTTCATATCTGTAACAGTGCATACAGTGTTTTTTGAAACTTTTATGTCCGTAGACTCTGCACAATCTCTATGGTGCCTTATTTTAAAGAGAGTACTTGATCTTCTCCTCACATCATTGGAGTTGGCATACTGTAGCAAGGGACATAGTTGCTGTCACTCATACAGAGTAAAATATTCCATACCAGAGGCCTCTAGGCTACAGTAAAATTGCATAGAGTGGCTGTATGTGCACAATGCAGGAAATATAAATAGTATATGCTGATGTAGGGCCATGCGCAGTGTTGTGAAATGACACGAGGACACCAGAGAAGCAATGTTCCTCTGCAAACCTGCTGGACAATGCAAAATGCATTATTCTAACAAATGGTTTATGAATTCATCTAAGATTTATGACCTCATGGTAAATATCCACATAGTCTGACTCTGCAAAACTGGAGCTGTGGAGATTTTCAGAATAAAACAAGGGCCACATTTGATTTTAACTCGCTTAGTTTTGTAGTTATCTAGATGTATTATTTACACTGCTATATTTACACCCGCTGAAGATGTAGTCATGGTAGAACAGTGTAAATATAGATTACACAAAGCATTAGCTCTAATTGAATATATTGAGGTTTACTGCATTGCGATAACCCGCTGATGTTAGATTTATATCTGTGGATAAGTCACTTTTTCATTCTACTCTGCATTCTGTTGCAGAGGCCTGCTCACCATTCATTTACATTAGTCTGGTGTATTGGCTTCCCTGGGAATGGCTGCTGTGGAAAGTGTTTACTGATCATACTGATGTATTTGTCCAGCAACTCTGCAAGACAGACAATCAATATCCCAATTACAGGTAGATTTCCATTCTTGCATTGTAGAATAGTGAACATCAGTCAATATCTTTGTCAAAATGCCAGTATGTACAAAAAGGTATTTGGTGCAGGATGTGTCCTACAGCTTTGCGGAAAGTCGAATTTGTCTTTTTCCAAGCAACAATTGTATATTAAAATAATAATTTAAAAAAAACAGACCAGTGTGGGGAAATGTAAATCACCAGATCTCCAATGTCTGATATGCAAAATTGCATCCAGTGTAGAATATTTTGGTGGTTTGGTTTTACACCACAGTGTAAAACAGGATATAAAATAGCTATAAATCTCATCGGCTCATGGTGAGGAACCTAATTAAATATCGCCACTGGATTTGAAAGTGATCTTTGGGCCGACAGCTACTTCAGTGAAATTTTTTGTTAACATTTTGAAAGATGTGGCATGTGCTGTAGACAGTGGAGACGTAGATGTACTATAAATCTTTAGGAATGCATACATACACCAGTGTTTTATTTTGTTTTACATAGTTTTACATTTTACACACACAATAAATTCATTTTTAAAACATATTACAGGATAATCTTGAAATGGTCATCATATTGAGTTCCCAGACTACTATACGATATTGCAGGATAATCTGCAATATCAAGAAGATTCAGACATAAGACATGTGGTGCATACATGGATAGTCTCAAAAATATTTCTATGGTGGATTCACTGACACAAAAACATATAATGTATGGAGACAAGCTGCACACTGCCAGTAATTTGTTTCTGTACTTGTTTTGTGTGTTACTTACTCCACAACATTACCAGATTTTGTAAAATTATTGCTATATTGTCTGTCTATAACACCATGCCTCATTATATGGCAACAGCTTGAAAAGGTTATAGTCCTGCTTGGGTGGGATTCCTGTTGCATGGTTGTTGTCACATGTTGTAAACATGAAGACAACAACCCATTGCTGCCTCCTCACAGCTGATGTCTGCCTGTTCAGCTTGACTGGCCTGTAATAAGAAGATGGAGCCCACTCTTTTTCAATTAGGATTTAACACTGAGTCAGCCAGTGGCCCTCAAGCTCAATCAAACTAGAAGCTTTGTTTACTTTCTTGCTGAATTCTAACTCAACACTATTGACACCACAGTAAAGTGAGCAGAATCATCTGTCTGTGTCCCCAAGCTCTCCAGTTGTAGGGGATAAAGAGTTCCTGCATCAGCATAATCAAGTCCCATGGCTGCTCTAGATGCTGTTAGTCCAAAATGAGCACTGTTCACAGTTCCCTGAGTCTGACCTGCCAGTGCAAGTTTAATGCTCTCCTATTCCCCATCCACTGGCATTCACAACCATTAAAATCCCATCTTGCTTAGCTAGGTGCATCGGACACTAATGGAGACTGACTCTGCCCATTTGCTTTGTGTTACCTCATTCATTTCCTCCAGCTATCACGCTTGTGTCCAAATGGAGCGCGGGCGGGGAGGAGTGCTGCTCTCAAAGTCAAGTCCCATTCATGAACCTCTGGATCATCTATGGATCAAGCGCTGTGTCCATATCTCTTCTTCTCTTCTCTCTCTCTCTCTCTCCCCCTCTCTCTCTCCTCAGGCACAGATTGGTCTCACATTAATGTTGATTAGCAGAGTGTGAAGGGAAGTGAGCAAACATCCAGAGGAGGCGCTCCTTTTGAATAAATATTTGTTGTCCTTGTTTGGATAGTGAGGAGTGCTTTCTCTCTCTCTCATACAGTTCTGTGGCTGCTCCTAATGGCTCTGTATTTGCCTCAGCTGTCTGTTTTAGCGTATCTACACAAGCTTGGTTTCTCTGTGGTAATGTGAAATATGCTCACACAGCATTTATTCTAGTTTGCTTGTTGATGCATAATTCTTATGCACTCCTCATTTATAAATCATAAGTGGGGCAGTAAGATTCACACACTGTAGATATACCTAATGCACTGCTCTATAAATGCACAATAGAAGTCTTGTTATATATTACATTTAGATATACATCATAGAACACGAGCACCCCATATTTGGTTTTCATCATCAAAACTACAGTATTGCAATCTCCCTTTTCAGGGATTGGAGAGAGACCTAATGTGCTAAACACACGCTGGTGGAGCTACTGTACATGAGCAGAGCAGGGATTGGTCAACAGCTCTGCCACTCAAACAGCAAATACTCTCTGACTTCCTCTGTCCTCCTTTCCTGGTGCAGACAGGGAGGAGGGAGGGGAATGGATCTTTTCTGTGTGAGTCGCCGGAGCTCCCTCAGCCTGCTCCTTACCACCTGTCCTTGACTTACTGTGCTCAGACGAGACTGAGTGGAAGCTGTGCTGCTTATTCCTCCCCTCAGGCACCTCTCTGTCTGTGTTTATGTGAGCAGCTGCATTTTTTCTTTTCTTTTAAATCTCTCACTCTGTGTGTGGCTGTTTCTCTCTACCTGTGGTGCTTCAGTGGAGTGGCGAGGAGAGGAACGTTTGTCCTCAGCCGGTGGAGCTCTGATGGGAGGCAGTGCTGGCTCTGGCTGGGACTGGGGATGCTGAACGGGGGGAGGGAGGGCCTGTTTGAGCTGGGACAGCAGCTCCAGCAGCAGGGGGAGTACCAGGCCGCCCTCCACTGCTTCCTCAGCTGCCTGTTGGGACTGACCCATGTGCAGAGCTTCACCTCTCTGCCCAACTGCCTACACCAGGTAAGCCTGAAGATTGGACACACACATACACTCATAACATTTGTGTGTCAATGCATGTGCATGTTCATTACATGCATGCAAAATTTGCTGTATCATGTATTTGCACAGCTGTACAGACACATTTGCATCACTTCTCCTTAAGGACATCATAAATTATCACACACCCCAGCAAACAGGACACATTCAACCTTGATATCACTAACGCCAATGTCAAATCTAACAGTCCCTCTTGTGTCCCTGTGTTGACACTGTATGATCATTTTAGTATCAGTAGGACTGATAGTGTGCATGCTGCTAACTGAGATATCGGACGCAGCTCTAATATACAATGACAGTGTTATTAGACAGCTGACATGGTTAAAAATACTTTAATATCCACTTCATGTCTGTCCCATTGTGTGTGGGCTATGTTTTGGCACTGAGTAGCCAGGCCAAAGTAGCAGATTACATACTGTGATGCTTTAAAAGGCCCTCTTACAAAGGCTAGGCTATCATTTTAATTCTGTTTAGTAGTGCCTAAAGGAATGTCCCTGATGTCCAAACAAAGCCTTTACTCCAGAACTTTGGAATGTGCGGCACGATGTTGACTAGACCAACAGTACTGCAAGGAGAGCAGAATTATTTGTTTTGACAGCCCATGACATCATGCACACACGCACACACAACCGGGAATCATGTTGGGAATGAATTATTTAATACTTAACCATGTCCCTTGGTTGTTTTTTCTGTGCTTTACAGATCGCAGAACTCTTCATCACTGAAAAGAATTGTATCCTTTACTAACTCAGGGAAAAGTCTCACTCCCCATCCCCATCCCCATCACTACAGGACTGTAAGTGTTGGCAAGCAGGCTAACTATAAAACTAGCATTCTATTTCTGTGAACATGTGAAGGGTTGTCATTGGTGTAAGCCACAGCAAATTCCAGCACAATGAAGGATGCAGGCCCTTTATTGAAAGCACTGTAAATGGAGGGGTATGAGTGGATGTCTTTGTCCCAGAATGCCATACGTATTGTGTGTAGCTCAGGCTATGTATCTGTCTCATAAGAGGATTTGTAGCCTCTTATCTCTGCACAACAGAGTGGAAGCGCACTAATTAACCTGTATCTGCACTGACTAGTCTGTGCGTCGCCACTTCACTGCTTCTATAAACTATAGTGGTATAGGACATAGAGGTAATAGAGAGGTGTTACGTTTCAGGATATATTACCTCCATGGCTCTTCTCCCCGTTACTGAGACACTCCAACACTTAACTTGCCAGCTCAGGTTATCCACCTCAGCACGGCTCTACCCCTCACTGTCCATTTTCCAAAATAGGTCGATTTGCTGAGCTTCACTTCATCAATAGCCAGCGGTGGGCCCCTTCTCAGCATGAACAAGTATCTACTTAAGAGGGTCATCTACAATGACAGGGTTAAATCTTCTGACATACAGTACATTATTACATAACATCATCAATAGTAATGGTGTTGTGTCATGTCAAGCTGTGGCATTTTATGTATGGTAGAGTTACCATGTTACATTGTTTTACATTTCGTGTAAGGTTACAGCCATGGAAATGTAACCACATACATTGGTAGTTGTTTAGTAGGTCAGCAGCAGAGAGGAGCAATTCAATTATATCATCGTGAGCAGAGATTCAAAGTATGTGGTAATTTTCTGTTAAAACGTTTCCAGAAGCTGCTTCGGTTTTTCTTTTTTGTTTTGTTTCAGATTTTTTTAATCAGTGATGACGTGGTCTTGGCAATGCAGTCCTCCAGGGAGGGAGGTGAAGGGTCAGTGTGCTCAAACTGGGGGAGGATGTGGGAACTTTGGAGTTTCACACAAATATTTACAGGGTCTCTTCACATATCTGAAACAAAACCACAAGTAGGAAAACAAAGCTGACTTTTTACATATTAAGAGTATCTTGATTTCTGGAGCACTGGCTTTATTCCAGACAAATATCCTCTATTAGGTGCAGTTGATAGTGATAGTAGCAGTGCCATGACCACTTAAAGCTTGATGTATTGTTATCAAAGCTGGCAGTTTTTCACAAGTGACCTTTGTTCAAAGCCAAAAGCTCTTTTGGCTGCTGAGTGTTTACTGATACATGGTTCTTGGAAAGTATGCTTACCCAGATCATTTTTTCCCAGATCGACATTTTTACAGTGTAAATGCAGCACAGAAAAAGCAGTAATAAATAGTCACAAGAAACTTATAAACACAAGCTAATCAATATAGTAGTATCACATTCAGTAATATATGTTCACATGATATATAATTCCAGAGGAAATCCCAGATTCATACTGGCTGGAGTTGAAAGTATACTTCATGAGTTTATTTCAGTGCACTCTTGCAGAGTTGTGTGGCACGTGTGGTCAGATGTGCCTTTGAAGGTGCCAGTGTTAATGCAAGTTCTTGTCGAGTTTCAGAGTGCAGTCCAATTACCAGTTCAGGGGAGGTTGTGTGTGTATGTCTGTGTGTATAGTGTAGCACACATTCCCTGGAGAGGATTGTGTGAAGTTCCTGTTGCGGCGTTGTTGTGGTCCAGCCCTGCTAAAAATAGCAGGCAGAAGTAGTGCTCTGACCTTTGATGATGGCTGTTCCCCTAATCCTCCCTCCCAGATGGTCCAGCTCATACTCACCTCATTCTCAGGTGACTCGCAGGAGCCGGGACAGGTATACTGCATTTCTAATCATCCTGTAATATACCTCCTGATTAGATCAAAACATCAAACCAAATTTGTGGTATTGTGTGCAGTAATAATAACGATAGGTTGCTTTGTGTTCCCTTACATTAAATTATTCAGATGTACATCCACTAATAGCTTTTTAACATCCACCCTCAGCACCCTTCATCTTTTCTGGTATGTTGTGGTGTTCATCAGAAGGAAACATTTTTAATGTTTCTGTTTGATAATATTTCCTTATGTTTAGAGCCACATGTAGAATAGAATTTAAACAGTACTGTGTCATAGTTTTTCTTTATTCTGCTGGTGACAAAATGAAGGAAACCAGCTGTTGTGGTTTTCAGTTCCAGGCTTAACTGTTCTTTAAAAGTCTAAACCTGTTGACCAACTTTCCAACCTCAGTTTAAAGCAGCAGATATTTAGTTCTATGTGAGATATATTAAAGTATAATTGGAAAATAGTGTCACCACAGTGATGAAAAGTGAAATACCCAGAATGGAATTCATAGCGTTTTACACTTGAGAGATCTGGTGTTAAGTAGGACATTTAGACAGGCAGGGCTGTGTTTATTTTAAGCATTCTTCGTCCCATTGGTCTTTAAATTCACCTGACAAGCATCAGTGGTGTCATTTTACTGTGGGACGGACTCACTCTCAGTACGCAGAATGCTTTTGACAAAGGTTCTATTTTTAGGATGCTTTTTATAGGGTGTCTTTTCATGGAATCAAAACTGGCATAAAGATTAATCAAAGGGATTCTGTACAAAACACAAAAACAAAAGATAAAAATAGACATTAAAATATGATTATGATGTGAAATGATACAATGAGGTGTGATCAGATACATCTACACAGTGAATTAGCATCTGAAACTGGTTTTGCATCACAGTTGCTCCATTTGTTATACAGTACAAAAACCACAAACCACAGATAACCGCAGAAAAACAACGATACAGACGCATCAAGATCAACAATCTGTTTTGGATTACTACACATTCTGTTTGCCTGAAGGGGTCATTCTCAAGAGAGGTGGAAAAAAAAAAGAAAAACAATGATGGGGTGGGCAACGAGGCTGTTTTTAACTTCAACAACTGACTAATCCCGGTGACAACTGAGACTGATCCTTCACCCATATAAACAGATGGGAAGGCCCTGCAGTTCATCCAGGCTGAAAAAATGTTCTATGAGGTGGCATTGATCGAGCTCACAGCTCTTCAGGGCAGCACAGGCAAGTACTTTTGACATTAAGATATCCATCAATACTTCTGGGAATATACTTTAAGTGCAGTCAGTCATCTACTTTGACTTTTGATATTTAGATTTTAGATTTTTTAGAAATGTTTGTGTTTTGTTTATTCTGTTGATTCCAGTTAATTGACTGTACAGTTCTTTCTATAGAAATCATCAAGAAATTATTGATAAGATAATAGAAGTTAATCATAAGACAATTGTGTGTAATCAGATGTTATTTTTCATTTCATTTTGAGGCTGTTAATAAAGTTTGTAGTGGCCACCTCTACACATGGACTTGTGTGTGTGTGTGTGCATCTACAAATTAACCTTTAAATCCTTAAAACCTTTAAATTCTATATACAGATTATTACACCATGTGTTTCTGTTACACCCCAAAAACTCTGTTCTGGTAACTCATTAAACCAACATGAAAATGATGCCCCATTTTGGTTTCTTTGTTTACAATATGCCTGGTGGAGTGTTGAGTGAGCACACACACGGCAAGGCCGCTCATTCATCACCTGCTGCTGCTCCAGACGTCTGCTTCTTCCTCTCTGTCTGCTGCTGAGGCAGCAGCGCAGTGTAGCGTGCTGGGCACAGTGGAGGAGATCTGGGACAGACGTAGTAGAAGACAAATGGCCACACTTTGCTCATTAGGAGCTGTGTGTCGCTATACAATACTGAAGCCCCTGATTCAGCACTCACTTGGATTGAATGCTTGACTTCTCCAGGGGCAAAGCTGGCACTATAGCTGCAGCTCACAAGCTTTCTTTCTCCCCTGTGTTTTTTTCAAATGTACCCATCTCAGTATTTTCCCACTGACAGCTAACATAATTGTCACTTTGTGGTTTTTGTAATGCAAACACCTGTTACAATGATTTATTTGCACTTGCTCGTGGAATGGATTACAAGCCAAACTCATTTCCACCCCCACTCATGTATGTCTGTGGTGTGTACAGTACATACTGTATGTTTGTGGTTTGCCACAGTGTGCATGCGTCTGTTCCAGTGGGCGTGGTGAATGTGTTGTTTGACTCCCTTATCCACTCTGTCATGCCCTTATCTCTGTTCTCGTGTCTCCAGTCCTCAGTTGGCTCCACTCTGCTGTTCAGGCTTAAAGTCCGCAGCAGTGCCAGACAGCCTAATAGCCAGACTGGCCAGGCTTTTCTGGGCTTTATTTTTCAAACTCTGTGCAGTGGTAGAGACGGAAAGAGAGCAAAGGACAGCAAAGAGACAGGGATAGATAGACGAGCAGAGGGAAAGAGTGTGTTTGTTGGCAAGCCGACTGTGATTCCATGCCCTGTGTTTGTGTAACAGGGCCTCAGGAGGAGGCTACGCTGGGCTCCGCAGGATGGACAACCCCAGAGGAGCTTTCGGAGCAGGCCTCCCAGGCACAGCACCTCGAACGGCTGGCCCAGCTGTGCATCATGAGCAAACAGTAGGTAAAACTGTGTCCTGCTGTAGCTACTGTTGTGGTGTAATTAATGGGGCATTACATGTTCTGATAGTTTAAGGCCCCAGTGGGCTCATAGTGAGTGAATTTATAGTAAAATAAAGTCACTTTTATGACTGTTTTATCACCAGTTTTGTACACAGTTAAAATACTATATGCTCTTATACACATCTATGGTGTATGTGTATGTGTAAGTGTAGGTCTGTGTGCGTGTGTGTGTGAACACACACAGGTTTTATTTGAGCCTTCACTTCACAGAGCTGACGTAAAAATGGTGCTGATTCAGTGGGAGCAAAGCAAACAATGCATTTGCGTTTGTTACTGTTATCAGTTTTATTACATGAGGAGCAGCTTAGAGCAATAAAAAGCTCATTTGTTTATCAAGTAAAACGCTTGACTTAGTTTGTAAGATCAAACTGAAATAATTTTGAGATAAATAATTTACTTCAAGATCCCTATAATGAATATTTGGCTTGCAACTGTAAATTTCTGTGACCGTTTAAAAAAAAAAAAACACTTTCAGGAATGGATTACTTTTATCTTTGCTTTTATTAACATGTCATAGTTATGTGTAATTTATAAAAGCTCAGGACAGTCATTGATGGTTGTACGCTGCATGGCAAAAAAAACATTTGCATATCCATGTCATCTTGCACGTATACACATTCGTTCTGGAACGGAAATTTTTCGAACCAGATAAACTCCAGCTCCAAGTCTTTTTTAGCAAGAGTTGAATTTCCCTGTAGATGTGGAGAAAAGAGACACCGCACTCTACGTGAGTGTTACAGGAGGAACACCTTAACTGGATCTGGTGGCTCCTGTTGCAGGGGTACTTTGTTAGACCGTAGCATGTGCCCATTTTATGTGCCTCTGTTGTCATTGTTTGGATTAGGCCATTTAACCTGATTGCCAGAAAGGGTGACGTGGGGTGGAAGGTTTGCTCAGTCGAGCGCTGGTGACGTGCTTCATTAATGCAAGGAACATACGGTAGTTAAACTTAAATGAGATTGTACTGATTGTGCATGATTGTACCCAGAGGTTTGGGTTTCTGGCTAAGCAGGACTTTCTGCTCTTTGTTTTTTTTCTTGCAGACCTCAATCATAAGCCTAAAGTCCTATTTTTCTTTCTTGTTCACAGGAAGTTGTAATACTTCCTGAATCATAGGAAGTCCTTTGAGCCGGTGAAGGGCTTTTTCTGTTTTTGCCTATCAGATGTCCCCTGAAAAGGACCTTCTAAAGTAGTGCAAACTGACACCTGGCCATTACTAATTGAAGGGAAGTGTGGGTTTTGAACAGCGGAGCTGACATCTGTCACACTAAACAGTGCTTGCTCTACATCTATAGGCACACGTGAAGGTGTGAGGGTGATGAATGTCCTTGGCTGACTTTCCAAGGCAGATATGAGCGGAACAGCTGGCAGATCCTCAGTGAACCACATCATGTTCACCCAGCTTAGCACTACGCAGAAGAGTGGTAGAAGGGCACAAGTCAGTAAACCAACCTGTAAGCGCCATGCCTTCTGTAATTCACCCTGGAGAATAGAAAGGGGTAGTCAGTGCTGGCAGAAATAGAAGGTTTCCACTTCCTCCATGAGGCGCTTGAGCACCTGCAGCCCTGTTCTGTGTCTAATCACAGCACACGTATGTTTGGATTTCTCTTGCTGCTGTGCTCCACTGAAACAGATATGCTGACCTGACAATGCAACATGCACCACTGCATTTGATTAAGGTCAGGCATTTGTTGTTGTCTTTGAAAATATTTGTGTTTAAATGTAGGAACAATGTGTAGAGGTAGATTTCATCAGATATTTCTGTCTGTACGAGACTTGTTTTTTTTTAGCCAGTACAAAATGTTTTACTCCAGTGCCACAGACACAAAGTGACAGAACATGCACTTGTTTAATAGTGCCATTTTCCTTTCCCTTTCCTTGCAGGCCTCATCTGGCTCTAGAATACAGCGGTAAGGTACGTACATTTCATCATCCTCTTTGTGTCCTTTTTAGATTTTTTGGCACCCCTGCAGTGGTCGAATGTAACTAAGTATGTTAATTTAAGTATCTATATACTTCTACTCCGTTAACATTCTGGAGGCCATTATTGTACTTTTTATGTTGCTACCTTTATTTGACAATATTAGTTACTAATTTCTTTGCAGATTCAGATTAATAATACAAAATGTAAATCAACTAATAAATGGTGGTATATTATTAGATCAAGGTACCCAGTAGTATATGAAGTGATTAAAATTCCACCTTTACCTGCTGCAACATTGCAAGTGATAAACACATCAATGCATCCTGAATTATAATCCAATGATATCATTTATGATTCTGGGATTATCCATTCTGGATAATGAGTACTTTTGCTTCTAGTAATTTAAGTTTGCTTTGATGCTAGTATTTTTGTACTCATAAGTAAGATTTTAAATGCAGGACTTGTAACAGAGTCTACTCTGTGATATTTTGTGCTTTTTTTTTTTAAGTAAAAGATCTGAGTACTTCTTCCGCCACTGCATTCATGCGTCAACTTCAAATTAATTCTGTCTGTTTATTCATCTTTCAGGCAACAAAGATCCACCAGAGGGCCTTTGGAAATGACCACCCCATTACAGCCAGAAGCCTGGAGCTTATGGCCACCGTCTATGCTGAAATTGGCAAGACTGAATATTCAGGTAAACACTCACCTACGATGACACAGTAAACACTAATGGCATCCTGACATGATGTCGACAGAGGAGCTTACTTTATGGAGATTAGTCGACAGTGAAAAACAAACATGGTTGTATGACTCTATAAGCAAACATGGAGGACACCTCTCTCAGCTGTATATAATTTAACACTGCTAACGATCAGTCTGAAGCATGAGGGTGGAGCCTTTCATATCTTGTGAGGCATGACAATACCAGAAAAGTGACGTTAATCTCAAGAACAAGTTCTTCCTCTCTGCAGCACACAGCATAGTGTGGATGTGGTTTAAAGCAGTTCATTTAGCCTTCAAACTGTGTCACCATGTGAAAATGTTAAATTAATAAACACTTGCAGTCGTGCTGGACACGGTAGTGCTTTTATGCAGAGCAAAAAAAGAAAAAAAGAACAGCTTTGTGACAGTTTAAGGGTACAGTTTTGTTGTACAGGATGTATGCTTGGCTTGCATTAAGGAGGAACAGAACTCTCTGCCCGATTCTGAATCCTGCATTTTTGTGAAGACTGCTGTGGTGTTAAAAGCAATAGAAACCAGCTTTGTTGTTGAGTCAGCTTTCAGAAGAAGCGGTGCTGAACAGGGCCAGCTATGTAAAGACAGAAGTGTGCAGCAGATTTACAACAGTCCTTGTTGTTCACCTTAGATGGTCTTAAACATGTTTGGTGAAGTGGTGAAAAAGTGCAGGGTCAGAGAGCGGTCGTAGTTGTTATTGCACATCAGATTGCACAGTCTGTGTGGACTTTTTTTGACCTTTTATTCTGTATTGTACACAGTGGAATTCTCTTTGACCCACAGTGAAACGTGTTTTCTTATCCCCTACTACTCACTGTAAACTGGATCAGTCACCCTCCCTCAGTTAAAATCCTATTTACATGTATATGACAGATGAGTTAGAGTATGTCAACTGTAGTTGGACAGCAGTATGTGGTTTATTTTTTTGTTTTGAAACTACTAACTTCTTAAGGAATGTATAAATAGAATGTGTAAATGTCCCAATAAATTCCACATTATTCACCAAATAATGGTAAGAAATAACTCTATACAGGTGGCAGCTCAGCACAGCACAAGGGAGGAAGGCTGGAATAAAATTTACTCCTCTTCCACTCTTCCAAAAATTTCTGACTACTCACATTTTAGCAAAAAGAAAAAGTCCATAACCTTTTTGGGCCTGCTCTTGCCTCTGAAATTTGCACATAGATTGAGCATATTTATTTCATTATCATCTCTATTCAGTCTTAAAGGTTACTATTTTTTCTTTGCCCCAGCCTGTATGCCAGAAATTGATTCAGCAAGAAAATTCCCATGTCGGTCAAAGATTTAAAAAGTTAACGAACAACGTCTGTCAGGGTCTTTCTCCTTTAATCAATTATTCTCCAAAGAAGCTGTTTAGTTGTAAATGACCCAGAACAGTAATAGACTGACTTATCACTTGATTAAATCACTGATCAGCCTGGCAAGTGACAAATTCATCAGACTAGGCTGTACTCTACCTGGTGCTGACAGGGTTAACACTGGCCTCTTGTCTCTAACTTATTTGCATGTTAAACTTTGTATGTTTAACTTCACCTCTTTGCTGTAGAACAGACTGCAGACTTCAGTGTGAAGCAGCACTTGATCACTGCTCATGTATGGTCATGGTTCTCTTACTAGACTCCCTGGGTCAGTGTGTGTCTGCACTGTCCAAACGCTTCGCTGCTGCAGAGTCCATCAGAGACTCAACAGTCAACTGTCTTCCTCATTCCCACCGGGAGAAACACTCAGAGGTCCGCCACAGAAAGGACACCCATCACCAACAGGAGGACACACAAAAACCTAAGGTAGTGTTGACAATACCTGCAGGCATCTTCATCGATGTTACTCTGGATACAAGCTCTTTCTTTGCCTTCAAGATATTTTCTGTCAGTCTCAGAAATGTATTACATTATACTAATCCTGAACTGTGTCTAATGCAGGTAACCAATGGCAAAGTCCCCACTTCCATTCTAAAGAGGCCAAGTCCCAACTACGGGTCAGACACAGAACCCAACCACAGACGGAAAGGCGAACGGAGGGTTCGATTCAGGGAGCCAGAGACCACAGTACATGGTGAGAAAACAAACAAGTTTGCAAACAGTTTGTATTGAGACCAGCCTGCTCAGTCACAGACGATCAAATGTGTTTGTACAACAAGAGAGAACAAGAGGGCCCTCAACCCATATGTAATATGTGTACGCCTTGCACTTAGTAAGAAGGAGGAAAAACAAAATGAATTGAAACATCCTGAGATTGCATCATAACACACTGTTGTCCTTGGGGGAATTCTCTACTATTTAAAAATAATGTAACACCAAGAGACTTCCAAACATGAGCAAGTGATTTACTCTTTGGTAATTAATTATGCATGCAAATGAGGCACCATGGAGTCTGTTCCTGAGAGATAGTAGAGTCTACAAGGGCACAGCAGCGTGTTGGTGGCTGCTGCACATCACACAGGTTGGCTCTTGTTGACTGACTGGCCTCTTTTCTGTCGGCTTCACAGACATTCCTTACTGTGACTGTTTAGGTGGTAAGTCTATCTGAAAGAATCACTAATATGCATGAGAGAGTGACAACAACACTTCACTTTTATTAGAAAAAATCTATTGGATGTAAATACGTGTATAGCTATGTGTTAGGTAAAAGATGTAAATTAAATGTCACTTTTGATTAACTTCGTTGCCTGAAATGCAAAATGGAGTTAGGCCTTTCACTGTCACCCCCTTTTTTAACAATGTTTGAAACACAGAAAGCACAGTTTGTGTGGCACTACACTGTATATATGTATGAAATCCTTCATCAAAACCTTCCCTCTTGAGCACTTTACTTTGTCAGGTCAAAAGGAAATAGAGCATTTGGTGCATGTGACAATTCAAATGCTCATTTACAAACCAAAATTGTGAAAAAAACAAAAATGGTCTTGGTTTTATGTTTCCAGCCTATGAGACGACACCGTCCCGCCCCCACCTCGCTCTGTTCACTTGCCTCTTCCTGCTGATGTCATTCCTTGGTGTGGCCATGTACTGCACAGACCGCCGGCGCCCACAGCGAGTGTGCGAGGAGCTGGAAGCTGCTTTGGCTGTCTACCTGCTGCACATGAAACAGCTTCTGTGGGGATGTTGGATATGGCTGACCATGCAGTGACTGAAACCAACCACAGGTGGAGACATGGAGCCTCCTTTATTGTTTTTTTCAGACCCCTCTTTTATCCTATCTTGGAAGGAGTCCAGGCCTACAAACACCTCAGCCATTTGGCAAGGCTCTGTACACTGTCTGTGGTGTTGAACCACTCTCACAGTGAAAAAGGGAAAAATGTGTAATCCCAGAAATATGTAGCTTCCATGTCTGTATGTATATATGTAATAAGGTGGTGGGCATGCCACTCCTTATTTAAGTTGTAATGATTTTGCACATCTGCAATGTTGATGTTCACATATAACGCTCACTTAATCACCACAACCATTTGATTTTTCAGGTCATGTCACAGTCTACTCTATGTGAGTGAATGTTACCATGGAATGCAAACATTTATTTTATTACCGTACATGATTTGTGTATTTCAGATATTACACAGAACTGAATGTGTATATATGGTTCAATATATAAGGACTATCACAATATTCAGCCTTGTAATTGCACATAAATGAATGTAGAGATGTTTGGAAACAGCTTTGATTTGTGAGGAGGAGGAGAGCACAAATGTGCAAACTGTTCGATAATGAGATAGAAAACAACAGGGCTGCATCCCTTCACAGTACCAGGTTGAATGACTAACAGATGAAAACACCTCTTTCTTTACAGACTGTCTGCTCTTCAGCTGATCCCTAGCTCAGCTGAAGAGGAAATTTGCAGCACAATGTTATCAATTCTCTCTCTTTATCTATCATCAAAGAGAATATACTCAAACTGAATGAATGCTAATGCTTTTGACAGTGTTCCTCTTTATAACCGCTTGAATCTCACAAAATATCCTTTATCTAAATGTTATTTATTCTTCTATACTGTATATCTGCATCTGCGCAAATATCCAACTTTCAATTATTTTAAATTTTTTAACTTTTTGTTACCAGTTACATTTCTATTTAAAAACAATAATATTCAGGTTTTAACCGTGATGTCAGATGCTCATCAAGCTTTGGACACATGTATGGATGGGTGTGGGCTCAACAGATATTTGCAATACATAAAATTCCTTATATCAAGTTCATAACTACTAATATGAGGCCAAACACAGAAACATAACAGAATCAGATACTGTATGTTATTGTATGAGTCCCTTTATCAAATGAAGCAAATATAATTCAAACAGCCAAACCACCACACAAATGGATTATAGGAATCAAAGGGCACAGTGATGCACATTCCACAAACCTCTCATTATGAGCAATAACACACATCACATAGTTTCCAGTAAAACGTTGTTCTTTATATAACAGGTTTCAGGGAACTCAAAAGCAAAGGATTTTGGGGGTTTCACATTTGAATGTCAAAGCAATATAAGGCTAATAACGCCTGTATGGAAGAAAGAAATACTCTCCACTCTGTACTGTCAAATTAAATTGTCATTAGCAATAAAACAATACCCAGTGAACTCATGTCCTGTATATGCACATTTAGCTTAGAAGCTGCATTTCACGGCTGTCCAAACATTTACGGTCACTTTGAAAGAAGTGCCTTTATGGAGGGTTTTCTCAGTTCCTACCGTTTTATGATTTCAGTTGTTTTGAATAAAACTGTCATTGCCTATCAAAGTCAAGCAAGTGATTTGCTTTTTTCCTGTAATCTCTGACAGTAAGTGAGTGTGTGTGTGATGTGTATGTAACAGGGAGAGAGATGCATGCAGGTACATTTGTGCGTCTATTCACAGTAACACAGTATATTGGTTTGTAGCCTATAAAGTGAAGCCTGAGTTACTACTGTATATGGAACAAAATAGGATTTGTTTTTATCTCACACAGATTGCTAAAAGCATTTTTGGACTGGCTGCCTGATACATGAATGTTCTGAACTACGATTTGTTACTTTTAAATAAAAACAAAAAAAAACACCTTTTGTAACTGCTGATAAAAGTGTGAATACACTGCAAAAACACACATAATTTTGCTTTGCTGCAGCATGCAAAGAATTCTCACTTCATCAAGTAGTTTGCAGTGTGCATCCTACCAGAAAGAAGCCTGCTTTAAGGAACACATTTATTGGTGTATAAAACAAAAGAACATCCCTTTACATCTAAAAACCACCACCCCATTACTTTGTCATGCATTAGGTCCATGCAGAAGTTTCACAAAGACAACATGATCCATCGGCCAAATCTGTCTGAGCCATTCATACTGCGTTTAAAAAAAGGGGTGTGTATTTCCATTCAATGGTATCAACACTAGTTGAACTGAACTATGGTTGTGTGTGCTGAAGAGGAATGCACACAATGATGAATAAACTCAACAAAGCAGGACTCTTCAAGGATTTTTTTGAGGGGAAAATAATTACCTTTAGAGAACAAAGCTAAAACCTTTCGTTTGATTCAATCCGTGGTCAATGAGAGCAAAAGCCAATTCATTTTGATTGTCTACATAGGCAAACATTGGTGTTTCTCATGGCAGGTGAGAGGACTGTACGGTTGAGTGTGAGTGTGTATGTTTGTGCGTCCGCCAGTTTCTAGATCAGGCCGGTCTTGAGGTCAGAGTTGCGGCGCGAGGAGCGGCCAAGCAGCAGGTCCTTCTCATGGATCAGGCTGTCCAGCAGGTCCTCTTGTCTGTAGTTGTGGTAGACCTTCAGGAAAGCCATCACTGCGATCCCAAGCCAGGTGAGCCAGGCAGCCCACAAGCCAAACTGCAGGAAGAGACATGATTGTAAACATGATTCGTTCATGATTTTGTTAAATGGCCTGGATGATATCAACAATAAAACAGTCTCACCTGAGCTATAGCAAATTGGTCATAGAAAGCCGAGTTGTCCAGCCCAAGTTCTAGATCAGTGTCCTGCAGGTCCTCACAGCTAAAACATGACACACATAAGCTGGTATTTAGGAGGACCGCTGTGCAGTTTAATAATAATAAGAGTCTGAAAAGTTTGTGTGTTGCCCTCTCACCTGCTAGGCATGGTCCCACTCTCTGTGATGGAGTCGCACCACATGTTGAAACCCACACTGACAATGGTGCTGGACAGGAAGACTGTGAACACCACTAGGGAGCTGATCAGCAGGTTGAGGAATGCGTTGAAGATGGAGCTGCAGGCAGGTAGAAGAGGATAAAAAAAATTGCAATCTCTGCTTAATGTTTAAATAAATCCTTTTTTTTTTCTGGATCATGTCAGCCTATAAAACTGAAACACAGTCAGGTCTGTCACACAGCATGATTTAGGTTTCTGTGATGGAAATGCTGTGAATATGTAAGCCACAGTATGATTCTGATTTTTCAAAGCTTACACAAGTGTATTCCCTCCATCTTTACAATGGAGGACGACAGTGACGAATCGTTTTTATAGGCTCATTCTATGGCTTTTATCATCATCTCATCCATTACATGCAGTCTATATGATTCTTATCAGAATATAGCGCACATATAGGGCGTGAGAGATGGATAGAAAAAACACATTTACATTGAGACGTTAAACCTGAGTCTGAGCCTTTTTATGGTGCTGGTATTGAATTGTGTTGAACGAGCACAAGTGAAATGTCACTCACTCGTCGTGTCCTTTGCACAGAAAAAACAGCAGCCTCCATGCCTGCACTGCGGACAGGATGAGGGACGCTATCCCGACAAAAGTGATGAAGCTGCAGGAGGACTCGGGTCCCCACTCCTCCACGATGAAGCGCTGCTTCGACACAGTGATGTTCTCATTTTGCCACATACCCCGCGTGAAGAGCAGGCATTTCCCCCCGAAATCCTCCGTGTTCTCCGACAGAGGCACCACGGCGATGAAACCGAATACGAAGGCTAAGAAATAAAGGATGCATTGGGCGAAAATTAAATTATCGAGGGCCATTTTTCTGCCTCACTCTTCTGCTCTGCGTCCTGGAGAAACTGCGGCTGCGCAGTGGAGGCAGCGATGAGCGGAGGCGCAGCATCCGACTACGCGCTCTGCTGCAAATTAATGAGCAGGCAGAGGCCTTCAGGGCTTTCCATCTTATCTACATCCAAACTGTGAAGATGTTGTTCTTCACTGGTGTTCTCATTTGCGAGCATTTAAAGCAACATAAAATAACAGATTTAACATTTTTGATGCTTCACTGCCTTGTAATCAGATAAATGGTGCTTCTTTCATTCCCACTCTGCACCCTGTACATCTTTCTTAACTATGTATCTCTGAACTCCGGGTACAAGAAGTGTGTGACGCTTTACAGCATTAAGTCACACACCACCAACTATTTCACTGATTTTCGTAAAATTGGGCATCAACTCTGTGATTTACAGAGTTTCCTGAAGTAAACAGCTGCAAACTATTGCTGCTGTTAGCTAATGTTAGCTCAGTTTGTTAGCCAGGCTGCTCGGACTGAGCTCTGAGCACCAGAGGAGTGTTTGTGTTTGTACCACAGGCATTTTGGACCACCAGGAAGAGGAGTTTATCAGGCCCTGGGCATGGGGGAATACAGACGAGGAGCGGAGCCGGTGTCATGGCAGAACAGGAGCCAGGTGAGCGGGCAATGTAACTGGGCTCAACAGCTTCTATGGACATAATCACAGAGAATAAAGGTGAAATTAACTGGGGAAGCTAAGAAGATAAAAATGACAGAGTGACCTGTCAAGAGGCCACTGGACAAGAGTAAATCTGGGACTGACATAGGGAAATAGTGAAATAAAGTTTATAGTTTATAGTGAAATAAAAGGCTGAAAGACTGATGCCAAGTTCTTGTTCTTGTTCTTGTTTGGACTAGTAAGTAATATTAGCAGGCTGCAATGTCTTGTGTTGCACCTGCTTGATGTTTGAGTGAGTTACCAAAGTTGTTGACTCACTAGTTTTTGATCATGAGTAATACGATTATAATAAATGCATGTATACAACTGTCCATATTTGCGACAGTGTTACTGCACTTAAGGACAATTCATAGATTTGAAAAACATTAGCCTGCACAGCAAGTTTAGGCATTAATGCAAATACCTTATAAACAAAACAAGAGAATGTTTTCTCATATACTGTTGCTGCAACTCTCCAATAATGTTCTTTCAGTGGGTTAAATGAAATCATGCCCTTGTATGCAGACATACATTTTGTACACACACATAAAGCTGCGCACTCACAAATTACAGTAATGGTTTGTTTATACATGGTGACAGTCCTTAAGGAAGGGCAGGTAGCTGTCACAGCCATCTGATATGCTTCACTGAGCCCATCTGGTGAGCTGGCCAAGGTGTCTTTCAACCTCCCTCGGCCACCCAACCTTGGTGCCGCTCACAGTGCCCTCCAGTGGCCAATGCAGCTGCATAGTCAGACCCCTCCGTTCCATGTTCCAAGTTGATCATTGCCTTAATGTACAGTCTACAGATACACAATATTGCAAATTGTTAAGTAAGTTAAAGGTAAGAAAAGACTTCTGGTTAATTGGCCCAAGAAATGATTTGATTTTGATTAGAAAATGTAAAAATCTCCATTTATGGTGGTTTAGTGGAACAGCAAAATGAACAGCTTTTCTAGTGGCTGACATCAAGTCCTTTTCCCTTTCCTTGGAAATATCCAACACAAAGACAAGTATTTATACGAGAGCTTTCCAGACATCAGACGGCTATTTGTATCCATCATACAAACTGCAGCATTTTGCATCCTCTCCGTTGCACATGATTTATGTGTCATTTTGCTGCAGCACAGCACTCTGATTTCCATGACGTTATCAGCTCTCAGATTAGCTACATTAACTAGCTTGAGTTATTGGGTGCGTGCTAATGTGTGTGTGTGGTCTTGGCCTGAAAGTTGATTTCATTCTAACATTCAGAGTCGGTTTGCCTTTTAGAATCATTAGCTATTGTTACTTGTGTTTCATGCTCCGTGGGCTTTTTTTTTTTTAGCTCTGGCAGATCTTTATCTGGTGCGTTATAAATTCTCCAGATTACTATTTGCTGTAATAAATCATTTTGCAGTTTAAACCCTTCTGTTGTGATACATTATTGCCGGGGAGGTGTACTGCTTGTAAAATAGAATTCTCTACATTTTTTCTAAAAAAAATCAGAGCACAGAACAGCAAAAGGACCTCAGACGTCATCTGGTATCAGATGTGCTGCCACACCTGCAAGGTCATAAGGAAAGGCCTAACAACTCTATAAGACATCCCTCCCTTATACAAACAGGAGATTACACGCACATCCACACACACAACTCCAAACCACACTTTTAAATAATACAGCATGTGTGGGCTCATGAACTGGGCACCCAGGGGAGACCCAGAGCAGAAGTGTGTCAAGCTGAAATATGTGTTAAGTTATTCACCCCTAGAACAAGCCACAGAGGAAGGGAAGAAGAGAGGGAGGGAGGGAAGGAGGGAGGGAGGTAGGGAGGGAGGAGGATGCTAACCCAAATGCAGTCCCTGGGCTCTGTGCAAATATGGGGAGCGATGGGCAGCAGAAAGCAATGGGAGGTCATCCATTTTTCATGAGATGCAATGGCAGCAAAGCAAACATCCTTTTTTTTTTCAAGAAGAAAAATCTAAAGTGCAGAATCATTTTCAAGGACACCATCACTTCATTTTAAATGCAGTACATTTATGCTTTAAGTGGATGAACATTCATCCTTGTAATGTTGACCAGATAATAAAAATACACAATAACAGCTATTTCTACTGGAGTTTTAAATTAGCAAATTATTCAATAATGTATGTCTATCAATAATTCCTGAGAAATTCATTATTGAGTGAGTGTTTCTGACATGTGGTATTACAGTGGAAGAAAAAGGGCGTGGTAGGACAATATCATGGGTGGGAAAGGCCGCTGACAAAAGCAGCTTTGGCAGCAGCCGTCAGAACAATCTGACCGGGTGATTGATGAGGACACGGAGATGGATCGTGTCAAGGTGAAAAGTCTGTGTACTGATCATCAAGTCAGTCTTATGGTCAGGTGTGAGTTAATTCTCATAGTATTGTTTTACACTTATTTATTTATTTGATCAAATGTCTTTCTGAATCAACAGAAAGATGCATCATGTTGAAAGACAAAAATATGCTTTCTCATTCAGTTCAGTCCTCCATGTGCTGCACTTTGTGTCAAAAATGTACTAAATCTTCAGGCTCTCTTGACTCGTTTTCCTTTCCGTGAACGTGTTCTCCCACTTCTTATGGCACCTTGTGAACCCCTCCCAAAACTACTCCAACCTGCGGGCTCCTCTTTGTCTGTCTGTAACACAAAACAACAGCAAAAACAGACACAATTACAGCCTCATATCCTGGGCAGTGATGTGGAGGGCCTGATGAAATATCCTGTACCCATTAATCTTTCCCCAGGGGGTGCAGGAGACTGGGAACACTGATTAAATGCCCCTAATAGAGGCCATTCGTCTCCCCTTGAATCTCGAATGTTTTAACATGCGACATCACCACACTACACTACGACTCCCTGCCTCTCTCTCTCTGCAAATATTGGCATTTTCATAAAGACAGCTAAGTCGATAACATTTCATTTTGCGATATCTTTTAAAGCGGGCATGATCTCTTTTTGATCGATGACTTTGTTTTCACCACAGTGAATATCTCATTTATAACCATGCCACAATAACCATCATAAACATTCATGCATGAGGTCAAATGGGACAAGATCAAAATTTATAGTTTGCACTAATAACTATCTTTAATATCCTGATTTCCATATCTTTAGCCACTCTGGCATTAAATTGAATGATCAGCCATTAAGGGTTTGTCTTAAACTAATTTCCACACATTAGTCATTAATATCCCTCTATTAAGCAAATCCTATGCAGTATTGTTTCTGGCATGATGAACAATTAGATAACACTAACAGCACTTCTTTCAAAACAACCCCCTGGAAGCACCCACTCACACTGTGACTGCACATTAATGAATGTAATGTATCCACGTAATGCATGCACGGTACAACCAAATAGATTTTCCATGATAGACACACACACTGTTTGTACAGTATAGACTACTCAGGCCCAAAGTATAATCATCATAAATTAACATGGCCTAATTATGTTTCACCTGCCAAGCTCCATATGGTCCCCAATTCTGAACAAAATAATTAGCCAACTGCATCCCAATTAAACAATTATCCAATGAAACCTCTGTAAAACAATTACCTGGTCATATCCGTGCAATGATATTACGGAGTTTAGCAGTGTAAGGTTCAGGCTGATGCACAAGAAAGCAGTAAAATTATGCAATATAAAAAGGTGACTACATCAGCATTAAGAGTGTGTTTTTGACAAATAAATAATAGCTACATTCTGTGCACTTTTGGCTCTGTACTTGAATACAAATGATTCACATCCCCCGAAACACTGCCTTCATATTTGTAAAATGACATCATTGTAGGCTTAGATCTTAAAAGCAATTGTGTTTATGCTGGAGGACAGGAGAAAAAGGGATGAAGGGTAGTAAAGAGGGCACCTGCTGGGTTGTGATGAAGCAAAATCCTCTGGGACCAAAAATGAGATCATCCAAATCAGAGACGCTGTCAAGCTTCTTAATTGGAACAATAGTGACCCCTACTGATCAGACAGGCTTTCACTGACTTACACCACAGCTTCAATGTACCTGTTTGTCATCTCTGTTGTCTTCTTTTTGCTTCGCAGTAAAGTCCATAAAGCTGACCAGACTGTAGGAATATGGTTGGCTCAGTACAAGAGAAGGTCGCTTATTATCTGTGAATGAACAAAAACAAAACCGTAAATAAGAATTGTCAGAATTTCTTTGTTGTTGTAAGTATCCATTGCTGGAAACGGAAATGGTTGTTTGGGAAAAATATGATGCTATGCTTTTAATTTTATGCAACATTGCTCCACTGTCTTTAACCCTTGTCCCAGTGACAAGGTTGGGGCATCAGTGTGGGGCAATAGGCCGTAGATCCCTGAGGCCCAGCGGTGATCAACGCAACTCAGCAGATGGAGGGAGGTCTGCTTGCTGTGGTAGACAGTGCACCTTCCACCATAGGAAGCATGGGGGAGGGAGGAAGAGGGGGTTGTTTTATGGATGACTGACTGCTGCAGCAAGGTTAAGGGAACCAATCTCTGACACTTCACTTCCTCACCAGTCTCCTTCCCTTAGTAGCAAAGACCCCCCACCTTTACTACATGTATCTGTGTCCTGCACCCTGCAGTGGATAGCAGCACCTCTGACATTTAATTATGCTTGGCCAAAACACACATACAGAGATTATTTGGCCTTAGACCGTTGATAGCAATAAGACAAATTTGTTCAATATGCATATTGCTATTGACTGTTTGGAATTTTTTTTGGAGCACATATTTCATTACCATATATTTGCATAGGTTTGCTAAATTCTTCACCTGGTGTGATACCTGCTCCAGGCTCTGTAGCACAGTCCTGTTTCCACCAGCTGCCCACTTTGCAATGCTGGAGGCAGGCTGAGGTGCTCTGGACACAGGGTTCATCCGTCGTTAATTGGGCTTTCAGGGAGCTCTCATTGGTGGTGTCAGAGGGAGCAGAGGTGGTTTTGATGTTGTAGGTGAAGCTGGAGGTCAGAGAGCCACCGAAGATCTGCTGTGTGGAGCTGCACATGGGAGGGAGGAGGGAGATGTCCCACTGATCCATCCCTGCCGAGGCCCTTGTGCTGCTGGCTACAGGATCCTCTGACAGAAGGCTTTGGTGAGGGTCATTCAGTAGGTCCTGAATCGTTTCAGACATGGCACCGGAAAAACCTTGACTGAAGCATCCCACTGTGTCCTCTTGCTGGCGATGCTCATATGTTTTCTGTGCACATACAGTGAAAACATGTGAAAAGTCCAATTTTGAAAACAGGTACTGTGAATAATAAACCTACAGTGTGTGTTTTTTAGAGATACTGCATACCTGATCAGGTTCTTCCGGGAAACAGCTAAATGTGTCTGCCTCACTTAAACTGAAAATCTCATATGGGATGCAATCTGATTGGTTCAGTGACACTGCAGAGCTCCACAGATCGGTGACATCTGGGGGGCCGTGAACGATTTCTTCAGACACTCCTCTACAGCAGGCCATTTTCTCTGCAGATGAAAGTTCATGCAGTGATGTGAACATTCAGTAGACCACATTTCAGGCTGATAATTTTGTCACTCCAGCTGGATGCACCAACACACCATCATCAGGTGAGAGAAAGCGGTGAGTCTCCACCTGGGGCTCACAGGGGGAGGGCACAGATTGGCTGTCCTCATTGCTGTTGAGCGAAAGAGGAAGAATTATTCTGAAAATGAACCACACAAGATGATCCCTCAGTTTCAATCATTGACAGTATTCGCCGTAAATATAGTGTAGATAAAATGACTTCTGACCTCTTGGTCACAGGAAGGGTTTTATTCATGGAAGGTTCTGCATCAACAAGAAAATCCTCGCTTGAGAAAACATCTGCAACATTTTCTTCTTCTTTTAGAAAAGAGTTACAATTTGTCTTTATCACTCTGCCTTTTAATGGGAATGGTGTGCAAATGAAAACCAACACAAAGCTTACCCTTTACAGAACCGACCAGCTCCACCAAAGCTTCTTTGTTCAGGTTGCTGAGGAAAATGGGGTCTGTGGTGCCATCTAGTGTCGCCTTCAGCTCAGAGCAGTCTGGCATAGCATCACTTGATGAAGGGGTTCTGCTGTTTTCTTCTTCATCTTCCTCTTCCCTGCTTTGGCTCTCTCCATCAGTTAGGAGAGAGGAGATCCTTTGCAGAGTCAAAGTACTTTCATACACATAAGGACGGTCCCGACTTAACAGAAACAAGGAGGAGGCTGAGGTG
The DNA here is from genome assembly GCA_946959425.1 of Argyrosomus regius. NCBI lineage: Eukaryota > Metazoa > Chordata > Actinopteri > Sciaenidae > Argyrosomus > Argyrosomus regius. Next base: position 12,401,995 of record OX336887.1, on the reverse strand, counting down.
AAGGAGGAGACGGACTCAGATCCGAGATCCTCAGAAGAAGAAATGTGCTGTGGTGATTCTGGTTGTTGCTAGGGCAAGAACACACATAAAGGGCATTATTTCAAAACCATGTGTTGTAAAAATCAATAATCTTTTAGCAGGGACAATGAAAATCCATACATTTTGGACAGGCTGTTCCTCTTCTGGTTCATCTGTATGTGTTTTTTGTTCTATTTCTTCAAACATGTCCATTGGGGAGGGGCTGGGCATGAGATGACGCAGAGCCTGGGTTGACAGAAACATCTCTCTGCCGTTCCATTTTCTCTCTGTGTGCTCTGGCCACATCACCTCCCTGGAATAATGGAGAAATAATCAGTTGAATTCTCTGGGGTACTGATTTAACACAATTTGACCTCTGTTGTCCACATGCATTCTACAATCTCAGTACCTTGTCCTAGGATGTGGCTTTCTCACTTCCATCACAGCCTTTCTGACCAGTTGGACTAGTTCCTCTGGGGACACAGTGCTGACTTTCTGAGCCTGATACAGTTTGGCAGACAGCGGACAGGGTGGCCTTCCTGCTGAATGGTTGAATAAATTGAAACCTCATGGTTAAATATAATCATTTTATTCTGTCCTGAAACTATTCGGGATAGTCGATTCATTTTATCTGCCTTACTTTTCTTCATTAGTGGCACTTTTGACCCTGTAGTTTCAATTCCTTTTACATTGTCTTCTTCAACCTGACAGAGATTAATTAATGGAAAAAAAAAGTAATTTAAAGACTCAGTATCTTTGGTACATATATTTGCTGTATTACAAGACATTCACCCACAATGTATCCTGCAGGGATGCACTTTAAAGCCTCTGCACACAGACCAACTTCATTACAAGCCTGGAGGAAGTACATGACCATGTCTTTGCTTTCTGTGTGGCCTCTCTTCAGCAGAGCCCAGGCTTCGGAGACATAACTGGAGACCAGACACATTGTCAACAAGACACAATAAGACAATAAGCCAAATATGACTGTAATGTAATCTTAAATCCAATAAGCCACCAGAATGTACCTGTTTTGAAGCAGTACATCTGCACAGAGCTTAGCATCCTCAATGCTCTCTATTGCGGGTCTGGTCCAGTGGAGGTACCTCAATGCTAACTGAGGCTGCTTCCTTGTTAGCAGACAGTGGGTGATGCAATGATGCTGCCAGGAGAGCCGGGGAACCGCAGCCCTGGGGCTGAGTAATAGCTCCATGGAGGGCTGGGTGACATGTAACATGACATAAATCAGCATGATAACGTTTTTTTGATTGATATTTTAATCAGTTACATCTCTACTATGTGTTATCGAGAATCAAACTTGCAGCTTTCTTATCATCCATCTCGTCTTCCAAAAGAGAGGTACACTGTAATTTCATCACTAACGAGTGGCACAGTGGAGCGTTACTACATTAATCATATGCGCTACTCAAGTGGCCCATTAGTGTCACCTGCAGACCATTATGGCTGCTGAAACAAGGACACTAATGTAATCAACAAGATGGTTAACTGGCCCTTGAATGGTGCTCACTTTGCAGTCAGCTTGCATATGTTCATCAAAATCAGAATCCCCTAATACATAAAATCAGTTTTCTTGGTTATATACCTTGATGTGTCCACGATCAAGCATCCAGAAGGCCCTGATTTGTTGGGAAAAGCTGGAGGGAATCGTGAAGGCATGGCAGAAAGATTGGAGGAGGTCATCTTTGCACTGCAGGAAGTTTGCCGTATCCAGTACAAAGTACATGAGCTGTGATACATAAAGGTTAGGAACTACATAACAGAGAATATATAGTACATACAGTATAGAATAAATACTATTTATCTTGAATAAAACAGAACAGAGCACAAAAAGATGCACAGTATGTTCCACAGAATTTGTAGATTATTTGGATGGATACGAGAGCTTGGACTGACATGTTGTCGATATGAGGCACCAGCACAAGCTTCAGCAGGGCCTGTAGATTAGGAGGAGGATAACACTGGTCTGTGCAGTCTTCAAAAGTCCAAATGCACCCATGTTGTCTGTCCAGGTGAGTCACCATCCCTTGTATCAAAGACCTAAATCTTCCTATTTCCTCACATCTAGTCGAATATAAGGAAATAGAAAAGCAGAGGGACCCTTCAGTGAGAGAAAAAAGGTAAAATGGCCCAAATTCTATCAAGTCAAATCATCCGAGTTACCGAGGTGTCTCGAGACAAGCCTTCCGATGGCTGTGACTCATTTCCTTCCACATCTGAGAGATACGCTTCACCTCCTGTGCCTCTGACAGCAACAGCAGAGAACAGAAAAACCTTTAGAGGTGTTGTAACAGCTCATCACATCAAAATGTTGACATATATAGGATCATATCAGTACCAGGGTACTTGGGAAGAAGCCCCACGATGCCCCACCATTGAACCAAGCGTCCCAGCCAGATATGCTGCTTTAGAGCCCTGTGCTCTCGGTTCCAGCAGCCATGTCTGACATCTGAGGAGCCGAATGTATCTCTGCACACCACGCATGGGACCCCCATACCTAAATAAAAACATAAACATTTTAATTTGTTAAATTCTAGAAGACATGTCAGAGGGTTAGGGCTGTAGTTAGTGTCAAAAATATCAAGCAAACCATCATGCTGTTCAGCTGTAAGTGTAGTGAAATGTGTACCATGCCAGAGGTGGGCTGAACTGAGCTGTCTTCTTGCCCACTGGGCCAGTGTGAGCAGGTTCCTCAGTCTCTGGAGCAGCATGTGCACTCTGGTGAAAGAGCTCCGGTCCAGAAACAGCCACAGGCCCTGGCAGCGGCTGAAACCTGCAGGAAGACAAACAGAGTTTCTAAATGTGTGCTTTAAATTCAAATATCTAAACGTGATTGATGAAGGAACATGTTCTTACATAATGTTAATAACTCCTTTTTAGCAAACTCTGATGTCCTCTGAACCCAGCAGCTGAAAGTCGGTAGGATTTCTTCCACATCTATTTCACCTGCAACAGGATATCATTGAAGATGAGTGTTTTTGCAAGTAGTGGACAGAACTACTACTTCTACACTTGTATAATGGTCAAATGCTTCTAATATACCTTCAGCTGTAAGTTTCCGTAGCCAGCGGATGATGGCTCTTATGTTGTTGCTGGCTAACGCTTCAGACCACTGACCCTCTGTATCCAGCATGGTTGCCTTCAGATCGCGAGGTCAATTCACATGGTGGGATTAAAGAACCATTTCTGGAAAAAATGCTGATGCCTATGGTATATTATAGCAGAAGAAAATAATCATTCATTCATTCATTCATGAAACCGTACTGTATACCCAAGATGTTTTGACCATCAACATGTTTATGTTAAGAACAGATTAAAGCATGAATGTGGTATGTGTCATTATTTTTAAGAGCCTCAGAGAAGATTGTAAAGATTTGTTGGAATCTCTCACTTACTTGGAGATGTGGTTTAGTTAGTCCAATAGCTCCATTAAACTCTGCTCTTGGTCTCTGGGGTGTGTGCTACGTCTGCCTGGAGGATTTGCTGACTGGCCCAGTGGCTACGGTAACACTCTCTTCTTACACAAGCTACTTTGGTACATGTTAATCCACTAATCTCACTCTCAGTTAACATTTCATTGGCTGATTTGCAGCATGGCTGTGGGTGTATTAATGTGTGTGTGTGTGTGTTAAAATGAAAGTTGGCAACAGAAAAGGGAAGACCTGCAGGGGTGAGATGATAGCAGGAGGTTCAAAATTAACTTGTTAAATGACAGAGGGCAGAAAACTTACCCTGCTTTCTACAGCGTCAATCTTTCAGGTGTTTTGTACTTTTGGCCACACCCCAGTCAGTGACGTCACAACAAGTTTTTTCCACCATTTTGCACAGGCAAAACACCTACTATGACATCACTCATCCAAAGCACCACATTGATGATTGATTGATGAGTATCTTTGGATCTTGGACTGCTGAAATCACTTTCCATTTCCATTTTTCACTTTTTTCTGACATTAATCGACTAATCAAAGAAAATGAGACAAAACAAATTGAGAAAATTTATCAGTAGTGAAAACAGTTGTTAGTTGCAGCCCTACTAGAAAGTTTCCATCAGTAGAGAGCTGTGCAGCATCTTCTATAATTATGTCAGCGTTTGCCCTTAGTTAACCCTTAATGACCTATGCACTTGTATAGATCAGAGGCTCTCAAATTTTCTCAGCCAAGGACCCCTTACAAGAAAAGACAAGAGAATATACTGGGGACTACCTCATATATGTACTGTACCTTAATTTAGCTTTTTTTTTTAAGCTTCTTTTAGTTTTTAAGCTTTCTAGTCTTTAGTGATATGAAAGAACAACATTAAAGAAGCGTATCCGAAAGACATTAGACGTACTGTATAATAAAAATATTTGCATCATCTCAACACAGAATACCATGATGTGTGCATGACCGGCATGAGCAAATATTCTAAGAGCTATAGATTATAGATGTAGAAGTATAGATGTTTAGCATGGGTTAACTTAACACAGTTATATATTTATTTTCTATGCAAATGTTTAATTCCTCTGCACATTTTTTAACTTTTAGAGTTTAACTCCTCTGCACATTTTTAATTCCTCTATACATATTTAAATTCTCTGCAAATGTTTAATTTTGCTACAAATGTTTAATTTTGCTACAAATGTTTAACTTCTCTGTACATATTTAAATTTAGATTTATCTGAGGTTAATTTTAACGTATGGTTACTCTGTTATAGGTCAATTCTAATGTATGTTCAATGTATGTTTGCATGCTGCTACTGGGTGCTTGAATTTCCTTTGGGATCAATAAAGTATCTATCTATCTATCTATCTATCTATCTATCTATCTATCTATCTATCTATCTATCTATCTATCTATCTATCTCATAATTTAGATAAATTAATTTATCTATTAATTAATTAATTAATTAATTAAAACTTTTCCTAAACCCCCTGGCAGAGGGCCGCAGACCTTTATTTGAGAATCACTGCCCCCGAATGTGTGGTCTTCATAAAAAGCACCAGAGGACAGCACACCTTCAGTTATTATTACCTGATTATTCTTTTTGTGTGCATAAATTAAGTTTTATTTCTCATTACAAGCTGACTTGATTCAAATGTGGACTCATGGTGATGCTGGAAATGAACTATAAAATATTACTTTTCAGAATGAATAGACACTCTTTACTTTGGACATGAATGAAAACACACACAAACAAGCACACACACAATGGCCACCGCCCATTACTTTCACAGAGCTGGGACAGTCTACAGATTTGCGTAGGTGGCAGAAGGTAGGTCCAAATCCCTCGTGGGGCCCAGGGATGATTAATGATTAAAGGGGATTAGGCGGTGGGTCAGGACTTGGCTGCTAGTCTAACTCTGATGCTGCCGTGGCTGCCTTCATAGTATCTGTGTCACTACGACCACTCGCTTCTCTCAGGACTAAATCTGAGGACGTCAGCAGGAATACAAACTAAAAAAGAGAGGAGAATGAAGTTAGAACTTCAAGGTCAATGCTGACCAGGATAAGGTTGGTACAGTGGACTTTTTCATTGTGGATTCTGTTTCACTGTCAGTTATTTCTTTCTTATTCCTTTCATTCTTTCTTTTCATTTTGTTTTTAGAAAGTTTGTCCAGGCAGAAATGCCAGGATCACTGGATTTAAAAAGAGATCATGTTTTTTTTTAAACCACATTACATCTTAATGATCTTTTCTCAGTTTGTCTCACATGTACACTGTTTCACGCTAGCATACAGCTGATCATGTTTGCATTGCATTATGTCTTAACAGTGTTTTCCATTCCAAGAATTGTACTGTCATGTGAGATTTCTTATTTTTCATACTCTAACCATTGCAGTCTCACAGGCCTGCCTGCATCTACAGTATAACCATAATGCAGCGTCCACAAGATATTGATCATGACTACCGGGCTAAGCTGATTATAAGTGGACCTTCAGAGAACTGTACAACCAATCCCCCTCCCCTTGGTCCCCCACATCCCCTGGAGGATAACCTGTTCCTCTCCCCTGCTCTACCTGCATCCCACCCTTAATCCCCCCCTTGGACTTTAAAGAAAACTTCAAAGGATATATATACGATGGCGGTCTTGAGAATGAAATTCACAAAGACCAAGAGGGACAAGTTGGCCCAGGTTCTGTGGATCCTGAACTGGATCTCAGTGGTGACAGGGGCCATCCTGTTCAGTCTGGGGCTCTTCCTCAAGGTGGAGATCTACAAACGAGAAGAGCTGATGGCTAAGAGGGACATCCAGTACGTGCCCAACATGCTGATTGCTGTGGGCCTCATCGCCTGTGCCATAAACTTCCTGGGTGGGAAGATCTGCTATGACTGTGTGGACAGCACCAAGTTCTTGCGTTGGAAGCTGATCATGCTGCCCTACATTATATGCACTTTCTTCTTCACCTTCTGCGTGCTGGTGGGGGCTCTGATGTGTTACAGCATGCGGGGGGAGCTAGAGGAGTCTCTGAACCTGGGGCTAACAGAGGCCATGAAGTTCTATAAGGACACGGACACACCAGGACGATGCTTCCTGAAGCGCACTGTGGATATGCTACAGATAGAGTTTCAGTGCTGTGGAAACAATGGCTATAAAGACTGGTTCCAAATCCAGTGGATCAGCAGCCGTTACCTGGACATGTCCCAAAAAGAGGTGGCAGAGTAAGTGCAAACCACAGAACGAGCACACCGATTTAGTAAAAACTGCAGTATTTTAGTAAGGAAATGTACATTTCAGATAAGTAAAAGTTAGTTTAGTTAGATCCCTCCCTACTCCCTCTAAAAAAGTTAAACTAACCTCTTTTCGGCAGAAAGAAAAACAACATATCCCCTCCCATGTAATAATCTTTGTACAGTCCCAAACAACTACACAGTAAGATTAAATATTTTACACAAAGACCCTCTCTTTCCATTTCCTGCTTTATAGCCGATTAAGAAGTAACGTGGAGGGGAAGTACCTGATGGATGGAGTCCCCTTCAGCTGCTGCAACACATTCTCTCCGCGGCCCTGCATCCAACAGCAAATCACCAACAACTCTGCTCACTTCAACTACGAGCACCAGACGGAGCAGCTGAACCTGTGGATGAAAGGGTGTCGCCAGGCATTGCTGGAGTACTACAACCACATCATGCAGTCCATTGGCCTCACAGTCCTTATCACCTGGCTGTTTGAGGTGAGGAACACACTAAACACTTATGAAGATAAGGGAGGGCTCCACTTGTTTAACACATCAAATATTGTCTCAGGTCTTGGAGACTAGTACTATTGAATATGAATATATTACTGTGTGTAAATACTACTACATATGTGAAAAAAGTTGTATACGGTATTTTGCGGTTCCAGAAGTCTGATAAATTACCTCAAGTGATGTAACTTGAGGCAATGTCAGTTGGGGCCAAAGACTACAATCAAGTTAGAAAGAAGTGAGTTTACCAGATCTCTGTAGCCGCTTGTTTGTGTTACGTTTGAAACTAGCACACCTGGACTGTTGGTGGTTGGGTTGCATTGTGGGTAATGTAGGCCCCAGGGTTTTATTAGAAGGAGGGACGCATGGAATAAATATCTCCTGTTCTGCTGCATCGATTTTGATATTACAATGTTATAGTAGTGCAATGCTAAATTAATGTGGTATTCCTTTAAAGTGACTGCTTTCTCCAAAAAGAACTCCATATATTAGGCTACTGCAACAGTAGCTGTTTCTGCTTTACAATCCTCATAGATTTGTACTAAAACAATTTGAAATATGAGACATTTTGTGAGATAGGTTAAATGACTAACAGTAAAAAGAAAAGATGACAGAAGAAGACACAGGTGGAGAACATGATCGGTCTTTGTTATTGCACAGTCCCTTCACACACTTGCAGTACTAATCCTTGAGTAAATCTCTACTGTCGTATTATCTCTGGGTCATCCATGCAGCACTTAAAGTGGACTCTCCTATTGTCCTCTACTCAGGTGCATATTGGTTTAGGAAACATATCACAGAGCTGCAAATACAAATAAGATGCAAAACTGAAGCATATGAAGGAAGCAAACAAAACTCTTTTTTGACCTCTCATATCATGATTTCTGTCATTTTTGTCACTTATATGTGTCTGTGTGTTTTGTTTCAGCTGTCAGTGTTGACCGGGGTTCGTTTCCTCCAGACCTCTCTGGAAAATGTGCTGAGACAGGGTGACCCCAACTGTGAGTCTGACGGCTGGCTGCTGGAAAATAGCTTTATGGAAACGGCTCGCATCAACCTAAATATCATTAAGAATCTTGGCAAGTGCAACCAGATAGACACTGCCAACAATGGAGACCCCAACATAAACGTTCCCTCCACCTCAAAAGCACACTATGGGCCAGACAATGTGCCCCCGAAGGAAACACCTGAAGACAGTTGATCTTTCTCAGGCCTCAGTGAACAGCATCCTCGAAGGACTAAATAAGGGCCTTCATCTAGACTACTTGTTCAAATTACATACATACAGTACATACATATGAATCAAAATCTTTCCATACATGTTTCTTTTTCATTGATGCAAACAACATCACATAAATCACCACATCTGTACTGTACATCTGTTGTTTACGAATGATATCTTGTTGCCTGAGTATTGTGTGGTTTTGCAACAGGTGTGTAAAAGTTTCACACCTGTCAGTTGCAACACTGGAGTTAAAAAGAACTTGAAATATATTATTGTTTCATAAGAATAAATTAGTGATAGGAGTCAGAAGTTGAAGCCCACATATTTGTTTTGCCTGATTTTTGCCTAAATGTATGATATAAAGTACAGTCAGAGTTTAGAACAACTATAGAAAGAATTTGTATATAAATGAAAGTCCATTAATAGAGTGTTTTGGCCTCAAGTTAAATAAGTCGTAGTATGAACCCTGGAGAGAAAGATGAACTTTATATAGTTGTGGGTGTTTAGATAGTAACATTTTTGGATCTGTGCATTTCACTTAACTTCAGCAAACAAGGTTGCACCAACGGTAGTAAACAATGGGATGAATACAGTATGTTCTTGCTTTCACATGAGTTAAAAACACATATCCAGACAGAAATCTAATTGATAACACAATATACTACATTTTCTAGAATGTTTGAACTGTCACAAGTATGAATCTCATGTGCCTCAGCAATGCCACCATGGTCTTACGAAAACACCTCAGTCATTTTTGCTGAGATGAGCTACTAAGCTTTACAATAAACCTTCTGCGCTGGTGATGGCTGAGTTTTACTGTTTGTAGGATCCAAGCCATGGCAAACTAGGCTACTATGCTGTACTCTGTATTAATGATAAAGCCTTCAACATGTTGGCTGGTGGCAGGGTTTTGTCTGTTGGTCATAGATAAATCTTTCTGCTTTATACGCCTTTCTTTTCAGAAATTATAGAGTAGAAGGCAGCTGAGACGGTAGATTACAGCTTAAGCATTTTGGAGCAAAGGGAGGGGGGGACTTGGGGGTTTGTTAAATTAAACATGTAGGTTAATAAAGTTTTCATTGTGGCTAAAGAGAATTGTGAAAAAAGAGAATGTTTCATAATTTTGCTTCATTTGGGGCTGTCACTTAAAACAAATGGTTCCTACACATTCTTTTCAAATTCAAGGACTTTCTAGGCCCAGTTCCCCTCGAATTCAAGGACCCAACACAAATAGTTGAGACATGGATCAAGGTAAATTACTGTTAGAACACTGAGAATCTTCATAATGAGAACTATCAGGCCTTACAGAAGCTCACACACAACAATTAAAGATAGAGGCTTGAATGTGTGAACACTTCCCAACTGTGCTGTTACACAGATGTTATAAGTAAAAAATATTTATATATCAAAAGCACTTAAATTTCAATTCTTGTACAAAATATATAAATTCAAGCACTTTCAATGATCCATGCCTATTTATGTCTATTCTAACTTTCATGGCCTTGAATTTTTCTCTCAAATTCATAAACATTCAAAGATTTCAAGGACCCCTGGGAACCATGAAAGCAATAGTGATGATGGAAAACAGATAAATATATTCTATGGGTGGGCAACCTCTGAGGAGATTTTGTTCCATTGTTATGAAACTAATCTATTTCCATAAAACAGAAGTCTGCAACACTTTTCAGGTCACGAAGCAGGGACCCTCTCCTTCATATATTATATGTATAAAATTGTGCTGCATATTAAACTGGGCTTAAAATAATATGTAAATGATGGGTAAGGCAGCCTATAGCGCCAGCCCAGATGACAGCACCAGGATTCATCGGTAGCTGTCATCAATGTGTAAATTGTGTAAAAACTGTTTTAATGAATAGGCCGATTTATCTAATATGTTGGGATCATGTTCATTAAATGAGCGAACAATAATTTAGCAGTCCACACACCCCACCCCAGGCCATTAAACAGATTATATAGATTGAATACATTTTAGAAACTGTGACACTACTGTACTGAGATTGATTCAGGCCACAGAACAGTTCATCTGTATAGAGGCTCGTGTCTTTATTTCCACAGCCTGGAAGTCATGAAGTAGTCAAACAACACAAAAAGGAGGAAAATGTATTTTCACACATTTTTTTCCTGAAAAGGCTGACCAATAATGCAAGGAGTAACTGACAAGAAATCATATACTACCTTAGATCTCTACATTTCTTCTTCTTAAATTGAATATTTAAATAGTTTTCTTTTTACTTAAATTCAAATTTGTGTTAGGTGGAAGGAATCAACACCATATGGTGACATGTGACTGACAATCTTGCAATGGTCCCTTTAAAGTTTTAATCATTACAAACATACAGTGGATATCTGATAATTAGAATAAGTTTGGCGTAATAGAGTTTTTTTCTAAAAGGACATTTCATAATACCATGTAAGATGGTGGAGACGCTTTCATATAATTCAGTCACTGATTCTTAAGATCAGTGACGACTTGTAACCATAAATACCAAAAATGGCTGAAATATTCAGAAAAATGTATTCTGCTTATTATTAAATGCATCTACACTGGTGGTGGTTGAGGTGACTTACCCCCTTCCCTCCAAAGCGCTTTGAGTATCAATGATAACACATTATATTAATGTAATCCACTATTATCATAATTATATCAGAAAATTATGGAAGCAGATAACTGTACACTTCTCTCAGAATATTGAATCTGTTTGTTCAACTTTGAAAATAATGCGTATTCTATAAATGTTTTATCCATGGCATATGCATCTATATATAATATACGAGTAAAGGTGAAGTAGGATGTGGCCATCATGCTGACCGCCTACACAAAAATGTGTAGGATGTGTGATCATGCCTGTTAACATTTCCAAATAAATGCCCTCCAAAACAGTATAATTCAACAATTATAACTTAGGACAAATCTGAATTTCTAACACAAAAAGAGAATGCAGAAAATTCACAGCATTACTGAGGAGAGAAATCAAATACATTAACTGATAACAGAAACATATTAGTGTGTATCTGATGTTTGTCTTTATTTGTATGAGCCTCTTTGCAAATAACATTATTCTAGGATAAACTCATTCTCACAGCAGACAATCAAATTAAAACAAGGCGACTTGGGTTTACTTATGAACCATCACCCTCCACTATTCGTCATCTTCCTCCTTTTTGACTGTCCCATTTCTCTCAGACTCAGCAGGGGTTTCATCAGGGAGGGATTGGCTGCTCAGGCCTCCTTAGATTGTAGGAGGGCTGTTTGTGTGCGCGTGTGTGTGTGTGTGTGTGTGCATGTGTGTGTGTGTGTGACTAAGGAGCACTGGAGCAGATTGTGCTCTATGGCTGTGCTCTTTACTTCCTGGCCACCAAAGCTGAAGCATTCATCACAACATCTGCCACTCAAAGGCAAACACAACGCTGACCACCTCTAGGCTGCGGGCAATTTCTTCCAGGATGCAGTGCTGCTGCCACAGCTGGTTCAGCTTCCTGTAGCGCTCTGGGCAAAGGTGTAATGGATTGCCCCTTCTGGAAATGAAAGGACAGAAAGACCGATTTATTCAAGGGCTTGTCCAAGAAAATACACAATACATTTATGACAAAATGATGTACTTCATGGCCATCGCTATATGCTGCTCTGACTGGCTGCAAATTATTTTGCTGCTCTCAGTCACTGCCTACAAAAACGAGTCCTGCAGCTGAATCAAATGAAGTCAAATGAAGGTTGCATGCAAGCTTTGCAAATTTACAAACAGTAATCACTCTGCATGACCTAAATGGAAGACTAAAACAAAAACAGGAGAGCATGTCTTGACCAGTGTTCCTCTTCAAATCTAACTTAACGTAATAAAGAATATGTGAGATGTAATCTTGCTCCTAATCTGAAAAAGTCAATTTGATCTAGTACCGACCACTTGCAAACAGGAGCACATAATATCACTGGTGAAAAGCACCGAGCCCTGCTACTATTTCTTACAGGTTTGCAAGACAAGAGCCGTCTGTTCACATACGAACTACAGACGATGTGCAAAGAATCAATTTCCAGAGTTGCCCTTTCACACATGTAGCACACAAAATGAGATTGTCCGTATCAGACGTGTTCTCACATGTTGGAAACACTCTGTTTGGTTTAGGTGAAGTGTGGTGCCTGAATAGAGCATGCAGGACAAGGAGGAGGATATTTGCATTCTCACATACAGCTCCTCTGGGTAATGTTTATGTAAGTTCAAGGGTGCAGTGCATGTGTCAAAGGGGCTAAAGAGTGTCTGACCTGCAGTTTCGTTCAGCTTTAAATGCACCGTTTGCAGGAGATGGAGGTGCCTAAATTGTTGCAGCTATTACTTTTTTGCCTGTAGGAGGCAATACAGGCATGTCTACATTTAAAATTCTAAGCTGAAGTAATAATTCGGCACCAGGAAAAGAAGCTATGATCTTACCCAAGGTGAGGATCAGTCTCCCCATAATCGTCCAGGTAAGGGGCAGCGTATGTGCTTCCTCGAGTCTTGCTGGCCATCAGTACGATTTCGCACTCTCTTATCCTGTTAACATGAAATTTAACATGTTTAATTTCATACAAGAAAGAATTCGAGTAAAAAAATGCAGTTTTAGAGTTGGAAAGCCCTAGATTTAACCCACCTAAGGAACATCCCCACTCCAGCACCGCAGGTAGCAGCGTGGGCGGTGCAAGCCCCGACATCTGCCCCATCTAGCTGGCTAAGACAGCAGGAGCTCTGAGAGCACAGCATGGCCCCACAAAACAAGCACAGGGTCGGATGCTTCCTCTCATCATCGGAGGATTTGGGACACCTGTAGACAACAGAGGAAACGAGCAGGTTGAAGATCTCTCGCAGCTTTCCACTGAAAGGTGGCAATTGAAAGAAACTTCAGTTTATCACTTACTGAAAATGGCTGGCTTGATTGAGGAGAGCACTGTAATCCTCGGGAAGCTCGATTAAACGATTCCTTCTTCTAGGGTATCTAAATATAAAGTTTATTAATCAATTATTAGGAGATATTTTGTTACAAAATAAAAGTGGGAATTAAGGAATACAAAAGCCAAAACATACCTCACTGTCTGGATTTTTCCTTTCAAGGCTTTGGTTACAGCTGCAGCTGGGCTCCCACACCATCTAAAAAAAGAAAAAACATTATTATAACATGTATAATATTGTGATAATTCATCAATGTAGCTACAATGTTTATCACCTACCTTTGCAGCAGTGGAGTAACAGAATTCCTGTGCTCCTGGAAGAGCTGGAACACATTGGAGGGTAGTGCCAAGTAGCTGCACAGTGCCTCCATCTGTCCTTGAGAGGTAACTGCAAAGACCCAAAATGTCAACTTGAGTTCACATCCAATATGTGATATATTATGTGATATGATACTTTGGTTTGACCTACCAGTAGTACCAAAGAGCTCCTCTGGAGGATGCACTCCTGTAAGGCAACTGAAAAAGAGAGCAGCACAGCGCAGGAAAGGTTCGATTCCTCGTTTCACTCTTTCTGCCACAGAGCTTCCAGACACATCTGGAATCAGCCTGACGAGCAAACAACAGAACAACCTGTCAAGGGAGCTGAACGGAGTCTGCATTACCGTATACACCCCTGAGTATGCAGCATGGAAAGGACCTTGACAACAGGCAACAAGGAGCAATGTTTGATTCTACTGAGAGGGCATTTGTTTCCATAACAAATAGGCAAGGTTGATTCCTGTCAAGTCAATTCTGAATTTCTTAGAGTAGAAGCTGAACATTTTCAAGTAATAATTGATGCCTGATAAATAATAGCATGATGAGAAACACTTGTACCTTCCAGTGCACTGTGACACTGTAGTGCACAGCTCTGCTGCTGCTCTTGCCTCCTCTGTCTCCTCTCCACATGCTACTGCAGGGAAATCTGGACAGAATGGACACAGATATTTAAACATCCTAATCATCCTCGTTAGATCCGAATGCACGGTTAAGGTCTTTGCTGTTTGTACCTGTAGAAGTCAGAAGGATCTGCAGCACGTGAGCCATAGTGACCAGATGCAGGATGTGCAAGTGGTTGTAGGCAGAGCTGACAGCAGACGGCTGTAAGTCTACAGCCTCCTCCTGATATAGTGACGGTATAGATAGCACCAACCCCACCTGACAAAACACAGAAAGCACATACACCATTAACAAATACGTTACTTCCAATGCAAATAAATGCAAGTAAAATCTTTAAATTGGGTTGTGAATGGGAATTATATTAAGATATGAGACGTACATGTTATCTGAATGTTCATATTTCTCATTATTATAAAGCTGTTCCCTTTAAGTTGAACCTACCAGGAGATGGAAGAAGTCCACCTCCAGAACAGAAGGGGTGTTCTTTCTGCTCACGACCGGTAGCAAAACTGGGGAAAAGAGGTTGCAGTTATCACCACAAGGCACCCTTTATTTACAATATATAGCACATTTCATACAGTATGGAAAACATAATGTGCTTTATATGAAAAGGAAATGAAAGCTGTACGATTACATCCAATAAATAGATAATTATGACGCATTCTTAAATGAGCACATACCCCCCAACATGTCAGCGAAGTGCCTCTGAATGACAGCCTGGGAGCTCTTAAGTCTCTGAGCTGCGGCAAACTGAACAATTGCCTTCAGACCTGCAAGCTGAAATAGAAAAACACAAAACTGATGTCTGACAAAGGTCAACCCAAACCATTATACATTACATGTATTGTGTGACAGCTGTTGACAGCTGCAGTATGTGGCACCCCACCTGTCTGTTTTGTAAGGATCCAAAGAGTGGTTTGTCCTCCTCATGCAGTATGTTTTCTGTGAAGACAAACATATTTTAAAAATTGCGAAAACATGAAAAGAGACCCCGTAACACAACAAGTCAAGTCTTACTGTACCTATGGCCTGAATAGTGAAGGCACATGTGTTCCAAGCCATAAGGGGCACACGTGGGCACAGCTCATTGGGTGCCGTCTGCAGCCCGACCCTGTGGACTGTGGTGGCGCACACAACCAGCATCTCCACTATGCTGTCTGAGAACTTCCTCCTAACAAAGAACCAGCAAAAGAGAATTCAGACCGCTTTGCCACAGGAAACGCAGATCCTTAAGTAATACTGAAGGAGCTGACAGTTTCACTCACGGTTCTTGTACGCCATAGCTCAGAATGGATCTAAAGTCTGGCTGGCCCTCTCCACACAGTCCCATGTCTCCCTCAGCACTACTGCAATCTGCGTTGCAATCTGCACAAGAGAAAGAAAATTGTAAATCATCTCATCATCACTGGAGTGTCACAAATTACAGGCAACTGAGCATAATGATATTTAATGGCGCACACAAGTATTATTGAAGCAGAAGGTGCAATTAAAACATTCTCTGCAGATACTTTACAGTAACAACACCCTCCATCAAATAAAACCAACTGTGACTTTTTTTCTGAAGTAGCCACACGGGAGTCTCTACATCTATATTTGGACCTTTTGTGCATGTTTTCCATTCCAAGTCAGTTCAACACAAGCTGCAGTGGCTGAACCCTAAAACTTCAAACACACACATAAAGCAATGTTTCATGTGACATGCACACCCATGCAATTATTGTATATTGAGTATTGTCTTCTTACCATTATCCTGATTGACTGACTTGAGTCCTTTAATCCTGGCAGAGATGATCTGGATCCAGCGAGGCAGGGTCAAATGCGGTCCAATTATCTCTGCATTTTCACTACACACAGAGGACAAATATATAATATAAGTTCTATACGTTTGTGCAACCAATAAGAGGCAGCTTGGCTTGAAGAAGGCAGACTGGACTTACTAATTAAACATTAGTGGTTCCAATGGGATGAGAGGGACGACAGTATTGCACAGACTCTTGCACAGGGGACACAAGTACTCCCCATTCTCCAGGTCGATGATCATGTCAGCGTGCAGCCGGTTCCTGGTTGTATTCTGAACAGCCTCAAAATATCTGCAAAATACAGAGAAGAGTGGCAAATAAACTGTCAATTGAGCATTCTAGTGGAGCACACAGACACACACACAGAGGAGCACTGAAAGAATAATAATTAGCAAAATGTGTTTCTGCAATGACTCACTTCTGCCAACACGTGGCATGCATGACATGTCCGCAGCTGCCAGTGTGGGTTCCAACTGCCAGTTCAGGGGGCATGAAGAGGGGATATGTCCCTGTCCCTGTTAGGGATAAATGCAATGAACATATTTCATTTTCCCCTTGAAATTACAGCATTTAACAATGAAATTATTAGTAACTGGAGACTAACCATCTGCGTTGTTGGTCGGTATCTTTCCTCTGCACTGTGTCAGCACCGTGGACCTCTGGACACACGCAGTCAGTACCATGGCTTGAGCCTGGCCAGCCACTTCCTGTTCTTCTTGGCAAAGAATGCAGGTGAGCACCTCCCTCTCGGCTGGAGTGGACCCTCGGTGGGGCCCAATGGCTACACACAGCTCCATCTGCTCCATGGCGCAGCTAGAGTAATCAACATAACCCAAACTGGAATTAGTAAAAATGAATTTGGTTTGGATCTTGATCTCAAGCAAGGCAAACACACCCATGGATTTTTGTTTATTTGTGTGATCCTCCTCACCTCTCAGTAGCTGTATCAGGCTCTCCCTGCGTCCCGCTCTCTGGCATGTTATCATACAGCATCTTGTTTGACTCAATGAAGTTTTTCTGCATTGCTGACATCTGGGCCATGATCTTTTGCCGGTGGAGTTTGGCTGCTTCTGCCTTCCTTTTGCGCTCAGCTTTCTCTTTGTCCTGAGCACTCTGAAATAATAACAAATCAGACAGCCAAATGTTTCAATTAATTCTCTTCAATTTTTTTTTAATTTAATTTTCAGAATTTCATAAAACACACACATTAGCTATCTTGGTTTATAATGTTATTTTTACATTTCTTGATGACCCTGGCCCCCGAAACTAAACAAGTTTATTGTTGGAGACAATTAAATCTTGAATTTGTTATTTCACCTTCACTCATCTAACCCCCTAATCGTCTAGTTGACACAGACCACAACCTTTTTTTATAAAAGAAGCAACAGTAAAATCAAGTCAACTGTATTGGTTAATTCACATCTTGCAATTCATCATTGTTCTTTTACCTCTTCAGGTTTGGTTGCCTCCATACTCATAGAGGCTGTTGGACTGGATTTCTCTCTAAGGCACTTGACAATCTCAAACATCTAGCAGAAAAACAACAGCAAAACAAAAAAGGTGAACGTCACTGGAAAATGAATGCATCGGTGAACATGAAATGGAAAACTTTCATGTGATGCAAATGATAAAAATGCAGAGGGAAAACTGGCTAGGCAACAACCTACCTGTAGAACCCATTTAATCATGTCCTTCTGAGCTTCAAGGGAAGGAACAGCCTTAATCTTGGACAACAGGAGGAACACTGACTTGCCGTGTTCTGAACCAATTTCTGGAAGAACAGAAGAGAAATGAACATTACAAAACCAAAGCAGTTTATAGAACTATAATGGATCTGTAGTGAACAACAAAACAATTGGTTTTCACTCACTGCGGGCTTTGAGGCTGAAATCAAAGGTCACGTCTTCCACAGTGCTATCCTCAAGCTGTGTTTTCTCTTCAAGCAATGCCTGACCTATCAAGTGCAGAGCCTGTGTGGTAAAAGAATGATTTTTTTTTTTTTTTTTTTACTGCAAGTGGTTTGAGTCATAAATAGCAAAACTCAAACAAGGTAGATTCTGTAAAGGAAAAAAAAATAATGTAATGTGTACCCTCTGGATCATGGCTTCTGTCCAGTGAGTGGCTTGGTCCTCTGCAGCTTTCTGCAGGACACGTCTTAGGACGTGGATGATAATGTCACAGCAGAGCAGACGGACTATGCTGGAAAATGCCGGGCAGAAGGCTGGGGGCACCGGAGGACACAGAGCTGAGAACAAATACAAACAGGGAGTTAGTAGAGCTGGAGACTGCCGCATCTTGGAGCTATGCCGAGGCCTGTGCAGAGCGAAGACGTCACTCACCTTTATCACTGCCCTCCTGAATCTTCCTCTTCTTCTGTGACTCTTCTGCCTACAAGTAAAAGATAAGAATGAAATGAGGACTATCCAACAGAAGTTGTGTCAATTTAACATAAAACTGGTGAAACATTTCGTTACCTTGCTGTGCTGAGATCTTGAATAATGATAGAAGAAAGGGTTGAACTCTGCCAGACGCTCTTTTTTTACTTCATACAATCCATGTCCTGAAACTCCCGGTTTTCTAGGAACAGAGGCAAATAGACATATTAAACACACTCTGAAATGACTGTTAAGTTATAATTCATAAGCTCTTTCACAGTCTTTACATACTTGAAGGTTGCAACTTTGGTAATTACAGTCTCCAGGCCTGTTTCATGGCTCTCCTACAAAGAAAACATTTTGAACTTGTAAATGATTATTCCATTGAAGAAGTTAAGATTTGAACTCTCTACTTTACACAGTATATGTAGCTTACGTTCTCTGGCAGACCCTTGACCAGGCTACTATGAGCCATGGGCTCAATGCACAAGAGGTGGATAACCTCCCGCATTGTCACGTCCTCCTTGGTCAACTGACTGATACCGGGGACATAGCGCTCACCTGGAAACACAGTAATGGTCAGACGCCACTGTCTGCTTCATATCAAACCAACTTCCCAAATTTGATTACTATACTGTACCAGTGATGACGATAAGGAGGTAGAGCATCTCTTCCGTCAAACGGTTCCACTGTATCAGTTCATCCTGCAAATTCAGTGTATTTTATTATCACTCAATTGAATGTTTGGTGGCACAACATTTTTTTTTTTTTCTGAATGATTATTGAGGTATTTTGCTTACCTGGTCTTTGCTTGAACAACTCCCATTGAAATAATCAAAAAGCTCAAATCTCAACAAGATCAGCATGAGGAAATGGTTGGGATCCATTTTGGAAGCAGCTATCTGTAAACAATTGTGGGGAGGGTCTTATATCACTACATTGTATATATGCATAAATAAAACGTAACGGGTAAGACCATTGGAAAAATCCTATGTCTGACTGCCACCAACCTGAAGCATGAGAATGTCCTTATCGTACATCTCGTCCCTGCATTTTACATCCTGATAGTAGTAGACCTGATCGTGTGAAACAACATGTTTTGATCAATACAAAATATAATAACAGAGAGCATACAGAAATTAAACAATGCCTTGAGCATCCAAAAAAATGAAGTATACCTGGCTGACTAGGGAGAGCCCGTTTCTCCGCCACATTTCAGCTGAGACCTGTGCAGCCAGAACCACACAGCGCAGAGGCTGCTCTGCCAGCTGGGTGTGGTCATAGCTCTCCTGCAATAGACAGAAAGAAATCATAACTCTCTTCCTTCAATAAACACAACAGCACAGCACACGCTGAATATTTGTTTGCTGACTCACTGACACCAGTAGCTCACTACACATTTAAATCATTGTTTTTGGTTTCTTTATGTCACTTACGGGATTATCCAGACGTTCAATTGCCCCTGTTCTGCACAGAAGTACATACAGGCCTGGGGATCACAATGTACAGATTAAATTCACAGCTGACAGAAAGAAATACAATAAATTACTGAGAGTCGCAAATATTAGTTCCCCTACCAGCCAGTAGTCTGGAGATGGGCAGATGTATGCTGACAGGCTGCTGAGACACTTTGTACGGACGAACATGGAGGATGTGCTTGCACATGTAGTAGTCAGCGGGTTCCCTATGGAAGGGCTGGTTATTGCACTGCATCAGGACTTTGTGGCACTCTTTAAATGCAAGCAGCAAGATCTCATCCTGAGGGGGCAAAGAGGCAATAATTGATTACAGCAATTCGCACCTCTCACCTCTCTGGGACAACTCTATTTTTTAATAGATAAATTGCTAAAGATCTCACATCAGAGGAACACCAGTCCTGGAACATAGCAAGAATGTGGCGGAGCTGGATCTGAAGAGTAAAGCCAGCTTCCCATTCTGGCTCCACTGCGATGTGTTTACCAAACTGGCGCTTCACCTCCTCCATGCCCTGATAAAAAAGTGAAAGAAGGCCAATTACTGTAACTTGATGTAATAGGCCAGCCATTACACATTATCAAAGAATGACTCAGGGTAGAGATAATCATTACCTGCATGCATTTGAGAAGCCCAAGAAACACTTTGAACCCCTCCATGAACTGTGTCCGCAGCTCTTCAGTCCAGACTGATGGTTTACTGATCAGAATATATCTGAGAGAGACACAAGTTGCATCTTAGCTAAAGACCAAAAAAAAGTTGGGAAACAAAGATTTGGTTAAAATTACTTCCCGTTTACTGACCTGAGATCATGGAAGATGACCTGGATGCGTGTGAACTTGTCTGAGTTGTAGCCAAGGAAGTAGAAGCGATTGTTGACATCCAGATGTTCACACAGCAATTCCATGACTGTCTCAACTATCACTTTTATGACATTGACCTGTTCGATCAGCTGTCTGGCCTAGAGGAGGAACGGGAACGTGAGGACGGAGATGGATGTTAAGGCACAGATATATCTAGTCTGGTCTTCTTAAAGAAACACAATTAATAAATGCTTGTACCACTGTGACATATCTACATTGATGTCTTAACAACAAACAACACTTACCAATGTGGGTACAGTGAATATCTGAACAGACAGAGCAGTGATGGATATACTCCTCTCATGGTCATCGTTTATGAAGTCCTTCTGCAGCTGCTTAAAGTGCTGAAAAGATTGAATTATATTAATTTAAGAAAGTGAAGGAATTGCAAAAATAGCTTTTAAAAAAATCCCTTTTTTTACCTTTGTAAATTCAATTGCAAAAAGCCTTTTGAACTCTGTCTCCATTAGCATGCTACAGAAAATCAGTTCATGTACTATCTTCCGAGCTCCTGGTGGAAATAACAAAAAAATAATAATGTTAGTGTCATATATGTAATCGAGATTAAATTAAACTTATTCAGTGTGTGAAAATCAAGCATAACTTGCCTTTGAACATCCGAGCATCGTGCAGCATGAGTCTGCTGATGAGGCAAGGCCGGTCTCTGTCTGTGTTGCTCTCTAGCGCCACCTGACAGAAGGCCTGTCTGAAGCCCACTGCGCAAGACAAACACAGGTTCATGCAACTGTACTTGGACAACTGAACACTAAGGTGTATATAGGTTTTCTAAAAAAGGTACATGTTAATGGTGAGCAATCAATAAGGAAAGTGTGTGGTAACATTGTGGTGACAATGACGGCAGCACCTGAATAACTGATGATCTTTTGGAACCAGGAGCCAAGGCGCAGAGCGAAAGTTTGATGAGCCATTACCGCTGCGTGAAGGATCTCCACGCGTAGTGCCTGCATGGAAATGTGCTCGGAGTTGGTCTGCAACACAGCAGTGACAAAGACAGAGTTCGCTTAAAAATGCAAAATGGAAAATACTCATTTCAGGTTCAAGGCTAAACATCTTTCTAAATCTAAACTCGTCTTTAGTGTCTCAGAATAGCTGGTGTTCACCTTGATGAGATCCTTTGCTTGCTGGCAGGAACGAAAGGTTCCCTTCTTTACTGCCCGTCGACCCTGTCAGACCCAAACAGAATAGAATAGAATAGAATAGAATATCTTTATTGTCATTATGGAACGCATAACAAAATTGAAGTGCCGTCTTCAGCGCAGGAAGTACAAGTATAAAACATAGAACTTTAAAAGCAGCTTTAGAAAAAAAGAGAGATAAAAGGGATAAAACATAGAAAAAATAAAAACAGCACATACATACAGTATATATAGAGCACCAGTCCATGAGTTATTTCATGTGGGTATTTAGGGCAGTGATGGCCTTAGCATAAAAGCTGTTTTTTTAGTCTGTTTGTGTGGGTTTTTATTGTCCTGTGTCGCCTGCCTGAGGGTAACTGTTCAAATAGGATGGAGCTGGGGTGGGATGGGTCCTTGATGATGTTCTGGGCTCTTTTGAGGCAACTGGAACTATAAAGCTCTTAACAATTAACAGTTAATAATAATTTCATAATGGCATGCAGTGGATACAAAATGTGACATCACAGGAACATTTTAATTCAGAATTTTAAACCTTAATAAGCTAGTATTAAAAAAAAACAAAAAACTCTATACCTCTTTCGATACCACAGGAAAGAGAAAATCTTTTTTTTTTTTCTGTTTTTAAATGAACATCCTACACACAGCACTGGTAAGGAAAAGATCACAGAACACACTGGGGACCAATTTCAGTGTTTCCCACAGAATGTAACTGTGGTAAGTTTCATATTTTATTTGAATACATGACCATATTTCCAGTAGGTCATTTTTTATGTCACCATTTTAATTCTCCTCCTTATTTTGGCGTTTACGCACAAACTACTTTTATCTGCTCACCTTGCTTTTTCTTCTCTTTTCCCCACACACCTACACCACTCACAGTACACACCTGCTTGCCCAACTCCACCGCTTTCTGTTTCTCTCTTGCTGTATCATACAGAGACAGCAGTATTTTTATAGAAAGCACAACTCATATTTTGGAATTTTTTCTCTGTATTCTGTTTTTATAGCAGCTGATGTGTGGAGGAGGTTTGCTGTTAATGACACAGCTGATCAAAACCGAAATCACCACCAACCAGGTGTGTTCACTGTTGCTTTACCTGGTTCGTGCTTGTAAAATAAACACAGTGCTCGTGTCTTCAATGCAGTATCAGATAACATTTCTCTTTCTGTGTCTCAGAAGCAGAGCTGTGTGCTTGTCAGTAAACTGCACAGGAAGAAACTGAGATGGACATTGTTCACTAGTTAACTGATCACAGATGGTGTTGTTCTGATGTTTTTTTTTAATAACTTTCTCCTTGATCGTAACATTTTAAACGTGGTGTTGAACAGGTATCAATACTTTTGATAACCCTACATGACAGTGTTGATAAAAAATAAAATAAATGACAAACAAAACAAAAGAATACCTCTTTATCAATAAGTGCTGTGTGTGTCTGTGCTTCAGCTTCATTACAGTTGACCGAGCGCTGCAGGGTGTAAATCACATGGTCGTACGAGTGGTGCTCATCATTGTACAGCACACAGTAGTATGCATCGTCTTTTGTCCTGCATGGATGGACAAAGACACGATCAAAGTTAAGCTGAGTGATTTGCATGTGGATTTATGCATTTGCATGTAATCAGGCGGGCCGTACCCGGGCTGCAGTTCAGCCGATAGCTCCAAGTTCTCCTCCCACACCAAGAACTCTGTGACGTAGTGCAGCAGTACCTGGAACAGCTTCTCAGCACGCTCATATAACTCGGGCTCCAAAGAACACTCATCCTGCATAAATGAGAAAATCACACAGAACTCACATTTTTGAGTACACTACGAACACCTCTCTACCTTCAGAAGTACTTGAAACCCTGTCTTGGACATATCAGAGACATTTCTCACACATTTTATGACAAATAACAATGTATTTGTTGGTGACCACAATAGTGAACTTCAAGTGATATAAGAAATATGTATTTTTATAATATTGTAACTTTAAAGCAGAAAAAAAACCCTTTTCAATACAGATATTCATCTTTGCAACTCAAATGTTAATTTGATAAAGACAAGGTTTGTTGGAATAACCTTTACTAATTCCCCATTTCCTGTGTTTTTTCAACATTGACTCCACAATATGACAAGGAAGTGGTATAAATATTTTGCTTTATAGGCGATAAACAGGCAGCTGGCCTGGTAAAGTTAATATCAAATTCCCTGAGGGCAAACATTCCACGTTGCAGCTAAGTATTTCATACAAATGTCTGACATTTGACACACAAACCAAACAAAACTTACAGTGAGTGTGTATTTAAACCAGCCTCTACGTCACACTACTGTGCGAGAACAAGCACTGGAATCTACCACAATCTAAACAAGGGTTCTGAAACAGCATGGCCAGTTTGGAAACGCTTTAAAGGCCGCCATTTGTGATGCGCCACAGCTCGTTAGGCGCAGGTTCAGATCTGGTGTAGAAAACACAAAGCAGGCTGCTGCTAGTGATGCCTTTGTTAACAGAAGAACAGAAGCACCTGCTGTTTACGGAAACAGGCACAGAGCTGTCAAGCTGTACATCTGCTCAAAGCCCAGCATGATTTTATCAAAGAAAAGCCCAAACATTGTAATCAGCAAAGCAAACAACTGCTGAACAGTAACAACCGATCACTAAAGTGTGTCCCAGCAGCAGTTTGGTGGAAGGAGTAGGTGGAGAAGCTGTAAACTGAATCTCTGCACAGTTCAGCAGGATTTGATTATTGTAGAAACGCTGATCTCCACCATTCTCACTGACATCTGTTTTCCACCAGCCTTCACGCTCTCTATCACTCTCCTAATCGCTTCACCTAGTTATAAATTTTCTCAGTTGGTGCAGGTCAACAAAGTGCTTTTCTTTCTCGTTTCCGGAGCTAAAGCCACAGCCAAGAGAGCAGCAACCAGGACTAAGATGGGAAAATAAGCATTCTGGGGTTCACTGACACAGAATGGGACAAGTACGCCCCTCCCACGTCCCTCTTTCCGCTCTATTATGTAACTCACCGTTACCATGGCAGTGGCCCCTGGGTCGTGTTTGGAGCAACAGGGGCCGATCTTCCAGGCTTCTACGTCCCCACAATCACAGAATCCCCCGCCTGATGACGCGTGCATCTGGGGGGGAAAAAAGCACATACTGTATGTCACTGAGGGCTGAGTAATGGATAGACACAACCGCAATTATGTTATACAAGTGCTTTAACTGTGGGAACACATCATTATTATGAAGCACTGGGGTTCCAACATTAAAGGCCAAATACCAGTCCTGTACTAAAGTAATCAAGCATAACTCTTAGTGTATCTATAATTACGTTATGTTTTTTCCCCTCAAAGTTTAAGGGACATAGAGGAGGGTAATCAAGCTGACATCATAGCACACAGGAGTAGGAGGATCACGTAGACTAGTGATTGACAAGGATGTTTCAATATGTGTGACCCATATCTTAGAACAAGCAGACTGTGGTTGATTAATGCACTCAAATAAAACATGTTTTGGATTTCATTAAAAATGTAAACATTTATATTGACACCAACCTTGTAACGATGACTTTTGTGCACGCTATCCTGGAAGCAGTCCATGCACAGGACACACGTGGGATCTATTGCGCAATCCCTGCAAAAAAGAAGTTGAAGAGGATTTGTAACTTGATCGAGCAAAATGTCAACAAAGGTCTATCATTGTGCCACTTGCGTTACTGTACAAACTGAACTGCATCAACCAAACATATTTACTTCAATGTGAACATCCAGAGTGTCAATTTGATGAGCACATCAAATTCATTACAGGATTTGTATCAGACAACAGCAAACACACAGGTCTCATTATATATTACATATATCCATTTTTGGTGTCTTATTGTGCCAATTTTAAAAATACGCATGTTAAGGCAACACACAGATTTTTATAAAACTCAAACCTTTGATTGTGTCCCTTGAGTCATTTTAAAATGACTCATCATTGTTATGTTAAAGTGACTTGTTACTAATGTATCCTACATTTTTTGTAGTTGTCAAGAAATATTTCTCCTCTTATGGTACATGCTCTTTATTATATTACCAAAGTTTGAGTGTATCGGTACTTCACATCATTTAGATCCACTCACACTCTGCCTCACAATGAAACCTGAGAGTCAACTCGTTAACTATTCATTTTTAATGCTTAGCCTAAATACCGTGGGGTTGTCGTGTCAGATCTCTAGAACTAAAACCTATTTAGGGCAAACTATTCCCTCCAAAAGTACCTAATGGTGTTAAGTAGCCTTCATGTACGTATATTCCTGTCCTTTATATCTCATCCAGTTACCCCAGATTCCACTTGGATCGACACTTTTTGATACCTCCATTTCATGTCTAAATGTTAGCCCAAATGTTCGTTACTAATAACGGCAAAGAAATATTCCATATTTTATTATAACTACAATTATTCTCACTGTTATGACTTATTTATTACAGAAGATCAGAGGTTCTATTCAAACCTGCAGGAGTAGACAGTCTCTCCCTCTTTGAAGACACGACCACAGAGCTGGGAGGAGGTGCATCCCTGCTTGAGCTTCTCCAGTCCCTCCTGAGGATCCTCTCCAAACAGGAAACACTCCAGAGGGTGGAGAAGCCGGCTCTGCATGAGCTCCTCTTGATTCTGAGGGCAGGACTCCGTCTCCAGGCAAAAGATCTGTGGCACCTGCTCCTTCAGGTAGCAGAGCAGCTCCGCCCTGCTGTCTGCAGCCTCCAGCCATTCCTGCAGGGCAAAAGACAAGAGCATAACTTCTTTTGCAATGACTCACATCTGTCTCCACCTAATAACACATGACCACACATAAGCCACTGTTCTCACGGTGATGCACGGATAAACATGCTAACAAATCTATTTAAATTTCCAAATCCTGGTCTGAGGGCATTTAATAAGAATTATGAAGACGTAGACTTTGTGAATATGTTATTTTGCACTGACTGCTGAGATTTCACATTGCTTTGTCTTTCGAAATATGAAGTGGAAAAATGTGCACCACAACCTGCCTGGCATGAAGTGAAAAAGGTTTCTAGTAACATTTTTACAGTAACATTGTCAGTCTAGTAAAGTTATTGAGGAATGTTCCTGATTTCTTTATTAAAGCACTGCGACACTTCCTGTGTTGGCTGACAGCCAGACAATAAGCATCATACAGGACTGAACAGAGGATTGTTTTTGCTGGCAGACCAGCCATATATCTAGTCTATGTACTAAGAATTACTAATACTGTTACATCACATCATTACATTTTGCAGTATATGGCAGAGCACAACTCGTTAAAAATATGTTTATCAGTGATCTTTAGTAATTCTGTGTTTTGAGGCCTAAATGACACATGGAATGACTATTTTAGAGGCAGAACAAGAAGACCTTTAAAGTATTTTCTTCTTTGAACACCCTGAATTAAGTGCATCTTGGATTTTCTAGAAATATGTTGTTTTTTTCCACAAGGTTTCAGAGGCAAAGAGGATGGTAATGACACCATAGCACCGTGCACAAGAGTGAATTACAGAAACTAAAGATGCTTTGGTGTGTTAGGGCTCATATAAAGAGGTGAGATGGATGAGTTGGATTTATGTATTTGCATCTTTTCAGTTTCAACAGTCCATCTAAGTGGTTGTTGCAAACAATAATGACATGCTTATTTTTACAGTTATAACGCTATGACGTGGAGGCTTGAGATACAGCAGAAATCAAATCCTTCTCATATTTTATAGTGTAAGTTCTGCAAGGTTTATAAGATCACATCTCATAGAAACAATACCTGTCATTTCTGTGTTTTGTTTGTTGTACTCGAGTGTCAAACTGTAAATATCTTAACCCTAAAAAAAAAAAAAAAAATCATATCCATGTAGGCCAGTTTCACTTTCACATTTTGGAGAAGGTTTTATAACTTTACACAACACATCGCAGGTGTGTGGGATGCGGGCGTCAGCAGTCCAGGATAATTACTGATCAAAAACTATAAAGTCTTTTAAAAAAAAAAAAAAAATTATAAGCGCTTTGGACAAAAGAGATCCACCAAAAATACCACAGGATGGAGATTAACACACTGCAGAGCACACTGCCTTATTACCTCCACTGTTGTCCACTCTAATACGTCCTGAATCAATAACCAACAACATACACAGACTGTTGGCGAGCGATAAACATTGTAGCCTTCACAGAGACGTTTTACCACCTAAGTAGCTAACGTTTAGCAGAGGAGCTAACTACGAATGCTAGCCCGGTGTGAAGACACCGTTTAACTGCGCAGTCAAACTATATTATACAAAGGAACTAACACGTTACACTTACGTGTTTAGTCCCTAAGTTATTATAACCACTGTCAGCTATATTACCTATTTAAAAATCATACCTTATTGAGCTCCAGTCCGTCTACCGTTTTCTCACCCTCCGCCATATTCCATTTACCGTAAAGGAGGCAACCGTTCCCCTTGTAATCGAAATCCTTTTGCGACGCTATTAGGCTGTAATTAGAATAATCAGAACGATTTATATGTAGTTAAGCACTTATAATTTATGAATCAAACGGGACACTTTGAACAACTAAACGTTTTTTCTTATTATTAATATGTCTCTGTTTAAAATGAGCATTTTGTAAACAGAAATTGTGTTAATCGCCCTCTGGTGGTAGCATGTAGCAAATATTAGGTTACAGTTTGAGTCTCTGTTAAATATTGTTAAATTGCGGGCAAAAAAGTCCTAAAGACACTTCAGATACCAGCGTCTCTATGTATAGTAGTTTAACTGCACAGCGAGTTTATTTAATGATGTCGCCGGTAAAAGTTTATAAATGCGTCAATGGAGATTTGAATGTAGACGGTGCTGTGTAGGGGCCCGGCCACTAGAGGGCGCTGGTCAAAATTGTCGCTCCTTTCTGTGTCGATGAATGCAGCGGGGCTAGAGGTCAGAGTTGAATGTTTGACAGAAAGCTGAATATGGATTCCATATTTCATGAGAAAGTAAGTTTAAACGTTTAAATTAAACCGTTTAGCTACAAGTAAGTCGTCGTGTTTATTTCATAAGCCCCGGGACTTCTGGCGGCGATTTGTTTACCGGCGCTATCCGGCCGCTGTAGAGACATTAGTGGTGGTGTTTGGCAGTATTGTTGTCCAGGCAGCTAAAATGCTAATTGCACCTGGTAGTCAGAGATTATTAAAAAAAAGTTTGTTTTCAGCTTGAAATGTAAACACAGAAAGCTTTGTAAGAGGCGCAAGTGTGTTATTTTTATCAAGTTAGTTAACGAACTGGCTTAGCACAGCTATCTGGTCTTATAAAGTAGTATTAATGGTGCTTGTACGTAAGCTAGCTGTATTTAGCTTTACTGGTGTATGACTATTACCGTGGGTAGAGACCAAATCCATACAATTTTAGCTTATCCCATATACATAAAGCTAACTATTTCATCGTCCTGTGTCATTTGTGCCGGTGTCTTAACAATAACTACCCTTTTATTTGTAGCAAGAGGGCTCACTTTGCGCCCAACACTGTCTCAACAACCTCCTGCAGGGTGAGTATTTCACTCCTGTGGATTTGTCTTCCATTGCTCATCAGCTCGATGAAGAGGAGAGAATGAGGATGGCCGAGGGAGGTATGGCCAGTGAGGAGTATAGGACCTTCTTACAGGTGAGGAGACACAGAAGATAGATGTTAGTGCAGCAGCCCATTTATGACATGCAAACAGTTTTCTAACTTCACGGTCTGTGACTTTGTTTCTAGCAACCATCTGGGAACATGGATGACAGCGGGTTCTTTTCAATACAAGTGAGTTTAAGAGATTCCTTTTTTATTGCTCCTTAATAACAGATAAATAACTGTTATAAGTCAGTAATATCATTTTCCTTTTCTGTCATCTACTTTAACTAGGTAATTAGCAATGCTCTGAGAGTGTGGGGCTTGGAGCTAATCCTCTTCAACAGCCGGGAGTACCAGAGCCTCATGATTAATCCAATGTAAAGTTTCTTGATGTCTTAATCTGTATTCACTACGCTACTACTTTACTAGTTAAGTTTATGGTGACCACTGTCCTTACTTTCATGTTTCAGAAATGAGAAAGCTTTCATTTGCAACTACAAGGAGCACTGGTTTACTATACGCAAACTTGGACAACAGGTATAAGGCACTTATTGTCATTATACACATTTGTAATACAACTTTACTTGAACTAAAACTCTGTTTTGTTTTCATTGCAGTGGTTTAACCTGAATTCATTGTTGACTGGACCAGAGCTGATTTCAGACACCTATCTAGCACTTTTCCTTGCACAGTTACAACAAGAAGGTATGGTAAAATTAACTTTTATTCATAATATGTTTATATGTTGAAATTCAAATTATAAAAGTTATCTTCTGTGCAGGGTATTCCATATTTGTGATCCGAGGTAACCTGCCTGAGTGTGAAGCAGAGCAGATCCTTGGTTTCATGAGAGTGCAGCAGCAGCAGCGGCCAAGGCTTATTGGAGAGGAGGATGCCCAGACAAGTGCAGGGTATGTACTACCATACTGTAGTAGACACGACAATATAGAGGTGCCATAAATTACTCAGAAAGAAGTATCTTACTTTATGTTTCATTAACTGATTAAGCCTTGTACTGTGAGCAGCAGGTCAGCAGCTCTGGCCCAAACGGAGATGGCCTTTGGTGTAGAGGATGAGGTCGTGGATGACGATGATGAGCTGAAGAGAGCTCTGGCTCTCAGCAGACAGGACATAGATGTGGAAGATGAAGAAGCTGATCTTCGCAGGGCCATACAGCTCAGCATGCAAGGTAAAGGAGGAGTCATCCAAAGGTTTTAAAGTTTCTCGAAGCATTAAAAGGCATGGCCTATATCAGTGAGTCAATTAGTTTTCAGTCTTATTTTCACAAATTGTCTAAGTTCACAATAATAACACTGTTTTAAGCATGTACTTATTATAACTTTTGTTTAACAAAATACCTTATTTAAAATCTAGTACTTAAAATTGGGTTGTTGTTTTTTTATAATATTATAGGAGCAGTGATGAGCAATAAGTCCTCAGAGTCTGAAATGGGAAATGTGAAATCAGGGACCCAGGTAGCAGGGAGTGCTGCAGGAGGACAAAAAGAAGGTCAGAATGAGACGCTCACAGCTGAGGAACTGCGGAAGAGGAGACAAGCCTATTTTGATCGGTAGGTTTACCTGCATGCCTGATGACACAATATTTCAAACAATTTTTATATCATATATCATATTTTATATCATATTTTTTTTAGATATTACGATACCCAGTCCTGAAATTACCACTTTGAGTGAACGGAAAAATGAATGCATGAGTTTTTAAATAAATTCTCTGTTGACTTTTTAGGCAGCAGCAACAAGCTCAGCCGAACATTCCTCAACAACCAGACACAAAATCAACAGGTGGCTCAGGTGAGTGCATCTGACTTTAATATACAGTATATTCATAGTAGAAATTATTTAATGAAGTTATCAAAAAGTCTATCCAAGAAAGACACAAAACATACTAACCTAAGCCCTCTTCCCTCTTCTAGGATCAGTAAACACTGGGGAGAAGGACCAACAACAAAAGCCCAGCCAGTGAAGAAAGTGTGAAAGGTTTGCCTATGCTGTTTACCAGCTGCCCGGATTGGCAACCCCATTCAGGGGTAGCTTAGCTCGTTCCTCTAACCTTTTGCACATGCGAACATAAGGACAGTCAGAAGGCTGACACGTTTCCCCTGGTTAGTTCGCTGACAGGCTATAGAGAAGAGAACAACGACAAAGAAAGGCAGCAGTTAGTCTAATCTAACTCACTGAGGCACTGAGGTGTGACCACAGAACTCATGATGCAGTTAATCCAAGTTTGCAATTGCCTTTTTACCATGGCGCCTTCTATTTCTATTGTATACTGTTTTTTATTCTTGTTTTTTCCTCTGGAAGAGATGGAAAAGAATCTTCAGCATACAAAGGCTGTGTTTACTTGAGTGGGTGAATACATACAGAGTGTTAGGTGAGTCATAGGTGACCAATGTTAAGACCACAGATAAAAGCTTGACTGATGTTAGAGCCTCCTTCCTTTATATTGGACTTGAGTTTGTAGGGCGTGAGATGTGATTCCAGCGCCTGCTCCAACAGAACACCATTGTAGTTTTGAAATCATTTTTTGTTGCAACATAGTGAAATATCTTTTAGCCAGCATCACTAACACATGTGGATCATTTATTCCTGAAATCATCAATCATTTTACTTGTGAATGTCTAAGAGTGAACTCCTAAGGTATTTAGACAACGGCATATTTTTGATGTTGTGGCTTTGTTTTTACTTTTCAAGTGTATAAGTAGGCATAATAATGTAAGATTACACAGCTGACAAACACTTAATTTAACAGTGTTTTGTCCATTTTTGGATGGACAGTGAACAACATAATTCTATAGAGCTATTTGCTGAATCTAAAATACTTTTGACTGATGCATATTTTTCATATCTTGTCCAGAATAAGTTGACATGTAAGCGGGAACAAAGAAGCAGTCTGCAGCTGAAACTGCAGCTGATAGATAAATACATTTTTCAGCACAGAATAATCACTTAAAACCAATCAGCCTACCTTATATGTCTCCTCATCAGTATTTGTCACGGACCATATTAGGAAGATATTATAAAGAGTTTGTAGCCTCCAATGTTACAGCCCATAAAATACATTAATTGCACTGATTCGACATACTTTGTACACATTAGTTGTACAAAAATATATTAATTTGCACTGAGGTTGCCCTGAATTGAAGCTACGAAAGCCATTGACTGATTGATGACTTTTGGAAATAAGAGTAAAATAGTGATAATGAAGGGTGACGGGTATTTAACCTCACACTTTGTGTAATTTAAAATCCAAAGAAAGAAACAATACATCAGAAATGTGTCACCATGTATACACTTAATGTTTTTTTGTTTGTTTTTTTAGTTTGATTCTGACCACACACCTTGTTTGAATCTTTTTCCATTTCCCTCTACAAGCTTCTGTTCAGAAGAGTCTGGTTCCAACACACGATGTTGATGAATAGACCATATTGCAGCATTAAAAAAGTGTTTACAGTTATTTTCTGGATGACCATTCAGCATGTCTATATCTTGATGCTTCCACAAAAGTTAGGATTTGGACTTCTTGTGCTGGATGACTTCCAAGAATTCCATGATTTCATAATTGTCTTCATTTCTTATCCTGTTAGCCTTTTTTTCTCTATTTAAAATGCACTTGTGACAGAGTATAAAATGTTGGTAGCTGGGTTTTTATCATTACATTATTTTCACTCACTACATTCTTACAGTAAGTACTCCTCATTTTTGTTATATTTCACGTTACCATAGCACATTCTTTCATTTAATGTATTAGTTCTTGTTCCAGGATTAAAGTGACATTCACTCCTCCTCAAGTTTGTCATGTCTCATTTTTGTATATTTTAACATAATGTGATTACTGACAGTTCTTGTGACATGAGCTCTGGAAAAGAGGTCCCCAAATGTACGAAAAAAACAGGGACTCTTTGTAACAGGACAGGCGGTATGCCATGGTTAATATGTAACGCTCAGAGCACACTTGCACTTTGTATCCCCAAATAATAGATGGAGCTTTCAGACATAACCTTGCTCAAGCTGAATGGTACGTATGAGTTAGTTAATAGGGGGAAAATGTATTTTCGTCATAATTATGTATTGCATTTCAAAACTGCATTTATTCAGGTGGTTTTGGTGATAACGTGAATGGAAAAATTAAGTTTATTTATGAGATCTAGTCTTTTTTGTAGAAATCAGTTGCTATTTTTGTTTTGCTTTTTAATAACTTTTTGACATCTACATGTCTGCATGTTTCAGTTTGTGCTCCCAGACCTTCTCAGACTCAAAACATGGCGGTACCCAAAATGAAAATGGGATTTATTTTCATTATAATCTACATGTGCTTCCTTGATCCTGTGCACCAAGCACCCTCTCCAAGTGCCACCATCTCAGATCTCTCCTTTGAAAATATGGACTTTGCCATTAAACTTTACAGAAGAATATCCAGCTACCATGACAAGAACATCTTTTTATCACCTTTGAGCATCTCTACCAGCTTTGCTGCTCTCGTAGAGGCTTCTGATGGCCTCACACGCCAGGAACTACTGAAGGGACTTAACTTGGAGCAGCTGGAGCGTGCCGATCAGCCAGAACTTATCCCAAAACTCTTTCAACTCCTTAATGAGAACATCACACAGAATGGATCACTGAAACTGGACCAAGGTATGGCCCTCTTTATGCACCCACAGTTTGAGGTGGAGAAGATGTTTGAGGACCAGATCAAGAAGTTTTTTGAGGCTGACATCAAAAATGTAGACTTCAGTGACACAAAAGGGAGCATCGACTTCATCAATGAGTATATCCAGAAAAAAACTCAGGACAAAGTGACAGACATGATTTCCACCCTGGATGCATCGACCCAACTCATGTTAATCAACACAATTTTCTTCCAAGGTAAGTTGAATCACTCTTGTATAGTTTAGAACATCATCTTGGGTCATTAATAACTGTGTTTTGACTCCTATTTGACCTTTGACCTATAGTGTCAACAATTAAATTAACAGCATTATTTCCTCTACAGGAGCATGGCAGATCCCTTTTAACTCCAATTTGACTACAAATGCTGCCTTCTACATCGACAACTATAGTATTGTTCAAGTGCCAATGATGTTTATAGAGGACAAGTTCTACATGATGGAAGATGTTCCTCTTGGTGCCAAAGTGTTGAAGCTACCATACGAGGAAGGTGTCTCCATGCTTATCCTTCTACCCAACAAAGGCATAGACTACACTGTAATTGATGATGAGATCTCTGCTGAGAGGTTTCTCAGCTGGGTCAAAAGACTGCACAGAACGTAAGTTTTTAATGTGGACAAATGTAAGGTTGTCTTTCTTTAGCTTTTCTCCTATTTTGTTGAATGTATTCTGTTGTATTTTGGCTATAAGAGCAAAGACTATTGTTACATCTCCTTTAGAAAGGTGCTGTAAAAGCATCCAGCAACAAACA
Source organism: Argyrosomus regius (assembly GCA_946959425.1). Classification (NCBI taxonomy): domain Eukaryota; kingdom Metazoa; phylum Chordata; class Actinopteri; family Sciaenidae; genus Argyrosomus; species Argyrosomus regius. Next base: position 12,367,006 of record OX336887.1, on the reverse strand, counting down.
TAAAAATACCTACAGCAACAGATAACAATGAGTCTACTCAACATGGTTGTCCATGTCTTGTTCACAGCAAGCTGGAAGTCAACATGCCCAAATTCAAGATGGAGCAGTCGTACTCCCTCCACAAAATTCTACCAGATATGGGCATGGCCAGTGTCTTCAGTAATTCAGCCAATCTGACAAGGCTGAGTAAGGGTGCAGGCCTCAAGGTGTCAGAGGTTAGTGCTAATTTTTTTATTATACTGTTACAGCATACTTGCATATTCCAACAACTGCAGATGATGAATTTTTATTTTTTCTGTAAAAAAAAAAAAAAAAAAGGTGCTGCACAAAGCTGTGATTGAGGTGGATGAGACTGGGACCACTGCAGCAGCTTCCACAACAAGTGGCATTACTCCATATTCCTTACCCAGGACCTTCACTGTCGACAGACCATTCTTCTTCTTCATATACCATGAAGCCACAAACTGCCTGCTGTTCATGGGCAGGGTGATTGACCCCACCAAAAAGTAGCAGTCATGACTGGTTTGTTTGAGTTGTGAAGTGATTGCACATGACCATGTGTTTATTCAGGCATTTAAAGGGCTTCAATGCATTTTTTTAATCTTAAATTTGGCTTACAATTCTTGTACCTATCTTTTCTGTAAGCCTCTATTAATAAAGAATAGAAGTCGGTGTGGCTTTCTTTTGGACTTGATCAAATCATGTCAGCTCTGGAATAATAATGTGTGCATACTAAATGAGAGCAGTTTTGTGTACATACAGGTGAGTGCCACAACAACTGAATCATAAATAAATGAACATATGACTTAAATTGCAGTTGTCCGTCAAATGCATCAGAACCACTTTTCAACAAATCTTTTAAGGGGCTGAATTTATAACTTTAATGAATAGTAAATAGCTGATGCTTTATAGAAAAACCATGAATAAGAACAACTGTTGGGCTGCAAGATTGTAAAAATAACTATATCTATATCTATAACAGTGATTTTCTGTTTTTTTAAAATATATACAAAACTCTGTAATTACAGACATTATCTGTAAATTAAATAAATTTTAAAAGTGCCAATAATGACAAATCTTAGTCTCATCGTATAGTATGTCTCATAGAACTCTCATAGATCTATTAGTATCATCACTTCATTGTTTGATCTGTTAAATAACAATGTTTCTCTGCAAATTCTTGCCTGAAAATCTCAAATTTATAGTTCTGTTACATTTACTTGAATTATTTGACTTTTGTATGGCAGCCTTTGCACTATTTCTTTTACAGTGTAGCTGCTGTTTATTCTCTTTCAGTGGACTATTTGACTCTGAAAAAGAGCTGGATGGACAACAACCTTTAAATATTTAATAACATTAACAACTGCGGGGAGAAAAAAAACATTTATTAATGATTTATTTACAGTTATAATTGTATGCTGCTAGCTTATTATGTATTAATGACTTATTAACATTTTATATCTGCAGACATGGTAATTATGGAGGTGAGAAACTTACAACATTTGTTACCAGCAAGAAAATGTTTCCCAACCCAACATGTATGAATCATTAATAAAGCCCTTTCTTACAACATATAAATACTTTATGTTTTGTTAAGGGTAGCAGCAGTAGGCTACATTCAGTCTTAAATAGATGTGTGCCAGTTTAAACATTAATCTTAGTCACATTATAAATTAAATTATGACTTCCTCTATTAGATTTTATGAAGCTGATCATCAGATATCATTTTAAATAGAACATTTTAATATATTGTGATTGCAGCAAGGACGACTTGTGAAAAATATATAACATGACATATACATGTAACTTGTGAATGGCCTCGTCCTGCAGCAAACACGTCACTGTACCAGCTGTGGTACAAATAAAGTTTTTCAAACCACGTGATCAACACTGTCATGGCTGCCCCCTCGTGTCATGCGTGGTTATAGTTTGTAACAATATTTTGGACATTTGGAGAAACCACAGTCATTTAAGGTACTGCTTTTTTCGTCGTTTTTACTTATAGTTATTATCTAGTTGTTTGAGGTTCAACAAGCCAACTGTATGTGATACTTTTCGAGCATTTTCGATATATTTGGAGTAACTCGCCACTTTAGCTGCGAGCTAACTTCACACATACGCTTTAGCAACTCAGCTTGAGGGAGGTGATTTAACATACTGGTTGTAATTTTGTTAATTTATGTGTTTGTAAGAAAATGAAGACGAAGAAGATGAATCCGAAAATCAAGCGTCTGTCCTCCGGGGTGCAGAAAAAAGCCAAACGGAGCATCCATACGAAAGGCAGCTGGAAAGCTATAGAGCTCGATCCAAGTATCTTCTCCGAGGAGGGCTTGGAGGGTCTGGTGTGTTTTGAAGAGCTGACAGATTACCGTCTGGTAGACTCTGAGAAGGCTGCCGCTCAAGCAGCAAAAGAGCTGAAGAAGAAGGAGAAGATGAAGGAGAGGATGAAGAAGAAGATGGAGAAGAAGAAAGCAAAGAAAAGAAAAGCAAGTGAGGGAGGTGAGGCTGGAGAGAAGGTGGATGTTGAGAGCAAAGATGGAGGTACAACAGCTGAACCAGCCAAGAAGAAGAAGAAAAAGAAAAATAAGAAACCGGCCGCAAAGGAAACAGCCCAACCAGACGACATCTCTGCAGAAGTGACACAGGAGGATGTAGCTGCAGGTGAGGATGGAGAGAAAGATGAAGCTAAGGAAGACACAGCTATTAACTCAGAAGCTGATGCCCAATCAAAATCAACGAAGAAGACCAACAAAAAGCAGAAAAAGAAACAGAAGCAGCAGCAGCAGCAGCAGCAGATACAAAAGGTCCCAGAAGAACAGCCAAACCAGGAGTCTCCATCAGAACCTCAAACTCAGGAAGAAGAAAAATCCACCCAAGACAAAGTGACAAAACCCCCCAAAAAGCAGCAAAAGAACTGGACAAACGCAGCACTTTCTGGCTCTAATGACAAAAATGCTGATGTGAGTGCCTGGAAGGACCTGTTTGTTCCTTCCCCTGTGCTAAAGGCACTGAGCAGTCTTGGATTTGGGTCACCGACACCTATTCAAGCCCTGGCTTTGCCTTCAGCTATCAGGGATCGTATGGATATACTGGGTGCAGCAGAAACAGGTAAGATAAAATACCTTTTGCTCTTTTGTCCTCTAACAATCTTCATATTTCCACGAGTGAAGCTGATGTGAGCACTGTCATTACAGGAAGTGGGAAGACACTGGCTTTTGGCATTCCCATGATCCACGCCATCCTGGAGTGGAGGAACAGTTCTGAAAAGGATGTTGATGACAACACTGAAGCAACCACACAGGTGGAGAGTTTGTACTTACCTGAGTCCACAAAGTCAGGAGAATCCTCCATAGAAGAGGTGGGCGACATGGAGGCTGAGGAGGAAGAAGGTGAAAGCATCACAGAGGAGGATCAAGGTGACGCAGACGAGCATGACAGTGAAGATGAAAATGACGTTGAAGAACAAGATGACGACGAGAAGCTCGGATGTGTTCAAGTTATCGACAATGCAGAGTTTGACTTTGATCCGACAACTGAAGCAGAAGAAAAACCTGATGGTAGTCGGGGGCAACCTCTGCTTGGACTGGTGCTCACTCCCACCAGAGAGCTGGCTGTTCAGGTCAAGCACCATATCGATGCTGTCGCAAAATTCACAGGTAATTTTTATGAAAGGGTTTTGTAATTAATTTAAAATGAAAAAACTATGAATGTCAAGATACTGAAGATGTTATTCTTCTGCAGACATCAAAACGGCAATAGTAGTGGGTGGAATGGCGCAACAGAAACAAAGAAGGATGCTAAAGCGAAGACCGGAGATCATTATTGCCACTCCAGGACGTCTGTGGGACTTGATTAAGGAGAGGCATCCACATCTGCAGAACTTGAGACAGCTCCGGTAAGTCGCAGTTCACACCTGTCTTAAAAATCTGTTTTTGAGATATCAAAATACGGCAGAAATGTAAAATAACAAAGATAAAATGATCAGATTCAGTACACTGAACTAACTGTAACTGTACTTCATTAGATCAATGAAGGGCATCACACTTGCAAACAAAAACTGCAATCATTTAATATTAGATATATTTATTTAATTCTATTTTTATTGATTTGTGTTTTTAACACAAAAACATACAGTACATATATCATCAACAAAAAGAAGAGGGGGGGATGTGTCAGGGGTTTTTTATATTTTCTAAATTATGTAAAAGGTCTTAGAGAGCCCTTTATAGTATCTTAAACCTAATACAGTTTAGTATAAAATATTAGTTTTTAATTACAATGTGCTTTGAGTCAAATTTAGACGGCACATGTTCATGTCCTCACAATACAAAGCCACTCAATAAACTCTTTGATTTGTGGTCAAAAATTTAGTCCGGAGGGACCGTATTAGCCAATTTCCAAATGTAGGAGAAGAAAGAAGGAAACTGACTTTTTCACAGCATCAGCAGTGAAAGGCTGAATAAATAAGAGACCTAGCAATCACTTTAAAACAAAAGGCCAGAGGCAGCAGCATAATCTTTGTTGAAAATGTCAGATACCTTTTAATGACTTTAATAGAGTCTTAGTAGGAACGTGTATCTTAAGTATTATCCTGATTTAGCAGCTCTGTATACAATAGCGCACTTAAACACCTAAATGCTGAACGGTGGATCACCTTTACATCCAGTAGCTCAGCTGCTTTGCATGTATCCCTCTACTCAAAGTATCCAGCCAAGTCAGGAGTAAACCACTGATACAGTGCATGTTTTATTTAGATCTCTTTACAAAAGATAAAAAGACTAATGTCATAAGTGTGATGAATAATTTTATAATACAGATAATTTACAGGGTTTCTTGGTTGTGTTATTTTTCAGGTGCCTGGTCATTGATGAAGCAGATCGCATGGTAGAGAGAGGTCACTTTGCAGAGCTGGAGAGTCTTCTGGAGATGCTGAACACTGCACAGTTCAATCCCACAAGACAAACATTTGTGTTCTCGGCCACACTGACCATGGTTCACATCCTGCCTTCCCGCCTCCAGCAGAAGAAGAAGAAGCGACTGGATCAGAGGAGCAGGCTGGAAGTTCTCATGGAGAAAGTAGGCATCAAGTCCAAGCCCAAAGTCATTGACCTGACCAGGAAGGAGGCAACTGTGGAGACCCTGACTGAAACACGAATCCACTGTCAGAAAGAGGAGAAGGACTTCTATCTTTATTACTTCTTGCTCCAGTATCCAGGCCGTACCATGGTGTTTGCCAACAGTATAGAATGTATCAAGAGACTGAACTCACTGCTGGTTATTTTGGACTTTACTCCACTGCCTCTTCATGCCAACATGCACCAGAAACAACGCCTCAAAAATCTGGAACGGTTTGCTGAGAGGGACAGGTGAGTTTTGCACACACTTGCATCACCAGTCTGAAGGTATTTGCCTTAGGGTTGCACTTAATACAGTAACTGTGTACATGTGATGGAATATAAAAACCTGTTTAACTCCAACTAAGCTTAAAGGTGTTATCTGGTGTGTGCGAAAAAGCCTGGATTGTGTTTTTAATGACTAGTTCCATCATTGAGAGCTGTGAGACAGAATATAATATAGCTCTGTAATTTACAAGTTTGTAGCCCGGGTAGTTTTGCAAATTAAAATAAGTACATTTTGAGCTCCATTTTTTTTTTTTGATAACAGAGGGAGGAGTTTCTTCAAAGGCCAGAGGACGTAGTTGTAACTTCATACGAGAGTTTTGTTAAGTGGAGCGTGCAGAGACTTGAGTGTACTTTGATCTGTCTGTACATGTGCTTGCATTGCAGCCATCTTGGCAAAGTCTGAATTGACACTTTTTAAAACCCACTTTTTCACAGTTGTGTTTTGCTGACTACTGATGTGGCAGCAAGAGGGCTGGACATCCCCAATGTCCAGCATGTTATTCACTACCAGGTAATCTCCTTTGACCGTAACATTTATTTTTAAATGAAAACAAGCTTACTTGTATTCAAACGACAAATGAGCATTGTCCTACATAAACTGTGATACTAATTAGCTGCAACACTAACCAGGTTCCCAGGACATCTGAGACCTATGTCCATCGGAGTGGCAGAACAGCAAGAGCCACCAAAGAGGGTCTGAGTTTGCTGTTAATAGGCCCGGACGACGTGATGAACTTCAAAAAGATTTACAAGACTCTTGGGAAGGACGAGGAGCTTCCCATGTTCCCCATAGAGACCAAATGCATGGAAGCAATCAAGGTGAGATCCAGCATTAGGTCCTGCTTATATGTGACATTTAAAGTGATTATATTTGATAGTTTACTGTCGAGTGTGTTCCTTCACAGGAGCGGGTGAACTTGGCCAGACAGATAGAGAAGGTCGAGTTCCACAACAGCAGGGAGAAGCACCACAACTCCTGGTTCAGACAAGCAGCAGAGGCCCTGGAGGTGGACCTGGATGATGATATTTTAATTGGTAACACAAAATATATTGTAACATATCCAGTTTATTAAGAAATGTTAAAATACAGACAATTGAATATACCATTTATATCCACAGGCAGAGCAAGAGATGAGGAAGATGACAGAGAGCAGCAGAAGATGGTGAAGGGGATGAAAAAGCATTTGAAGCATTTGATCTCCCAGCCCGTCTTCAAGAATGTGATAAAGACCAAGTACCCCACTCAAATGGGAAAGCTATCCCTGCCTCACCTGCCTCTCGCAGGGAAGGAAAGTGCCCTTACCCGGGTTTCAATACAGGAGAAGAAACAGAAGTTAAAAAAGGGTGTTCCACCACAGCAGAAAAAGGAGAAGAAAAAGAAGAAACAACAACAGGAGCAGTAACATGTTAATGCAAATGTGTTTAAAAAAAAGGCCATAAGGATTTATGTAATTGTTGATTTATGTAAATGTTTACATAAATTCTCTGCAGTTCATTGAAATACTTATTGCACAATGTGCAAAAAAATGCAGATGTTGTTGAATTGCTGTACACTGCAAGATTTTATAAAAATCTGTTTTCATAAGCGTCTTAAGCCCAGTTGGGATTTTATTCAACCGTAGTCAATATTCCTGAGTTGAGTTGAGTCCTGCTGGATGACTGGTCAGTGTTGAGGTCGTGGGTAGAGAATGTTATAATGTGATGTTTGGTAGAGGAGGTGCAGAGAGGGTTCAGCACCCTCTGGAATGACATGGTGAGCCAACTGCTGATCATCACCCTCCATGGAGACGATGTGGATGCAAATACCCAGTGCCTGTGACAGAGCTAAGATGTCCACGTGATCACACTCCATCGCCATGGCCTCCACTTCCTGAATGAAGAGAGCAAAGTCATAACAATTTTGTTAATTTCTGGACAGTAAAAGATGGTGTATTTTTTTTCACTAGATGGCAGCAACACTTTGTCACTAACTTGATGACAGTAGACTAGCAGATTGGGCGCCTCCACAAAGTGGCAGAAGAAGTCGGCCTGGTTTTGCAGGTGCGCTGAAGTGAGCAGCCTGAGATACTGCACCACACTGTCAGACGTGGCCTGCTCGTTGAAGAGCTGGAGAAGCCGGTCTTCCTGCTCATCAGCCTGGCACTGCTCCACAACATTCACCAGCTTCAAGAGAGCAGAAACAATTAGGTACTTTTCCTGCATCTTTTTAATAAGAAGCAGACTAGTCACACTTAAATGTATCACTTCCAGTAGTAGCAGATGAGTGGGTTCCTATTTTCAAGTTTCCTTCAAGATGTCAATCACTAACATACAAACAGTGAGATTTTTGAGTTACAGAGTGTGGACTGACTGGAAATCACACGAGATGGTAGGTTTAAGTACAATGCAGTATATTGGAAAAGTGACTGTCCTATCCAGAAGCTCACTTGTGAATGAAATTTTGTTACAGTTGCCGCTTGTGTCAAATCTCAGAGATCGAAACCTATCACAAAAACATTGTCATTTATCGACCCAACCTGGAATTATGAAGGTATCTTACAAATAGGTCCCAGGCCACTTTGTCAAAGCTTTGGCCTCCTCCATGTATTTTTTCTGAGTGTGTTATCAAAAAACAAATTCCCCTTATTGTCTGAGCATTTTTGATCAATAAAACTGTTTATTATGCTAATTATAATCCCTCCCTTACTGTTCTTCTGCTACCTGGCTACAAAAAATAAATGGTGTGACTGGAAAAGGAAATTATTTACCGTGTTCAGGTGGTGCTTAAAGGAACTCTCATCAAATCCCGCAGTAGCAAAATCTTTGCAGGTTTGTATAATTGTCTCCTTAAATCTGAAAATGAAACCAACAAGGCCAACTTAAATGTGTAGTGACTTCAGTTTGCACGAATTGGTAATAGTAACGATGATAACTGACCTCTGCAAAGCCCTGGCACTGTGCAGCACTGACTCCAAGTGTGCGAAGCACAGGGCTCTGTAGAAGCAGTTTCCATCCCCGCGCACTTGTCTCACGGAGGAAAACTGGCTGCTTAAATCCTAACAAAGGACAATAGGTGTGGTTAATATAAGATGGGTGACTATGACCATCTGCAGTGCACCAACCAAACCCAAGTAAAAAGCCTACTTTATATTTGGCACCCGGCGTTTGCTCAGGAAACAGCGAAGAAATGTCCTCTCTGCATGAGACCAGGCTGCCAGCCTCCATTTGTCGAGAGACAAACAGCGTTAACTATCCGAGAGACCAAACCACAGCTTCAGGGGCCGACGAGCCGCGTGACATACCTCCGTGTTTCAACAACATGGGAAAAAAAAGCAATGCAAGAAAAGGTAATTATAGTTTAGGCAAGACTCTATGCGTCAAAGGTATGTGTCAAAACATTGTTGCAATTTCATTTCCATTTCCTGAAAACCGGATGTTTGCATGTACCACGTGCTCGTGTTAAAGGGACAGTACATGGGTGCTTTAAAGCTGGCTTCATGCCTGTGTAGATGAAGCCTAGGATGAGCCTTAAAGGTCAAGTGTGTAAGATGTAGGGGTCTCTATTTACAAAATATGGCAGAAATTGAATATAATATGCATAACTATTTTTTCTTTAGTGTATAATCACATGAAAAGAAGAATCTTTATGTTTTTGTTACCTCACAGGGTCAGCAACCATAGAGTCTCGTAAGGAGAGATTGAGGTGAGGGGTTGCAATCAACAACTACGCTGCTACATGCCACTAAATCCTACACACTGGTCCTATTAGATAGACACCAGTGACTGACTGACTTGGGGCGAGAGGCGGGGTACACCCCGGACAAGTTGCCAGTTCATCACAGGGCAATGTTCAATGTAAAATAAATATATTTTGTTACAAGTAAAATACACATAAAAAATCTTTCTAATGTTGAAGCACAAAAGTATTATCTAAAGTATTGTATTTTAACTATACAATAATGTATCATATTTATCTGTTGCTATATTTAAATCTCTAAACCATCAAGTAACTATAGCTGTTACATTATTTCCCTCTGAAATGTAGCAAATAAATACTAAAATACAATTATTTCAAAATTATCCAAGTAAAATACCTGAGTAAATGTACTTAATTACTCTCCACCACTAGTCATCAATAGTATTCTGAAGCCCTGAAGGTAGGGGGCTCAGACAGTCCACGGAAGGGATCCTTTCACATTTATGAAGCAACCACTAAAATGGCAGGAGGATGGAGGATAGTCACACTAGCCAGAAGTACTCTACACTGAAGTGTTGCTTCACAGCCTGACATGCCAGATTATTACTTAAACCTCAGGAACACAAATTACAGACAAAAAGGCATGTTAGCATGTTTTTCTGCTTCCACTGCACTGCCCAGATGAGTAGCATTGCAGCATAATTGGTGATCCACTGCACTTGGAGGTTGTATAAAACCTGTCCGGCAAAGCCAAGCAGGTCGTAATCAATAATTTGCTTGGCAGAAAATGTATTAGTGATATGTAGGACCTATAAGAGCAATGTCAGATTGTCTGTGCAACATTATATTTAGTTTACTGTACAAACAAAATGCATAATATTACAAAGGATCCTTGCTCCACATAATTTAAAAACAGAAAATAGCATACATGCCATTGTACACACCCATTTAAAGGGGAATTCTTCCTTACAACAGCTTAATTTGAATGTTACCTTTTATTTCAAAATGCAACAATGATTACATTCCAGACCCATATTTTCAAAGTTCTGATGCACAGTAATTTACAAAATCTATGAATTTTTTGTGCAAAATTTGGTGCATAGCATTTAAAGACTTTTGTCTACTGAAACTCTATAACACAAACTAAAAAAAGATGAGCCAAAACTCTCTGAAATGTTGATGAAAATATTTTAACACAAGGTTTATTTACTCCAGAGTCAAACTACTGTTTTCAGGGTCAACAATAAACATTCACACTCAACAAACATGAAATCAGAATTATAAAAGTTCTTCATCAACTCATTGTTTCGCTCTTTCTGCTGACTTTGCTCGGACTTTTAATTTGTGTTTTGCTGCCCATGCTTTTCATCGATCCTCTCCCTCTTCTGTCTGTCAGAGCTGTTTTACTTGTCATGGCAGACCCTGACTCCATCAGTCTCCTCGCTCTCTTCTCTGTGTCTGCCTTGTCCAAAATGTATTCCTGAAAACAAAGTTAGGCAAAGGAATTTAAATTTCACAATACGAGTACTAATATTCAACTCTTTTCTTTAGATATTACCTTCACCATGTCCATCATTGTCAGTACATTCATGTTTTCCAGAGGTCCATATGCTTCTAGATAACACTGCTCGGCAAGGTTGTTGATGGCCATAAGCAAGGCTCCCACTTGTCCAACCTGAGAGATAATGGCATACGACAATGTTTCTATCCAAATCTCCTGTCTGTAATTTAGCAAAGAGTCATTTTCATCTCATAATCTTGAAAGCATACCTTCTCTCTGGACAGGTTTTGCTGCATCATCAGGTTAACCTCCGCCTGCTTGTTCTTCTCTTTCAGGGTTTCTAACTCACTCTGGAGTTCAGACAGTTCCTTATTGGCCATCTGCAACACACATAACAACTCTAATAGGTTGTTCATTCAAGCAGTTCCATATAATCTAAATAGTATCTCTGTGTGTCTGACCAGTTTTTTTACGCTGTGTTCCTGCTTCATGGTCTGCAGTTGTCGCTGGCCCTGCTCAACCTCTTCCTCCAGACGCCGTACACGCTGCAGAAGCTCTTTGTGGGTGATGGACAGGGTCTCATGGCGCCGAATGATGGGCATAACCAAAGAGTCAGACCCATTATCAAGGTAAGCTGAAAAGGATTACACTCGGTGTATAAGTAACTCATTAGGATAAAGAGAGCAGGTTCATGTAAACAGTCAGTTTTGAACTCACAGCTGGGGAGATAATCTAGTGTTTTCATCAAGTAATCCTCATAGATTTTGTATTTTGCCATTCTCTCCTTTAAAACTTGATGGCTGTGAATTGAGATATGATAACAGAGGTGAAAAAGATGACTTAAGAAGTGATATCTTCGCATTAAAGCTTTCATTCGTTCTCACCTGGCTCTAAGTTGTTTCAGCTGTTCTGTCAGATCTTCTAACTCTCTCTGCTTCAACATGTTCTGCTCCCGTGCATCCTCAAACTTTTTCAGCGCCAGGCGTCGCTTCGCATCATTTTCAGCCACAAACTTTTCAAATTTCATCGCCCTCTCTTTAGTCTGGGTAAACGGATCCCAAAGGGAAACTGTGTTAGGACAGAGTCATTTGACAGTGGTATATTCAAATTGGGAGGTTCCCATTCACCTGCTGTTGTTTTATTTCCAGTTCAGACCTTCTCCGAGCTAGAGCCTCCACATAGCTCTTAAACTCTTGCCGTTTGAGTGCTAGTTGTTTGTTCATCTCATCCAACTCAGCCTGTTTCTTCAGAACCAGGGTCTTTTGCGTAGTGTTCACTCCTGTCTCAAGGACTCTGCTGGGAGTCTGCATATATATATATATATATATATATATATATATATATATATATATATATATATATATATATTAAAAATACAATCAGCTGCACAAACACTAAAACTCTTTCCACATAGCCTGAAAGATCCTAAAGAGTGAGTCAGCACAAATCAATTTTTTTATTAGTAGGCTAATGTTATTTTAATATTAATATTATATTTCCTAAATGCACAGGTTGACAAGAAATGAATGTATCCTTATCTTTATACTGTCTCACCTCTGTTACAACTGGTATGTGGTTGACATTTTCCTCTTTCCTTTGTCTGAGGAGAAAAAGAATTATGAGACGAGACATTCATGAATGGGTTTTTAAAGAGAAAGGACGTTTAACATGCTGCCCACTTTATAATAAAAAGCAAATGCTTACCTGGTGTCTTCCGACTGTGTTACAAAAATATTTCTCATTCTGTTTTGCACTGTCAGTTTTAGACGAGGATCGCTACTGTCTATGACAGGGAGTGAAGAAGTCGTCATGGTGTTGCGTTTGTTTTTTTGCAAATATATCGTCCAGGAATCCTGATGAGTGAACAAGTCCTGTAGTTATTCCACGTTCGGACGATCAGAAAGACAACCAAAAGGGCCTATTCCGGATGTTTTCCTGGATTTGTGTAGCTGTTGCCCAGGTAACGGAGGCGAGACAACAGGGAATGTGCCGGGATCGTTTCTCCGTTGTCATGGCAACTGCCAGGGAGGCGGCACTGTTTTATTGACTGAATGAGAAGCATGGAAATGAGATCGTTAGAGATCCGAGACGAGGGGAAAATGAAGAGCGATCACTTCGTTTTAATTCCCGTGAACTGTTTACCAAATTAAGCAGAAGACCGAACTACAGACGGCTGACACATGAGGTCCAAAGACGGGATGCACAGTACGGGATGAAGTCTGTTACTCTGCAGGCTTTACCAGTGCGATGTGAAGTAATCACAGTTCTTTACTACAATACTATAAAAAATACTTCACGTCACGAGTCCTGCATTCAGAAACGTATTATCAGCTAAATGTACTTAGAGTATCAAAAGTAAAAAAGTACTCATTAGGTAGGAAAATGGTCCCCTATCATAGATGATGTTACTGCTGCAGTAATGTGTATGTTACGTTTTACTGCTGTAGATGTTTACAGTTGAGCTCATTTTAAGTACTTTATACTGTTGGGTAGTGTAATCTGCAGCAATGTGTCATGCTCTATAAGAACTTATCCAGGAGCACCATTGAGAGCTTGCATCACAGTTTGGTACAGGAGCTGTTCTGCTCACAGCCACACATCACTACAGAGAGTAGTCGAGGCAACAGACTCCCGGCCATACAGGACATTTTTCACTACCGGTGCCTGCAGAAGGCATCTCAAAGGACCACAGCCACCCAGCTTGCAGACTGTTTTCCTTGTTACCGCCAGGCAGACGGTACAGGAGCATGGCTGCACGCACCACCAGACTTCTGAACTCAAAACCAAATAGGACTGTTGCAAATTATGACTGCTGCTACTGAACCAGACTTGATATTTTTTTGTGCAATACTTTTAACACCAGTCACTTTAACCTGTCTGTAGTCACTTTACTCTGTTTAAATCAACACTCTGTCCAATATCCCTGTGTACACATGCCACTTTATTCCTACTATCAACTTAAATACTGTAGTATATCCTATTTATAAAGTATGTCATATCTATTTATACAGTAACACTTCAATACTTATACATACAGAACACCTACACATATTTTTCATATTCTATTTTAGTATATTTTATATTTAGTATCTTTATTTTGTGTTTCTCTTTGATTCCTTATTTCCTAAAAATGTTATAATATTGTATTTTACTTCTTGCTTATTTGTATTGTTATGTGTAGTGCTGTTACACTGATTAGTGCTCTTAATGCTGAGCTCCCTCTTGTTCAACACATTTCATTGTATTGTTGACCCTGTGTTAACCTGCACATGACAAATAAACCTGAAACTTGAAACTAGAAACTTGAGATCATTTGTTTGTAGCATCGCTGCTCTATGAGAACCACATATCAAGTCAACTTTTCATGAGAAAAACAGCCTTGTGACAATGTTTTTTTTTTTTACTCCAGCTAATACAAGTATTAGCTGGAGTACAATAAGTACAATATTTCTTAAGAAGTAGGAGAATGATCTCAGCCCATAAAGAAACACTGAATTCACATTCAAAACCCCCAAATTTACTGTACATGGGTTTCACTGAACAGGAAGGATGGTATCTAAAGGTGTCAGACAAACGTAGTGGATTAAAAAAGTACAATATTTGTAGTGAAGTAGACGTATAAAGTTACAATAAAAAGGAAATACTCAACTGCAAACTGCAACTACCTCAAATTTGTACCTATGTATTTGGTACTTTACACCACTATGTCCCACAGTTAACTCAGTTTTGATATGGAATGATAAAAGCATACATAAAAATAAAAAAGGCTCATAACACAAAGTTTAACTGGTGGATGCAAGATCTCATACTTCACTGAAAAGTTCATTCTCAGTGAGAAGTTCCAACATCATGTTTGTGTAAGTTGCATATTGAACCATGATGGTTTCCAAAGTAGTTGTGATGTCACAAAAATGTGCTTGCACGCACCTTAAACCCAGGTTTGATGTAAGCACAAAGAAACACATACATCATTCTGCACAGTGAAGGTCAAACATCCAAGTGAAGTAACATTAAGTAAATCACATGTTTGAGTGAAAGGGGGCTAAATAGTTGATTAAATATAATTTTTTCATAGCAGACATTGATATGAAGCTGCATCCTAATTATAGATCAAATTAAAGATAGCAGGAAAAGAAGTGTAATTAATATTAAAGAGCTGAACTTCACTTACCTCTACTAGTTTCATGGCCATGTCACTGTGTATGGTGGCTCACTGACAAGGCTTCCTGATACATTTAAATGGAACTGAGGCATCACATTTACTGTCATGACACGTTTGTGAGACAGAAACAAAAACAGAAAACAAAAGTTCTGATAATGTTCATAGGAAAAATTCAATGTGAACTTGAGTTATTGTGAAAATCTTCCTTGGTGTAAATAAATGCCACCTATCTTATCTTCTTATCCAACAGCCCTGCTCTAAATTCCACCTTCATGATGGTTATAATGATAGAGCTATATGTTTGTATATACTATATTTTATTTTTATGGACGTAACAAAACAGTGTCTACATTCCCTATCGCATTTTAACATTAAAGTAACTTTAAACGCATTCAATTACAATTTTTCCTGTGGTTGACCTTTTAGCATGAACTTGAATAAAAAAATTTGCTTCCAGATTGTCTTTGTCAGCCAAAAAGAAGTGTGTTAACAGCTTCAGAGCTACTGGGTAGTCTAGTTCCTCAAGTTGTACATAGATAAGCTGAAGAACTTGTTTGTGTCAAACAAAAGTACTTCCATTTAACTGCAGGAAGCATTTTTTACAACTACGTCAGAAGAAGTGATTGCAAAACAAAAATCGGCTGTCACGGCTCTTTAAGCACGTTTTAAAATTTCACATCATGTGAGAGGTGAAACGACAGGGGGATATTAGACAACTGTTGTTTAAAGGAGGATCAGCACACATGTTGAAGGAGTTTCTGTGAATAAGGAACCAGCAACACTTGGTGAGTTTAAGTCTTTGAATTATGGTGCAAGCTTTAAACGTTTCTAAACAGTTTTTATACATTTGATCATCTAAATGTGTTCAGAGCTCTCCTTTTTCTGTGTGTGTTTCATTTCTTTGTTCAGGATATAGCAGTATTTTCTTAGTCCATTAGACGTAGTCAAACACAGTTGAGCAAATAAACTGTAGCTCCAGCTTTATGTGTTATTCTAATGCTGTCTTTCTGCTGCATAACTCACTGTAGCACTACACTCAGCCTCACATCAGTGTCGAGCAGCAGAATCAAGTAGAATCAAACACAGTTGAACATGCCCTTAAAAGGCATCTATCCACATGGCCCTAAGCTGCTGCACTCTGATGTCTGCCAGTGCAGATTTCAGCTCCGTCAAAAGAGCTTGGTCTCTAATTCATACAGTATGGCTATGATAGCATATGTGTATTTTACTGTATATGCATTATCTTTTGTTTTAGGGCCTTTGCAAATCTTTCTTCTTCTATCTTTGGTTTCTAATCTTTCAGTCTGGACCAGCAGCTTCATCACTAGTCTATGAAGAAGACAGCAGCGCACTGTTGGATGTCCATGTCCTCAGACTAGGCAACACATCCTCCTCCTGTGATGATCGCTGTCAGCAGATCCAGGTCTCTTTACCAGAGACTAAACAATGATATCAGAGACAGGCTGGCTGTCTACTCCCTGAGTCTCCACACTTCAGTCAACTCAACAGTGCTCAGGTAAAGAAACATGATATTACTTTATTAGGCACTTTTTTATAAGTGGTACTGCATAGCATTCATTATAGTAAAACAATCCCAGAATAAATCTTCAGTGTCATTCTGGTTGAAATGACTGTGCTGATTTATATTCTTTCCACTGAAATAAAGTAATTCTTTCAGTGTTTCTTTTTACTTGCCATGGTTATAACAGTTGATCAGCACATTAAATTGTCAAAAGAAAACAACAAAGGAAAAGTTTTGTCCCTTCTGGATATCTGAAACTGCTGGCAAAGTTATTCATTACACTGTTACACTTTTAACTTTATTGTATTTTGCTGTACTTTGTGTGTCTTCCTTTGAGAAATGACAGCTTGTCTTACCTCATAGCTGTGACTCCTTATAATGGCCAGCCAGAGGTTTGTGTAGTAAAATTATGTCCAGTATAACTGGCTTTATTGATGAATTTCTATGGGGAGTTCTTCTTTAATTTCCAAAGCATAGGGCCTATTCCTCAGTATGGGAGGACTCCCTTGTCAGGAAAAAGACAACTAAACTTTGGTTGAACCCCTAATCAATTTGGTTTACAGTATTTGTTGCTTTTCCAGACAAACTATGCAGCCAAGCCAAATTTTAAAAAAAGTTAAGACACAATTTGCTCACCAGTGCCCCCAATAGGACTTAAAAGACCAGTGATTTAGTGGCATCTATAGTGTATTGGCTGATTGCACCCCTCTCTCCTTATCCTTTCCTTTTTATCAAGAAGGAGAAAATATGTTGTGTGCAATAAAATGTGAAAGGTCATATCTAGAGTCAGTATTTAGTTTGTCCTTTCTGGGCTACTGTAGGAACATGGCAGTTCATTTTGGCAGACTCTGTGGAAGCTGGATCTGCAGCATCTATAGATATGAAACAAACAAACAAACAAACAAATCATTTACAGTTGATAATATACATTAATGAAAACATAGTTATGTATATTATATTCCATTTCTGTCATGTTCTGTAAATAGAACCTCTAAATCTTACACACTGGACCTTTAATTTTGAACTATTTTAGGAGGCTTGTGAGGGAAAATCAGTGTCTTAGAAAGCTGAATATGTTTTATCGTTCTCAGACCTGGACAGCAAACTTTGAGGGGATACAGAGTCTAAACCTCCCAGTATTTCTAAAATCTTGGCTACAGCCCTGGTTTCTATGTTGTGTTGTAGCCCATTTATTTATAGGACTCAAAAAAGAGTGACTCATGAATTATGATGGGTCTATCTTTTATCTTCTGCAGTTGTTGTTGTCATTACTTGTTTTGTGTTTCCTCACTCTGGTATTGTTCCTGCTCATTCTTGCCTAAGTTCCCCTTTAAGATTGGTCATTTTTATTAACTGGCTGCTTAATGTGGAAAACAGCCAATAGAATAAAGGCTCCGTGCAAAGAAAGACATCTCAGTTTGGACTGCATTACCTCCAGCGTTGTTTGCCTTATCTCTGAATGACCGAGTCTCTTGACATATATGGATAAACCCGTCACTCTGCGGCTCGACAATACAGTCCCAAAATAATCTGAGAGAGCACAGCTGAGCCCCCGCTCGACGCTGTTCGCTGCGCCCTGTGAGCAAATACTGCCGTGAAATCTCTCATCAGTAATGACCAAATTCAGCTATTCTGAATACTTATCTCAATTCCGTAATGCTGGAGGTAAATGTAATAATGTTGTGTCGCGACTGCGGGGAGACAGGAGGAGAGGAGACGCTCAGAGGGACATAACGTCAGAGCCGGAGTGAGTCTTTTGTTTGGTTTGACACAGAGACTGCGTGTGTTTACGTGTGTGTGTGTGTGTGTGTGTGTGTGTGTGTGTGTGTGTGTGTGTGTGTGTGTGGAGAGAGAGAGAGAGAGAGAGAGAACTGAGATCTTCTGTGTCACTTAAAATATTAGTGCGATATGTTTAATCTTGATTCATTTAATAACATATTATATTTGTTAGAATTCATTATTGCTGTTAAATGGGGCCAAAATTCAGATAATCATCTAAATCTATATATTATAAAGGTCCATGGTTGCATCACAACTACAGCCCTCAAACAGTGCTGATGTCTGTCTGAGATTACACTTAATTGTATTTTTAGTGTAAATAATAAAGTGTTTTTCTCTCCTTTTAAGGGATGTTGACCCAGTGGTCTTTGCCATTAGAAGAGGCGATCTGAAGGCTCTTAATGATCTGGCAACATCTGCTGCTCACCACCTCCAGAAGGAGGACAAAGATGGGTGGATACCTTTGCACCATGCTGCCTTCTGTGGACAGACGGAGTGCTTGAAGATCCTACTGAGGGGTATGACATTCAAAGCATTATTGAGGATCTTCAATTTCCTTCAAACATTGTTTGCACGTGTTTTAATATGCTACAAAAGTCACTCAGTTTGTTTGTGTTTTTATGTATATTTTCTTCACCAGCCCATCCAGTTTCAGTAGACAAACGTACCTTGCAGGAGCAGACAGCCTTGCTGCTTGCTGTGTTTTGTGAACACTCATCATGTGTGCAGTGCCTTCTGGAGGCAGGCGCCGACCCCGACATCAGCAGCAAGAACAAAGAAACCCCTTTGTACAAAGGTACAGCTGTGAAATCAATTGTATACAGCATATCTATATAGACTAAAACAAGTGTGGATAACTAGGTGTTTGGTAGAAATGACTCAGTGTGTCTTATCTGTTTCTGTAGCCTGTGAGTTGGAGAATGTGGATATGGTGAGCCTCATTCTGTCCTTTGGAGCCACAGTGAACCAGCGGTGTGGTCAGGGTTGGACAGCCCTCCATGAGGCTGTATCCAGAAACAACACAGAGATCTGTGAGATACTAATAAGAGCCGGGGCCTCAATCAATCCACCTAATACCTACAGCATCACACCACTCATTGTAGCAGCTCAGCGAGGACAGATGAGGGCACTGTGTTACCTTATTGGAAAAGGTACTTTTCTTCACAAAATATTCCCCCTTTTCACGCTTTTCATCTTCATTTAAAGGTTATAAAGACTTGATGCTTTTCTGTAGGTGCAGATGTGAACATCCAGACATGTGATGGAGTCACAGCGCTGCATGAGGCTAGTAAAAATGGCCACAAAGAAAGCGTAGCGGTGCTGTTGACTAAAAATGCTGATGCCAACAAACCCACCAACTCAGGACTGCTGCCACTGCATTTTGCTGCCCAATATGGACACCATGAGTAAGTTGAGACAATAACTTATAATTAGGTGTCATTATAATAGTTAATAATGGTTAAGATGTAGGTATTCAGATACAACAATTGTGGTCAATGTGCAATAGAGCAGTTACTGTAAATAGTGATATAATAAGAGTTAAATAAATTACTTTGTCTTTGTTGCCTCGATGTATTCTGCTTTGTTAACATCCTCACTTTGTGTTCAGGATTGTGTCCCTGCTTGTCCCAGTGACAAGTAGAGCCAGGCTCCGTCACAGTTGCATCAGCCCCCTCCACCTGGCAGCAGAGCACAACAGACACACTGTGGCAGCTGTGCTGCTGAAGACAGGTGCAGATGTAAACGCCACACTGGCCCACAGTCACTCTGTCCAGTATGCTGATCAACGAGCAACAGCCCTCTACTTTGCTATCGCCAACGGCAGCACTGAGACAGCAGAGGTGCTACTAAACGCTGGTGCTAGTCTAAGCCTGGACCCAGTCAGTCCTTTACTGATGGCTGTACGGCAGGGCTGTGTCAGCACTGTGTCCTTACTGCTGGAGAGAGGGGCCGATGCCAACGCTAGAATCCCGTCTTATGCTACTACGTTCCCTGCTGTTGTTGCACTTTGCATGAATAATCTGTCTCTTCTCAAGTGCCTTTTGGACAATGGCTGCGATGCCCTCTCCTGTTTTACATGTACACATGGCAGTGCACCTCACCCAACAGGAGGAGGATCCCATATAAGAAATGGCAGCAATGGATATGTTTTGCTGAATGAAAATATACTTCCTTTAAACTGCAGTGAGCCACCAGAAAGGGAAACACAGGTGTGAAAAAGAAGCAAAAGTAGTGTCACAGATTTCACAAAGTAACTGAAATTTGTATGTTCTTTATAAGCAA
Organism: Argyrosomus regius; assembly: GCA_946959425.1. Classification (NCBI taxonomy): domain Eukaryota; kingdom Metazoa; phylum Chordata; class Actinopteri; family Sciaenidae; genus Argyrosomus; species Argyrosomus regius. Next base: position 12,346,681 of record OX336887.1, on the reverse strand, counting down.
TTTGTCTTTTTTCCAATTTTTTTTTCAGTTCTGTGAGTGGATCTCAACATCAGTTATGTGTAAATGGGCAGGACCGATCATAGACCTGCTGCTGGAGCATGTTGGCCATGTTCAGCTGTGCAGCAAGATCACTGAACTACTGGACAGCCGTGAAGAATGGCTCGCTGTTAAGAGGAAGTCATGTAAGTGTCAGGCAAAATCTTATCATTTACTTACATCCTAACATGCAAATGTGTCTCTTTCACTTCCTCACATGTGCATATAATACGGTTAGTCTACAAATATGCAAGTGACAGTCCTCTTTGTCTTTTCTCCTGCCATGTCTACAGCGTCACCTCGTCCATTGCTGCACCTTTGCAGATTAAAGATTCGGACTGAAATGGGGAGACACAGACTGAAATCTCTCACAAGCCTACCTCTGCCAAACAGACTGATCAGATACCTGACCCTGACTGACTGACTTTAAGAAGAACATCAAGCAACATAGGCATCAGATGTGGAACTAAATTTATCATTGTGTTTCTTTTTTTAGTTGCCTCTAATGTCTTGAATCTATAAATGCAATGTTCTATGTATAAAACATCTATTTATAACATATATAATGTGACAATGAGTTCCTTTAATCTGTATGTCAGAATGTTTTGCAGTTTCACAGAAATGCTCAAGTAAAAATGATCTAATTCCCAAAGGAGTTCTTGAGGGAAGTTGAATCATTTATTAAAAAATAAAAGGCATTTTTTCAAATGTGCCTATCAAACATTACTTTGACAAAGAAAAGCAATCTATGTCCCACATTCTATTTCCATAGTTGAAAGAGAAAACTAAAACAGGATGCTTTCATTGATTTGCATGTGTACTTAAAAAAAGCAACAGTCATTCTCTGTAGAAACCTAAAAGTAGAAACCTTTTAACTTACTGTCAGTTTTCAGACACTCAGAGGCATCAGAATGACATGAAAGTGAACATGATGACGCTATTTTGCAAGTGCAACTTAGTCTTTAAGAGTTATACGATAAAAATAGATGAAGCTTTCCAGTAAGTGCTTGAGGAAGTGTCTCATGTACAAATGTTGAAAGAGGAAGAGTTGTCTGTGTAGAGCACAGGAGGAAATAATTAGTCCTATTTACACATCGTGTGACGGGTCCATTAGAGGAGTAATTAAATGAATCCAAACACACTGAAGATCGGTGACTGCACGGTGGGTTTGGTTGGTATGGGTTTGACCACAACGTGCGTGTGAATTTTCTGTCCATAAGGATGCTCAGGTCTCTCTATTTCACTCCCTGCTGCTTTGCTCCAAAGTCCCAGGGGCGGATGGGGGACAACAATATGACTGTGGAGGACCTGGTGTCCGTGGTATTGGAAGGGGCAGCAGGCGCACACACTCACACAGTGGTGAGAGGTCAGGTCCAGTTTTAGCGAGTCTTTGTCGGAAGTGTTGCGTCGACTGGATGCAGACAGAGTGGCCTTTGCGTCATCATCATAACTCTTTTTCCTCTTTTCGTTTTCGCTGCCCTCAGATGTGCCTGCATGGTTCCTTTTGACCCCTAAATGTGCGTGCTCCCTCTTAGTTTGGGTCAACTTAGGTTCCTCCCAAAATGAGGCTGGTAGTTGGCGTTTCCTCATAGGCACCTGCTCCACAACGCTGCCCACATTCTCCACACCTTGAGCATCAGGACTGGCCTTCTCTGCGACCTTCACACTCTGGTGAATAGTCCCCATGGGTTTGGTGCACCCATACTCAGCAGACCTGTGTGTGTGACATCTCGGCACTCTGGAGTACTTCTGAGAGAAACGTTTGAGCTGTTTCTGCAGATATTTCCTGTGATCCACAGAGCGTCTGCACGGAGCTGACTTGTCCAAGGCCGCTTTGATGTCACTGGATGCCAAATTCACAAAATTCAGCAACGTCTTTACCTCACTGTCTGCGTTTGCCATATTTGTAACGATTTTGGTCTAATCAGTCCATGTTAGAATTTGTAGTCCACCATCAAGGTCTAAAGGGAAATCAGAAAAAAATTAGGCTTTGCGTAATTGCGCATTTCTGTGTATTTTAGGAATTCTGCAATCAAGTCTAAATTGAATGTGATAACCCTTTACTCACCACTGCTGGATGAGTCCAGACTCTCTCAAAACCACAGTCCAAGCACAGACTTCTCTCCAGGCTGCAGTAGGGAGCACTTCAACTAGTTGAATGAATATAAACTCCTTGTAGTTATGGTGCTTTCCTTGAACCAATCAGCGACCCCAGGCCCCTCACAATGCACCCCAATCAGCCTCCAAGCGCCCTGGTATCGAATTCTTCACCATTGCAAATTGTTGTCATGGAGATCTGGAAAAAACCGCTGAGGGGATGCGATATTTTTCCTACATGGTGATTTCTGCGCGTTGGCCAAACATCTCCTAAAATTCGGAGTGTGCTAAAATAAAAATGAGTGCAATTTCTGCTGAAATATGCATGCACTCTAGCTTTATTCTGGAGCTGGTAACGTTGAGTTTGTAACATAGATACCCCCCATACCCTCCCCAAGAGTGATGTCAGCTGTAGGATTTGGTGAAGGGTGGGGGGGATCTAAAGAGTGCATAACCATGGAAAGGGGCTTGAACGCTCAAGAATCTTGTCTTTCTGTTTGCCCCCTCAATCGAGCGACACAAAGGCTGAATTACTCATTCAAACCTCGCGGGACAAAGGGGAAGGAGCTGGATAGCACTCCTGCATTTGTAGTCAAACATTTAGAGACTTAAATCGAGTCGTCATGAAGGAGAAAGAGTCGGACAAAGCCCATAGAATTGCCATCAGCAAACATTTTCCTGTGTCATATTATGGGGTCTCCATGGCTCCCTCTGGCCCGCGGACAATAGCACAAGTTTGCACACTCGAATACTGTCACCCTGCCAACGGCAACAAGGGCCCAAAACAGGACAATCCCCAGAGAAAGCATGGGCTCCGCGGGGAAGGTTGCAATGGAGTAGGAAAAGGGGACTTGTGAAATGCTAATTGAGCTTCATCCCCTTACTGAAGTGGAAAAAGAGTACCTATCGTTCCATTGAACCGCAGCAGCAGTGGAGTGAGATGTGAGGAAACTGTTTGTCTGGTAAGTAACACCTCGTGCTTGTGCACTGTGCTACCCTTAAAGCATACTGAACCACTTTAGTACCAGGACAGGGAATCTTTAAAAAATTCTGCAACTATATCAAGGCTATACGGGCCATTTATTCAGAAAGCTGCAGGCTACATGATTGATTGCCTCATTCACTCAGTTTAAGGTTGTCTGAGGAGAGACCCTGCAGGTCTATATGTGCTCTGACTGGTCTATCTTTTTAGGCGATGCATCCCTCTTGTTCTGAAGAGGCACTGGGACTCTATTGTCCTCCTCTCTTCTTCTTCCCCTCACCTCTCTGTTCAGCTGAAAAGGCCAATTAACAATGGGGCTCCCCTCCCCTGGCCTGTCACCCCACTCCTGTGCTTTTGAAGTGAGGGAGAATGAGAAAGAGAAAGAGGAAGCATAGTGGCATCTATAAATCTCACAACATGTCGCTGTTCTTGTGCCAAGACAGGTGGATGGGATGTTTGTCGATCATTTCAGATATTTGGAGGGTTGAGCTAATTTATGGAGCTTTTCTGTATTTACCTATCCACTTTATTTTAGTTTATGAGGGTCACAAAAACCTGCACACACCATAAGTCCACCTAACAAAGACAGGCACACAAGTGTCACTTTAACTGCTGCATGTGTGCACAAAAGATATGCACCTAACTTGCATATCTTTGGTGCACATGCAAACTGCACTCAGAAAAGGTTGCACCCCAGAAGTGTTTTGAGTCTGAAATGATACAAAGTGAAATACTGAAACATCATTTCTCACCATGTTTGCATTCTGTAACAGAAATCTATTTAGTAGAAGCCCAGTGGGGCACTAATACAACTGAAATCTGACTCTGTCTGTACTACCTCTCTGGCAGAAGCTGTTCAATCCATTAGTGAATTTTATTATGGCAAGCACTCCTCTCTTTGCTCAAAAATAGCTGTAAGATAACACTGTATTGATCCCCAGGGGACAAACAAAGTGTTACAGCAGCACAAACAAACCAGATAAATATACAAGAGCAAGGAATATAAGACATTTAAAACATCTAATACAACATAAAACAACATAATGGATTACAGATCCATAATAGCTCTCTATAGGTCAAAGTAAAATAGGAATCAGAACTAAATGTAGAAATATCAGAGGAGGGTTACTTAATGTGCATCACACAACACAAATCTACAAATTTCAGGAAATGAAAAGACTTTGAATCATTTCATGTTTCTTCATCACAAAAAATAAACAAACAAAATAAACAACTGTATTCAAAAGCAGTGCTGGATAAATACCTGGATAAATGCCTATTCTTAAATATTCTCGTCATATAAATAGATAACCATATTGTGGCAGAATTTTTAGATTCCTGAGAACAGTAAGATGGTGTAATGATTGATAACAGAAGAAGTCGTTTTAGGAAGTGACCCGTATCTCTGTGAGAGATGACTGGTTAGCTGCAAAAAGCAATAAAAAACTGTTATATAGGGGGTCCTCCCAGTTTTAAACACTATGCTATGGACTTAGTAAGGTATATATGCATATGAACAGATGTATTGTATATATACAGTACCAGTCAAAAGTATTTATTCATTCATTCAGCATTCTTTTTTTCCCTTTATTTTTATTTTCTACATTGTACATTAAAACAAACATCAGACATCAAAACTATTAACTGCACTAAGTGCAAGTGCATGGGCTGGCATGTCACTGCAGAATGTTATGTTAGTCATGTTGCTTAAGTGTGCTTTGAAGTTAGAATAAATTGCCAACAGTGTCACCAGCAAAGCACCCCAACACCATCACATTTGTTTCTCAGTGGGAACCACACATGCAGACACCATCCATTCACCTGCGTCAACCAAACCAAATATCACATATTTGGACCAGACCATACAGATTTCCACTCATCTAATGTCCATTCCTTGTGTTTCTTTGGCCAAACAATTGTTTTCTTTGAGTTGGTCTCCCTCAATAGTGGTGGAGGGAATATGGAGGGATACTTAGTTAAATCAAGATGACTTTCATTGGGACAGTAAATAAGACTCTTTTTAATGCTATCATGCTGATCTTAATTTCACTAAAATTGAACTTGGATTCTTTTTATTAGTTGTTTCTCATATAATTGTCATTAATCACTGAGAAGTGATCACTGAAACTGTGGGGTTGGAGGGGACATTCACTTTTTTTGGGACTGCATTAGACCAATGTCTTGCCCATTTGGTTTTCATTCTTTGTTGATGTTTGCTCTCTATTTCTCTCTTGTGAAATATATTTAAATTGTTATGAAGGGACAAAACAGCTTTATATAGACACAAAACGAGTAATAAATGAACAATTATAAGTACAAATATAAGTGCAAAACATGAAACTTCAGTGCGCTTTCTGCATATTCCTTACACTACTTTCTTTTTCACTTGAGTTTCAGGTGTTTACTTATTCAGGCAAGAGTTTAAAAACAGAAAAAAATACTAATTTATTCACTTGCACTTGATCTTTTAATATGAAGTGCCTAAATGTCATGTGTTGCCAGACGTTCCCACTAGATGGCAATCTACCTCCACCACGATACAGCCAACTGGACTGTTACAATAAAAGAGAAACACTCAGATAGTAAAGGTACATGCAGCTAAGTTCATTTTACCTGAACATTAATATTCCTTAAACGACACAGGGTTTTAAAATCTCTTGTGGCCTGCTATTACTTATGTAATAAATTTGGACTCTGTTTGTTTGTAGTACTGCTGATTAAGTATATTGGCAAGAATAATAACATTGAAAGACCATAGCAATCTTATTAAGAGGTTTTCTTATCTGAGTTTAAAAGGGATGTGATGTATGTTCTGGCAGATTGAGACAGCAGGAAGGAACCAGGAGGATGTAGTGCTTTTTTCCTTGTCAGATAATCAATACACGGAGAGACTGTATCAGAGGATGGACAAGCTGAACCGGTGGACACACTACATGCCAAATCCAGGCTTACACTTCAAAAACTCTGAAATATCTCTGCATTGTATGTGCAAATGTAGTTTAACAGCAGCTGTGGATTTTCCACTCTAAAAGTCATCCACAGCTCTTGTGCATGAGCTCACCCCATTACTGTCTGTGAAGAGCTTTTTGATAGGCAAGAGATGTGATAAATGCTCAGCTGCAACAAAAGGCTGTTGGGCTTGATGCTCAATCCATTGATCTTAATCCAAAGTTGTCTGAATAGGTGGCTTAGATGCTGTTTATGTTATTTGGAATCATTTGGTATCAAGTAGCCTGTGATACAATTTTGTTATTTAAACCACAAGCAATACTGTCAGAGCAACAGAAATCATTTGGGCACGGCAGATGACTATGAAACATGAATGAGCAATGAAACTGAGCAGAAACACTGCCCGAGAACTAAGCTTCGAGCATAATCCCTGGTGAAGTGCCTTTAAGCAAGAAAGATAATGGATCTTTAACAGTCTAAGGGATGGCGATGGGACTCCACAACAAAGATGCATGTAGGATACAGAAGGACAAAGTGTTTAAATTGTGTAAGGCTGCAACTAATGACACATGTCATAATTGAGACCATAAAATGTCAGAGAAAATGCTCAGCACCATCTCCTAAATCCCTAGGTGACATATTCAAATGTCCAGTCAGCAATCAAAGACCCAAAGATATCACATTAACAAATACATAATAAAATAGCTGTGACATCTGAGAAGCAGGAACTTGTCTGCAGTTTTCTTCTTGCATAATTAACAATTGTTGAAATAGTGACTTTTACAAATGTGGTGATGTAACAATAATGTGGTGATATCAAATAATTATTTCAAATAAACTCCTGATAAAGATCCAAACTACCGTTTTAGTGAACTCCAATAAACTATGTCACGTTGGCTCTTTATGTACATGGCTCAGGGCTGTGGGGTAATTTCATAACTGTGCCGAGTGGAGACCACCAACAACATTATGCAACTCTGCTCTTAAAAACTATTCATTGCCATCTGAATCTTTGCACTCTGGCCTACATCATCACCTCTTATATCGATATAATGGTGCAAAGGTGATAATGGGAGGGATTAAAAATTAACATCAAATATATAATGTCTTTGTTAAGCAGTAAATGCCAGGTTGCATAATTGATGTTTATGTCAGCGTACTTTGGGACATTGGAGTGTTCTAGCAGGCACACAGCACATCAAACATGGGTAATGTTTTCAGTCGGTAGGCGTCTTGCACTCTCTCCCCCTCTCTCCACTTGACTTTAATTCGGTCGCGTCATCCTTACGGACTCGCCTCCACGCATTGTGGGCTTATACTTTCTGCCTGGACCACTATATAAAAAAAAAAAAAAAAAAGAAATAAAACAAACAGAACAGAGGATGGAGGGAGGGCTTTTTGAGAAGCGGAGCGTGAATTTATTTGAGCACGCTGTCAGGATTGAGCTGATGTGAGCGCTGCATCAAGTGCGCGGTGGTGATGCTCCAGTATAAAATAGTCCGCTGTATTTTGGCACAGAGGGCGATGCATCAGTTTAACCCTCGGCTCTGCCCTCTGGACTCGCCCATACAGTATTCAGCCTAGATAAGTTGAGGGGATGTGCGATCTTATTGTGAGGAATCCTGCCGAGGAGCTCTCTGTTCGTCTGTTTGTTTCTTCAACTTCGATGGCTTGAGTGGCCCATTTGCACTCATGCTTGCAGCCGAGGAGGGATGTAAGGTACGGGCCATCTACCGCCCTCACATTGCACGGAGTACCGGCGTGATTAAGGTCGCTATCTGAGTGCCAGTAAGAAAAAAAAACTACTTTCCGAGATGTGAATTATCGAGATTTGCTACTCATTCCACCGGCTCACTTGTCCTATGCTATCGACAACGAGATTTCAAGAGGAAAATGATTGTGGCATAAACTATTTCTGGAGACGCTTGTCACAGATATCGCCGCTGAAGTGGACAGAGTGGATGGTTATTTCCCAAACTGTTCAAGCCTATGAATATTGCATTCATTTGTTGGAAACGCTGCCTAGTGTCTTCGAGAACAGCGCAGGAGGAATGCTGGTCCAAGATCTAATGTCATTTACTTTGAGCTTTTGGCCTTTTTTCTTCGGTCATTGTCTTCTCTCACTGTTTTTACTTTCATGCCAGGTAAGCACCAAATTCAGCTGACAATTTACGCATGAGAAGGGGTTACAACGAATGTACCTGGAGTCTGATTTACTGATGGATTATGGATAAGAAGTGTGGAACTGATTATATTTTTAAACAACGTATGCACTTACTATGCTGCAGTTATTAATACTGCATGTGTGTTTACACAGGATGTTAGGGGCACCAGTCCAGGGCAACACCTGTGTTTAGGGAATACTGACAGGCATGCATGTGTAGAGTTTCTACTAAGGCACGAGAAATACACAGAGAGACACTCAGCTCTCTTGTAGTGGGAACATGGAGAAGCCAACTGTGTTTAAATGATAACAATATTCAGTTATCCCACCAGGATCTCTGCAGCAGGCATATGTTACTGATGAGTATTCTAACCTCTGCCCCACGCTGCTGCCTACAGATAATGGTGAGCTGTTGTTCACACACACACAGTGTTGCGAGGGTTCATGTGGAATGTTATCATCTTGAGTTTCCAAGTCAACCCACGTACACTCCTGGGGGCAGCCTGCTGCCCACTCTTGGTGGGTGGTTTCTTACAGGATAGACGTGATACTATACTGCATGTACTATACACAGCAGCCCCGGTGACAACACTGGAGCTGTGATATGAAAAGAATGCTGAGAGGATATCCACAGTGCTGTTCACTAAGAGGCTCCTGAGTGTTCAAGCATCTCCATTTGTGCTGCACAGCGTTGTGCTGATGGTATACTCTTGTGAGTAAATGTACTGAAGGAGGGCGCCTCAGTCATTTCATTGCCTCTCTTTCTCACCATAAGGGGGAACATCAGAGGTCATGCTCACAGACTGTGGCGGAGAAAGTTAGTGAACAGTGCCAGCTGGCATGCCAGTGTCAAAGATACCCTCCCCTTCCTCCTCCGCCGCCTCCACCGCCTCCCCCACGGTTACTGGGCACCACAGGTAAGTACTCTCAGCTCACCCTCCCAGGTTTCACACCTGTCTCACTCCAAGTCTTTCTGTCTCACTTTCAGTCTGCTCTCGCCCCATAGTTGGATCTCATTCCTAGCTAGACACAGGTATTAAGCACCTGGCTAGCCTGGAAAACCATTCTTGTTTTCAAGTGTTTCTTTTAAAAAAAGAAAAATGTACCATCTACACCCCTGAGATTAATGTGTGAGGGCCTGTGCATGGACACAGTTTTTGCATGTGCGCCTCTGTGCATGTGATGGAGCCAGCAGGATGTTGACAGCTGAACACAGGACTAATTTATGCTGGGTCTGACCTTGGGGAGTACCCAGCTGCTTGTGAAATCCATGCCTGCTGGGCTGCCAAGCTCAGTGGTTCAGTGGTAGGGTTTCCCCCTGGAGGACCTCTGATTAAAACAGATGAGTTAATTAAATTAGCTTTAATATGATAGAGATAAGAAGCTAATAAACCAGTCCAGTAGTTCCAGTTTCATTTTGAAGTTCTCTGAGATGGTAAACCACTTACAGATAGGAGAACGTATTTTACCAGCATGCTCGCTGAAACTTGATATGATTTGTATTTAGTCTCAAGCATCTTAATGAACAGTGTACTGAAATATGGGACAGGCGTTGCTGATGATGCAGCCATTCTGAGCTATTACTGTGACTCTTTAGAATCACTCACCCTGAGCCCTTTATATTATGAGCAGGGAGGGGTACTTAATCATTAAAGTCTCAACAGACAGCAGTGAAAAGATTTGAATCAATCAGTTCCAGTGATTTTTTTTTCCGTCTGGTCAATTTAAATGGACCTTTTTCCCCCCCTGACTCACCATGTGAGCTACCTATGAACTGAGAGTTATAGACCCTTCTGTGGATGTTGGTCACTGCATAAATGCTGCCAGGACCATCTGACTCTAAGCTAAGGTGGGGGGGTTGAATGCCCAATGCACAAGTGGACTGCTACATCTACAGTGTTTGATGCTTTTATAAACAGCAGTATATCATGATAGATATGATAAGCAGGCAAATTTTTATTCCTTTTCAGCTTCACACAGAAATGTTTGGAGAGGGTGGAGACACCATGAATAATTCACTTTAAGGGTGTTTTTTTCCTTCTGTCCTCCGTTTAATCTATACAGGCGCATAATTATCATTTTATCACTTCAGTACCCCAATTTCCAGAACGGTTAGGGCTGAAATTTTGCTTTAAACTGTAGTCTTTGAAAATGGAATGAATATGCTAACGTGAAAAACTGGGACAATGACTGAGACCTTATCTAAAAAAGTGAAAAATTGCCAATCTTAAGTAAGTCTGTGTGGTAAAATGGTTTCCCAAGTCCTTCAAAGGAGTGTGCTTTATCACAACGAAGTAGATCTTTACCGCTGACTGAATTAAACCCTACAGCCATTGACAAAATGCAGGATTAAAATGGAAGTTTGGCTGAGAGGAGCTTTTAAATTCATAGTGACTTATGATGTGGTGTGCTTTACTGGGGAGAGCCATATGAGCTTCAAAGAAATGTGCTGTGTTGGAAAATAGTCTAAAGCATTACTAAGGAGTATTTGTTGCTATGATGTAAATCCTACCTCTCATTCATAACAAAATGACTATAAATCTATAGATGTATAGATAGATAGATCAAATGCTGCAGAAAGTGAGGAGGAAAGTGGATAACACACATCAAGTTGCTGATGCACATGATGTTATTTAACATTCCTGAGTGGTCTTACTCCATGGATCTAATGTGGGCAGGAGGAAGAGCAGGAGGTTCCTGCAACAGTAATTGGTGTGGACAAGAGTGCTGGTGTAAGAAAGGCTGACGGGACCTTAAATGATTCATGGTGTTGGGTTGGATATCTTTTAACGTTGAACCTAAGACCTACAGAACAGCCGAGGGCACAGCGCTTTCCCAACTCAAAGAGAAGGGAGTAAAATCACCTTCATGCTGCTCTGATGCTGCTATTGTGTTGTGTTTTTCTAATTTATTTTGGAAAACGTGTTCTATTCATTCTTTTCTTCTACATCCACATCTCTCTCCTCCTACCCCTTTCTTCTTTTTTTCTAGTGATAGAGCCCAAGAAGCCCACGTTTGGGCCCTGGTGGACAGAGATGGACTTTATAGTGCTTGGAACGGTGGGCTGTGCCTCAGTTGTCTTCCTCCTCTCAGCCATCATCATCTGCTACAAGGCCATCAAGAGGTTGGATGTCACTTCCTTTTATTTTCAGTTAAATCTCTCTCTAGTAAATCTCTGAGATATTTTCAAGTGACGACAAATTGAAATAGGAACTGTCACTGCAAGGCTACTCAACATATCATGCGTAATTTGACCCATGGGAGGCTGAACTATCTCTCCTGCCTCAGTGTGTGAGGACACAGGAGGCTACAGTGATGTCATCACCCTGCTGGGTCGCACTGAGGTCAGAGGTTAGGTAATGGAAAGGGTTGTAAATGTCAGCGAGGAAGATCCACTACACTGAGTCACCAAGTAACATCCTATAACCTAAATTAAGTAATTGAGTGACTTTACGATCCCGTGTTCATTTTAATTTGCATAAGTGTCTAAAGCTTCCAAGAATCACAGCTTGCTTCATGAAAGCGAATGGCAAGCAGAGGAATCCCAAGATGCTGCTGTAGCAGCAGGAACTGTTTTCCCCCATTTGGCTTATTAGAGAAAAGGCTGTGTGAGGTTTTAGCCTGCAGCACAAACCAGACCCAATTCTCTGTGTGACATTCAGGCAGCACGGTGTCACACATGCACTCTGACATCCATGTTAACGTTCACAGACATTTGTGAGTGACAACACATACACGCGTCTGCATCGTGCAAAGCACTGCACATGCACAGAGAGGGGTGTGCAGAGGATACTTGTGCGTGTGCAGCCATCCATAAACACACAGCATCTTTAAATACATAGATACATCATCTTGGCATATTTACACACTCTATGAAAGTGTCATAAACATTGACTCCCACACACCATGCATGTGAGAATAGCCACAGATGCGTGCTCTAAATTGTTTTATTTATGTGTATTTAAATTGATTTAGTATCACACCTTTATTAAATTTATGGAACTGTATTAAGCGTACGTGCCAGATATGGCTTTCCTCAGCGCAACTCTTTTAAACAACAAATAGGCAAAGTCAGGCAGCGGAAGTAATGGGTGGTTGGCTCAGGAATTCATTATGGCAATTCTCCAGCGCCCTGCGTAGCCAAGGGGCACCTTTTTTAATGCAGCAGTAGGAGAGTTGTTGCAATACAGACTCTATCCCCAAACCTGAGTTATTATTTATGAATTAATTTGCGCAGTCATTCAGTGGCAGGCCGCATCTTTTATACATGCAAGCGGGTCGTGTCCTGAAGCTCTGTGGGCTAGAGCCTACAGTCTAGAGACTGCAGACTTTATGCCACACTGAGCTGCCCTACACTCTGAATGAGGAGGGAAAATACTCAGGTCCAGCCAGACTACCCTCCTTAGACATTCATCAGTCATCAGCCAATAGGAGAGCAGTCTATGAAAAACGTGCTTCTTTTAACATTTGTCATAGATGCTCTGATCGTCTATCATTCCTGAGAGGAAACAACCCAGCAAAAAGCCTACCAAAGCAAGCAAAGGAGTAATTGAGCGCCTTAGTCAGTAACAATGTGAGAGAGGCTTTGTCAGTGAGAAAAACAGCCAGTTATAGTCCTTCCAGCCCCTCACTGCTCTGGGATTTCCCAATGAAAATCAGCTGGCTGAGGGCCAAGGCCAGAGCAGACAGCAGAGGAGCTAGCTCTGCAGGTCCCAGCCCTCCTGGCCTTTTGTTATTTTTTATAATCTTTGTCTGCCAGTCATCTGTCAGGAGCAAAGGGGCTTGAGAGAGAAAAACACTTCCATACAATTGTATACAACATCCAGAGCACCAGGGAGGCTGGTGTGTGCAAGCATAGAGAAGAGGATTCAGACACACGCTGCGTTTCAGTGTTGCTGTGCCATCCAAAGCTAAAGACATGATGCTGCAGTCCAGGCTGTCAGCCATCCAAGAAGCCAAAACAAACAAAACTCAAACCAACTGACTAATGAAGTTAGACGCATTTTCTAATCACTTACCACTCTGGGAGGCTTGTCCAAAGACAGATAATACATCACAGCTGGTCCCATCCAAGGGCAATTCAGGATATCCAAAATACCCAATCACGGATACAATAAAAGGAAAATACTTGTCAGGCAAAATTTAAATCCAATATTTACTAATACATTATTTATCTCATCTGTTTAATTTTAAAATGACTATAACAGCAACATCAAAACTGGTGACAGATTTTTACAGTCTGTTTCTTAATGCTTTTTCTTTGAACCGTAGCATGTTATCTAATTTCCAGATGGCTGGAGTAATTGTAAACAGCTCAACACATGTCCCAATTTCGTCATGATCCATTCCCCAAACCTCAAACAGGAACGTGTGCTGTGATTGCACAGCTTTGATATGAAATATTCATCTAACCTGTGAGGTGTTGTGTTGCCACCTGCCATGTGCCAACAGCACAGCATCTATTATTGAAGACCTGGGTAGAGGTTTGTCTGAGACCCCAGTACTCCACCCTGTGAGGTGGCTAAAAGCGACATGGTCAGCCTGAGCAGAGATTACATCCTGGTAGAAATAAATAGGGCTGAAGGACTTTCCAGCAGGCTATAGATCACCAGTGTCAAACAGCATTTCACCACCTAATTTGAAGTTGGAGAATTCAAAGACTGGCTGTAAACAATGCCATCTGTCCCATTGAGAAAACTTTGGTATATCCCATTCCTCTAGCTGCAGCCAATTGGCCAATCATCTCCCCTGCTGCAGAATCTGTTTCCACACGGGGGCTGGACAGTTTCCTTTTTGAGGCTTTCCTCATGTCCTACAGGGACAGGCAGCATCTGTCCTACATGGCCAGGATATATCCCTGGTGCCCAAAGTCATACAACCCCTCCCATCTGACAGAGTCCCACAGCAAGTCTTAGCCATTGTATCACATTTTGTTTACAACTTTGCTTGAGAGCGTTCAGCTCACATCACTTCCAACAACATCATAGTTACCAAATGCCGTCATTCATTCATCATCTTCCTCATATCTGATACTCCAAAATATTAACACAAAGATCATCATCAATCTGAGACTATAAAATGACCAAGAAATCTCAATCTACAGTGTTACATTTCAGTTATAAGTGAGAAAGGATTATAGATGTGATTAAAGATGATTTATAAGACTTACACCAAGACTAAGAGTCTACAGCTATGCTAGTGGTTCTGTGAGGCTGTACACAGCGGTGCTTTGAGGTAAATGCAACATCAACAGGCTAGCATGCTCACAGTGATGCTGCTAACCCTGATGTCAAATAGGTGTATTGTTAATCATTATCACTATCTCAGTTTTGACTGCTAACATTTTCTAATCAGCACTAAACACAAAATACAGCAGAGGCTGGGAATATCTTTAGTTTTGCAGGGATTTGGTCATAAATGAAAGTATTGGACAAACTGAAATGATGAACGTCGGGTCAAAATGAAAAGTTAATGGTATCACCAAAGTTATTACAATTTATTCCAAGGGGAACAAGAATGTCTGTACCAAATTTCATAGCAATCCATCCAATAGTGGACAAAATTTCCTCAATGGCAATGGCAGAGTCATGTCGCATTGCTAAGAATTACAGGGGATGCATACTGAGAGTGTTTATTATTTAGATAGACCTCACTGTGATTTGTTCTCCATTGAGATGAAACATTTTAAAGACTGGTAATGATCCTATGACTGACTTTGGTGACAGAGTGAGAGTTTTACTGATCAGGATTTCTGAGGAGCTCAGATGAATACAGGAGGTAGAGGGGTGGAGGTGGTTCACAGCGCTGAAATGACAGCTGAAAAACAGCCTAGACAGGACCAATTTTAAAAACCTGACAGCAACAAGATGATTGTTAAATAGGTGTGGCGATATCAGATTGGTTTATGTGCATGAGAGCAACAAAAAAAGACAGCTGGCAAATTGAGTTGACAGCAAGGGGGAAATGAGCATGTGCAAGAAAAGTAGGCTACACATCATAATTTTACCTCTGAAGGAATATTCATATCAACTGTGTTATATTCTAGAGAAACATCAATATTTTTTTACGGTCTCAGATTGATTATGATTCAGAAAATGTCTGTACAAATAGATATGGAGGCATTAACTGTAATGCAGTTCAATGAATCTGAATTCAGTTTATTCCCAAGTGGAGGAATTCGCCCTGGTGTCTTGGTACATTAACAGTAAACATAGTGAGTAGAAAAATATAAAGAAAAATGAAAATCAAATACTAGTAAGTCAGGAAGCATAAACAGAAATTTGGAAATAATATATGGTGGAATATAATATCATTTATGTGTTAGGCATAAAATAAATGCTACAGTTTTCAAGCTCACAGTGTATGCATGCGTGATGCATTTCTTTTTACTGAGATGTTGATTCAACTCAATGATAAGGTTTTAAGTACATGTACATAGGACAGAAACACCATCAAGCCACAGAACAAATATAACTCAGTAACTCAATAACAACAGCACAAAATTGCGGTCCAAGTCTTAGGAGGCTTTATATACAGAATATGGCAGAAATAATATGTATAACTTTAGTGTATACTTATCTCAATATAAGAATTTTTGTTTTTATTACCTTTGAATGAGCCTTTAATATATCTACAGATGCCGTGGGTCCTCCTCCATGGAGTCCACCATGTTGCATTGTCATATTTCTACAGCAGCCCCTAGCTGAAAAGAACACCACAAATAAAGCACTTCACATTTTTTGTGCATTTAACGGCCAGTAGTTTCGCTATTGCCCTTGAAAGAGGAGGGTGATCCTCTAAAGGTCCAGTGTGTACGATTTCGTGAGGAGGTCCATTGGCAGAATATGCCAGAAACTGAATATTATTGTCATGAATATTATTTGAAAATAAGGCTCATTGTTAGTTACCAAAGAATGAGCCTTTTGTTGAATCATGTTGAACGGCCATGTTACGACAGGAGTCCAGGACAGACAAACCCAACAATGGCTCTGAATAGTGTCTTTCGTATGTTTTTCTTGCAGGGTTGTTGCATTGAATTGCATTATATCATGTATCAGAAACCCTGTAAGACTTCCTTTTCTGCATGATTCCAGAAAAGGGAAAAAGATTTGTGCTGCTCTGGTCTGGGAATGACTCCTCGCCAAATTTGGACTGGCCAGCCAGAGCTTTCACATAAAGCACTGAGACACTGAGCTAAGATGTCGCTCAAGGGTCCTCTGTGCCAATGAAGGCACTGTACAGTGTTGAGCGGGACAAAGACTGTACTAACTGTATTCAGGTCTGTCTCTGCGTTACATAAGCAGCTGAGGGGGTCTGTGCAGAAGCCACAGTACACTGGACAAATATAATAACCACAAAGGCACCAGGGAGTGCATGAAATGGGCTGTATTGAGTGATACTGCTCCTTACAGGCCAGTAGTAGCAAGGGGATCATATATTTCACACCAGAACGTACTCATAGAAATATAGTATTGCACCACAGCCAGTGTTCAGGGGGAATTTTTACAGGATGTATCGATGTTATTTCCAAGTTGTTTTGACAGCCACATACAGACTCATTACTTAGAGGAATGATTGCATCTACTATCAGAGAAGGTAATTGCCTCATCCCGTGTTGCAATGTATCTATGCCTCCTGTCTTCTTGCAAAAGTGACCTTTGAACACTGAGGTTATTAGAAAGGACTGCAGAGACCAGAGCAGTCTGTGAAATCAAATCAGCCTAAAGGTTAAATCTAGAAACTCTGTTTAATTACATGGCCTGTAGCTAGTGTCACATCTCTCTTGTCAAGGATTTTGTCTTCACTTTATGAAAATGTTTATTCGCAGGAAACCTCTACGAAAAGAAGAGAACGGGACAAGTCGTGGGGAATATGCCATGAGCATCCGTAACAAGAAGGCCATGGGTACGAACAACACTGTGGTATAGACTGTCTCCTGGTAGAAGAAAGTGACATCACATTACTGTCTCTCACCTTTCCCACCACCAAACACAACAATCCCATCTCACCCAGAATGCAACTGGGTTTTACCCAAGGTTTTCGAATAGGTAAAGCTTCCCTCTTTGCTTGGCATGTTGCCTGGACTGAAGACAGCGTTCAGCTCAAGAAGAGCTGTAAAAGATGGAAGAAAAAAATCAAGACTGAAAGGATGGAGTAAAAGTCCATAAACCCCCATGGTGTTGAAAGTGGCACAGCAGGCTGAACATTATGCTCTTAGTAACAGCAAGTGTTGCTGACAGGCTGGTTGGCTGCTGGCTGGAGAGGGACTGTCTGCCAGTCTGCCGCAGATCCAGACCTCACACACTGTTGACATCTGCAATGGAACAACAGACAATACAGCAGCCCTGCAGTCCCATGGGCGGCCAGGCAGGACAGCCCATCACACATAATAAATAAGTGCATGCAGTTTTTACAGAGAATGCAACATTTTTATATTCTAATCCACACGCTGTCCATCTTTTGTTCTCCATTTTTGAGACAGAATTTTTTGAGGCATGATGTTACTGTCGGTTCTGGCTCTGAGATGTGGATTCATCTGACTATGCAATTTAAAGAAATCCATATCATGGAAATAAAGAGGAGCAACGACATTAACATGGGACATTTAAGCTTGACTTCAGCTCAATGTAATATACTTCAGTCATTGATTCATTTGACTATTTAATTATCTACCTTTGAATTTATTTTTCTACTTAAAGAAAAATAACTGTCTTGTAAGTTAATCACATCTTAACAAATCTTAAATATCTTGATAAATTAATTTTATTTCTTTATAGCTCTGTTTTTTAAGTGACTAATTCATCTGTGATGCTCTGATGCTTTTAGCCTGCTGTCAGTTTGTTGAGACACTGATGCAGAAAATGCGTTAGCTCGATGCCTTCAGCCGTGTTTTGTTTGAATCTGACAATCTTCATTTTTCTATCTGTCAAGAAGGGCTTAGCCCTTTGCTTTACAAACAGGGGACATGAGCCCAGGGCTGACCTTGTGACTGGTGAGAGACAGGAGACTGAGCCAATAGCCAGAGATCATGTTGCACAGAGGGTGGCCTCAGCAGGGACGTGTGTGACTCAGTGCTGTTACAGGCGTCCTCCACAGCCCCACTGGAAAAACACAACTGAGCTGAACTGGAGCATCACTCAACGCTGCTCTGTTGTTGTTTTTTTGTTGTTTTTTTACATTAAATCTGTGTATGCGCGCGATGGTGTCTGATGAGTGTACTCTGTGAGAGTGGGTTGTTCTCTGTGGCTGTCAGTTAAGTATAGATTTTGGCTAAACTGTGCAAAAACACAAGCTTGCATCTAACCATGCACAGGTTATTAGCTAACAGTATAACCCAACATGTACCTATATGAGAGAAATGATGGATGCATGAATGTAAATATTGATATTTAAATATCTGCCTTCTAGACTGTTAATTAATGTACAGTGTAACAGAACATGTTTATACATAGTAAAACTTAAACAGTGTGCTACCATTTGAAATTATGTCAATGTTGTTATGGAGCAAGCCATTAATGTATATATGGCAATTAATAGTACACAATTTGTGCATTATACCAAACAGATAGAAAGATGTGCATAAATTGATTTCATTGCTGAGTTTTTCAGTTGTAAATAAAGCTGTACATACCAAAAGAGCTATTGTGTTTAAAGAGATTTATGTGCAGAAATCTGTTATCATACTGCAGATAAACTGGCCCATGTGTGGCGAAGGTGAAAAAAGTGAGACTGTTATATTTAGCCTGTGCCCACCCTGCACTGTGCTGTGTTCTGCCGTTCATGTCTTGGAGGACATGTTCTCAGTCTGTCTCATACAGTACATCTTTAATGAACTGCGATTATTAAGCGTATTCTACTCCATGGGGCTTAATGACGCAAATGAGAAAAGTTATATGTTAAATATTGTGCTCTGGGCTCAATCAATAATAATGTAACAGAAGAAATCATGGATGCGCGTGAAGGATTTCTGCAGCCAAAGCAAGAACAGAAGTTGCTATAACAAAAAAGAGAATATATTCAAAACACCTCTGTGAAACAGAGACATTAAATCAAATAGACATTTTCCCGTTTCTAATTTAATTTGCACATTACATTACATTAACTGCAGTTAATGATGTGAAACAAACTATGGGACAAACCTGGCTGATGCAGAGGTGCACTGAAGAGGAATGTCCACAAATTACAATGTGAATGAGGGACCATAGAGTAGTTTGCCTTCCCTGCTTTCAGATGTGCCATTTGATAGTAATGCCAATGGACAGTCTGAGCAATTTAAACATTCATGCATTGTCCAGCCAAGTGACTGTGGACTTCACTGTAATAAAAGCAATGTGACAGCACAAGGCGGGGGAGCAGGGATTGTCACTGTCTCAACAAGCTTTACGAGGCTTTCTGAAGGTACTTCTAGAGAGCAAAAGAACGGTGGTACACAGATTCTTAGAAATTTGGGTTCAGTACAAAACTACTGGATATTTTCATCTGGTACAGCCTGTATGAGATAACCTCTCTCAACCTGCTCTTAAATCAAGGAATGTCACCACTGCAAGCACCTGGTGATACAACATGCTGGTGCACAAGTATACTGTGCGTGTGTGTGTGTGTGTGTGTGTGTGTGTGTGTGTGTGTGTGTGTGTGTGTGTGTGTGTGTGTGTGTGTGTGTGTGTGTGTGTGTGTGTGTGTGTGTGTGTGTGTGTGTGCGTGTGTGTGTGTGAGAGAGAGAGAGCTCACACAGTCCTTTTTCAGCTGACCTTCACAATCTTTGAGGACCCACTCACACTCTCTCTGCCTGAGAGGCCTTTGGTCAGTGTTAATTACCCTCACTACCTCCAGCTGCCTGCTCATCAGGTCAGTGCTCCCATATGGTCCTCCAGGAGGCAGCAGGCAGGGGCGGGGAAAGTGCTGGATACCTGTGGGACTCTGATTACATAAGCTGCTGCTAATGAGAGAGGTTCTCTGGAAAAGGGCTGCGAGTTCAAACGATCACAACGGTGGCAGTGGCTGACAGGTGCAACTCCAGAGCAAAGGGGACTTGATTAAACACACACACACACACACACACACACACACACACACACACACACATGCACATGCTGGGACACATGCACATACACACCTGCATCCATCATCACTTTAATACACACTCAGAGGCACACAGCAGGAAAGTTGCTCTTTGATGAGCCAAGACTAGAGGTTGATGAGAAGGGGCACTGCAGCCTGATTCAGCTTGCTTGAGGTCACCGGGGAGTGTGTTTGTGTGTGTGCGTGTGTGTGTGTGTGTGTGTGTGTGTGTGTTCATTAGTCACATTTTGTAATATCATTGATTAATTTGGCATACACCTCTCAACACGGGTCCTCTTGCAGTGACTAAAAAGCTGAAATTTAAAAAAAAATATATGTCAATCAAATTGGACCTATTGGGCCTATTTTTGTCCAATAAACTAATTTCCTCTTGTAGAATACATTTATATCATCAGATCTAATTCATGTTAAAGCTTGATAAAAATCCTTGCAGCAGTGAAGATCAAAACAAAGATTAATGTGCTGTTTGGCTTTCTAGCCCTGCTGTCATGTCATCTGTTATTTTCAGACAAGAGCTTCGTGGTAATGCAGTTCGACCCCACAACAATCCTTAATCACAACAAACCACATTAGGCCAATGGTAATTGTGTTTGCTTGGTATATACGTGGTCCAATCTGTTTCGCTGCTGCCAATGAAGAGGGGGATGGAGAGGTAGGATTTTCCACTTTGGGGCGGGGAGTGGGGCACAACCAAATAGTCTTGTTTACCTCCAATGTCTGGCTCCACCTTATCGAGTTACAAAGTTGCTGCTGTAACTCAGATTTGCCCTCTGATCGATGTGAGCTCTGATGGAGAGAGGCAGCATGACTGACAGTCTGACAAGGATCTGAGACTGAAGCTGAGTAATGCATGTCATGTCATTTTCCCAGAGACACCTGAGGTTCAGTTTCTTGTCCAGGAGAGTAAACAACAGAGATGATTTTATCGCTCTGCCACCTGCATTATGGTAAATTGAACATTTTCCATTATCAGTCAGGACATCAAAGGGCAGTAAATGTCACATTTGAATTTTGAAGCAGTCTGCAATTCATATAAAAAGTGTCCAAGCATTTAGAAAAACTCATACTTTTATTATCCAGCTTGCAACCAAGCAACTCAAAAAGTGATAGAATATGAATGACACAGGGTGAGAATATCTAAGATTCAACAAGCATTTACTTTCAGACCCTCACTATTACTAACACGGGTCTATAGAAATTCTCTTAGTCATCTACTGACTCAAATCTGTTGAATACAACAGTTAGGCCCCTGATACAATTATCCCACACAAGCCTGCCAAACCTTTAATTATCAGCTCCAGTGCTAGTACTTCAAAATAGCACAGATTTACTGTACATATACAGGTATTATAACAAAGGTGCTGAAAATGATTCAGTCCAATGAATCCCACACAGCATCAGTTTACATAAGAGTCACAGAGTTCAGCTAGAGAGGATGCATGCAGCTCTATGCGTCTGGCCCTGCAGATGCTGGTGGTTCACCTGGTTCTGGATAGCCTGGAGATGCAAATGCGGCCTCACAGAAAAGCTGATGAGGCAAGGAAGGGAAGGTGACAATATTTTAGTTTGAATGATGTTGAGTTGCACTCCTCGCATGGTTTCCATCAAACTAATAACATGAAGACACACTATCTCTACAACCTGAGAGAAAATTTATAGCAAGGAAACTATAATTTTCTCAAACAGAGTTATAGTTTCCTCATAATACCTGAAACAGGAATCAATCCAAAAGTTGAAACTTTTCATATGTACTTTTCATATGAACAAGCACACCACATTTCCAGGCCCGTTTTCCTAGCTTAAAATGATCCCCAGTGGAAAAAATAAAGCAGAGCACTCACCACTTTATTGTGGGCCATGAGCTGCAGGATGCTGGGTGGGACCGGATGCTCCAGAACCCCCGGTTAGTGAGGATGGCGCTGGAGGAAAACTCTGTCTGGTTCTGGTTCTGGTTTAACAGGGATGGAGTAGCGGCCGCCCACTCTCAGTAGATGGTCCACAGCTGGGCAAACATGAAGGCATGGAACAGAGAGCACATGTGCAGCCCGGACATCTGGGGACAGAGATCAAGACCAAAACAGAAAAGGCCAGTTAGGTTGTCATAGATCACATTAATAAAACCTGGGAGGGATCATTTAAAGGGATATTGTTTGTCGCAGACCTTTGACAGTTCTGGGAAACCAATGAGTATGACGGTAAGATGACCTGCAATGTGGAGCCAGGATCTAGAGGGATGGGCATACAGAAGGTGGAGTGTGTAAGGGAGCCTAAAAGGCAGTAAACTAATGGACAAATATTTCACAACCTGGATGAATAAAGCTAGATACTACTTAAAATATGTGAAGATCCTTCCATGTAATTTGGATGAAATTACCCATTGAATTATTACTAAACTTGTCTGTAGTTGTAGTTTTAGTCATTCTTACCCTTGTTGCATGGTAGACAGAGGGTGATAAAGCCGTGGAAGATAACGGACTACAGCACAGTGATTGCCTTTGCTGATCCCCATGGCAGCGACTTGTGCCGAATCCACTTTCAGCTTCCACCCAAAAGTATCTTTGTGCAGTGGCTAACAGCAACCCTTCATATGGAAAAGATAAGATAAATGATAAGGCTA
This sequence comes from Argyrosomus regius, assembly GCA_946959425.1. Taxonomy (NCBI): domain Eukaryota; kingdom Metazoa; phylum Chordata; class Actinopteri; family Sciaenidae; genus Argyrosomus; species Argyrosomus regius. The sequence goes on along the minus strand of OX336887.1, from coordinate 12,323,758 downwards.
ACAATAGGTGAAACATGGTGTGGGGGTGGACTCTACATATAAGATACTAATCAAGTTCAAACAAGACTTACTTTAAGTTTGGTTAGTGTGTGCATATCTGCAGTGTAGTCCACTTATGTATTGGCTCATGCATTTCATGGCTGCTGTTGTGCACTATCAGGAACAAAAACAGTTTCTCCTTTAGGAGGAAATCACAGTGGGGCCTGGCTTTGTTTCTTGCTGTTTTATGTGGCTGATTCTAATAAGATCCAAACACACATCGACTAAAGTCTCACCCCTGGCAGTGTTGAGATCATGTGCTTTTGGATTATCGTAGTTTCTGCTAGCCGTGCACTGATAACAAACTGAGAAAGCCCACAGCCAGTTTTAAAACTGGATTCAGGATGAAATTTCATGTGACTGTGTGTGAAGGACATAAAGACAGTATTTTACCTGGACCTGCAGAAGGTCTAACACATCAAAGAGGGACATATGGAACTTATCTTTCTCCCGGATGCAAGGAGATAAAGAATGGTGAAAATGTACTGATGCAGCAAGACTGCCTTTTTCTATTATCACTCTCCCTTGCTCATGCTGCAAAGAGAGCATAAACTCTGTAGTCTGAACAGAGGGGAAAGCCCAGGCAGCAAAAGGAGAGGCAGGGAGACAGAGAATAGACAGAGAATAGTGAAGCTGTGCACTATGCTGCCCTTAAAGCATACTGAACCACTTTAGTACAAGGACAGGGAATTAAAAAAAAGATTCTGCAGTCTATATCAAGGCTATACGGGCCATTTATTCAGAGAGCTGCAGGCTACATGATTGATTGCCTCATTCACTCAGTTTGGGGTTGTCTGAGGAGAGACCCTGCAGGTCTATATGTGCTCTGACTGGTCTATCATATTAGACAGTGCATCCCTCCCTCCCTCCCTTGTCCTGGAGAGTCAATGGGACCCTATTGTCCTCCTCTCTCTTTTTCTTCCCCTTACCTCTCTGTTCAGCTGAAAAGGCAAACTAACAATGGGGTTCTCCTCTCCTGGCCTGTCACTCCACTCCTGCGCTTTTAAAATGACGGAGAATGAGAAAGAGGAGATGCAAATTGGCATTCATCCCAACGTGCAGTGTCCTATTACCTAGACAGTTGGATGAGATGTTTGTCAATCATTTCAGATACTTGACTGATTTATGTAGTTTTTCTACATTTGCAAATGTGCTTTATTCTAGTTCAAGAGGGACACACCTACCCAGGTCACAGGATGACGATAAGTCCGACCATTGATTTTGAACTCCAGTTCATCCATCAGGACTGGTATGTGGTAATCATTGCCCCAAAATCCAAAGCAAGTCTTCAGCCATGTGATACTATTTTTACCCACCATCGTCTGACTGTGTTGCCGTTGTTTTTTGGTGACAGAGATTGGTGTGTAGTTTACTTGGTGCAAAGAGGTGTCCTGCCACCCAATCAGCAGCATACTACATGTGATATGATCTGGGTCCATTATGTCTGATGTCACATATCCAAGAGGTTCAGCACTGAAGATACCTTCTACCTCAATTAAAAGGGTAAATATAACTTCTTCAGGTAGAGCCCCGATCCCAATTACCAGCAACTTTGATTGAGCAGGTTTCACGCTGCCTCCAAAGTCAGGAGCTCTGGGTGAGTCAAATTGGAATTTGACTTGGTAGGAGACGTGAATCTACTGTTTTAATTAGCAGACTTGTCATTAGATGTTTACAGTCCAAAACTAATGGGTGTATAACAATGTTTGTATTATCCAGTCATTGTAAATGTTCTCCAATGCGGATGAGGCCGGTGGTAGGGTCCATTTCAGGAGACAACATCTTCAGCCAGCTGCTGGGTGGTACTGGTTTGCCAGCCTTGAGAGCCTTCACCTCATGTGGGAAGCTTTGAACTTGACATGTCTGTAGAAGATGGAATTCAGCATCACATCATCAGGGCTAGAAGTGGCTAACAGTCTCGCCATGCAGTCCTACCCACAAAGAACCAGTGGAAGCGGCTCTATATCTGAGATGGAATACTGTTTACGTGGTTCTACTACATGGATGATAACTCCATCCAGTCCGACTCTCCGCGAGTTGGACTGGATGGATGCCTTTTATCTACTCAATGACCAGCCTGTAACTGTGGCTGAAGTGCTTGCATCAGAGTGGGCATACTGTTATGAAGCACCAGAGACATTGCAGAAAAGTTCCATTTCCAGAAAATGTGCATGCTATTTGGTCTTGTGTTGCCCCTGGAACTTCGGCCGTGATTCCTTACGCTGTCATGGCCTATAGAGCCACAAAGCACAGTGCAACTGGCTTCAGTCCAACTTCAGGATGTTCAGCCGGGAAGTAAGTGAGCCTTTGGACCTGGTAGCTGGCTTTCCTCTGGATCCTGACATAGCCCCTTCAGTCTGACTATGTTCAATATCTTCGAGGATGACCGGAGGTGGCATAGCAAATCACCAGAGACACACTCAGTGAGTCTGTTAAATGTGCTAAAAGACAATATGAAAAAACTGCTGCCAGACACAGCAGTGGCAGATGGATGATGCTTTGGTGTGGTGATATGTGGTACCTCATCAAAAGCACATGGAAAGTTAAGAACAAAGAGTTCTTCCCAGACAGACCATACTTCATCCTTGGACAGCTGGATGATCTGGTTTATCACATCCAGAACTTCCCAGTTTTAAACATTATACAATGGAATTAATAAGGAAGATGAATGTGATGGAAAAACTGACATTTTCCTGAGGACAATAGTGTACTTTGTCGATATTACTTAGACAAGAAATGTCTTTGTTCTAAAATTAGATTTTTCAGAATTAGATTCTGTTGTTTTGTTTTGCATTAATCCACTTGCATTTGATCTTTTAATATATTTATATAGAGCACCTTAATGTCTTGCCATGTGTTGCCAGACGTTCCCACTAGATGGCAATCTACCTCCTCTATGATACAATCAAGATGGACTGTTACACTAATAGTAAAGGTACATGCAGTTGAGTTCATTTTACCTGAACATTAATATTCCTTAAACAACACAGGGTTTTAAAATCTCTTGTTGCCTGCTATTACTTATGTAATAATTTTGGACTCTGTTTGTTTGTAGTACTGCTGATTAAGTATATTGGCAAGAATAATAACATTGAAAGACCATAGCAATCTTATTAAGAGGTTTTCTTATCTGAGTTTAAAAGGGATGTGATGTATGTTCTGGCAGATTGAGACAGCAGGAAGGAACCAGGAGGATGTAGTGCTTTTTTCCTTGTCAGATAATCAATACACGGAGAGACTGTATCAGAGGATGGACAAGCTGAACCGGTGGACACACTACATGCCAAATCCAGGCTTGCACTTCAAAAACTCTGAAATATCTCTGCATTGTATGTGCAAATGTAGTTTTACAGCAGCTGCGATTTTTCCACTCTAAAAGTCATCCACAGCTCTTGTGCATGAGCTCACCCCATTACTGTCTGTGAAGAGCTTTTTGATAGGCAAGAGATGTGATAAATGCTCAGCTGCAACAAAAGGCTGTTGGGCTTGATGCTGAATCCATTTATCTTAATCCAAAGTTGTTTGAATAGTTGGCTTAGATGCTGTTTTTGTATTTGGAATAAAACTGTGACATAATTGGCTGTCACTTCTGATATTTAAACCACAAGCAAAATACCACCAGATAAACAGAAGTCATTTGGGCACTACAAATGATTGTGGATTTATGTGTACTGACCATAAACACTGCCCGACAACTAAGCTTCAAGCATAACCCCTGGTGAAGTGCCTTTGAGAAAGAAAGATAATGGATCTTTAACAGTCTAAGGGATGGTGATGGGACTCCACAACAAAGATGCATGTAGGATACAGAAAGGCAAAGTATTTAAATTGTGTAGGGCTGCAAATACCTGAGGCCATAAAAATATGTCAGAAAATAGAGAAAAGTTCTCATCACCATTTCTTAAATCCCAAGATAACACGTTTAAAGCTTCAATCAGCAGTTCCAATATACCCTTGGTATTCTGTGCAGTTTTTTTCTTGTAGAGTAAATCAAAAATACAAAAATAGTCATTGCTTTAGCTGTATAGAATTGTGATCAATGAAGTAACTCATTGTTAGTGATTTGAGTACTAAGTGTAGTTAGTAAGTGTAGTTAGGACTTTGTTATGAATGTGGTTTTTATCAAAGAATTGTTCCAAAGAGACACAGATACAGATCTAAAAATGTTTCTTCTATATTGCTTTATCCATTAATGTCAAGATGAGCACTAAGGTTTTATTCCCACTGTCAGTTAACTGTTTTAGTAATCTCCAATAAATGTCACGTTGGCTCTCTATGTACATGGCTCAGGGCTGTGGGGTCATTTCATAACTGTGCCTAGTGGAGACCACCAACAACATTATGCAACTCTGCTCTTAAAAACTATTCATTGCGATCTGAATCTTTGCACTCTGGCCTACATCATCACCTCTTACATCAAGATAATGGTGTCAAAGGTGATAATGAGGGAGCGATTAAAAATGAACATCTAATAAAACTGTCTTTGTTAAGCAGTAAATGCCAGGTTACATCATTGATGTTTATGGCAGCTTACTTTGGGACACACAGCACATCAAACATGGGTAATGTTTTCAGTCGGTAGGCGTCTTGCACTCTCTCCCCCTCTCTCCACTTGACTTTAATTCGGTCGCGTCATCCTTACTGACTCGCCTCCACGCATTGTGGGCTTATACTTTCTGCCTGGACCACTATAAAAATAAAAAAAATAAATAAATCAAAACAAACAAATCCTAGCTGACGTTACCGGCGCCTTTAAAACTACATCTCCTTCCATTTTTTTAGGTTTGAGAAGCGGAGCGTGAATTTATTTGAGCACGCTGTCAGGATTGAGCTGATGTGAGCGCTGCATCAAGTGCGCGGTGGTGATGCTCCAGTATAAAATAGTCCGCTGTATTTTGGTACAGAGGGCGATGCATCAGTTTAACCCTCGGCTCTGCCCTCTGGACTCGCCCATACAGTATTCAGCCTAGATAAGTTGAGGGGATGTGTGATCTTATTGTGAGGAATCCTGCCGAGGAGCTCTCTGTTCGTCTGTTTGTTTCTTCAACTTCGATGGCTTGAGTGGCCCATTTGCACTCATGCTTGCAGCCGAGGAGGGATGTAAGGTACGGGCCATCTACCGCCCTCACATTGCACGGAGTACCGGCGTGATTAAGGTCGCTATCTGAGTGCCAGTAAGAAAAAAAAACTACTTTCCGAGATGTGAATTGTCGAGATTTGCTACTCATTCCACCGGCTCACTTGTCCTATGCTATCGACAACGAGATTTCAAGAGGAAAATGATTGTGGCATAAACTATTTCTGGAGACGCTTGTCACAGATATCGCCGCTGAAGTGGACAGAGTGGATGGTTATTTCCCAAACTGTTCAAGCCTATGAATATTGCATTCATTTGTTGGAAACGCTGCCTAGTGTCTTCGAGAACAGCGCAGGAGGAATGCTGGTCCAAGATCTAATGTCATTTACTTTGAGCTTTTGGCCTTTTTTCTTCGGTCATTGTCTTCTCTCACTGTTTTTACTTTCATGCCAGGTAAGCACCAAATTCAGCTGACAATTTACGCATGAGAAGGGGTTACAACGAATGTACCTGGAGTCTGATTTACTGATGGATTATGGATAAGAAGTGTGGAACTGATTATATTTTTAAACAACGTATGCACTTACTATGCTGCAGTTATTAATACTGCATGTGTGTTTACACAGGATGTTAGGGGCACCAGTCCAGGGCAACACCTGTGTTTAGGGAATACTGACAGGCATGCATGTGTAGAGTTTCCACTAAGGCACGAGAAATACACAGAGAGACACTCAGCTCTCTTGTAGTGGGAACATGGAGAAGCCAACTGTGTTTAAATGATAACAATATTCAGTTATCCCACCAGGATCTCTGCAGCAGGCATATGTTACTGATGAGTATTCTAACCTCTGCCCCACGCTGCTGCCTACAGATAATGGTGAGCTGTTGTTCACACACACACAGTGTTGCGAGGGTTCATGTGGAATGTTATCATCTTGAGTTTCCAAGTCAACCCACGTACACTCCTGGGGGCAGCCTGCTGCCCACTCTTGGTGGGTGGTTTCTTACAGGATAGACGTGATACTATACTGCATGTACTATACACAGCAGCCCCGGTGACAACACTGGAGCTGTGATATGAAAAGAATGCTGAGAGGATATCCACAGTGCTGTTCACTAAGAGGCTCCTGAGTGTTCAAGCATCTCCATTTGTGCTGCACAGCGTTGTGCTGATGGTATACTCTTGTGAGTAAATGTACTGAAGGAGGGCGCCTCAGTCATTTCATTGTCTCTCTTTCTCACCATAAGGGGGAACTTCAGAGGTCATGCTCACGGACTGTGGCGGAGAAAGTTAGTGAACAGTGCCAGCTGGCATGCCAGTGTCAAAGATACCCTCCCTTTCCTCCTCCACCCCCTCCACCACCTCCCCCACGGTTACTGGGCACCACAGGTAAGTACTCTCAGCTCACCCTCCCAGGTTTCACACCTGTCTCACTCCAAGTCTTTCTGTCTCACTTTCAGTCTGCTCTCGCCCCATAGTTGGATCTCATTCCTAGCTAGACACAGGTGTTAAGCAACTGGCTAGCCTGGAAAACCATTCTTGTTTTCAAGTGTTTCTTTTAAAAAAAGTAAAATGTACCATCTACACCCCTGAGATTAATGTGTGAGGGCCTGTGCATGGACACAGTTTTTGCATGTGCGCCTCTGTGCATGTGATGGAGCCAGCAGGATGTTGACAGCTGAACACAGGACTAATTTATGCTGGGTCTGACCTTGGGGAGTACCCAGCTGCTTGTGAAATCCATGCCTGCTGGGCTGCCAAGCTCAGTGGTTCAGTGGTAGGGTTTCCCCCTGGAGGACTTCTGATTAAAACAGATGAGTTAATTAAATTAGCTTTAATTTGATAGAGATAAGAAGCTAATAAACCAGTCCAGTAGTTCCAGTTTCATTTTGAAGTTGACCTGCCAGCAATAAGGATATCTTTATGTGTGTGTTAGTGCTTGTATACAGCAAGCACATACAGTAAACCTGCGTGGATCCGCTGCCTGTTGCAGCAGTTTTCCCCTATGACACTCCCTATCTCGTCCCACTCTGAACCACTTACAGATAGGAGAACATATTTTACCAGCATGCTCGCTGAAACTTCATATGATTTGTATTTAGTCTCAAGCATCTTAATGAACAGTGTACTGAAATATGGGACAGGCGTTGCTGATGATGCAGCCATTCTGAGCTATTACTGTGACTCTTTAGAATCACTCACCCTGAGCCCTTTATATTATGAGCAGGGAGGGGTACTTAATCATTAAAGTCTCAACAGACAGCAGTGAAAAGGTTTGAATCAATCAGTTCCAGTGATTTTTTTTTTCTGTCTGGTCAATTTAAATGGACCTTTTTCCCCCCTGACTCACCATGTGAGCTACCTATGAACTGAGAGTTATAGACCCTTCTGCGGATGTTGGTCACTGCATAAATGCTGCCAGGACCATCTGACTCTAAGCTAAGGTGGGGGGGTTGAATGCCCAATGCATGAGTGGACTGCTACATCTACAGTGTTTGATGCTTTTATAAACAGCAGTATATCATGATAGATATGATAAGCAGGCAAATTTTTATTCCTTTTCAGCTTCACACAGAAATGTTTGGAGAGGGTGGAGACACCATGAATAATTCACTTTAAGGGAGGTTTTTTTTTTCAGTTCAGTTTAATCGCATAAGGCGCATAATTATCATTTTATCACTTCAGTAGCACAATTTGCAGAACGGTTAGGGCTGAAATTTTGCTTTAAACTGTAGTCTTTAAAAATGCAATGAATATGCAAACGTGAAAAACTGGGACAATGACTGAGACCTTATCTAAAAAAGTGAAAAATTGCCGATCTTAAGTAAGTCTGTGTGGTAAAATGGTTTCCGAAGTCCTTCAAAGAAGCGTGCATTAATTGCGTGAATTAAACCCTACAGCCGTTGACAAAATGCAGGATTAAGATGGAATTTTGGCAGAGAGGAGCTTTTAAATTATAGTGACTTATGTTAGGTGTACTATACTATAGGTGTACTAGCCTTGTTATATGCTCCAAAGAAAAGTGCTGTGTTGGAAAATAGTCTACAGCATTTCTAAGGAGTATTTGTTGCTATGATTATGATGTAAATCCTTCCTCTCATTAGATAGATAGATAGATAGATAGATAGATAGATAGATAGATAGATAGATAGATAGATAGATAGATAGATAGATAGATATGCACATGACTAAACTGATTTATAGACGTGCTCGTGTAAGGAAGACTGACAGGACCTTAAATGATTAATGGTGTTGGGTTGGATATTATTTAACGTTGAACCTAAGACCTACAGAACAGGCGAGGGCACAGTGCTTTCCCAACTCAGATAGCAGGGAGTAAAATCACTTCCATGCTGCTCTGTTATTCTGTTGTATAATGCAACCACTAAGGATTTAATAACAGACTTGTGTCAGTGATCAGCATAATAAATTTTGGTTTTCTATATTTTGCTAGAATTCTATTAATTCTTCTACATCCATATCTTTCTTCTCCTTCCCCTTTCTTCTTTTTTTCTAGTGGTAAAGCCCATTTTGCCCTTGTTGAGGCCCTGGTGGATGGAGATGGACTTTATAGTGCTTGGAATGGTGGGCTGTGCCTCAGTTGTCTTCCTCCTCTCAGCCATCATCATCTGCTACAAGGCCATGAAGAGGTTGGATGTCACTTCTTTTTACTTTCATTTAAATCTCACTCCGCTGCATCTCTGACATATTTTAAAATTATGAACAAATTGAAATAGGAACTGTCACTGCAAGGCTACTCAACATATCATGCGTAATTTGACCCATGGGAGGCTGAACTATCTCTCCTGCCTCAGTGTGTGAGGACACAGGAGGCTACAGTGATGTCATCACCCTGCTGGGTCGCACTGAGGTCAGAGGTTAGGTAATGGAAAGGGTTGTAAATGTCAGCGAGGAAGATCCACTACACTGAGTCACCAAGTAACATCCTATAACCTAAATTAAGTAATTGAGTGACTTTACGATCCCGTGTTCATTTTAATTTGCATAAGTGTCTAAAGCTTCCAAGAATCACAGCTTGCTTCATGAAAGCGAATGGCAAGCAGAGGAATCCCAAGATGCTGCTGTAGCAGCAGGAACTGTTTTCCCCCATTTGGCTTATTAGAGAAAAGGCTGTGTGAGGTTTTAGCCTGCAGCACAAACCAGACCCAATTCTCTGTGTGACATTCAGGCAGCACGGTGTCACACATGCACTCTGACATCCATGTTAACGTTCACAGACATTTAACAAACACATACACGCGTCTGCATCGTGCAAAGCACTGCACATGCACAGAGAGGGGTGTGCAGAGGATACTTGTGCGTGTGCAGCCATCCATAAACACACAGCATCTTTAAATACATAGATACATCATCTTGGCATATTTACACACTCTATGAAAGTGTCATAAACATCGACTCCCACACACCCATGCATGTGAGAATAGCCACAGATGCATGCGCTAAATTAGGGAGCCCCCTCTATGTTTTATTTATGTGTATTTAAATTGATTTAGTATCACACCTTTATTTAATTTATGGAACTGTATTAAGCGTACGTGCCAGATATGGCTTTCCTCAGCGCAACTCTTTTTTTAAACAACAAATAGGCAAAGTCAGGCAGCGGAAGTAATGGGTGGTTGGCTCAGGAATTCATTATGGCAATTCTCCAGCGCCCTGCGTAGCCAAGGGGCACCTTTTTTAATGCAGCAGTAGGAGAGTTGTTGCAATACAGACTCTATCCCCAAACCCGAGTTATTATTTATGAATTAATTTGCGCAGTCATTCAGTCGCAGGCCGCATCTTTTATACATGCAAGCGGGTCGTGTCCTGAAGCTCTGTGGGCTAGAGCCTACAGTCTAGAGACTGCAGACTTTATGCCACACTGAGCTGCCCTACACTCTGAATGAGGAGGGAAAATACTCAGGTCCAGCCAGACTACCCTCCTTAGACATTCATCAGTCATCAGCCAATAGGAGAGCAGTCTATGAAAAACGTGCTTCTTTTAACATTTGTCATAGATGCTCTGATTGTCCATCGTTCCTGAGAGGAAACAACCCAGCAAAAAGCCTACCAAAGCAAGCAAAGGAGTAATTGAGCGCCTTAGTCAGTAACAATGTGAGAGAGGCTTTGTCAGTGAGAAAAACAGCCAGTTATAGTCCTTCCAGCCCCTCACTGCTCTGGGCTTCCCCAATGAAAATCAGCTGGCTGAGGGCCAAGGCCAGAGCAGACAGCAGAGGAGCTAGCTCTGCAGGTCCCAGCCCTCCTGGCCTTTTGTTATTTTTTATAATCTTTGTCTGCCAGTCATCTGTCAGGAGCAAAGGGGCTTGAGAGAGAAAAACACTTCCATACAATTGTATACAACATCCAGAGCACCAGGGAGGCTGGTGTGTGCAAGCATAGAGAAGAGGATTCAGACACACGCTGCGTTTCAGTGTTGCTGTGCCATCCAAAGCTAAAGACATGATGCTGCAGTCCAGGCTGTCAGCCATCCAAGAAGCCAAAACAAACAAAACTCAAACCAACTGACTAATGAAGCTAGACGCATTTTCTAATCACTCTGGGAGGCTTGTCCAAAGACAGATAATACATCACAGCTGGTCCCATCCAAGGGCAATTCAGGATATCCAAAATACCCAATCACGGATACAGTAAAAGGAAAATACTTGTCAGGCAAAATTTAAATCCAATATTTACTAATACATTATTTATCTCATCTGTTTAATTTTAAAATGACTATAACAGCAACATCAAAACTGGTGACAGATTTTTACAGTCTGTTTCTTAATGCTTTTTCTTTGAACCGTAGCATGTTATCTAATTTCCAGATGGCTGGAGTAATTGTAAACAGCTCAACACATGTCCCAATTTCGTCATGATCCATTCCCCAAACTTCAAACAGGAACGTGTGCTGTGATTGCACAGCTTTGATATGAAATATTCATCTAACCTGTGAGGTGTTGTGTTGCCACCTGCTATGTGTCAACAGCACAGCATCTATTATTGAAGACCTGGGTAGAGGTCAGTTTGAGGCCCCAATGCTCCGCCCTGTGTGGTGGCTAAAAGCGACATGGTCAGCCTGAGCAGAGATTACATCCTGGTAGAAATAAATAGGGCCAAAGCACCTTCAAATATGCCAGTGTCAAACAGCATTTTACAACCTAATAGACAGAATACTGACCTGAATATTTAAAATGAAAATCGCTGGTGAGCTGCAAGGACAATGCATAATGTTAAAAGAATATCAACCCCACTGACTTTCTATTTCAAGTTGAAGAATTCCCAGACTGGCTGTAAACCATGTCATCTGTCCCATAGAGAAAACTTTGGTATATCCCATTCCCCCAGCTGCTGACAATTGGCCAATCATCTCCCCTGCTGCAGAATGGGTTTCCACACTGGGGCTGAAAAGCGGCATCAAGCAGCAAACAGCATCTGTCCTATATGGCCAGCATGTATCCATGGTGTCCTAAGCCATACAATCTCTCCCATCTGACAGAGTCCCACAGCAAGTCTTAGTCATTGCCTCACTTTTTGTTTACAATTCCAACAATTCAACCAATATTGTTACCAAATACAGGAATTCGTAATCATCTTGGTTATACATACAATGCAAAATATAATCAAAATATAAACTGAGACTATAAAATGGAAAAGAAAGCTCAATCTACAGTGTTACATTTCAGTTAAAACTGAGAAGAGTTAGTTAGAAGTCTGGACACATATTTCTTTGATTCTTCCAAGTAGCCACTTTTCGGTTTGATGACAGTTTTCAACTCTTAGTCTTCTCTGAATCAGCTGAGGTTGGTTTTCAATCAACAGGTGTGTCTTGTCAAGTTCATTAGTGGAAACCAATAAGAAGAGGGGGATTTCTTGGGCCAAGAAACATAAGGAATGGACATTAGATCAATGGAGAGCTGTACTTTGGTCTGATGAGTCAAATTTGACACTTTTGGTTCCAACTGCCATGTCTTTGTGAGATGCAGAAAAGGTCAATGCATGGTATCTGCATGTGTGGTTCCCATCGTGAAACATGGAGAAGAAGGTCTTATGGTGTGGGGGTGCTTTTCTGCTGACACTGTTGGTGACTTATTCAAAATTCAAACCACACCTAACCAGCATGACTGCCATAGAATTCTGCAGCGACATGCCATCCCAACTTGTTTGCGCTTGGTGGGACCATCATTTGTTTTTCAAAAGGATAATGACCCAAATAATACCTCCAGGTTATGTAAGGGTTATTTGACTTGAAGAAAGAGAGTGATGGAGTGCTGCATCAGACGACCTGGCCTCCACAATAAACCCTAAACCCAAATGAGATGCTCTGAGATTGTCTTTGGTGACAGATGAAAGTTTTCCTGCTATGTCTTCAAATGACAAATTGAGTTTTGCTGGATTTCAGGAGCTCTGAACACAGGAGGTGGTGAGGTGGAGGTGGTTCACAGTGCTGAAATGACAGCTGAAAAACAGCCAAGACATGAACAGTTTTAAAAACCTGACAGCAACAAGATGATTGTTAAATTGGTGTGGCGAAATCAGATTGGCTTACGTGCATGAGAGCAACAAAAAAAGACAGCTGGCAAATTGAGTTGACAGCAAGGGGGAAATAAGGTAGGTGTATAGGTAGGTCTTGATGCCACCCACATACTGGCTCTTTTAAAAGTAGTCTGTATTTCTTACTAAACTTGCCATTTGTGGCATTTATGGGATGACACATGCTAAATTGTAGTGTACAGAAGTATTTTAACTAACTCAATCATTACATTTTCACAGCAACTTTTATACAAAGTTAGCAAACATTAGTTGCTATAATTTAGTGTGTTTTATTGTTTATGTATTCAACTTATCATTTCTTAGAGAAAGACTAAGTTTGTTTTTGTTTGTTTGTTTTTCAAAAGTTGTATAGTCTCTTGTTTTGATTTGATAAAAATCACCTCTCTGACACAGTGCCAACAAAGATAAAACATAATGTCATGGAGGAGTTCATTTCATCCTGTAAGGATTCCTGAGAAGGGAAAAAGATGTGTACTGGACTGGCCTGGGAATGACTGTTGTCAAAGTTGGACTGGCCAGCCAGGGCTTTCAGAGCAGAGGAGACACTGAGCTAAGATGTCGCTTAAGGGTCCTCTGTGCCAATGAAGGCACTGTACAGTGTTGAGTGGGACAATGACTGTACTAACTGTATTCAGATCTGTCTCTGCGTTACATAAGCCTGAGCAGGGGAGAGCAGCTGAGGGGGTCAGTGCAGAAGCCACAGTACACTGGACAAATATAATAACCACAAAGGAACCAGGGAGTGCATGAAATGGGCTGTATTGAGTGATACTGCTCTTCACAGACCAGTAGTAGCAAGGGGATCATGGGTTGCATCTTTATTTCACACCAGAACGTACTCATAGAAATGACAGAGTATTACACCACAGCCAGTATTGAGGGGGAATTTCACAGGATGTATCAATGTTATTTCCAAGTTGTTGTTGTTGTTGTTGTTGTTGTTTTTTTTTACACTTTATTTTTTTTACGTTTCATAACACAAACATGAGGTCATTTAGTCACATTCAATGATACATATAGAAATAGGCACAGGATGATACGCTTTCATCTACATTCACAATTGTGTTTACTACAATTTCAGTTGTCACACTCCAACACTGCATCAACTAAGTATGTAACCCATTTAGCCCGTTATTCTTTTCCTTTTTCCTTCTGTAATCTCAAACTAAATGTTTTGCATTCCATACTGTCTATGTTATATATTATATCTTTCCATTGGTTCAAGGTGGGAAGTTCTCTAAGAAGCCAGCATCTAGTTATTGCCTTTTTATTTGCTGCCATGAGAATTTTTAATAAATATTTGTCCCTGTTATCCAGATCCTTTGATATTTTTCCCAAGTAGAATGATAGGCAAGTAAACTCAATATCAAATCCCAGAATACTCTTTGTGGTAGCTTGCACATGTCCAAGTTGTTTTGACAGCCACATACAGACTCATTACTTAGAGGAATGATTGCATCTACTATCAGAGAAGGTAATTGCCTCATCCCGTGTTGCAATGTATCTATGCCTCCTGTCTTCTTGCAAAAGTGACCTTTGAACACTGAGGTTATTAGAAAGGACTGCAGAGACCAGAGCAGTCTGTGAAATCAAATCAGCCTAAAGGTTAAATCTAGAAACTCTGTTTAATTACATGGCCTGTAGCTAGTGTCACATCTCTCTTGTCAAGGATTTTGTCTTCACTTTATGAAAATGTTTATTTGCAGGAAACCACTACGAAAAGAAGAGAACGGGACAAGTCGTGGGGAATAGGCCATGGGTACGAACAACACTGTGGTATAGACTGTCTCCTGGTAGAAGAAAGTGACATCACATTACTGTCTCTCACCTTTCCCACCACCAAACACAACAATCCCATCTCACCCAGAATGCAACTGGGTTTTACCCAAGGTTTTCGAATAGGTAAAGCTTCCCTCTTTGCTTGGCATGTTGCCTGGACTGAAGACAGCGTTCAGCTCAAGAAGAGCTGTAAAAGATGGAAGAAAAAAATCAAGACTGAAAGGATGGAGTAAAAGTCCATAAACCCCCATGGTGTTGAAAGTGGCACAGCAGGCTAAACATTATGCTCTTAGTAACAGCAAGTGTTGCTGACAGGCTGGTTGGCTGCTGGCTGGAGAGGGACTGTCTGCCAGTCTGCCGCAGATCCAGACCTCACACACTGTTGACATCTGCAATGGAACAACAGACAATACAGCAGCCCTGCAGTCCCATGGGCGGCCAGGCAGGACAGCCCATCACACATAATAAATAAGTGCATGCAGTTTTTACAGAGAATGCAACATTTTTATATTCTAATCCACACGCTGTCCATCTTTTGTTCTCCATTTTTGAGACAGAATTTTTCAGGCATGATGTTACTGTCGGTTCTGGCTCTGAGATGTGGATTCATCTGACTATGCAATTTAAAGAAATCCATATCATGGAAATAAAGAGGAGCAACGACATTAACATGGGACATTTTAGTTATTTTACCATGCCAAAAATGCCACCGAAGACTTCAGCTCAATGTAATATACTTCAGTCATTGATCGATTTATTTGACTCTATTTAATTATCTAACTTTGAATTTATTTTTCTACTTAAAGAAAAATAACTGTCTTGTAAGTTATTCACATCTTTACAAATATTGAACATCTTGATAAATTAATTTTATTTCTTTATAGCTCTGTTTTTTAAGTAAATAATTCATCTGTGATGCTCTGATGCTTTAAGCCTGCTGTCAGTTTGTTGAGACACTGATGCAGAAAACGCGCTTGCTCTGCAAAGAGGTTTGGTATCTGTAGTTTTGTCTCTGGATGTTTGATATGCTTCTCTCTGTTTTTCTGAGGCTTCAACTGAAGAATCAGGTGAATGTGTTCAACCCCCCCCACCCAAAAAAAAATCAAGTCATTTGGTAATATCCTCTGAGTTTTGCAGTCAGCTCGACGCCTTCAGCCTTGAATCTGACAATCTTCATTTTTCTATCTGTCAAGAAGGGCTTAGCCCTTTGCTTTAGAAACAGGGGACACGAGCCCAGGGCTGACCTTGTGACTGGTGAGAGACAGGAGACTGAGCCAATAGCCAGAGATCATGTTGCACAGAGGGTGGCCTCAGCAGGGACGTGTGTGACTCAGTGCTGTCAGATGCGTCCTCCACAGCCCCACTGGAAAAACAAAACTGAGTTGAACTGGAGCATCACTCAACGCTGCTCTGTTGTTGTTTTTTTACATTACACCTGTGTGTGTCTGTTACTGTGTGCATGTGTGAGTGTATGTCTTTGTATGTGTTTTTTTGTGTGCGCGTACAAGTGTGTGTGTCTGTCTGTGAGTGTGCATGCAGATGAGTGTACTCGGTGAGAGTGGGTTGTTCTCTGTGGCTGTCAGTTAAGTATAGATTTTGGCTAAACTGTGGAAATCTGGAAAAACACAAGCTTGCATCTAAACATGCACAGGTTATTAGCTAACAGTATAACCCAACATGTACCTATATGAGAGAAATGATGGATGCATGAATGTAAATATTGATATTTAAATATCTGCCTTCTGGACTGTTAATGTACAGTGTAACAGAACATGTTTATACATAGTAAAACAGTGTGCTATCATTTGAAATTATGTCAATGTTGTCATGTTAATGGAGCAAGCCATTAATGTATATATGGCAATCAATAGTACACAATTTGTGCATTATACCAAACAAAAAGATGTGCAAGTTGATTTCATTGCTGAGTTTTTCAGTTGTAAATAAAACTATACACAACAACAGAGCTACGGTCTTGTGTTTAAGAGATGTACAGTATGCGCAGAAATCTGTTATCATACTGCAGATAAACTGGCCCATATGTGGCGAAGGTGAAAAAAGTGAGACTGTTATATTTAGCCTGTGCCCACCCTGCACTGTGCTGTGTTCTGCCGTTCATGTCTTGGGAAGAGCTGTGCTGGCCTTGTCTCCTGGGCCCCCCGCAGTGGAGGACATGTTCTCAGTCTGTCTCACACAGTGCATCTTTAATGAACTGCGATTATTAA
Organism: Argyrosomus regius; assembly: GCA_946959425.1. Lineage (NCBI taxonomy): Eukaryota > Metazoa > Chordata > Actinopteri > Sciaenidae > Argyrosomus > Argyrosomus regius. The sequence continues at coordinate 12,307,086 of OX336887.1, read as the reverse complement.
GCGTATTCTACTCCATGGAGCTTAATGATGCAAATGAGAAAAGTTATAGGTTACATATTGTGTTAAGTCTGGGCTCAATCAATAATAATGTAACAGAAGAAATCATGGATGCGCGTGAAGGATTTCTGCAGCTAAAGCAAGAACAGAAGTTGCTATAACAAAAAAGAGAATATATTCAAAACACCTCTGTGAAACAGAGACATTAAATCAAATAGACATTTTCCCATTTCTAATTTAATTTGCACATTACATTACATTAACTGCAGTTAATGATGTGAAACAAACTATGGGACAAACCTGGCTGATGCAGAGGTGCACTGAAGAGGAATGTCCACAAATTACAATGTGAATGAGGGACCATAGAGTAGTTTGCCTTCCCTGCTTTAGATGTGCCATTTGATAGTAATGCCAATGGACAGTCTGAGCAATTTAAACATTCATGCATTGTCCAGCCAAGTCACTGTGGACTTCACTGTAATAAAAGCAATGTGACAGCACGAGGCGGGGGAACAGGGATTGTCACTGTCTCAACCAGTTTTATGAGGCTTTCTGAAGGTACTTCTAGAGAGCAAACGAATGGTGGTACACAGATTCTTAGAAATTGTATTTCTGTACAAAACTACTGGATATTTTGATCGTGACCTGTATGTGACTACCTCTCAATCTGCTCTTTTATAAAGGAATGCTGGCTCAGGATCAGTGTGTGTGTGTGTGTGTGTGTGTGTGTGTGTGTGTGTGTGTGTGTGTGTGTGTGTGTGTGTGTAAATGTGAGTTGTTGCTTTCTGATGAGAAGTTGGCACCTTGCATGGTGGCCTCTGCAGTCAGTGTACGAATGGGTAAATGTGATGTTTAGTGTTAAAGCGCCTTGAGTAGTCAGACGACAACAAAACCATTTAACTGTGATACACCATCATGGTGCACAAGTACATTGTGTGTGTGTGTGTGTGTGTGTGTGTGTGTGTGTGTGTGTGTGTGTGTGTGTGTGTTTTTCAGCTGACCTTCACAATCTTTGAGGACCCACTCACACTCTCTCTGCCTGAGAGGCCTTTGGTCAGTGTTAATTACCCTCACTACCTCCAGCTGCCTGCTCATCAGGTCAGTGCTCCCATATGGTCCTCCAGGAGGCAGCAGGCAGGGGCGGGGAAAGTGCTGGATACCTGTGGGACTCTGATTACATAAGCTGCTGCTAATGAGAGAGGTTCTCTGGAAAAGGGCTGCGAGTTCAAACGATCACAACGGTGGCAGTGGCTGACAGGTGCAACTCCAGAGCAAAGGGGACTTGATTAAACACACACACACACATAAACCCCCATGCACATGCTGGGACACATGCACATACACACCTGCATCCATCATCACTTTAATACACACTCAGAGGCACACAGCAGGAAAGTTGCTCTTTGATGAGCCAAGACTAGAGGTTGATGAGAAGGGGCACTGCAGCCTGATTCAGCTTGCTTGAGGTCACCGGGGAGTGTGAGGGTGTATTTGTGTGTGTTGTGGGTGGTGTGTGTGTGTGTGTGTGTGTGTGCGTGTGTGTGTGTGTGTGTGTGTGTGTGCGTGCGTGTGTGTGTGTGTGTGTGTGTTCATTAGTCACATTTTGTAATATTTAAATTAAAAAAATATATATATGTCAATCAAATTGGACCTATTGGGCCTATTTTTGTCCAATAAACTAATTTCCTCTTGTAGAATACATTTATATCATCAGATCTAATTCATGTTAAAGCTTGATAATGAAATCCTTGCAGCAGTGAAGATCAAAACAAAGATTAATGTGCTGTTCGGCTTTCTAGCCCTGCTGTCATGTCATCTGTTATTTTCAGACAAGAGCTTCGTGGTAATGCAGTTAGACCCCACAACAATCCTTAATCACAACAAACCACATTAGGCCAATGGTAATTGTGTTTGCTTGGTATATACGTGGTCCAATTTGTTTCGCTGCTGCCAATGAAGAGGGGGATGGAGAGGTAGGATTTTCCACTTTGGGGCGGGGAGTGTGGCACAACCAAATAGTCTTGTTTACCTCCAATGTCTGGCTCCACCTTATCGAGTTACAAAGTTGCTGCTGTAACTCAGATTTGCCCTCTGATCGATGTGAGCTCTGATGGAGAGAGGCAGCATGACTGACAGTCTGACAAGGATCTGAGACTGAAGCTGAGTAATGCATGTCATGTCATTTTCCCAGAGACACCTGAGGTTCAGTTTCTTGTCCAGGAGAGTAAACAACAGAGATGATTTTATCGCTCTGCCACCTGCATTATGGTAAATTGGACATTTTCCATTATCAGTCAGGACATCAAAGGGCAGTAAATGTCACATTTGAATTTTGAAGCGGTCTGCAATTCATACAAAAAGACAAAGTGTCCAAGCATTTAGAAAAACTCGTACTTTTATTATCCAGCTTGCAACCAAGCAACTTAAAAAGTGATAGAATATGAATGACACAGGGTGAGAATATCTAAGATTCAACAAGCATTTACTTTCAGACCCTCACTATTACTAACACGGGTCTATAGAAATTCTCTTAGTCATCTACTGACTCAAATCTGTTGAATACAACAGTTAGGCCCCTGATACAATTATCCCACACAAGCCTGCCAAACCTTTAATTATCAGCTCCAGTGCTAGTACTTCAAAATAGCACAGATTTACTGTACATATACAGGTATTATAACAAAGGTGCTGAACATGATTCAGTCCAATGAATCCCACACAGCATCAATTTACATCAGAGTCCCTTTTTCGGACGGAGAGTTCAGCTAGAGAGGATGCATGCAGGTCTGAGGATCCAGACTGGACCCGATGTGACCACAGAGCAGGTCACATGGGGTAGAACTGTGAGGCAGCCTCAGACGACTGGATCTCCACTTGAGCCATCTTAAACTGGGTGCACTGCAGCCATTTGCGCAGAGCAAATGGAGGAGCTCCTGACGTCTGGCCCTGCAGACATTGGTGGTTCACTCGGTTCTGGATGGCCTGGAGACGCAACTGCAGCCCTGCAGAAAGGTGCTGAAGAAGCAAGGAAGGAAAGGAAAGGAAGTGAAGGTGACAACGTTATAGTTTTAAATCATGCATGTTATTAATCTGTATCAATAATGGCAAAACATTTTTAAAAGCCTTACCTTAAGGTTTGACTGAATCATGGGTAGCCACATAGGAATTAGCTGTAGGAAAGAATGAGTATGGATATATATTAGACCCACATGTTAAGGTGGTTATATAGTAACTATATAGTAAAACATTAGAGTTACAGCAAACCTTGACAAAGATGGTTGAGTTGCACTCCTGCAGGGCTTCCATCAAACTAATGACATGTAGACACACCATCTCTACCATCTGAGAGAAAAAATATCAAGAAAACTGATTTTCTCAAACAAGCACACACATTTCCAGGCACATTTTCCTACCATAGCAAGCTTATATAGATTCCCAGTGGAAAAAATAAAGCAGAGCACTCACCACTTTATTGTGGGCCATGAGCTGCAGGATGCTGGGTGTAACCCGACTCCAGAACTCCAGGCCAGTGAGGATGGCGCTGGAGGAAAACTCTGTCTGGTTCTGGTTCAGCAGGGATGGAGCAGCGGCTGCCTGCTCGCAGTAGATGGTCCACAGTTGGGCAAACATGAAAGCGTGAAACAGCGAGCACATGTGCAGCACGGACGTCTGGGGACAGAGATCAAGACCAGAAAAGGCCAGTTAGGTTGTCATAGATCACATTAATAAAACCTGGGAGGGATTATATAAAGGGATTTTGTTTGTCACAGACCTTTGACTGTTCTGGAAATCCAATGAGAATGACAATAAGGTGATCTGCGATGTGGGAGCCAGCATCTAGAGGTATGGGCATACAGGAAGTGGAGCCCTGGTGCAGGGCACAGTGTGTCAGTGAGCCCAAAAGTAGCCAGGACAGCTGACGAATGTGGGACACACACTCAATGAATTCTTTCGGCCTGCAGAGAAAAATAATATTGAAATTCAGTTTCACAAATCAGATCACAATATATTCTAATCAGATTTATTCTCATACTTCACAGGCTTACATTCATTTACCAAGCTGCATACAGATATATTTTCTCAGTTATCTCCAGGAGAAAGTTTTGAGATTTCTACCCTTAGACTGAAACACCATCAGCAGCTTTTTTTTTTATCGGTGGAAACTGAATTATCCAGCAACTGGGCCATTGATTCTGCTGAAAAGAGATGTTTTCAGATCATTTTTGAGCTGTAAGTAGATTCCCCTCTATTGCATTACGCTGTAGACAGAAATCTCATAGACAGATATTTCACAATCTGGAGAATAAAGCTAGATATTACTCGAGATATGCGAGGAAATATGTTTCTATGTCATTTGGATGAACTGACCTTTTAAGTTATTGAATTCTTACTAAACTCATCTGTAGTTTTGACATTCTCACCCTTGTTGCATGGTAGATGGAGGATGATAAAGCCATGGAAGATAACGGACTACAGCTTTGTTATCACGGTGATTGCCTTTGCTGATCTCCATGGCAGCGACTTGTGCCAAACCCACTTTCAGGTTGCCCCCGAAAGTGTCCTCGTGCAGCGGCTGACAGCAAGCCTTCATATGGCTCTGAATAACAGATTTAGAGTAAGAAAAGATAAGGCTGAACAATGGACGAAACATGGAGAAAGAAATACATATGAAAAGACACTAAGCAAGTTGTTGTGCTTACATGAACAATACTTACTTTAAGTTTGGTTAGTGTGTGCATATCTGCAATGAAGTCCAGTAGTTCACTGATGTATTGTCTCATGCATTCCATGGCTGCTGTTGTGCACTGTCGGGAACAAAAACAGTTTCTCCTTTAGGAGGAAATCACAGTGGGGCCTGGCTTTGTTTCTTGCTGTTTTATGAGGCTGCTTCTAATAAGATCCAAACACACATCGACTAAAGTCTTACCCCTGGCAGCGTTGAGATCATGTGCTTTTGGATGATGGTGGATTCTGCTAGCCGTGTACCGATATCTGCACAAACAAACTGAGAAAGTGCACAGCCAGTTTTAGAATTGTATTCAGGATGAAACACTGTGATTGACTGTGTGTGAGGGAAAGACAATATTTTACCTGGACCAGCAGTAGCAAGTTTGTGTCAGGCAGAGGAGACTTGAACTTGAGAGCCTGCAGAAGCTCTAACACCACAATGCGGGACATGTAGAACTTATCTCTCTCCTGGATGCAACGAGATAAAGAGTGGAGTAAATGTACTGATGCAGCAAGACTGCCTTTTTCTATTATCAGTCTCCCTTACTCATGCTGCGAAGAGAGCATAAATTCTGTAGTCTGAATAGAGGGGGAAGGACAGGCAGCGAGAAGGGAGGCAGGGAGACAGAGAATAGACAGAGAATAGTGAAGGAGTAGATTTAGGCCAGTCCAGATCTCTCCTCCCAGAGTCCCAGGCAGCTCAGATGAGGCTGTCAGGCTGCCTTTCTCTCTCCCTGAGGACAGGCTGCTCTCTTTGTTCATCCCTTCCACACAAAGCCCAGCTGCCTGTTTACAAACCACACTGTCATCTTCTGGCTTCCACTTTGCCTCTCTCTTTTCTCTATGCAGTCATGTTTGCTTATGTTAGGCGCAGGCACATGCTCCTCCTTTACAGAATGCAGAGCTGCCTCTGACATTTCTCACTGTGTGGCTTGTTAATGTGCATACCTGTCTGCAGCGCTCTCATAATTAAAAGTTAATGGTGCGTGTCCGTTTGGTAAATGGCAAATCATACGCTCTCCTTAAGCTAGAGGGTCTAGACGCATTTGGCATATAGTGCAGCTGTGACAAATGGTGCATGGTGAGACAAACTTTAGTGGGTCTACAAGACTTGACTTTGTGTACTTAAAACCTGACCTCAAAAGATAGCGTAACTGGCGGAAAAATCCTCCCAGTGCTTCCCAGAAACCTCACCTCTCCATAAAACAACTGCACAGGACCGGGTCCAAAAGCAATTGCTCATAGTGTCTCTGGGTTTTGAAAAGCGGATATTATACAGTGAGGAATTAAAGCGGGTGTAGAAAATCAATACTGCAGGAGACATAAAGCAAGCAGTGTTGACAGTTGTGGAGGACTGAGGCTCCATCTGGCCCAACAGTGCAGACAGCCCTGGCTCCATCTCTGTCTGAGACAGCCTCTCAGAAACACACCATACATCCTCAGCCCTAGCACACCAACTAATCATGTTAATCAATACTGGCTGATTGCCTACTTAATCATCTGGGACACATGGCCACATTTCTAGCTGACTAGAGAGCCAGGGAAGTAGGTGTAGCACCAAAAGAGTGATGAGCGGGAGGCCTGTGAACAGGAGCTCAACATTTTTAACACTGCAGATTAGTTTAAAAGGTTTAACTCTTTCAGCGCTGCATAAATACTAGATGTCAGCACATGTTTCATTCCTACATGCGAAACTACGTCTTTTACACAAAAAGATGTAACGCAAACACAGTCATGAGTACCTTGTTGAAGGCTTTGTAACATAGTCCACATAGTTCTACGAGGTAGGAGAGGCTGAACATGCCATACTGGATGACAAAGCTCAGCAGCTTGGAGAAAGGCTCCAGAAGGCTCTGGAGGATGAAAAAGAGGGTACATGGTTAGGTATTAAAGGCTAGAATTCAGGCATATCAGTATGTAAAATTCTGCTCTGGGCTTACCCGGGTTGCATTTGTAGTTGGGATTTTCAACAAACAGATGATAATCCTCAAACTGGAATCCATGGGGCACTAATGAGACACACAGATTGGGAAAAAAAAAAAAAAGATTGCAATCTGGACTTTGTGTTTTAAATTTGTCTGCAGTGATAAATTGAGTAGAATGTACTAATCTGACCTCCAAGGTCAAAAGCATCAAATCAGTTACAATTTTAAGGCTCTGTCCTACTGACCCCGACAAGGGCACCACTAGATGCTTTTTCCTCGGCCCATAATCACATTAAACCATATCAGACCATGACTAAGTGAGTGGAAGAGCCGATATCTACCTTTAGAGGAAGCACAGAGGGCAGTTTTGTGAGGAAGGTCTGGAACTGGTTGCAGATGGTTGTCCACAGGTTGCTAGGAGAGTCCATGGGAAGAGCCTCCATGAAGGTGGCAATGTTTTCCAGGCAGTGCAGCATTGTGCCCCCTGCTGGCAGACTCTTCTTGTTGTTCAAGCCCTGGAGGGCACAGAGGCATAAACCATAACAGGGTTATATAATGAAATTCTGTAAGCAAAGATATTTCCATTTAACTGATCATTCAGTCCTGATCACAATGCTGATGCAGAGGATTTAGGACACTGAAGCACAGATGATTGCTTGGATGAGCTCTTCATGCATCAATAGGCTCTTATCTGTGCCATTTATTTATCTTAACAGTAACAATAACTGGTACAGTGGAGCAGAGTAAGGCAGGTTTTCTTGAATGCCCTGATGATTCGTTGTTTTATACGGGCTTATGCTGGACATGAAGCTAAAACCACAAAAGCTTTTGCTTTGACAAGAGCTCCTCCTGCTGGTTAAATGACTCAACACAATTACATGACAGAAAATCTCACCTCGAGCAGCATGTTGAGGGCAGCGACAGAACTCAGTTCATTAAAATCTATCAGGGAAGATGCAAGTGTTCGAAGAAAACTTCCATCTGCAAAAAAAAAAAAAAAAAAAAGATTTAAAAAGAATGAAGATGACAGTATGTCGAGTGGGATCTTATGAGGTTGGACTTATAATTATGGAAAAAATAGAAACATTAAAATAAATGTGCAAAGAAAAGCAGTAAAATATGCATCTAATATAGGTTGCAAATTCTAAAACTTAATAAACACACAGACCTGAGCAGTTAAAACATGCTGTAAGTGTCGACAGAAATAGTGCATGTATATTTTAAGGATTTTTGATTTTTAGTAGTTGGTGGTATGAGCAGACCTTTGATGTTACTCTGGAAGAGTTGGGGCAAGATGCCATTAGGGGCCAGCTGGTGAAACATACAGCGGAGAAACTGCTTCGCTACACCTGCTACATTCCCTGGGATTAACATACTGCAAAACATCACAGGGAGAACGGCTGTGTTGGACAGGCAGTTACACTTCACATCTATTATTAAACTCATCTATAAGCATAGTGAATAATGTGAGCACTCCTGTGACAGCTTTAATGTCTCATACCTCTCAGCTTGTCCAGAAAAATTGGCACTAGATGCCAACCTGAAAGAAGTTAAAGCAGTGGATTAGGACTTGGGAATGAATTATGCATGAGCTCTAAGGGTGAGTTATGAAACTTCATTTAACGGTGAAGTGCTGTGTGGATATAGATTGCTGGAGTGGCTGTACCTGCCCACAGACTGCATGATGTCGAGAAGCATCGGAGCAGCCAAATCAGGGCTGAGGTGGATGAACATGGAAAGAACAACCACTGCAAGGCCGAGAGTCTCCTCATCATATTCCTCCAGTACGGCTGCACAGTCTCGACACCTGGGACATCACATGGAAATTAACCAGACTGGTGTGAGCATTAAGATGATTTGTTTCAAGACAGGTATAGATGTCGACTGATTCATCCACCTGTCAGACATTGTTGTCGGCTGCTCATCGATGAACTCTTCAGGAGCAGGGACAAACATGCTGACTGTGCTCGGTGCAGAGAGCAGACTGGTCTTCGTAGGACCTACAAAGGAAATGAAAGAACAGTAGACTTTTGGTAAGATATTATATGTTGAATGTTGATAATGAGGGATAATATGTTAGTATTTTTTTATATATATATATATATATTATATTATATATATTTTATAGAACAAATCTGTCTAAATTTAAGTGCACTAGTCATATTTAACCATTTTAAATATGAGTTGTCAAGGCTACTTGTCAACGTTCCAAAACTAGATTTTATGAAGCTTGTCATTATCCATGAGTTACAGAGATAGTACATCCTGTGGGATTAGTGCAGGCTAAAATTTGACCAATTATTCTGTACTAAAAGTAACAAATCTTCCTTTTTTGTCAAAAAATAATGGCCACTTTTAGTGGAGTGTTTCCTCTCTTGTCTTTTCTTCTTCATTGTGTCTTTGCAAAGTTTGTTTCAATTACTGATGAAGTGTTGTTTTCTTTTGTCTTCTTACACATATGTCCATATACCTCCTCAATTATTATCGAATAAAGAAATGTATAAAGTGACTGACCCGTCTCCCAGGTGCTGATGTTGTGTGGCGCACTGGACTGATGTTCCAGCTGTCTCTTCATTAGCTGGCTCATGGTCAGAGCTCCTAGAGAGCCTCGCTTCACCTGACGGTACTGAGCTAAAGGTCAGACAGAAAACAACATCTGGGTTGAAATACCTGCTAAGACTGTTTTTGGCAATGCCAACAAATGTGTGGGGTTACATGGAAAGTAGACACACATGAAAAGAGATGGTGAGGACAAAATTAAGTCAGATATTTTGCTTAGTCCTTTTGAGGAACTATAACATAATAATTATACTTATACTAACTAATTTTAAAATTAGTTTATAATAGGTATTTTGCCTCCTCCCCTGCTTGTGTTTCCTGTTGTTTCCCCTCCCCTTGTCTGTCTGTCTGTCTCTCTCTGACGTGTGTGTTGCTGGGCGTAACCTCCAGTTTTCCCTCTCACCTGCCTGATCACTTCTACCACCTACCACATGTGCTTCTCATCATCCAGTCAACCCCTGCTGTATAAAAGCCCAGTTCAAACTTCCAGACCAGATTTTCAGTCTCCCTTGTGGTAAGAACACAGTGACCGAACTTCTGAATTCTTCAAAAACTAGTTTTTGTGATTCCTGCCTAACCTTGCTCTTCTTCTGCCTGAGGAAATCTTGCCCTTCCCCTGCTATGTCCAGCTGTCTCATATCAACACCTGTTCCTGGAGGTTTTTTTTGCCACCACCAGTCCTGCACCGTACAGGACCTCCTCATTTCAAGACCTCATCCTGTCATTCTGCTCCTGAGAGTTGCACCTCTTTGATTTGAATACACTGTTTAAACTAATGCTGGTCTCAGGCTTGTGTTTGCATATTGAGACCTATAACAATAGTAATTTTTTTACATCTTCTCAGGGATTTTACTGATTTTATAATAAGATGTCAAATAATATTACATGATTTTATTTCATATTTCAAGGTGTAATATAAAATCTACAAAAGATAATTTGCAAAAAGAATGTATAGAATATGTTTGTTTGTTTTTTTGTTGTCTGCACAGGTAATATATAAGATAGCACATAGATCATTTTAAATGGTAAATTAAGGCCCTCATTACGATACCACAACAGTCAGATTTATTGAAGTTTATAAGGAGACTAAGAAGTGTTTGGATCCTACTTGATACTGAAGAGCGGTGGCTTGTTTCAGGCATAGCAGCTTCAAGCGTTGGGGCTGAGGCAGATTCTCGTGGCTTTTCCAATGTAGACAGAACTTTGTGATCTGCAAGGCAATATGGGCGGGGCATTGGCATCAGAATATATGCCAAGAAATAAACATCCAGTAGTAATGAACACTACTTTTGAGGAGATAGTTAAAGTTTATTTAGTGCTAATTTGATTGTACGGTTTCTTATGTCAAGTTTAGTGTTTTGTTTTCCTCGCCACCTCTTCTGCTTCTTTTATGCCAAATTCTATAGTTTCACAGCTTCTGATGTGTGCTGAAAAACCTCTTAAGTGTTAGTATGAAAGAAAAGGAAGAGTGAACACACAAATAGAAACACACCACAGGACACCACACGGTCAGAGTGGTTAGTTAAATAATGATTTGTGGCAGTTTGCACATGTGTACATTTATATTCAAACATATATTGATATTATGTATGATTTACATTTTTGCTGTCCAACTACATGCATACCATCACTTTTAGATTTTTCCGAGTATGCTAGGCTGCCATTGGTTTCCATCTTATATGTATGTTGTAATGTGGTGAAAGTGTAGATTGATTTGAAAAGTCTGCTAAAAAAAATCATACTGAAACTGTATTTAAATAGCACATTTCATATTGCACAGAAGAAGCAAACAATGCGCTTCACAAAAAAAAAAAAAAGAAAGGACATGGGAACATTGAAAATATAGCAGGAAGGAGTTTCTTTTCTAAAGAAACACATTTTAGCTTTAGACTTAAAAAAACAAATAAACAGTAAATACATATACACACTCTGGATGTGGTAAAATATAGTAAAAGCTTCTAGGTAAAAGCGAGATTTAAAGTTGTAAGTGAGGTCACTCTTGCCGAGTCGGTGTATGAACTCAGTGCAGCATCACTGTTGGATTTAGTCCTGAACAGTTGATGAGAGACTCAGCAGAACACTATCTGTAAACTAGATAATTTTCAGAGTCTGCTTGAATTTTATATTGTACAGAAATGGAAACCATTGGATGCCTGGAATCACTCAGCATGGTTTGCAAAATGATTACTGACCTAAAGTAGGTCTGTAGTGATGTAGGTCTAAAGTGACCTGTAAGTGATCTGTAGAAATTTGGCAAAAACATTATTATTATTATTATTATTTAAATGGTTAAGACACATTTTTTGACCACACTGGTACAAAAAAGTGATTATTATGACTATTAAAGGCATTTGATAAGCTTCATCAAATCTTAGACATTACATAAAAAAATGATTCTTCTAATATCCTTAAAAGATGAATTAAATTGCACAGCACCTGACCAGCACACTGGTAAAGTATGAATTATCCTCATCCATCCTTCCTTCTTACCAGTTTCTGTGGCTTGCTCACCACCCAGCTTGTCGAACATATTGAAGGTGATGTCCAGGTACTCCCTCTGGATGGCACTGACAGCGATCTTCCTTTGCTTCCGTTGTCGGGGCACAATCTGGATTTTGAATTCTGCCTCATCATTGTCATCCCCATCGTCAGGTTTTGGGTCGCTGTCCCCTTCATCACCCATGTCATCATCTTCTTCATCATCCCCGTACTCTTCTTCATCGTTGCTGTTACTCTTGCTTATTTCTGGTGAGGAAAGAGGCTCTGCTTTGTCTTCTGGGATGTCCAAGAAGATGGTCCTACCAGAGGGACTTGTCCCTAGTCCCATCCCAGTCTTTACATCCTCTGAGGTCACAGAGTTGTCATCTAGAGAAGTGCAAGGGACATGTGGGGTCTTCCTCAGCAAGTCTCTCTTCTGCTTCAAGGTCATGGGGCTTTCATGGCAGACATTTTCTGGTCGGTCAGGAAGATCCAGAGAGGTGCTGGGAGTCACACGGTTTGGCTTCTTTTCGTGAAAGGGTTCCTCTGAGCTTCCCTTTTCAACCAGAAGGTCTGGGGTCTTTTTGCCACTAGAACAGTCCTCTACACTCACCTGAACCACAGGAGACAGTCGCAAAGTGTTGCTGCTTGCAGGGGAAGCCGAGATCTTTGGGCTCCCATTGAACTTGGAGGCTATGATGGTGTTAAGGTCAAATTCCTCATCGCTCTCTACAATCCTTAGAGGAGGCAACGGTTCAAACACCAAGGAGTCGCTGTCTGACATGGAGAGCAGTGAGTGTTTTTCTGGAATGGAGGTGCAGTCAGAAGAGAGGTCAATGAGGTCTTGATCCTCCTTCCCCTGAGCTGATCCTCCTAGTGAGCCCTGATCCAACTTGTCCTCAAAGGTCTCCATGCAGCTGAGGCGAACCTCTGGTATAACAGGCTTGGAGATGTCAGACTGGCCGCCTCGAGAACCTCGCCGGTCCACGCCATCACTGCCCTCCACCCGAACCGAAGAGCCATCGGATGATCCTTTGCCATGATGCCGGCTGTGAGACGTGGATGAGGATGGAGGCAGGACCACAGGGGGTGCCTGCATGTCACAGCGATCAATGCAGGATTTGCGGCGATGTTCATCCAGATTGAAGAGGATGGAGTCGGTGTTGGAAATGTCCAGAGACTTCTGCTTGTGCATGGCCTGCAGCCGCTTCTTCCTGGTGCTCTCTTCCCTGACACAGTGCAGAATGCTGTCCTGAAGGGCACTGGCTTCACGGTACTCTGACAGCTCGATTTCGCCTGATGCACAAAAGAAAAGTGAAACTTAATGCCAGGGAAAGCCTCCTGCAAGCTCCAAAATATGTTTTGCTGAAAATGATTGAATCGATGTGCTGTTATACTACACTTTACTCTGAGAGCCTCTGCTTCTTACTTTTCTTGGCATTCAGCTCTACCGGCTGGTACTTCACAGATTTGCTGCCACCAATCCTCTTCAGGCGAGCAAAGAAGGTCTGTGACTCCTTGTTAGCAGCACCAGTCGGCGTGTCATGAACGTCTGACTCATCGAATACACTGTCCTCCTCTAAGATGGAGAAAAATGAACATCAGCACTGCGCTGCAACAGATTCATTCACTGGGAAGAGTGTAATTTTCATTATACCCTATCATTACAATCTACATGGTATAGTAGGTTTTCCATGCAAAATGCTCCTAATTTGTAGTCATAAATATAAACATAAAAAAAAGATTTCCACAGAAAATCAATGATTCAAAAGATGTTTTCATTTCATCAATATATTCAAACTTTCTTAAGCAAAGATCCTAAGATAATTCTAGGAATTAGCCAGCTGCTAAGTTCCAGTACACATAATCATCATTATATGTATACATTTTTTCTTCATGTGACACATTCAGCAGATGACATGTTTTATAAAATTGGTGTGGAGATAAACAACATTCTTCATTTTACTTCACCTTTTTCTTTCTCACTGTAGCGGCTCATGTTAGAGTTGTCACTGTAGAGTGGTCCCGCTGTAGCGTGGGGACGACAGCTGTGATACTGAGCATTCAGGGTGTTGACGGTGATGTGGATCAGATGGAGGACCACTTTACTGCCATCCATATCTCTGTAAGGGTACTGTGGTGCATAGAAAAACATATAAAACTTATTTTGTACAACTGTCATTCTCTTTGTAATTCATACTATATATTATCAAACAAGATTCAGCAAAAAACATGTTATCTAAGAGACTGAATGAATAATGATCCATGCAATGAATTGTCACTGACATATAGTAATTCAAAGAGTACCTTATAGAGGATAACTAATAGGGTTTTGAGCCACATCTGTCTGATGTGTGGCCTAAGGGCCCACAGAGAGCATCGAGGCGGCTGCTGAAAATAGTGTCTCAGCTGGGGACACGTGCAGTACTTCAACACCTGGACCACCAGGGGGAGCAGCTGCTTCCCCAAACCAATATTATAGTCCATCACCTAGAAGGAAAAACAGTTAAATCCATTAGCACAACACTGTTGGATTTTCACAACATGCTATTAAACATTCCAGTTAATCTCTAACTACAGTCACAGAACACCGAAAAAGTAATAATTTATTATATGTCAGTCACTTGTGCAATGCCGGCGATGAAGGCATTAAAGCAGGTAGAGGTGCGCATCTTCTGAGGAGCTATCATGAAGCAGCCCTCCTGTTGGTCATAGCCCAGCAGCACATACAGGTGACGCTTCACTGTGTTGAAAGCCTTGGCACTGCCGATGTCGGCCTCAGCGCTGCTCTGGTCTTTAGCCATGAATTTCATGAGCACCATGATCAGCTGGTGAACCGTCTGGTGATCTATGCCAGCGTCCTCAGGAAGCAGGTCTCTGATGACAGCGTCTTCCTCAGGAGACGGGGTCTGGCCTACAATAGGGGCTGAAGCGTCAGGGTTAAAGTGCGGGAGGAAACGTGCTGCAGAAGTTGGGGAAAGGGAAGGTTGCAAAAGCAGGGGAGTAACAACACAGAGGTGGGGGGAGTCAACTCATCCTGAGTCAAGACAGGTGGAGACATCATCATGCAATATACATACATCAGTGTAACATGTTCATGGACTATGTAAATGGGGTAAACACAAAAAATGACCAGCTAGATGGTAGCAAGAGTGTTGTTTTTTTACTCCTTTTAGTGTTTGAATTAAGCCCGAAGCAGGATGAAAAAACAATGAATGTCAGAGCAAACATTGCTTTTTCATACTTTCTGTCATAATTTCACATAATAGATAATAATAAAGATAATCATACGGTACCTTTCCTCCAATATGATGTGATTATGAAGAATAATACTATATGTTTCAGATTTAGGTTGTTATTTACCTGGCAGGACTTTCTCTATCATATCTCCCAGTGTCGGGGCAGAGTGCTCTTGCCTCGTAAGCCTTAGAGCTAAAAACCACATATGAAGAACACAATTTAGGAGAATGTACAAGGGAGGTAGTACAGGACACATGTCTGAGCTTCATCATTGTCCAACACATGTGCACACACAAACACATACACAGAAAAAAAACATGCCATATCACCTAAAACAGTATAAGTCTTAGGACATTTTGACTAATCACAAATATCAAGGAGCCAACACAAGTAGCATTTCACAGAAACTCAGACAGGCTTCGGTGCAGAGCTAAAGATAAAATGGTAGGGAGTTCCTCCTTATTAAACAAAAAGAAGTGTTAAGACATTCAAGTGAAATGAACGTTGAACAAACGAGCGAGGAGAGAAACATTAGGAAAAGGACCAGGCTTTGGTCAAATAGTATTTGCAAATCAAAAGATAGGACTTAGTTTCACCTACAAGGAATTGAAGATGAACAGTGATCACCACATGAGGATGATGCAGACTGTGTCATGTGCATATTAAACTTACTGAAAGATACAGTCATGGATTGTCATGACAAAGCACCTATGTGGCAACTAAAGTCTCTGAAGGTATTTGCAAACACTGTGAGACCACAGACTGTGTGAAAGTGACACAAGTTCAGATTCAAACTCATAGGCAGACAGACTCATTGGTGCTACTCACGAAGACGGTTGCTCAGTGACTCGGGTAGTGAAAATGCCCGTTTAGACTCTGTCGGGCCTCCCTTCACACTGTCACGGAGGGAACGCACACTCTTCTGCCGATTCCTGGCAAAACGTGCCCGTCGTATCTTCCACAATGCTGCATCGCTGAGGTTGGCTACATTGGTTCGCACGGCTGTGATGGCTGTCAAAAGAAAGGTTATGAACTTAACCCGGAGCACTACCAGGCAATAATGTTTCTATAAATATGTTGAGGAACATGCAGAGTAGGTGGAGCAGGTGTAAAAACTCTGAATGGGAACACAGCAGCTACGTACTAGTAGGGAAAGGGAACTCCTTGTTGCAGTCCAGGTGTAACTGAGCCTCCAGAGATAGTGTTTCAAAGCGGTTGACAAAGAACTCCCAGCTAAGAGCAGGAATGTCTTTCTTCAGGAAATGCAGCAGCAGGAGTTTGCTGAGGATGATTGGCCGATCCCTCACAACGGTGTCGAACTGGAAATCCAGGCACAGGCATAACCCCTGGATAATAGACAACACACACATATAAATACACAGCAGGACATGAATATATCCAGCCCCATGAACGCACATGACTGTATACACACAAATCTGTGTTTATGAAATATAAAATTATAAAATGTGAATTTAAGCTGAAACAATTAACTTTTCAAATCTGAGAATTTGCTTGTTTTTACTTTACTCATCTCACACTGTCACATTTAGGTTTTGGACAGCTGGTAAGATTTAAAAAGGCAGTTTTAAGATGTCCTCTTTAGCTTTTTCTTTATTGCAATGAGATCCCCATAAAGTAGAAAAGAGTAGTAAAACAGTATAAGTTGTCAAAATCAGTTGATTTATCTATTATATTACCAATGTAAATGTCCATAAACACATGTCCTTCTAGTAGTTATTCATTCCTATTTCCGCATGCATGATGTATATTTTCTTATGCAAAAACTGGACTGCGCCTCCAAAATATCAATCTCCCCAGAAAAGGCTGTAAATGTAGAGGTGGTAATGACAATTTCAATACAAACATTTTGTCCAATGATAGGCATTGGACTTTCCACTATGAAATTTCCACTATGGGCCAAACAGATCTTTGCACCGCACCTGCAGGGCCGGCCTCTTGATTGTGTCCAGCAGCAGTCTGGCTCGGGTGGCCACAGCTGGGTTAACGTCCTCCACAGAGGCCAGGAAGCAGCAGAAAGCGTGGGCCAGTGAGTACTTGAGCAAGTGGTTTTTCGTCACTGCACCAATGTCCAGAAACCGACACAGCACCGCTACCTTCTCCACTGGGAGTTTTCATGAGAACACAGAGCGAAAGGAAACATCATCAGCAATACAGACGGATTACACAATAAGAAGACCATAATTACTTACAGAACCAGCTATGAGGTCACTAATGACGATAAGCTAATGTTTCTATGTCGTCATAGTTGTATCAATATAATTTTTTTTTTAAGAACTGAGAAATGTAATAAATTATATAAATAATTTAACATCTACTTAAAATCAGTTTAATATCTGTTCTATGCTTATTTGGTATGCAAACTTATAAAAAGAGGTACACAAATGTCTCACTGGTCATCTACTCTATGGGTGTATATGTACACAACAGCGTTTACATACACACAGGTGCCACATCGCTTGTGGATGGAATCAAATAAAAATGCATTCAGTCTTTAAAAAAATAAGATCCATCCAGTAATTGTTGGCTTTATTTATCACGACTCAGATTAAAATCTAAAAATAGATGCTGTATTTTAATAGACTCTCACCCACTCTGAGTTTATGGATAACAGCCAGTGTTGACCACTAGGTGTCAGTGTAGTGAAGTTAAGAGACATTTCAGGAGTGTCCCATTGCCTGTTGGTCACCTTTAAGGTTTTTTAAAATTATACAAGTTGTTTTGTTTTGTTGTTGTTGAATTATTAATAAGATGGTATAATAATATTATTAGAGCTTGTGCTGGTATAGCATTTCAACCTGTGATTGTAATTCACAATTTAACTCTGTGAAGACAGAATAACTGAGTTATTTTATCAATTTCTAGGGTATTTTTATACACAATACGATAATAATTTTATACGTGTAGAGAATGATTGACTGTATGTTTGGTTTCTATTGTCAGTTTGATTATTCCCCTGTTTCCCTCTATTCATACATTGAGTCAAAGGACCTGTCCTCTGCCTCTGTCTCAAGGTCATACAGCTCCTCTCTGCCAATCACAAGGCGAGAAAAACCCTATTAATCCCACAATTCCTCTTTGCTGCCTGTTTGAGCCACACGGTTGTCATGACAACACAAGTGGGACCTGTGGGCAGACAGTGATTTAGGTAGCATATTATATAAGCAGACTGGGGGTCTTCCATGAACAGTTCATTCATGCACAACCACATCCACTTTGCTAGAAAAACATGTCATTAAAACGAAAAATAAAAACGTGACGGGCTTAATGATGTGTGCATATCTGGATATGAGGTTGTACACTTTATGTAATCATCTTGAGAAGTAAACACAGATATCAGACACACAATATATGTTATCACCTGCTTCGAATCGTATTTTCCAGTCTTTGCTGTTGAAGTTTGTGTTGATGAGGTTCCAGAAGATGTCCGCCCCATGCGACAGAGAAAGGGCATGGAGAAGCTGAGGCACAGCCAGGGAGGCCAGCTGGCAAAACTCTGACTTCAACATGGACCACAGACTGAAACACAAATTAGACACACACATGAATCGCTGTGAAGAAGTTGGTTAAATACAACAATTTTGCCACCAATTTCTATTAAACGAACAGCCAGCACACACCTTGGGATGAGCATCTTTTCCTGGATGTAGGCCAGAAACTGGGGGTGATCCTTGCGGGCAAGGTACAAACATTCTCCATGGAGACACAGGATCTTCAGGCAGTTCAGCATGTTGAACAAGATGTCAGGCTCCTCAAACTTGGACATTTCCTGAATACAGAGGAGATGTGTGACTCAGAGCGTACCACGTGTACACTTAAATAAATCACAGAAAACCTTCTTGAGGGCCTCCGGTCTGTTTGTGCCACAGTTTTAATATTTATTCAGTTATTTAGAAGTAGTACCTGCAGAATGGTGTATATGAGCTTCAAAGACACAGGGAGCTGCTGGTAGGAGAACTTTGTATCAGAGTTATTCTTCATTGCTAGAAGGAAGAAGAATTAAATAAAATAATAAAACTCAAACAACTGAACAGACATGGTTGAATGACAAACATATTGATGCAAACATAAGTACTACAACTACAGTACTATACACCTGTAGGATGAATGCTAAGCTGGAGTAAGTAGCAAGTAAGCTTAGCTTAGCATAAAGACTAGAAACAGCATGTGAAATGGTGAATTGTTGTTTTTACTTCAGTTTTTGACACAAGATATAAAGTGCTAATTAGTGAGCAATAGAGGTGCTGTTATATGGATTTTGTTACCTTTGGACAGAGCCAGGCTACCTGTTTCCCCATGTTTCCAGTCTTTATGTTAAATTAAGTTAACTAGTGAAGCTTCATATTTAATGTACAAACATGAAAGTGGTATTAGCTCTCAACAAGAAAGCAAATAATCCCAAGATGTCAAACTGTTTCTTTAAATATGATGCTACAACCAATGCATTTAACTAATAATTAATTTAATCTTTATTTGATAGTGCAGCTAACGCAGACAGGAAAGTGGGAAGAGAGAGAGAAAGGGGGAATAACATGTAGCAAAGGGCCGCAGGTTGTAACTGAACCTGGGTCACTGAAGTAAGGACTAAGCATTGGTGCATTGGTACATGGGGCACACGCTCCAGCAGGTGAGAAACTGGGGCACCCCGGCTGTTAAGATTTTAATGTTCAATTATAATTTCTTTTGGCTGACACATGCACTGTATATGCAATTGCACAAATGCAACATCGTGTACAGAAGTAATACATACGTGCGTTATCAGGTGAATGGTTAATGGGGTTGTCAGTGTGCAACCCACTTAGATTGTCTCCTTCCTCACTTCCATTCTCTGTCTCGATGGAGAAATCTGGCTGAGACAAGAGCAATGTCTCCTCCAAACTATCTGTAGGTTCCTGTAGGAAATCAAACACATCTCTTTTATATGTTTCATATATTCATCTCTAATTCAGCTGTAGTATGATATTCATATATATGTAGAACTACATATTTGTAAGTTGACAAAAACAAAGAGAGACATAGATTTACATTTATGAATATGGTGTTTTCTGCATTGTAGTTTTGGACATGGCGGCTACATGGCATCCATTTTAAAGCCTTACCTAATTATTGCACAGGGTTCATTTATATTTGTTGCATAAACATTTATGCTGCGTCTCTCACCACAAGGCGAATCTCTTCCCGGGGGGTCAGCCTTTCTAGGAGCTCACAGCCCAGCTGGTAGCACAGGATGCTGGATTGGCACAGGCTGCACTCCAGGGCCTTCTCATCCTTCTGGCAGGTGTGTGAGCCGCCCCATGGGGCCTGAAAGACGTTGTTGATGATGCCCACGATATCCTTCCCCAGGCTGCTGTCTAGACCCAGCATCACACCGTCATCCTGAAGCTCCATCTGGGACAGCAGTGGAGACGACCGTAAAAACAGGGGAACAAAAAGTGGAGCACGACGCAAAATCTCAAGATCCCACCTGTGTGCATTGTTGTTTTTGCACTGTGTGTTATTTTTCTCAACATGAATGAACCAGAAGAACTCTTCAAACTGTGTTGCATACTGTGTAAAAATGCACTACATCTTTGGCATGTATTTAGTAGTACAATATAACAGGGTTTGTTTTAAGATTATGACCATTGACCATCAAAAATAGACCTTTCGTTTCTTTTGGGAATATGATTATTAGCATTTTAGTAACTGTTAACAGGAAGGTGTTATCACCTGCTTTAGTATGAGGTCAAACATGAGGATGAAGCAGCCAAGGTTCATGTCATCATCGTCACAGTCCAGATCCAGAGCGCAGTGGCCGGTGGCATGACCCAGATTTTTAAAGGGGCTGCAACGCAGGGGGCTGCGGAATGGGCTTCTGAAGGGGCTAGGGAAGGGACTAAGGGTGTTGTGCTGCCCGCGGCGTCCTGGATCTGACACAACACTCACCTACGAGCAAAGAGCACATCACTGTATGAAGTAAAATATTTTTGTTTCCCTTCAAACTCATATACACGCATCTGACAGTATTTTAATATTTACTTTTCCCCTGATACTGACACTTATAATGACACATGAGTGCAAAGTTGCTTGGCTATACATTTCAATGATAAATCTACATCACAGTCAAGTTCAATTAAGCCCTTTAAGGGAGCTATATTTAGACATTGGCAGTTACCATGGCAACATCCCAATGAATGGTAGAAAATAGCGAATATGAGTGGCAGAAATATGTACATCTTAATCCTAAACAGCACAAAACATACAAAAAAAGCTCTCAAAGGTGTGGCTGGAAAGGAAGTGTTGCTTTTGGGGGATGTTGTGTACGCCCTGGCTTATAACTGATTTCACAACTCAACTCAAATAAAGAGAAATGAACAGCATCATATCTTTTAACTGTTTGTATGTAGAGTTGGCATCACTGTTTCCCTCACCCTGCGAGCTCCAGTGTTGCCAGACAGATCTGAGGCGCGCGCCTTTCTTTGATTAGCCAGTTCTTTCAAAGAGTTGACTCCATCAGAGAACATCCCAATGAGCAGCTGCAGAGGCACCACAATGTCCAGTTCTGACAGCACCTAGGTCCAGAAAAGATCCATTCACAATAACACAAACAACCTACTTGAGACCTACATGCAGATAGCTTTGGTTTTATTCCTGATGCTTTTCATGCTGCTCAATGCATTTAAAAATAACATTATATAAACACAACAACAATGTAACTTTTCTGAAACAAGTTACTCACATCTAGACCTATTAGAAAAAAGTAGTAAAAAAAATTGAGTTCTTGAGCTTTTAAAATAATTTTTATGCAATAACATGGATACTACATGCATAAAAAAATACCAGTGAAGAAAGTGACCAAAATGGGAGTGAACTGGTGACAGTTATAACAGTATAAATACCTAAGACCGCACAGTACGAACATACCACAGAGGTACACCACATCCAAACTGTGCACCACTTCTCTGTCTCATCTGAATGTGACCTATTTAATGAGTGTAAGTTAATGCAATCTCTTGATCCTAGATGTGACAGAAAACTTGAAATTGATCCATGTATACAGGGCAGCAAGCTGTGAGTGCATATGGGATGAAAGGCAAAATCCCTCCTATCTCTCTCAGTCTCATTCTGTGACCCAGATCCATATTCAGCAGGGTCCCTGCCCAGACTCACACTCTTATGACAACCTGTTCAATTCACACGCACTGTGGACAGAACCACGGGATGTGAAATGGACACAAAACAGCGTGTGTGTGCGTTTGTGTGTGTGTGTGTGTGTGTGTGTGTGTGTGTGTGTGTGTGTGTGTGGGTGTATGTACTTACATGCAGCCACAGCAGAGCCTGCTCTTGCACAGACGCTGGGTAGCCGGAGAATCTGCAGCTGATGAAGCCAAACATTTCTTCCATGGAGAAGGGCAGGGGGCACAACTCAATATCAAACATCTTACTGTAAGCAGAAGGCACAAACAGAATATTACACTCCTCAGTTTACTCTTATTGTTTTTAATGCTGTTTCATGCTGCAAATTTATAATCCTCAATTGGAGTCTGCTCTATTTCCTCTTCAGCTGGTGGTTGTATTTATGCATACACTTTCCATAATAGGTGCAAGACACTAGCAACGGCAACAGGATAATTATAACATATAGAGTGCTTTCAAAATGTAGTTTCATTTAAAGTAGGGAGGCAAGTCCAAAGAATTGTGCTGGGTTAGCTGATTAAGGTTAAAGGAATTGTTATATATTTTGGGAAATGTGCTTATATGTTTTGTTACCAAGAGTTAAAAAGATTGATACCACCATAGGTATGAAGCTGGAGCTAGGAGGCAATTAGCTTAGCTTACATAAAGACTGGATGCAGGATCCAGGCACAGTATTTTCCTGGAGTCGTAACAACTTGTCGTTTTTACATTTGTTTGTGCACAGATTAACCAAACAAGATACCATCTGTAACCTAGCTGTTTCCCTTGCTTACAGTTGCTATGCCAAGATAAGCTAATCACTTCCTGCTTCTAGCACATGAACATCAGAATGATAATCTCAGCAAGAAAGCAAACAAACAAAAAAAAAAGCCCCTCAGTCTAAAAAGCATCAACCTTTTAGTCTGAGATTCTTAAGTGCTGCAAAAGCTAGCGTCATGCATTGAGGCTGAAATGTTCACAGTAAAACTCCCTTTTTGGCTAATGAATCTCTGTAGATAGTATTTTGGACATTACTTTCACCAAAAGCTGTCATTTATCTTTAATGTTTAGACTTCTAAAAAATGGTATATAATTATATAAGGTATATCATAGATTATGAGAAAATATTTTGTCCTCCCTACCCCAATATGCAATAACATATGTCTATATTACAAGATTGACGACTACAATATGCAAACACTTTGAGGTGGTGGCTGTACCTGAGCACCTCCCGGAACTCTTTGAGCTGATTGTCGGGCACTTCGGTGCGGATGGCCTCCAGCCACTCAGGCATAAAGCACTCCCACAGTGGTTGACTGATGACGTTGTAAGGTATCAGACACAGGATCCGGTTCAGGCCCTCCTTCAGCTGGGTCACTGTGCTACATGATTTGTCCCAGTAACCTCCCACCTGGGGGGAAAGGTATGCACAGACTAGCTTAGATCACAGCCAAGAGAGGTCAGATAGTGACCTGCCCTTCATAATTTTAAGCTGTTAGTGACAAGCTGAATCAATGATATTCTTCATTTAATGGTTGAATTCAGTTAAGAGCTATAACTGAGATAAACAGGAGCTAGGATGTGCATTGGTTGGATATTCATGTTAGTTCATCTTAGTTGTGAACCATACACTGTATGTTTAGTTGATCTGGGTCTTACCCTTGCAAACTCAACAGGCTTGGGCAGCAGACACATGACCATCACATCAAATCGCACTTCACACACTGTCTTTAGCCACTTGGTGACAAACTGAGGCTTTAGTTTTTCCACCAGGCTTCCGACCTCATCATCCATCATGTAGGCAGTGGAGTGAAACCACTGGAAGACCATGCTGACCAGCCGAGCCAGACTCTCTGTGGGCGTGTTCTCATTGGGGGTGCACAGGCTCACCTGGCGAAAGTCAGAGAAGTAAACTAATCAGTCAAGCGATCATGACTTCAGCAAGGCAGTGAATTCAACAGAGGCCATGTACTGTACACATCCTTATCTCACATCTCCTTGTTATAAACAGACACAGGAAAAGGCCTGTGATTACACGCACCAGGAACCAGATGCCAAACTGACTGAGGAGCCGCTGGTCGTGCTGGTCGTCCTCCTTGTTATCAAATTCAATGTTGTCCAGAGAGTGGTGAGAGGCGGACAGGCCCATCTGACGCCGCCTGTTCAGCTCAAATTCACGTTGTTCTGCATGTATTTCTGCCTCCTTGAGAAGGCTGGATGGAAATTGTGAAGACAAGAGGATTCACAGAGGTGCAGAGAAGACATAAAACAGATATATTAGCAGGGAAAGAGCAGGAGGGGAATAAAAACACAAACCTGACACAACACATACATTACTAATCTAATTTCATAGATTAGTATTGTTGTCTATGTACTCATGTAAAAACATGTCTCACAGCATTACAGGCATATGCCCGGTAACAGTGGCTGTGATATATCAGTGTAAACACTGTGAATGTACCTTATAACAGCTTCCACAGTGCACACTAGCTCCTCCGCTCCGCACTCCCGGGTGTTGATGGGAGGGGGCGAGGTCTGGTACAGATGGGTCTCCGCCGCAGCCCCCACCTCACTGCTGTGGTGGTTGACATGGCAACGCTTGCAGTAGCGGACAGGCCGGTTGCCATGGCGCCCACAGCAGCCAGCCGAGAAGCAGGTGACCACAGCCCTCCTAACATGAGAGCTACAGTTCTACAAAGCCAAGAAACAGTGGAAAGGAGGAGGCAGAGGAGGAGGAGAGATCAATTTACTTCTATTCTGGGCAGAAGGCAACAAAACACAGCAGATTAGCCAATAACGCCTGATGACAAGCCTCTAAAAATAAACATATTTCCAGGCCTCAAAAGCAAGTAACTGGCAATGAATTTCACCCTCTCTAATATGCATTTCTTTAGAGATGTTGATCTGTCTACATCTGCAGTAATAGAAAAAGTCTTTATGCGTCCCCACGGTGTCTCAGGTTTCTAAAAATAAAAAGCATGGCACGAGAGAGCCATCCTAATCTGATCAGCCTCTAATCTTGTGCCATTAGAGGGATGCAGTGCTCCCTATCAAATTAACATATCTGTCCTCTGATGGTGGGCTCTCTCATTCACCTATCCGGCTTTCAATGACAAAAAAACCTGATATTACTGATGTTGTTGTTCTTTACAGTATGTTCTATCTTCAGGGTGTATTTATAAGTGGCTACTCTCAAATGAAGAGTAATGCCTCAGTTAATGATGACAGAGCTGCTGTAAATCCAGGTGGGAGTTTAAAGGGCTTTCTGAAATGAGTGTGACAAATCCTGATCAGGAGGGGGGGCTATGGATTATAAACTGCTGGACAAACCAGGACAGAGGCCAGCTGTTTCCCCTGACAATACCGGTCGACTGCTCAGAATACCTGAGATCATCTCACACTCAGTTTTCCCGGTGTCTCCTTGGAAACCAGCAGGGAGCACTTGCCCTCAGCAGTGCGTTCAACAACAGCGAACAAACATCACGCCCCAGCAGCTTCATTTGAAATGATTTGGCCTTTACAGAGCTGCTCCGGTGAATGAGGAAAACATTTCAGGTTCATAAATAAATGACCTTGCTACGGATCACAGGTAAAATGGATTTCATGAAATATCAGGTTCAATCTGTTGCTATTTTCAATGACACTACAATTTGAAGCATTTGTACTGTTTGATTTGAGTTTTGTGTGCTCTGGTTAACCAGGTTAATCTCAAGGTGCCATGAGGTTGATCAGTAATAAAAAAATTACTGCAAAAATTAATTTGTCCTAAATATGGAAAATATTAGATAATATTCGGTATGATATCATGCTGTAATGGGATAGATCACACTGAATATGAGCAAAAGAGAAAGTAAACAGTGACATTAATGTTCATGTTGCAATACAAATATCTTACCTTCTTTTGACATATGGCAGATATCTCTGCTGTAAAGACAAATTTGAAAAAATTAACCAAAGTAAGTGCTTCTGTATATTGCAGATTATATTAAATATATTAAAATAAATAAAAATTTACTGTATATACAGTATGTCGCTTTGTCTGCAGGAAGCAAGGCAGACTGAAAGAAACTCAAACACCTTTGTGTTTGCGATCTCTCACCTTGAGGCAGGAGAACATCAACAAGCCATTCTGCATGGTCTCTGAAAAGGTCAAAGAAATGTGTAAATAATACTTGATTTATAGGCAAACTATATATATATAGTATATATATATATATATATATATATATATATATATATATATATACAGCGGTCTTCCTGCATGCTGGAGAAAAGGGAAACAAGTGGCTGCGTAGTTTTGTGGTGTTTTGTGGTGATGATCTCATTATCAGCACAAGAGAATTATGTAACCATGGCGATGTATTTCCCCTGGGTTAACGTGAGGAATAATGAGGCAGGCAGTAGTTGATGCATGTTTGGAATGGCATCTTATTGAAGGAGGGGGAGGATCCGGGGCATGGAGAAAAGAGGTGAAACAGATGCATACCCTGCTATCCTCTGGCTGCACTCCTCGCATATATAAAGAGGAGGTGGCTTGTCTCCCAGGGCAACAGAAAGAGTAGGATCTATACACATCTGTAAAGTAAGACAGGTGGCATTAGAATATGGATGTGGTATTTAAAAGGTGAATATGCTGATGTTTTATTTCCATGCACCATTTTTGTTCATTTAGGAACTGCACACACATTAATAAATGTGTTAAATCACAAAATGTGATATAACACTATAGAATTAATACAAATGATTTTGCCATTAATAACAAAAAGTCCATAAAGATTTTGGAGGGTATACTTTAATTTTTTAAAGGAATGACAATTTTCATGAAGCCACCAACTGAATTTATAGCAAACATAACAAAATTATGTATCCTGTGAAGCAAACATTTCACCCATTCTCTATTTTTAAACCATGAGCTGTCACTGTGACTTTATGTAAAACACACTGATACATTTAGCTTCTTCGCTGTTCTGTTGAAGTTGGAATTGCTGTCAAATGACGTGCTCTGAAGGGATAAAGTTCAACCCTTGCCAAAAGAAATGGTACCCAAACCTTGCCTTTTTAATTTCCCCTTCCCCTTTCTTAATTAAATTAATACTTAATTCATAATTTTCTTACAGTTCCTTAGAATAGCGTGCAAAACACTACATTTAATGCAGCTGACATTTTCCATTTGTCTCTCTCACGTACTACTAGTATATGAGGGTAGTATATCACAGTCTTGCCCAAGAAATCATACCACACCTATACCTGTCTCCCCACGCCTCTGTGTGGATGGCTGAGTGCATATGCTGCGCTCTGTTCTCTTGCAACCTGTGCCTGGCCCTGTGCTAAACCTCAATGCTCATGGCCTCAATGTTCAGATGGCGCACTGTAATTTACTGTGCTCACTTGATGCCACCCTACCCTCAAGGGCTGCGTGGGGTCATCGCTTCCAATTAAGCCCCCCTCCCCCTGTACCCCCCTCCCTGCTCCTGGTAATTGAAATCTGGCCCCTGTCCGTGCCCCTGTTCCTACTCTATTTGTCAGATTTGAGCACAGTTGAGTAAAGGCAGGCGGAGCTGATAAAGCAGAGCAGCAGCAGCAGCAGGGACTGGTGTAAAGACGCATAGAAGTTGATATCATTACTCCATTCCCACAGCTGCCTGGGCATGCACTGATTTATTTACAGAGGGGTTCACAAAAGTAAACACGCCTATACGCTCGGCTGAACTCTGCAAGGCAATCTGGCACATGCCCCATGCATCCCAGATGAAGCTCTCAAGGGATGCAGCTTTTATATACACAGAGCCCTACTAATCTATCCTCTTACGGTAACAAGGCATTGTAGACGGCATGTGGGATCTTTTTTATGCAATCAACAACCATAAATGCAGCAGTGATTTAAGAGTTAATGTTTAATATATTTAAGACTGAAGTCACCTTGACAGCAGGTTTATTGATGGCATTGTGGCACTCGATATGTTGACAGTGGATGGGGTTCCAGGCTGATCCAGGAAATTGAAAAGAGACAGAAGATTGGCAGTAGGGAAGGATAAAAGGAGAAAATAGGGAATAGGTTAGACCTTTAGTCAGCTCAAGGACAGATCAAGCAGCAGATGTGACATTAAGAGTCTGACCTGTGTACTGTAGCCCCCTGTATTCACTGATTGCTCCTGGTGGTTTCAAGTTGGGCCAGTAATGAAACAGCATCTGTACTGCTGGAGGCTTTACTTGGGACGGGCCATAAGATATGACATAAAGAAGGTCCTGCACACAGTATGAAAACATCAACATTTCATTTCAGCTTTATATCCATTTTGTAAAGACTAAATGTTGCCTGAGGACATTCATTGCTCAATATCTATGAAACATTGAAGTCCATATCTTTTAGTTTTATACTTGAAGGAAGGCCATCCAGGAAATTTGCTTATTTTGTGAGTTACTAGATGAAAAAATGGATACTGCTTTCATGTCGCTAAATATGAAGCTAGCACCAGGAGACCGTTAACTTCAACTAAAGTTCTGGATACTTCTGGGCTGTTTTTTTACACTTCAGTTTTTGTGTATGGGTTGATTAGCTAATTGTTTACCTTTAAACAGAGCCAGGGTAACTGTTTCCTCCTCTTTCCAGTGTTTATACAAAGCTAAGCTCTTCTGACTCAAGCCTCATATTGAACACACATATGTAAGACTAGTATTGATCTTCTCTTTCAGCAAGGAAGTGTGGATTTCTCCAAAAGTGAACATGGTTCATGTGAGCAATACAATATTGTGTA
Organism: Argyrosomus regius; assembly: GCA_946959425.1. Taxonomy (NCBI): domain Eukaryota; kingdom Metazoa; phylum Chordata; class Actinopteri; family Sciaenidae; genus Argyrosomus; species Argyrosomus regius. The sequence continues at coordinate 12,278,231 of OX336887.1, read as the reverse complement.
GAGAGTTTTTATTTTTTGGCCAGGCAGTGTTTCCAAAGTAAGATATTTAACTAGTTAGTGAAAGCATGAAATTCCAGGTTTTGTTCCAGACGTAAGATCTCATTTAACTTCTCTCAAAAAATACTGCCCATGAAGACAGCCTTTCTTAATAGTAAGTAACGTAGCTTCCTTCATGTGTTTTAGACAGTTATTTAAAAATCTAATATCATTGTTTATTCAATATTATTTGTTTTTAACATTCCTTCAATGAAGTAGCCACGCAGCCTTGCTTACAGTTCTTTCATTGGCGCTGTAGTTTTTTCTGTGCTCACAAGGTAATCATTGTTTAACATTGTTAACATCACAACAGTTTTAATTTCTCATAGCAACCGCTGCAATACACACATCAAGATTTGCCTAAGAATATAGAAAGTAAATCCCAAGAACACAAATGACCGTAAGTCTGCATTATGTGTTTAGAGTACCTTCCATACTTCCTGTTTGTGCTTCATTAGACACTCCAACAATTGACAGTGATATACTAGAAAGAAGTAGAGAAGAGAGCCGTTACTACACAACATTACAGTGTGGGGTATATTTGTACGCATGCTTCAAAAGGAGCCAAAATGATGGTTTACCTGGATTTGAGGTATACTGCATTGCAATCATGAGCATGGAGGAGGCAGACAGATTGACATAGGCTGGGACTCCACCCTCCCTCCGAGTGGAGCCCACTACAGATGTGCAATGAAGAGAGGGAGAAAAAGAAAGAATGGTAATTACTAATTACTAATGATTTACGATAGTAGTATAGATGCTAGCATTGGTTTATGTAATTCATGTTGAAGTTTTGGGTTAAATATCAAAGCTTATTGCTTGATAACTTGATAAGACTTAATGGCATAACATTTTAATTTAATAAATCACCAACTATCTTTTTTTATTTATACTCACATATAGCCATGGGGAGGAAAGAGGTGCTCAGGTACTCAATGATGTCTTTGTGGAGGAAAGGGGGAAATGTGGCTAAAGTGGAGATCATAGTATAGGGCAAAGTGCTGAGAATATCATCACTGAGAAAGGGCAGGAGGCAAGTTGTTGTGTAAAATATGGACTGTCCCAGATCTGATGAGAAAGGGAAAAGGCAAAAAAAAAAAAAAAAAAGACAAAGAGAGATACACAGACACTCATTCAATTAACGGTACATACAGTATTCACATACTGTATGCAGCCACAGATGTCAAAGTTACATGAAATTTCAGCCATTTAACAGTATAACAGTGGAAAAAAAGAGAACATCTGGAATATGAGGTTCAGTTAAGGGCAATGAGCTTTAAAAGCCACTGAAGTAAGGTTTGCCCTCAGGAAAAGTAGAGCATTCTAGTCAAGGAGATGGGTTTTCATGCTTTTGAGCTTTTTTTAACAGTGGTAAAATATTCATGAAAAACAAGAGCACTGACTGTGATGCAGCCTTGAGCCCGTGGAAAAACAGTGTGGAAATATGTCATTCTCAGCTGTATTCTAAGTGTATTAAAAAAAATAAAACATTACATTTGCCTATGTGTGCTTCTTCGTTTAACTTATATATTTGCACATGACAACATAATTAAAACATTTCTCCCACTTTACATAACAAACATGCAGTCAAGTATGATACACAGAAGAGAAGGCCTATATCTGGTGTATCCAATGGCTTATGAACGATTAAGTTGACAGGATCCAGCGTGCTCCCAATCACCCCCATGCATCCCTCAAGATCCTCAGCAGGACTTCTCTTCTCCAGTTACAAAAGAGGCCAAAAAAGCAGCAGTGGCTTCATGCAGAGGCCAGACGGCTCGGGGATGATGATGACAAACAGTGGTGCACTGGGGCCTTGACTCACCATGCTGACCGTGCTGCAGCAGGGGCACCAGGTCAAGCAGGGTCACGAGGGTCACATAGAGGCCCTGATAGTCCAGAGAGGGGTACTCTGAGAGCTGAGCGTCCCGACTCTGCTGCCCCTGCCCCCCGCGGTCTGACGGGGCATCGCGCAGAACGCTGTAAAGGAGGGAGCGAGTAACTGTAGGGTTGATGGAACTGACTTGTGGTCTTAGAGATGGGGTGAGTGGGAATGGCACAGGAAAAAGACACATGGTCATGGGCACGGCCAAATTGGAAGCTTCCTGGTTCTCCTTCCTGCCTGTGCGGGACAGAATGCTGCTCCGGGGCGGGAGGGGAGGGGAGGGAGGGTAGGGGAAGGGAACAAGGGAAAAAAAGAGACAACAAAGACACAAAAAAACAGCACATTACATTGAAATGGCACTACAGAGACAGCGTAAATAGAAAAAAACAAACCCAGATAAACCCCACATAGGATGCAGTGTCTCACTATTTGACTGTATCACTGAAGGCACGGGCAATTTTTCCCTGCTTTGTCTGTTCAGAGTGACTTTAAATCAATTTATCTTGTTTTGTCTATCTTTGCACTTGGAAAACAAAAAAAACATGAGCACAAACTGCAATGATCACTGCATCTCATGCGTATCTGGTGACAAGGAGCAAAAATATAAAAAATGGCATGTTTTCAGTGGCAACCCCATACTTCTCCAAAAAGGTACAGTGCAAATGACTGTCCCTCGATGGCTGCCATCTTCCAATCAGCAAGGTCAGAGGCTACCATGCGAAAAAGGCCAATGAGCCGTGGAATTTGAAAAAAATAAAAATAAATTTCCTTGTCTTTAGTGGGGCTGTCAAGGATGGGAGTGACACCAAATTGGTTCGGGAAAATACAGAGGTGACACTTTTGAAACATGCTTCAGCCAGTAATAAACATGTGTGTGAGGTTAGATCAAGTGCTCCTAGGTCACAGCACATGTTTATTGCACCAGAGAAATAATGTCCGTATGCATACGTTATGATACTGTATCAGTATCATCAGGAGAAATAATGAGATCCAACAGGCATATGGATTCAGGTTTCTAAAATAAATGTAACTAATCTACGGTAGAGGAGAAACTATAATGACAAAGGAATAGGTTGTATCAGGGGGAGATGACTGGTAGCATTATGTTTGTGAGCTAATGCAGGATGGACAATTGTGTTTGCTGTCCCCTGGGAAAGGTGGTGGACATACTCAATTTTAAGAGAGGAAAAACAAAAGGAAAAAACTAGTTGGGTTGAGTGTGGAGCGTCTAGGGTGGAGGAAGGGGAAGGGGGGGCCAGAGAGCATTGCTCTTTTTACTGCACATTATCAAAGAGCTAAGCTGTTCTATCAGGTAAATGATTGGGATTTATCATGAGAGCCCAGATTATAAATGCTGATGTACTGTTTTTTTTTTTTTTTGTAGTTTTAATTTGAAAGGTCACTCAAAAAGTAGAGTTACAGCATTCTCGGCAAGTGAGAAAGGGGATTTCATTTCATTTCAAGATTTTTGAACATATCATTAGCTTAACAGTTTATACTGTCAACAGCAGAATGTAACATTTTCTGACTTATCCCCTCAAAGTTATACTCTGTAAGATTTTAGTCAGTGTAGATTCATTGATAAAAGCTGCGTTTATTGTGCAGCTTAAACTCAAACAAGACTTATTCACAACAACAGACTGTATCTCAGAGTATGACTTTTTCACTGCCCATTTCTCATATAGAAAACATCATTCTTTTGAACAATGAACAGACATAAACAGACACACTCACACGCATACATTGAATATATACACACAAAAGACATACACATATGTGCACACATACATACATACATACAAACGACACAAAAATTTACAAACATATACGACACATAAAACACATGTAGAAATGCACTGATACAGACACATGACATACATTGACTGTCAAACCCTGCGCTGTCAGTACAAAATCATTGACTATGTGTGTAGCAGTAATTCAAAGCATGATCACACTTTCTAAATCAGCAGATTTTCAGGTGTGTGAGGTGGAAACAAAACTGTACCCCATCTAAACCAATGTCAAACAACGCTACATATGATTCCTGCTCCCTACAGTCAGTTCTTACAAGTGACACATGAAGTCAACGTGGCTCAGTGATGCAGAGAGCTCAGTCTGACTGACAAAAGCCTCTTCTTTAAGGAGGCATATATAATTGTCACTGAAAAGAAAAATTTAACCATTCTTTATTTTCTGCTCTGCATCTGACCTGTGCTGAACCCTAAAATCGGTGGTATGAATAAGCAACAACCTCCTTTGGCCAATTCAGTGTTTCTTTCCAGGAATATGACTGAAGATGCCTGCTTCACTTTTCAAGGCTCACTACTCTCACTTCCTCTCTCTCTCTCTCTCTCTCTCTGTCTTTCATTTTCTCTCTCTCTTCACACCGAACTTCAGAAGGCACAAGTGTATGGATAATCCTAGAGTCCCTGCTGAGGAAACCAGACCCCTCTAATGGTGGGAGGGAATTATTTGCTTTGCATATCTGAGGCTAAGAGGCTCTGCTTCGGGGGGTGGGGAAATATCAAGGAACTGTTAAAAGTGCCATCATAGCGAGCGATTCCTTTCGCACTCAAATGACACAGAAAATCACTCGAGTTTACACAGATTTCCCACAGTCCTGCCATGCTCCAAGACATATGAGAGCCCATGTTTAAAACACTACTGGTGCTGGGCAGCTCTTCGGCAAAGCACAAAGTATCCAGGATACTCTGTGATCATCATTCAGCAGAGAAATAATCCTTCTGGAGCAGAGGCATAAAGTGTAGAATTGAGGCCGGCTGCCAGTCTCAAATAGATTGCACCCTAAGCTGATAATAATGATAAAAGTAGGACATACAAGTTCTGCCTGCAGTAATTCAAGCCTTTTTGTAAATTAGCTAAAATAAGTTAGGACATCGCTAAACCAAACCATTTTAAATACAGACGTATCCTACCACCGCAGTGCATTTAAATATAGAAAGGGAAAAGACACATCGTGAAATAAGATGTGTCCAAAATGGCCGCCTACTTGACCTGTGTTGGAGGAGGAAATAACATGCTGTTCCTTCCTTAGGCTTTCACAGCACCCAGGGGAGCAGGCTGACCCTGCAACAGCCAAGCTGGAGGAGCTTCCCTCTCCGTCGCCCCCCCTGGGAAGGACACAACAACAGGCTGCCCCAGGGAAACGTTTGTTCATCTAGCAGCCGACCACTGAATCAATAAACACTGATCCATCTATCGCTGCTTTAACAAAACACCATACCTCCATCCTACAGTCTCTATGTTCTTCTATCTGTCAAAGCAGGACAGGCGAGGCCACTTCACTAACTTCCTTTTGACATGCTTAATTCATATTATCCCTTTAATGGTGTCACTGTCCTTCCTTTCAGAAAGTGTGTCAGCTACTGTAAGTTTTCTGATCGTGAAGGAGGCTAAATATCAAACATTCTACAGTCTGTTACTTCACCTGTTGGCTCCAGAGCAGGGTACTTACCTGAGCAGGGTTTGGGAAAAGTATTTCAGTGTGTTTGCAATGTCTGTTCCGGAGGGCACAGGGTAAATATTGTGTTGCACACGGTTGTGATACTCTTGCAAGTATCGTATCTTAGAGGCAACTGGACAAAATAAAGAGCAGAGTAACAAGCAAAATCAACACTAGTGAGACTATCATCAAGGGTAAAAATATCTGAGCACAGAGACATGCATGAAGCTTCTGTTGTTGTTTCCTGGCTAAAATTAATCTAAGACACCGTGCAGCATATAACGCTCCAATTATCAAGTCAAACAAAGAGTCTGTGTTCCCATGGCTCTCTGGCCTTCACCAGGTGACCTTTTTGGTATACTAGCGAGGTCACAGGAAGCCCTAGAGGAGGCGGTGAACTATTGCTTACAGAAACAAGCTTGTGTACAAAAGGTTGCCAGTTCAAGTCCCAAGACAAGCTGGGAAACTCTGCTCAGGGGGGTGAATACAAGAGAGGGCTTACTCATCCCTTAACAGATGATGCTGAGGGACATTTCAGCAATGAGTCCTTTGCTGCTTTCTATATTGAACCACTCCCCCAGGTCAGGTTTAGGTATGAATGTGTTACTGGTTCTTTTTGCCTAGCTGAATACGAGTTAAAATAAGTTGGAATGGGTGATCGCTGACCCAATTTCTGTGACTTTGGGCAGTAGTGTTTAGCTTCTTCCCTGACCTGTAAATGACAAACCCTAAAATAAAAATAACAGCTGCAGGCTTTGTGTGGTCAAAGCCTGTGCTGCAATACACCCTATAGCACACATGCTTCTCTCTTCTTACATTTACAGCTACAAATTGTTACATTTTTAAAAACATTTTGATGCCTAAACACATAACAGCTGTTGTAATGTGTTGTTTAACAGCAGAAGTGTAATCACATGAGCGGGGTTCATCCTTTTCTGATGTTAGCCTGATTAATTCTTCCATATACTGACCACTAAACAAAATTAGCAACACACAACTTTTAGCCACTTGAGATGGAAGCCCCAAACACCAAGTTTGACCCCATATTTTATGTCTAAGATGATTAAGAAGTGTGCAGAAATCATTCAGTAACATGGAAGACAATCTGAACACATAGGCTGTATTCCACCTGTTCCAAAGCAATCGGAGGAAAGAGGAGCAAGGTGTGATCAATCCACATTATTGATCAATCTAATGCCACCATATTTGTTCGCTAAAAAAAAAAAAAAAAATCTGCCAGGTCGACCTTGAATCCAGCAGCACACCTCGCTTTTCGCACGCACCTCATCCAACCACGTCAATCAAAAATAAATAATTAAATAACATGACGACTGTGCTATCTAACACATGGAATTGTCTCCCTAAACATGCCGAGAAATACACAGACATATAGCCTATACAGTGGCTTCCTGTGTGCTTTGAGCCCTCCAGCCATCCTCTGCAGTGAGAGGACGTGTTGCAACCTGCCATGGCAACCGCGGTTTCATCACCAAGGACAGCTCCCCTCATACGCTTTTCTTGGTTAAAACAAAAATCACATTTCCAGTTTCCAAACCCCCATGACAAGACAGGAGGAAAAACACACACACACTCACACAGCCGTACTTACACTGCTCTGCCTTCGTAGACATTTCGCAGACACTTGGTGACACATAAAACCCAGACTGTCAATTGTTTTAGTGTTTTTTTTTTCCTCCCCGGCGTTGTGTTTCCCTCAGTCGTGAAAAAGTGAATATACCCCCCTTGCAGCCCAGGCTCGGCTTGATTGTACCACTCTGCGCGATGGATTTATACACTGTGGCTTTTTAGCGGTGGTGCGGTCGTTTTGGCGAGCTTTTAGCGGAATTGAATCGAAGGAGACCCGTTTAGAGAGTCGTTTTTTTAATTTTAAGAATTTGATTGTTCCGTGGCGGTAGAGAAATGTTCGTATACATCTGCCACAGTACACCTTTCCAAATGGACTGATCCGGCTTTGACAAATTGTCATTCAAGAAATCCAACAACCCTTTCAGCCCACTGTGAAGTGATTATAGGAGGGAAATAACACCGACCTGAGTGTATTTATAGAGATATTCCTGCGCATTTGTGCATTTGTGTTGCATATAAAAAAGGCTAAACATGCAACAGATGGTTGTCACATTGTTATAATCGAAATCGTGACATATCCTGGATGACAAATATATCTTCACATATATTTTTGTTTTCATGTTTTAGGAATTTAGATTTTTTTTTTTTTTTGTAAATAGCAATATTTTCTAATTTTAATAACAAGCAGTGACGAAATTAATCCCCATGATCACCTGAAGGTCTTAAAGAATAAATTATCATTAAATCATTTTTTTAATCTATAAAGTCAAATATATTGCATTCTTTATGTCTGCTATAAATGCTGCCTTTTCTAAATTAAGTCCTGCATCATTTTCTAGGAGCAAAACTGAAAGATAAACAGACTTCAGTGTCTTGAACACTGACAGACCCTTCCCATTATAGTTTCTACCAAGAACTGTTGGAGTGTTTCCAACCCCTCTCCAGCTGACTGGGAGCAACATCATGTCACTGCAGTCAGGACCCAAAATGACCCCATGTGCTTGTTACTACTGTTTGTGTTGAGGCAAATATTAAGCATTGTCCAAACATTCCCGTAATCAGATCAGTCAGCAATTGTTTTTTAATTCACTTATTTTAGAAATAAAACATACCACAGCAGATATCATATCAAAGTCTTTATACAGAGGGACATTTTCATCATGCTTCAGACCAATAAAACTTTACTTCTCTTTATAAAACTTTACACATTGGTGAGATCTGTACACAATATTTGGTTGCACTGGTGTCTTCCTGAATGAAGAGTTCTTGCAGAAGTCATGGTCTGGGACTTGATCTCTGCCGGTACTCTGAGACGTGATGCATGATCCATCCAGCCGGGGCCAAGAGAGCCAGAGCAAACACACATAAGGCAAAGACAGATTGCTGTAAGAAAGTCCATCAGAAGATATATAAATAGAAAGAACATAAATGCTCAATTAATAGATATTATGTTTTTTGTAACAGAATTAAACAGCTGCACGAAGGATGATATATGGTGCACATTGAAAGGCACTGTAGCTCACTCCTGTCATCAGCTACATGTTGGATGTAGAGCACCAAACACCTGAGTCCAGAACAGAGATGCCCCAATCTCAGTGACTCATCCAGTGATGTAACAGCAGCCACCATTTATATCTACCTACCATAATATTCCCTGTGTCCCTCTGCACTTTGATATTCCTCACTTGAGCCAGGCTTTGCAAAAGCCCCTGTGCATGTCCCAGAGGACAGATCAGCAGATTTATATTGTATAAACACTAGCCGCTATGTTGCAGTTTCATCATGGGATCCCTTTACAGAGGCCAGAGCTTCACACTGACTTATGGATAAGAAATGAATAAAACATCTATCCCACTCTGCAGGCAGGGAAACACAGTTCGCTTGAATTCCTCACATTAGTGGCAGTACAGTGAAGTATCACAGATACTGACCCAAGGCTGACTTTCTTGCACTGCTTGTATTATTTATGTCCCAACGTGGGCTTGACAGTTGGATTTACTGTAGTTTAGCACCCAGTTAACACAAGAACATCATACATATACATGTTGATACAGTTAAACAACCTGAAGATGTCTGTCCATTCAACTTATACTGTAGAAGTACTAGCAAAGATATTGAGTCCTACCACTGCCCCGATCCTTTCCTTTGGTGGCTTGCTGTAGAGGGTTGACCTTTGATTTTGTTGAATAGGTTTCATCAACCTGGACCGAGTCAGCCGAGTCAGCCGGGTCAGTGTGGGTCTCCTTAGTACAGAGAACATCTTTCTGCTCACGCAGTCACTCTCCTCTACTGTAGATAAATGTTTCTGTGGAAATATCTCCTCATATCCTGTGAGATGCAAACAGTCACAACTTTCATCTAATTCCCATCACTGTTCCTGGGAGGAGTTACTGCCACGGGCCAAAGACACTCATGTAAACACACTGACCAAGTTCTCATCAGGATAAAAAAATCTGGCCTTGTCTGTGACAACACAGGTTAAAATGAACTGAATTGGAAAAACTATTGCCAAAAATAGTGATTCCACATTATGATGAAGTCTCTGTTGCAGTTTTTTGAAAGATGAAGTTGTACTTAAATTAATAGCAATCAACTGAGCTGACAGTTCTTAAAACTTACTTTTTAAAAATCTGTATGGATCAAGCACTTAATGTGGGTCTCCAATAGATAGTCAGTATTTTTGACAATTATCGTAAATATAGAAATATTTGCGATAAAGATACAGCTTTCAATAACTACATGAGTCACAACTCAGATCATGAAGAAATTAGTTTTATTGAGAGATTTATCATCAGTGTCCAGCATATTATAGATATCAGGTTTGCGCATAAACTACTGCACATAAAATGGGAATAAAATGCCAAAACATTCAAGGTCTGAACTGAATTACTAGGCATGCCTGCAGACTTGTGAGGGACATGATTAAGTATAAAAACAGCTGAATTATCTGGGTAAAATGAGGCCATGCGTTCTAGATAGAAATAGTTTTTTCAGGTTTGCACCAAACCTGAATACAAAGTGGAAAAACTTCTAAAGAAAAACTTTAGGTCCTTTATCACCCTATAATCTACAAAAACAATTAATATAAACATAGGGTCAATCAGTTCTCCAAATGAATGACTCATAAATGCCTTAGATTGCCAGACTAGGGGACAGACTGCTTGAATAAACCTAAAATTAAATTGCTTAAGCAACTTAATTATTGATATAGGAGTAGGCTGATGAACATAAACAACATTTGGTAGGTTAACACTTCATCTGGATAGTCCGCCTACAGATAGTTCATAGAGTATTTGTAATAGTTCAAATGTTTCACTTAGTCTGTAGATGTTTAACCGATTATCTATAACTAAGTATGTGATGTGTGACAATTAATGAACATAACCAGGATGGTTTGTGCTTAAACCTAACCAAACCTTAACCACAGTGGTATTATATGAGAAAATTGTTTTATTTGTGAAGCTCAGCTTATTAGCTGTTGAAATATTACAAATACTAATACTAAATACTAATCTGTCAGCCGACTATCCAAATAAAGTGTTACCCAACATTTGAGGCATCTTCCAGGAGTCTATTCAGTGTTTGTCTTCTTATTTATTGAGTATCATAATTACACTGTATAAAATCATGACGAGTTTTAGGGGGTTTTAAATGTATACATTTTCAGGATTCTGTTTATAGCAACTGCAAAAATTACCTTGAAGTCCACAGATTATGATTAGAAAGAAAAACTATACTTTACAGTGAGTGCCAAAGAGGCTTTGGCCTACATTAGATGTATTATGTCGCCCTCAACAGGACACCAAAGGAACTTCAATCAGCTGAAGAGCAGCCAAAGTTTTGGGCCTGAAGCCTTTAGTAATAAAATAACTTCCAAAATCATGACCTCTGTAACAACTTAATGTGTTACTTCATTGAGAAACTCTCATAGCACATTACACTGCAATAATCTTCGACATACTGCCCCTAGCTGCATGGAGTATATAAATTAGATGGTTTTAAGCTTCAACATAAATGTTCATGGGCTAAATTCGTGGAATAGCTTATAATCAAAGTAATTTCACGCAGCAAGACCTCTGAGAAAGAGACAGAAGTTGATAAATAATAAAGAAATATGATGTTTCATTAGGGAATTATGTGTTGTTGTTGTTTTTATTTTATTAAAATATACTTAACTTTCCACCATAGTAGTTCATCACTACAGTGTGACCGCCTAGCCCTCTATAAAATTAAAGATATTCTCATCTAAAGAAAAACGTTAGAATATGACGTAAAAGTAGGCATCTCTCATAATTTCCACTGCCGCAAATACACCGCTAGAGGGCGTGCGCAAATGTATTATTGCACAAGATGCTGGGAGTACTGACGGGCCTCTTGACCAGTCGGCGTACAGCATTAAGAATCCATCAAGCTAACCAAAACACAGGAAACAGAGTTAATAAACTTCCAAATTAAAGGTTTATATCGTCGCAGAGTGCGCTTATTTACCTAATGGTGGGTATTTACATGCTTTTACAACAACTCTTTATTGAAATTACTACCATACATGAGTCTGGAGCGGCTTTTATCGGACAAATGGAGAATTGTAATATCCCACGACTTTATTTTGAAAGTCTTAACCGGAAAAGCGGTTCTTATTTTGGCTAGCTTGAAACGGTTTGCGTTGGGATAGGCCATAACAACCACCCAACAAGGCGTTGTGCTACTATGGGGAAATACCGAACCGAACCGAGACTAAAAAAGGTTTGGGTTTAGTTTTTAGTCGAGGTAAATGTTTGTAAATCCGCCGGAAAGTCGATGCAAGTGGAAATTATCACACATTGGGGATCAAATGTGGACGTTGACGTCGAGCCGTGCGTAATGAGCAGAGTTGGAAAAAGAAGGTGTTGAGCTGCATTTTTTCTCTCTCTCTGCCAGGGACAACTTGGGTCGGAGTACCGCTTAAACTACGAGGCGATACGAAGAAAAATAATGCCCACGAAGCTCTCCACTTTCTGGTAAATGTTTTTTAAACGCTCGCTTTTCAACAGTTGCATCGCATCCTGCTCGAAGTAAATTGCTGTTTCCGAGGGGGTAAAGTCAAAGCGACACAGCAGAGATAGCTTACCCTAGCCTCTTAGGATATGCTACTAATTACAGGGCTGTGGTGAATATGACTCCTCTTGCTAGGCTGTCGGGAAATATTTGGATACTACTTCCCATTTTTATCAGCTGAGACAAACAACCTACTTGGTTTTTCCTCTTACAAGCACTTTTAACCAAAGCTTCCGCTGAGCAGCGATAGCCCACCAAGCAGCCCCAAAGAGCAACAATAGCTCCGCGTTAACGTAAGGCTAACAAAGCCATTGCAAATGATTGATTTCTTTATGCACTGGGATACAGATGGGATTACTTATTTCGTATTTTCGTGAGGCTAGATGGATAGAAAAGTTCTGGATGAAAGTGCATTTTCACTTTGCGGATGAACCTACATGTTGCTGTTTATTGCCTCTGTGTCAGATAGTTGTTGATAGGTTGTGCTATGGCAACAATGTGGCCTGTCACCAATCTATAGCTTATGTGTCGATTTAAGGCCATATCAAATTCATATAGTAATATCCAGTATAAATGCTCAGATATGCAGGTGTCTTTTCTCTAATTTGTAGGTATTCATTATTATTATTTGCCTAACCCACCCAAAGAATCTTTTCTGTATCCCTATCCCAAGGGGATTCTCCAACAATGTATATAACATTTGTTGGTTACACCATCTGTTTAAGTGGTGAGGAGCCACACTGCACACTGTGATAATCCTGAGGTAATCTCACTGAAATTCTGGTTAGACTCAGCATTTTGTACATCCTGCCTTCCCCTGTGAGTGTGTGGGTATCTGTCTGTCCTTTCATTTGGAAAAGATGCATTCAAATCCCCCCCTCAGCATTAAAGGCTGTCATTTGACCAGGTTAAGTATTTGTGTCAGTGCTCCAGGGTCGTATAATGACATGTAATTATTGGAGTTACATGCTCAGAAGTCCATGACTGGCATGAACGGCCTGTGAGCTTGCAAGTACTTGCCACAAAGTAACTGAATGAGCTGGACTTTGGCTTGGATGCTGTTTACTCTGGCCAGTTGGGTGGAGAAGTCAACCAGGAGCATTGACAACTCACTTAAAATAAGCACTTATTGTTTCCTGGGCTGCCATTCATTCTCTGGAGATTGACTGCCAGGCTGTGTTTGTGCACACTTAACATTTCTTTATTGAAAAGATGGCCCTGTTCAGTGTTGTCTTGCAAGCAGACGCTAGAGCACTTCATTTATCGTTCACTTTGGGTACCCTCGTGCTTTTACCCCCTGTTGATGCTGATGATTATGTTTGATATCTACCTTTTTTTTGTGTCTTCCAGAGTAAAAACATTCATCAGCTGACCGTATAGTGTGTCAGATGTCAAATATGCAGCACTAAGGTTCATATTGTTGGTTGACACAGGCTAATCCAGAGGCTGCCTACCATGAGTCATCATTGTGGGGACTTTTGTTCCCTCTGTCTGTCTGTGTCATTTCAGTATGTTGCTGTTTCTAGCCTGTTCTGATTCCTGTAGTTTCCTGTAGCTCTCCTGGCAGAGTCTGCAATCAGTCGAATGGCCTGATTAACTGTTATACTGATTGACCTGATTGGCAAAAACACTGCAGAGGTAAGCAGTCTGCTCTGCCACTAAATTTTGTCTCTCCCGCTATCATTTCAGACTAAATTTAATGTCGTTATTATTTTTGCGGCAGCCGTTTATTCTGCTTTTCCTTCCACTTGCACTCCATGTTCCACTTGCGCATCTTGCTGTGCGATGGGTGCAGACACATCAGTACTGCAGAGGTCACTCTGTTAGCAAGTTCCGGTTTCTGCTCACTGCTGCATTGCTTATTATGACCCTTTTTAGAGTGCCTCTGATTGTATCAAATATCCAAAGAGTCAAACAGTCTATACATGCTGTCTGTAGCAGTATTTTTGCCCAGCTTGGTTAGCAAAGCACAGCATCTCTCCTCATAGGTCGTTTTAACAGCTTTTGTGACAGCAAAATGTTTTTTAGTTATATCCTCCTAAAACCGATTACAAGCTGCAATTCTAACGGGATTAGTTCACATTATTTAATTGTAATTTTTTATTTTAATTGGACAAGGCCTGCATCTTTTTATTTTTATTTTTGTATGCGAGTCAAGAAAGTAATTTATCTACATTTCTTCTGGGATCAGTGTGACTGGGACTTCATGCGATAATAACATGCCAGCAGTGCACTGATAAAAATTCCCTGTTTAAGAAATTAAATTGAAGAGCTGCGTATTTGAGAGCTCTGACACATATAGAGCACTTTGCAGTTACTGTGTAATTTTAGACAGGGGAGTGTTAGGGGATGTTTTTTTGTTTTTTTTGCTGTTTCTCCAGTTGCTGCCCTTTCATTCAGGACTGACTGTGATACTGGCACTGTGATTGCTCTTCAGAAGATTAGGGCCTGTGTCATTGAGCCTAACGACAAAGATAACTATCAAAAGGGGACGCTTTCATAAATTCATTCATAATATTCACACTGGGACCAATAGAGAACACAACACTTAGGTTTCTTTATGCCAGAAATATGAATTTCTCAATCATCTGCTACAACGCGCAAGTAATTCTCCACATCACTTCTGATTGTTGCCGTCATGGCTTCATTACCGCTGTCACTTTGATTCAAAATGTTGACTGTGTGTGTTTCATCAGCAGAGCTTTGGTAGAAGAGAATAACCTGTAAAAACCTGCTTTGAAATAGTAAGAATGTGCTGTTGAAATTCGGGGTTGCTGACAGAAAAGGAAATCCAGATACCTACATCTTCCCTTTTCTCTAGCCATGATGAGGAAATCCACATAAATGATTGATAAAGTGCCGTCATTTGAATAATACATTGGTCCTGTTCTTGTGCCAAGCATTTTTGTATGGTAATGTTCTCTGGGAGGCAAGTGGCTGATTTAAATAAAATAAAATTATCCAAACGACTGAGGCAAGGTGAGCAGTTTGAAAGAGTGCGTATGTTCGTGTATGTGTGTGTCTGTAGAGAAAGAGAGATAGGTGGGGGCAGGGAGTGTCTCCTGTCACCTCTCATTAGGGACGTATAGTCCAGCTCGCCCGGCGTCTGCCTCCCCTTCCTCCCCCCACGTCTGTGGCACTGCCCTCCTCTGCTCCCGGCCCGAGCACAACAGAGCAGCACACTGTTTCAGCCTAAACTGCGGAAAAGTGTCTTAATGTTCGACATCATAGAGATTATGGCAGAGATGCTTCTTATTGAACGGCGTGAGTCAGGTCTCAAGGAAATAACTGTCCTAAATTATACTTTTAGAATTCTGCACTGCAGCTGAAGTTAAATTTGGTTCACTCATTTGAGTTGAGTTAAAGCTGTGAGTCTGCCTAGCTGGGAGTCAGCGTATTGTTCAGTTGATGTGTTGGTTGCTTTGTTTTTGTTTTTTCTGCCTCTGCTGTGCTCCTTTGAGGAACCCCCCCCTAACCCACCCTTTGCCACCCCCCTCCCCCCCTCCACACCTTCTTTTGTAAACAAGACAGTATATATCTCAAGGGCTTCCTCCTCGCTCCTCCATATTCAGATTCAATTTCTAATTTTGTCCAAATGAATTCCCTATGAAGATGGGGCTTATTTAAAGCAGTCTAATGAAATAAAGATCAACCAACATTTTTATTGGAGGGCTCCAATGTGACTGCTTGTGTAGAGTAAGAGGCTGTGGTTTTCCATTGAACCCATGGGAGGCCATGGAGTGCTGCTCTACAGGGGCAGACACAATGATTTATTAGTATGGTAGGCAAACTAGCAGGCTGAGATAAAACGGATCTCCCATCACACCAGTCTGTCCAGTACTCCGTCTGGTCTCACAAAGAAAAGAGACAGAATTTGTATATATACATCTGTTTTTTGTTTTTTTTATATTGAGTTATTTTAAAGCTGCCAAGCAATTAGAAATACATTTCCAAGTCTCTTAAGATTGTTTATAAGAAGGTATATTTATGCAAAGTTACTCAAGATATGTGAGTGCCATGGAAAATTGAGAAGTTGCTATAATCAGAATAATCTACTTGCTCGTAGAAATGAAGCCAGATATACTTACTTTGTAATTAATAGCCTGATGGGTTGAAAGTATGCTTAATTAATGAGGTGCCCTGTTTTATGTTAGATCGTAGCCAGTGACAGTACAAAGGAGAGAGCACAAAAGTTACTGAGGGCGCCTTGACTGGTGCCATAGCTGGCAACAAGAAGCTGAGAGGAAATGACTGTGTGGAGCTATTTGCAGTTGCTTACCTCTGTCACAAAGTGTTTTCTGTCTTGGAATAAAACATAAATTACCAGCCACCTAAAATAATCTAATTTTGTGTTCACCGTAGGAGTTTGTGATGGGGATAAAAGTCCTCTATCAAAGAATATGTAATTTCATATCACGATATCTATCTATCTGTAGATATTGTACATTTTCTGGAGACTGTACGGCATTTTCACAGAGGACATTTTGACACTGCTGTTAACCACTGAAGAGTTCCACTGAACAAGTTATCACAGCTACAAAGCAGTATTTGGTATGACTGTACTGACATGAACTGAATAGAGAATCAAAGTTTGAGAACTTGAAATAAATAAGTACGTTTTACTAAGCTGCTTGGCTCTAATGAATTGTCACTAAAATTGCATTTTAATTATGCAGCGCATAGATATATTCACACTGAACTAGAAAAATATCCAAATTATTCACTGGACTACAAATGTTTAAACTATTAAAATGGACAAGGTGTCTCCCGCCAAACATCACCATACATCTGCATTAGATTTGTTGTTGACTGCCAGTCAGTATTTCCTTAGGGCAGAACAGAGGAAGTCTCCTTTTAACCTAAGTCATCATTAAAGATTATAGATAAAAGCCTAAAGACAAAGTCTTCAGATAAAGACTGCTACTCTAAAAAACCCCAAAACAAAACAAACACAATTTTTAGTACAAATTCCAGGCCCTTTAAATTGCCAAAGCGACAATGATTCATGATTGCACTGAAATCATTGTGCCTGAAACAGTGTGATTAGATTGTAATAGATGTCCCTCTGTTCAGCTTCCTTAACATTGATGCCCCTGGCCATTCATTATCTTTGACAGAGTCCAAACTCATCATCAGTAATCCCTGTGAGATGTTGGTCAGCAACATTTAAAAAAAGCATTGACTCTTTGACTTGAATATCTCTCTTACTGTTCTTTCTGTCCTCTTTCATCTTCCTCCCTCCCTCCAGGCATGGCAGGCTGGCCTCGGGGCTCTGAGGACGCTTCAGAGGATCCGCGCCAGACCCACGACTGACGATTGAGAGGAATACGTTGTCTGAGCAGAATGACTCAGCAAGAGGGGGGACCCCCAAATAGCAAGTGAAGAGAAGTGAGGATGGGTGCCAATGGATCCAGCTATCCACACTCATGCTCCCCGCGCATAGGGGGAAATTCACAGACACAGCAGACTTTTATAGGTAGGTATTCGATTTGTGGTTTAATTAAGAGTGTTGTGATCAGTAGCACAGTTAACACAGTCTGGTCTGGTTTTTCACTTAGCAAATGATAAAATATCTCTTTCTGGTGAACGAAGGTATGCGTTTCCCACTCTATTCTGAGCTGAAGTGAAGTGTTCAAACTATATTTCTGAACCCAATTTGCCATTGTGCACCCCTGCTATGAACACAATGGGAGTCTAGCATGGCCAAACTCACACTTTAGATTACATTAACCCGCTTCCATGACAACTAATGTTACAAGAGTTGAACACTTTTGTGCCTGAGAGCTCTTGAACTGGGCCACTGACTCATGCGGTGGACACAAATGCATTAAAAAGCAATCTGCATCTGCAACGCATCGACTTTTCTCTGCCATATGGATTTTATGAAGTATTATGAGAGGCAGATATGCAAAAAAAAAAAAAAAAACTTGTGTCCAACGTGGGCGGTAAACCAAAATCACATTAAGTATTTGCTATCAGAGTTTCAAAGTAACTTTTATCCACACAAAAAAAGTACCAGCCTTGCAGTCATTCTCTTCTTAGCTTTGTTGTTACTATGCTCTGGTGGTGTGATGTGATTATGATAAGGCTGCTGGCTATCAGACAAGATGGTGTCATGGTTTTTGTCCCTCTGACCAGCTATATATGCTGCTCGTTAGACTGTCACTGACTGGCATGACAGCTACAGCCTGAGACCTTTCACTTTTGTTCCAGTTTCAGCAGATGTTATTGTCAGAGAACATCGCTCTGCTGTAGTTAGCATATCTCTGTAAAATGAACCTGACATATAGTTATATTAGTTTGTGTATGTGTGTGTGTGTGTACATGAGCTCACTCTGTATTGTTTACATTTAGGTTTGATTGGTTGTACACTCTATTATGAATTATGTTCCTATTTGATTCTCCTAAATTATCATTGGAGCATTGGAGTCATTCTGGTTTATGGTCTTTAAATCTTTCCCTGCAGCCCTCAGTGCCAGGGGGTTTGGAGAACTGCTTCAAAGATGAATTTAAATAAATCTTTCCTTAAAAAAACATTGTTTATTTCACTTGCCTCTGAGGTTTTTCATGGACTTCTCTTTGAAAGTGAAAGTATTGTTAAAGGAGCCAAATTATCTCTATAGCCCCTGAGACCTCCAAGGTTTACTCGGAGTTCTATAGTTGCTTTGGTTGAGCTGGCTTGGGCCACAGATGATTCACAGTGTTAGAATGATTACTATTTGGGTCACACTGATGGATGCTGAGAGAAGGGCAGGCAGAGAGGATCTCCTTGGCATAGCTTCGTCTGACGTACCAATCCTGTCTTTCAAGCCAAAGATAACTGCTATTCAGTATAATTGATTGGACCCAAGCATGCGAATGGACTGAAGTTCATTGAGAAGTACAAAGCAGGACATAGTCTTCTGTGAGCTAATTGGTTCTTGGGCTGTGATGGACCATAGTTTGGTCTAAATCAAAGCAAAATTAAAGGACTCTGTCTGTTTTTTTCCACTGTTGAACTACATCCAAACACTTTGGTAGCTGGGTCAGGGTAGTGTGTGCTTGGCCTGACGAAGCTGGCCACACCACAGGGGTGCTAGAGGCAGATTGTGTTTCTAGCAGTCTGGCCTCAAGAGTGAATTGGTGTTGGGGTTAGGAAATTAATGTCTCACCAGAACACCATTTTCAGGAAATGTCTAGGAAAAACTAATTTCGTAGTTATTTAATAATGTTTATATCCAGAATATGTTAAGATTTCTGTGTGTTAAAACACAAACTACGTCTTATGAAGCTAACCTGCGTTGTGGGTTTATTCCAGGGACGTCATCCTACTCTCAGCAGGGATATGGCTGGGAGTCCAAGCTATACAGCCTGGAGCATGGCCATGAGAGGCCTACAGACAGGAAGAAGAAGAGCCTTGGCCTGGCGACCCTCAAACGGAGGTTCATCAAAAGGAGGAAGTCCAGCCGATCAGCAGATCATGCGCGGCAGATGCGGGAACTTCTGTCAGGTTGGGACGTCCGTGACACAAACGCCCTGGTGGAGGAATACGAGGGCACGGCAGCCCTCAAGGAGCTAAGCTTCCAGGCCAGCCTGGCACGTGCCGAGGCACCCAGCCTGCAGCGGGATCTGGCTGCCCTCTACCAGCATAAGTACTGCACTGATGTGGACCTCATCTTCCAAGGTACTTGCTTCCCAGCTCACCGGGCCATCCTAGCTGCCCGCTGCCCCTTTTTCAAGACTCTGCTGTCCTCATCCCCTGGCTATGGAGCAGAGGTTCTCATGGACATTGAGACGGCAGGCATTGATGTGCCGATGTTCTCTGCCCTACTTCACTACCTGTACACTGGGGAGTTTGGGGTGGGTGGAGTGGAGGATACCAGGCTGCAGAATGTGGATGTACTGGTGCAACTCAGTGAGGAGTTTGGCACACCCAACTCCCTGGAGGCTGATATGAAGGGCTTGTTTGACTACATGTGTTACTACGACGCTCTGCTCAGCTTCTCTTCGGACTCTGAGATGATAGAGAGCTGCAATGAGCGAGGGGCTGCAGCACCAACAGGGGGCCCAGGAGGCAACGGGTGCCCTGGGACTCCGGATGAGGACCTTAGGGCTCATAAGGCTATCCTCTCAGCACGTTCTCCTTTCTTTAGAAACCTTTTGCAGAGGCGCATCCGCACAGGCGAGGAAATGACAGAGCGCACATTGCAGACTCCCACCCGCATAGTTCTGGATGAATCCATCATCCCACGAAAATACGTGCAGGTTATCCTCCACTGTATGTACACGGATGTGGTAGAGCTGGGGCTGGTGCTGCGGGGCAGCCCTTCAGCAGGCAGCCTCGGCGAGGTGCAAGCCTTGGTGTCTGGGGGCCGTGGGGCTAGCACACGCACAGAGGAGGCCATGGAGCTGTATCATATCGCTCTGTTCTTGGAGTTTAGTATGCTGGCTCAAGGTAAGTCACAATCGCACACATTTTCAGAGCATACACTCACAAATCAATAGTACATGATAAGAGAAAAAGAAAGACATCTTTTGATTACAGCCACGTCGTCAAGGCTTAGTGGTGCTTCTGAGTATGGCTGGGGAATATGACCGTAAATCTATATGAAGACATATTATCAGATTGACCTTGACCTGAGGCATAAATGCGATAGTATTATTTTTATACATCGGTGCATGTTTCCTCTCTCATGTTGGCCCACTTCTCATATGTATGTCCTGCTATATTACAGTGAAAGATAACTTAAAGATTCTGGACTATTGGTTGAACTTATCTTTCGTCTCATATGGAGTTTAATAAAATGTTGAAGACTTTATTTTATTGAACTTCTACAGACAAAGTGAAACAGTTAGAATGTTACGGATACTCTATAAACTATCTGTAGGCAGACTATTCAAATAAAGCTTTGGCAAATTTAGAACAAAGATATTCATAATGTTTTAATCAGTGTGACATATTTGTTAAATTGTCCAGCTTTACAAGCATAGTCTGCCTCATAATTTAGTTTGCTTTCATTCCTTAATAATGTGTCCACTCACCATCGGCTAAGACAAATTGTTCTGTTTTTCTGCGATAATGTAGTTCGATAGCCATTACCATGAATTTCAGTGATAATTTGTCAGTGCAGACTGTCATAATTATAGTGTCTGTTTCTGTGGATTCAATGATATGAGTTAGATTTTGTCACAACTGGCTGGATTTTTGGTGAATTAATGCCTTGCAAGACTGAAACCTATTTTAATCTCTCCCTCTGTGCATTCATTTGATGTGTCTCACACCCATTGTCTTACTATTCCCTTCCTTGAAACTAAATTGTGCATATGTTGGCATATGTAAAAATAAAAAATAAAAAAAAAAAATGGCTGTGGAGACAAGGCAAGTGTTAAACAGCTCGGCTGACTGTGATGGGTAGCTGCGGCTGCCAGTAACAGATTGATATAGGCTGGAGGGTTTGTCTGTCTCCAGGGGCAGACGGCTTACTGTCTGATACATGAAGCACATCTGAGCTTCTGTCAGCAACTCGTCACTGGTTGTCTATTTCGTCACCGGTCTATCTTTACTCGGATGACACTGTCTTTTTGGCTCTTGCCACTGTTTCAGAATGACCTCAGTGACATACCAAAGGTTACAGACATGGTTTAACATGAGTCAGTCACTTTGTCACTCTCACCTCCTCCAGAGTGACACATCTGAGCGCTGTCCAAGCTCCTCTTTAATCAGAATAACCTTTGTATTATGCAATACTTGAAGCAGTCTCTTTTCAAAATGCACACACAAAAAGTACTGCATTTGGTCTGCCTGTCATGACTGTGTGGATCCGGAGACATTCTATGCCTGAACACTGTTCGTATCCTGTAACCATCTTAACTTTCATAGAGCAACAATGATGGGAATTAATTTGTCAAATATTGAAGCGGTGATTTGAGAAGCTTTAAACGATTTAAGCATACAATTTCACTGCCTCAGGCTGTGTAATGAAATCAAAACAGTATTATTTCAATATTATTAAAACGCCAAGTTACAATAATATTCAGTATATCCAAAATGTACTCAGTATAGTTTGTTATGACTCAAAACCTTTTCAGTGAAGCTGTTTTACAGTTAAAATCGTCTGTGAGGGGGTGTCGGTTAGCTCAGTTGGTAGAGCATCCGCCCCGTGTACAAAGGCTCAGTCCTCACTGCAGCGGCCCAGGGTTCGAATCCGACCTGCGGCCCTTTGCTGCATGTCATTCCCCATCTCTCTCTCCCCACATTCCTGTCACTCTTCAGCTGTCTCTATACAACAAAGCTTGAAAAGGCCAAAAAAAATATCTTTAAAAAAAAAAAAAAAAAACCTGGTGACACCTCCTTGCTCTGTGCCTTGCTTTCATCAGATTCTCTGTGAATGAAAGGCTTTTACTGTGAAGCAGCTGCAGACACACTACACACACTCTGTGGCATTGCAACCTCTGTGTATGCTATGCTAACACATAGATAAATCCTGGTTTGAATTCACAAATGTATAGATTCATCTTTAAGCAGATACTGCAGCCCTTTACAAAGCATTTGTGTGCAAAGTTTTGTACATTATGCGATCTTAATGGGTGTGTTTGACTATTTAAGCTCAACAACAACAAAATCCCGTCCATAGGGGGAAGCTATATGAGCAATGTAAGACATTTCTGGGACACAATACACTCTACAGGGCAGTCGCTGAAATGACTGTATTGACTGAATGGCCAAAATCAATCACCATTTTAAGACCTGTGCAGCAATCTGTATAGCACTGTTCACTAACACCACACACACACACACACACACACACAGCTGGTCAGACACCACCTCCCACCCTCGAGCTCTAGTGTCACTCTCAGGGTCACTCTGGCAGCTTAAGCAGACGAGCAGGCAAATAGTGTCATCCCCACACACCATCGCCGCCTCTTCCTTCCCATCCCCCCTCTCAACAAGCCCCTACTTGAGGGTATTTTTATCCCCTCTCCTCCCTCTCCCACTGTGCTGCACCACTCTAATCAGTTCCCATGAAACCTCAATGTGGAATGTGGTTTAGATAGTTGAGGTTGACCCCGTGTCATTTTATCCCAAGTCCCCTTCTATTTGTCTATTTTGCAACTTCCTGTTATTATCCTTTTAGGGATCGCTCTTCATGCCCTTTTGACATTTAATTTCAAAAAATCTTACACTGTCCTAAGTGTCAAGTCTATGAATTGATTATGAAATGAGTCCATCCCACCGGTGGAAACTTCAGTAGCTGCTAAGTCTCTTCAGTAGGCAGCAGAGAGCTTAATGTTGGGGGTTTCAGATGGAGATAGCCCTCTCATCTGTCACACTGTCTCTTTCCCCTCGTGTGCTCCTCAATTGCTACCCCCGGGCTGTGTGAAGTTTTGGCCCATAGAGGTTTTTTTTGTGGAGCGCTTGAGCTCTCTGTCATTTGTCCTTATTAATTCTCAGGATGTGTATCCCTTTATGACTCCATCTCACTCAAACAGCAACCAATATTAAAAGCCTTATTAATTTTTCAAGTGCACCACAGAGATATTAGCCAGTTGGTGTTGTTTCATCGTGTGCACTGTAGTACCTCCTCTCTCTCCATGCTCACCGACTGACCAAAGCTTTCATTGCCCTATCTTGCATTTGGAGTATGTTGACTGTAGTCCTTGAGTGATCATCAGACATGATTTACATCCACAGGATTGTTTACAGGCCATTGAGTGCAGTCGATGTTTTAAGTGGCTTTGGAGACTCTGTGCTCCATAAACACAGAGCTCCAAATAATAACAGCAAGACAAAATGCATACGTCCTCCAAAGTCAGTGTAGTGTAGAGTTGGCTGTTGCTGTCCCTGCTGTTATGTTGATATTCTTGTCAGTCGACTAAGCTTCAGTGAATGTGGTGTACCACCCGTGGAGAGAAGGGGAGGCGGGTTAGTATTAGATATAATGCTGATTCTAATCTCCAGCTCATAATAAAAGTGCTGCGTTTTTAAAAGACTGGCTGTCGCTGTGAATTCTAATGGGCTAACACAGAGCAGAGATGTTTGCTTTCCTGTGCCACTGGTCCCAAGTGGGGAATTGTCTGCCTTTTGTGCCTGCGTGTCTGAGGGCAAAGATGCAAAGGTGA
This sequence comes from Argyrosomus regius, assembly GCA_946959425.1. Lineage (NCBI taxonomy): Eukaryota > Metazoa > Chordata > Actinopteri > Sciaenidae > Argyrosomus > Argyrosomus regius. The sequence continues at coordinate 12,254,127 of OX336887.1, read as the reverse complement.
AAGACTGACGTGAGCAAAAGCACTTTCTAAGAAGACAGACAGCACAGGGACGAGTGGTGGAGACGGGAGGCACAGATGTTGGGAATCCATTCCCCCCTTTCAGTCTGTTTATAGGAGATAAAAAAGACAAAGTGCCTGGATCCACATTTCAGTTTTATCTGTCTTCTTAATGATGCAGGATTTTCACCCTTCGTCTTAAACAAAGCAAGTGTCTGCTTTGCATTTCTCTGACTTGCCATTACAACTAAAATTGCCCAAAAGGGGAATTGCATCACAAATGTGCACGTACATACATGAATGTGTGTATGCATTTGCATTATTGCTTGCATGTGTGTGTATCTGTTTCTGTTATCTTAAAAATGTGTGAGTTGTGCTTGGATGGATATGAAGCCATGCTTTCAAAAGGAAAAGCATCACTGGAGCCATCTCACTCAAGTCTGGTGTCCAGTTTCCTAGAGTGGATGTTTAAAGTGGTGATTTGGGGGCGGAAAGGCAGCTCAGATCTTCTAGTTTAAGATAAGAGTTTCCCAGAGGAGCGTCGCTACTGGCCCAGCCTTGAGCTGATGGACAGGGCAGCCTGGAATGAGGAAGTTGGCAAGCTTGCTTTTCAGTTCAGAGCAGCTTTAACTGGACGTCAGTCAGTCTGGCTTTATCTCTATGGATGTCCGTACGGTATTAATCGTTATTGATCAAAAAAAGTCTGAGAATAAGAGCCACTGACGCTCTGGCATGTCGACGCTTGGCATAGATAGCTTGACCTAGTCGATAATAAGTTGATCTGAGACGATGTTAGGGAGTTAAATTCTGCCTAAAGAGATCCCTCCTAAAATATGTGTGAGTTTGAGTGCCAGTGTTGGCTGACTATTTCAAAACTTAGCTCTTTTTTTTAAATGGCTAGAGCAGCAGGTACACTATTCCCTAAGCCTTCTGAGGATTTTTAATGCATTTTTGAATTACACACACAAGTGTGTACACATTTGCAAAGCGCATGTGTTTGTGCACCGGCAGCACATTTCCTCGGGCTGCTGTGTTTACTCATCACGGTTAAGAGGAGGCAGCTTGAGACTGAAACACATCAAGGTATCAAAGGCATTTCTGTGGGTTGGTGTGTTACAGAGTTAAACCACTGCCTGCTGTTCTGGTATGTGCTCTGATTTAGGAAACGCAGCAAGGAGGATGTGGGGGCTAGGGGGAGACTCCGTGGGTCAGTGAATACGAGTCAAAACTACTGATGGTCTGGCGGTGGCTGCAGAATTACCTCTTGTATTCTAATAATCATTTAGTTAAATGATATTCAATTATAGTTCTTTTCTTTTAGCTTTTTTTAAAGGTGTTATTTCTTCTGGCTTCCAAATATGTGCTTGTTTTTGGAATATGATACATTTCATACCCACAAATGTGATTTGAATATCAAGGTGTAAATTCCTTGTCTGTCTCATTTGCTCTTCCAGGTTGTGAGGACATTGTTGTGGAAAGCCTGTCTCTGGACTCCCTCGTGCCCATCCTGAAGTGGAGCTCCCAACCTTACGGCTCCAAGTGGGTCCACAGGCAGGCCATGCACTTCCTCTGCGAGGAGTTCAGTCAGGTTGTCACCTCAGATGTTCTCTACGAGCTTAGCAAGGAGCACCTTCTCAGTGCGATTCAGTCCGACTACCTACAGGTATGGAAACTGAACATCGCCTGTCAATCTGTTGTCACTCTATGACATCTCACAATGTGGAAGATGCATTTTCTGGTGTGAACTTTCACTAATGAGTGGCTGACTTGTTCACAGTGAGTGCTTGGTGAAAATACAGCACACACACACACATATGCATTAACACAATCTCTGTCTCAATCACACACCATGCACATGTACACATGCACACACCGGTGACACTCTGGGGTCTCCAGGGTTGAATAACACCATTCCCTGGAGGGAAATGCCTTCAAACCCAGAACCTAATCAAAGCTGAGCTGTCATCTGCACTGCCAAGCTACTCTGGCGTCAGACCAGATGGTTGAGGTGAAGTGTTGTAATCGAACTACACAAACAAACCAACCAGGCCGGAGCTTTGCTGGGACATCAGCTGAACATATTGCATTTTCACCTTATCCTTGTTTAACAGCTTCCCAGTTTTGTTCTCCACAATATCTAACCTTGTCCTAATAATACTTTTATGCCGTTCTTTCTCTGTCCTATATCGCTCTCTCTTTCTCTCTCTCTGTCTTTTTCTTTCTCTGTATCTTGGTCTCATTCACAGGCGAGTGAACAGGACATTCTCAAGTATGTTGTTAAGTGGGGCGAGCAGCAGCTTATTAAGAGGATGGCAGACAGGGGTAAGATAATACAGTCTATAATTACCCTCTGAGCAGCCCCCATAATGGCTCTGAGGAAATTACCCACTTACCAAAGCCTCCAAAATACACTTAAAAGCATTACAAAAAGGAGCCAAACTTTACCCAAGTCAGCAGGAAGTGGGCCCCCGTAGTGATTGGTTATGTCATTGTGTGTTCTGACCTAGTGAGCAATTGTCTTATGTTGGGTTTATGGTCAACATTATTAGTCATCATATTGAAAGCTAGAGCTAGAAACCTGCAGGCGATGCAGTATTTATCCATAATTTGTTAAATTTAATTGCCTGAACGATGTGTAATATAGCCAGAAGGTTGATTTAAAAGCATAATCATAGTTTAATAATAAGTCATGGTTATATGCATTATATTAAAAAGCTGCTAATGGCTATTCTTGTCCTCGTTTACCCAGAGCCCAACCTGTTGAGCGGCACAGCCCACAGCGTAAACAAGAGGGGCGTGAAAAGGAGAGACCTGGATGTGGAGGAGCTAAAGGAGATCCTGTCTCCCCTCCTGCCCTTCATCCGAACTGAGCACATCTTACCTCCCAACAGTGACGTCCTCGCTGACGCGGTCAGTACTCCTTGTCTGCCCTTTCTCTGCTGCTGTGTGTGTGTGTGTGCACCTGAGTCATTGTGACCTTCATAAACTGAGCATTGATTCACATTCTTCACCCTGTTCACAGCTTAAAAGGGGTTTGATAAGCACCCCTCCTTCAGACATGCTGCCCACAGCTGAAGGAGGGAAAGCCAATGCCTGGTTAAGGCAGAAGAACGCTGGCATCTACGTGCGCCCCCGCCTCTTCTCTCCTTATGTGGAAGAGGCTAAGGTATGGCTCATTCACTTCTGATTAATGGAGCTTCCAGACAATGCAGGAAACAGCGAATTATTTGTACCCCATATAGCTATCATCAAAGAGAGTAGAGGTTCTGTGAAGATGACAGGCTAACCATTAAGAGCCTCAGGGAAATTTGTGGACCTGTTCATAGCTCAGATGTACTAAAATAATCCATGCCCAGTTGTTGCTATGCATACTCCCCATTTTTAATAGTTGCCTCCATCATCTTGACTGAAATTCAATTTATGTCCATTTGCACAGTTTTCCTAATAACTTATACTGTAGGCCTTCCCAGCGCCATGAATATTTATGAACATATCCCCAGACCAGAGAGAGTCATTATTAGATGAAGTGTCAATCAAGTGGAACTAATTTGCAAACCCTCTGTGTCCTTGAGTTGCACATAGGACTTTTATTTTTTAGAAGTTCTGCTCTAACTTGCCATCTCTGTCTACCTGCCTTTAGTCTGTGCTGGATGAAATGATGGTGGAGCAGACAGACTTGGTGCGTTTGCGATTAGTGCGCATGTCCAACGTCCCTGACACACTCTACATGGTCAACAACGCTGTGCCTCAGTGTTGTCACATGATCAGCCACCAGCAAATGGCAAGCAACTCAACCACAGCTCCATCAGTTGTGGCCAATGAAATTCCAGGTAAGAAAATGGAAACTAGCATCATGTCAGCAAATATCCAAATTGCTCAACATGATGCTGTTCTGTAGCTGAATTTTTGTTTTATGTGATCCTGATTAAGTGAAAAATCCATCTATGTACGTGTTTGCATCTTCCAGTGCCTCAGCTGTCGGTGGTAAAGGACATGATCCGGAGGCTGCAGGAACTGAGACACACAGAGCAGGTCCAGAGAGCTTATGCCCTTAACTGCGGCGAAGGAGCCACCGTCAGCTATGAGCTGCAGCTGCGGGTGCTGAGGGAGTTTGGTCTGGCAGACGGAGCCACTGAGCTACTGCAGGTTAGCAGAAAGCAGAGTTTTTCCCCAGGGGTTAGAGGGAGATGAGAAGGCTAAGGCTGGGATACTAACAGGGATGGTACAACACGCATACCTCAGTAATGCAGAACATGCTGACCTTGAACAAGCCCAGGATGATAAATCTTAAGAAAACCCTTAAAATAGGGGTTGATCTGTCGCCACAAGAAATGATACCTTTATTTAGCTTTTGTTTTGTTTCTTGTTTTCCAGAACCCATATAAGTTCTTCCCTGATGAACGGTTTGGAGATGAGAGTCCAATTCTGGCTCTGCGCCAGGTGGGTCGGTGTCGGGTAAACAGTAGCCCAGCTATGGATAGCATGTTCACAGAGCTGGAAGGGGTAGCAGGCTTCCACCCTCCTCTGCCTCCTCCACCTCCACCCTACCATCCCCCTGCCACACCCAGCCATGCTCAGCTCAAGGGTGCCTGGCGACCTCGTGTGCCCATGCCGACCCCCACCCGATCCTTCTCCTACCCCTGCAACCGCACCCTGATCCAGCGCCATGCAGCCACCAAGCATGGCAGCACAGACTACTCCTCTGTGCCCAGGCAACAGCCTCCAGACTGCACCAACCCGCAGGCTAAGGGCCGAGCTTTGCTTTCAGACCGGCAAGCGGTGAGTGTGTGTGTTACTCCCTGGAGTCCTTGTGCTACTTTTTTTGTCTATTCAAATTCGGGCTTCATGGTCTGTACCTGGGATCATGAATAGCTCGATTGCCAGGTAACATCACACATTTGTATCTGTTTTCCGATGCAGATGAGCATGGAGCCTGTTATGAGGGAGTTCATGCCTGACATTGCACTGGGTGTCTCAGTCATGACCCTGAGGGAGCAGCACATGGCAGAGATGGACAGGGAAGGCCCTCACAGCCCAATGGGCCCCTCAGGCCACCATCTGCCCCATGGGCCTTGCCCTTCTGTCCGCCTCAGCCATGGCCACGGTCCTGGGCATGGCCACTCCTGCAAAAGACACGCTCCTGAACCCAAACTGGAGGCTCAAGCAGAGTTCCCTGACCTGTATGACTTCTCCTGCCGACCTGCAACCCCGACCTCCTCTCACCCTCTTCCCTCCTTTGCAGGACCAGACCTCTACAGCCACAGCTGCACCCCCTCTGGCTCTTATCCACCCCCCTACATTTCTGACTCTCAGTCCCAGGGCCACCCGCAGGGACGGACTGCCCCAGACCCATTACGTCTGGATGTCCTCAGTATGACCTCTCAGAGGCATGATGGAGTCCTTGCCAGCCCCTCTGGGGCACAGCCTAGGATGGGACACATCCCAAGGGGGCGATCAAATGAGACAGACCTGACTCATGGCTTAGGCCATTTACGGTCGCCCAGTGGGAACATGGACAGCTATGAGGAGAGGCACACAGGACCTAGAGATGCTCCAGAGGAGATGGTTCTAGCTGGAGAATCATCATCAGGCCTGGGGCCTCTCCAGCAGCCTCACAGGAACAGTGTCAGTGAGGACATCGCCAGAGACCGCAGGTCACCCAGCAAGCCTGACTACCCTTATAAGAAATCTGCACTTTAACCCCAGTTGAGGACCAGGGGTTGAGGAGTTAAGAAAAGGGAAAGCATGATGAGTCCATCACAGTGGATGGCAAAGCACTAAATGTGTGCCTGCATATATATGTGTGTGTGTTTGAGAGGAGCAGCGAAAAGGGGTGGTTGATGGTTGCTATTTATAGGATCTGTCCTTTTGTCCTACCTCTATCACACTGTGCTATCCATCACACAGTCAGAGTATGGAAAGAGTAAGTGATGTAGGTTAATTGTTGATGCTTGTAATTGATCTCTGCAAGCCTGCTTAGTCCTGCTGGTTTAGAGGATGACTCAGGCTCTACTGGGATGGATTGATCTCTTGAGTTTGATTGTAAAGGCTGTGTGAATCCCGCACGAGGAGGTCACAACTCTAGATGTAGCTCAGTTATAAACTGATGGTTTAACAAAGACTATATCCATAGGTTCTGTTGTCTCTTGATTTTTTTCAGCATAGAATGGGGACATGGCAGGATAGGGATCTCAATTTACACAGGCATACAATGGCATCCAGTCTGGGACAGAGAGTATTGTGATAAAAATCATATGTAAATTTGTCTGGCTGCATTCTTTTCCTCCCATGACTTGTATTTCCATTTCTTCCTGTAGCATGCCTATAGCAACCTCCCTGACTAGTGTTCCCCTCCTGGTTCTGCAGTGCAGATGAGTAATGGGCCAAGGCTTGGTCACACAAAGCAGGAATTGGATCTGACAGGAAGTAGGTCATCAGAGCTCGTCATTCTCCTGTAACCCAGTCTGATAATTGTGTCAGGCTTTAACTATCACAGCCTCTGAGTGTCTAGCTTAGAGGCAGAAACCTGCCGTTTTCAGAGAGAGGGAAGGCGGGCAGGCAGGCAGGAGAATCATGGGTAGGTTCATTACTGAGATACAGTGGAAAATATAGGGGTGCCATGGCAACTGACATACAGTGATCAAGTGCTGGGGGTTTGTTGGTTTTTCAGCTGGAACAGGTGTGTGTGCGTGTGTCTGTGTGCGAGGATAACTTTGATACACACAGGTGTTTAGACAATCTCAGTACTGTACACTCCCATCTTTAGTCAGGTCTGTTTGTACATATCAGAGAGTCTGAGAGTGGCTGTGTGCTAGAGCTCCCTCTTGTTCTGTTTAATCCAATAGCATCAAGTAATCAAATCTAAAGCCTTAATCAGTGCTTGGAATATTCAGTTTTAGCTACCTTTATTCAATTAAGTATGATGTCATTATATTGCAACCCCTGTTAATTGCTTATTTGACTGTTCTGTTCAGTACGTAAACATTCACCGCAGTTCTTTTCTGCCTGATAGAGGTGGATTTCACTCAACCCGGATGCTAAAAACCATGTATATACATCAGGCCTCCATCTCGCCACCTCATGGGATATCGTGGGCCTGCATAGGCAGTGTTGATACTGTTAAGGAGCCGCAGCAGCTGTAGCTCCAGAACCCTGCAAGTACACATTTAAGCCTGTTACAGCCAACAGCTGGAATACAACCTAACATATGAGTATCATTGCACTGTAGGAGCCACCTGTCACCTGTTAGCTGTTAGCTGAAGGGAAAAGAACAAATGAATTTCGAACAAAAGGAATCTTATATTGAAGAGAAGTTGGCGATTGCTGGCTCATATCTCCAATGGAAATTGTATATAATGAATTGCGTTCCACATGTTCTGATGAATTTTTAATGGTTTCTATCACATTTTAGTGGTTGTTGAAGGTTTGTGTTTTTACTGTAGTGGACAACACTGTGTACTTGTCTTTGTCATGAAATCTCACTAAGAATGTGTGGTATAAAACATAAAGATTGTGTCTCAAGATCTATTTTGTTCTTAAATGTTATGCATTAGGGCAGTTTGTTCAATGTTGTAGGTGGTGTGGATTACCATGTTTGTAGAGATGTTTTTTTTTTTTCTCTCCTATTTTCCTTTTACTTTTAAAGTAACAGGAATATGTGGAGGATCTGAAGACATTAGCTCCCAGCTTAGCAGTGATGAAGTTGCCAAGCAGAAAAATCATTTTTCCATCTAGGTTGCTTCATGGGGAAAAAATGCAAAACTCAAGATTCCTCCCCATGTTCATGTTGGGTAGTTGTTTTATTTTCCAGGACAATGTTCCATTGAATAAAAGCCCTTGTTTTGCTCTTTGCTGTAGAGAAGTCAGTGCCTTCCCCCGCCTGCGGCTGGGCTTTTATTGGAGAAGTGACTTTGATGTCTATGCAAGCTCTTTTCTACCAGCTTACCAGCCTGCATCAAATAGTTCTCTGAAATCTCATGTAGCTCGTTTTGTGTACATAGTGTTATTTAGCACCTTTTTGAAATTGAACCATCTGAAATGTGTGATTGCTTGTGTTGAATTATAACAGGTACATTGTACTTGTATGGTATCACAGAAAACATGTTTGTAGATTGATATTAAGTTGCATTTAGTTTCACTGAATCTATTTTTCTACTGTCACCTCAAAAGGTGCGTAACAGTGGTCAACTTGGGCATCCTCAAAATAAACTGGTTTGATATTACGGAATTCATTTGATCTCAGCTGGGTCGTTTTGTGCATTAGAAACGTGATAACTTTATTTTGAACATGAATCCACACAAACGGTAACATTTCTTCACATCACTTTTACAAAACAAGTTTGTCTTAACTGGTCGCCACCAGAAAACCACTTAAACAAAACAATGGCATTTAGTTCAGTCAAAATGTCATACTGGACACACGTATACATATGGCAGCATCGTGTTCGTGTCAAGTACTGCCATCAAGTCATATCAAGACAATTCAATCTATTGAAAGCATAAAGTGCTGAAACAAACTCTTTTGTTCAAGTAAACTTTCATTAGGAGTTTCAAAGTTAAGGCATCATTTCTAAATCAATATAAATGAAACTAAACCCAAAACCCACAACCCACAACCTTTTATCCTAGAAGTAAGTCTTTACAACAATAACTGAGTCAGTATTCTTTGCACTAACTGTTCAAGCTTTAGAATCACATTGGTTGCAGCGAGAAGACCTTTATTCAACAAAGAAAAAAGGATCACCTTCCAAGTTACACATACATTCAAAGCACCATATGAACCAGACACATGATATGGCCTCCTTGCTACTGGTATCCTGCATTGGTTCTGCGTCTTTTTCTAGCCTTCAGCTCCTCGAACAACTGATGAACGGCTTCAACTGTGATCTCCTGAAAGAGACGGGTAAAGAATGGTTCAGATTTGGGGCACACACAAACACAGATATCAACCAAACATGATTCATGACTGTGAAATTGCACATTTTTGTGCATGTAAAATGAAACCAGCTTCGGCCATGGATAAATAATTAAATACTAATGGATCAAATTGCCTCATAGGTGTTATGTTTCATTTGAACTGTCCAGACTTTATAGTTGCACTTTGACATTTGTTTCTCACCTTTTCTTCAGCAGCACACTGGTCTAAAAATGCACTGATCGTAGTTGTCAGCTCGTTGACACCTGCAGGGGGAAAAAAAAAAACCCACACATGATTAATCGGTCCCAATCGATTGCCTCTTCCACAAATTTCACTTTACAGGATTACATCTGAGGAGGAAAACTGACCCCACATGCTCACCGTAAATGACCTCCAGCTGCTGTCTACGGTCCATCGAGTTTGTCAGCGCCATTAGCGGGTGCTGTCCAAATGGCTCATCCAAGCCCTTGTTCTCGTAAGCCAGAATGGTGTCAGACTCATCCATGAGAAACTGCACCTCAGCAGCCACATAGGCTTTCTGTGCATGCAACACACAATTAAGAAGCATTCATTTAAAAGAAAAGAAAAAGAAGGAAGCCTGAGTACTTCATTACACGCTTACATGAACCAGGTTTACATACAAAGCCAACATCCGCAACGTCTCGGGCCAAAACCTACATTATAATCTGAGAGCTAGTACTCGTGGACTACCTTGCAGCTTATGCAGGTGCAGAGCTTGGAGCGCCAACTGTAAGGCCAGAACACAGCTCCTTGTCTCAGCCTCTCCAGCCCCTGGACCTGCAGCTCGTTCAGCCTGCACGCCACAGTTTTGGACGTGGCCTTCGCCATGCTGCCTGTCATTTCCTCGTGGGTCCGTTTGCAAGGGGAGCTCCGGTTTGCCCCTTCCTAAGATACAAATGACAACATATGATGGCAAGAGTTATTGTGTTTAAATGACAGGCAGGAATAGCAACTGATAACACCTGGGCTTTTGTAAAGCATCTCCACACACACACACAGCACTGCAGATTCATCCGGGGAAGTCTCGAGGCGACTGACACGATGAGATGATTGGGCGATGAAAATCACCAGTTTACAGTAAGCTGTCCTGTGAAGCCTGGCCAAAGCAGTCTACAGAGCAGGAGAAGCAGTGCCTCATGGGTCATTTCTCCCCTAATTACCCAGAGGAGGGGAAAGCACGTTAGCCGGAGATGTAGCCTGCTCTATAATCTGCTCATTACCCTCCAGCCCCATCTTGTGGCAATAAATAACACCAGTTGCTACGGAGGGATTGTGCACAGTGGAGGACTTTCACTATGAAGAGGGTATGACTCAGGGGTGTCAAACTCCTTTTACTTCACACAACTAAATTTGATCTCAAGTGGGCCGGACCAATAAAACCATTGCACAAGAACATGCAGATAACACCAGCCCATGTTGTTCCCTTTCTTTGATTGTGAAGAAGTCTGCCAACATTCACAAGCAATGAGGCATCAGATGATAAACAACCTGAATCTGAAGAAAAATAATTCAACAATATGTCAACATGTGAGTTCACATTGAGTCAGTCCACTGTCATTACTGTGTGCAGATCACAAACACGTTTAGTCACATGGATTTTGGAGCTGAACAACAGTATTGTTTTTTTTTTTTACTTTTTTCTGGAATAGTGATGCATTTTAATGAACATTTTTAATTAACGACTACTCTGCAATTTTCTCACTTTACAAGGTCATCCAATGGGCCGGATTGGACACTATGGTGGGCCGGTTCTGGCCCACGGCCCATATGTTTGACACCCCTGGTATATATAAACTTATTAATTGTCTAGTACTCATCTTTAATAGGAAACATCTGTCAACACTGATAAAGATAGACACAACGCTCACTATACTGTAAGGACAATGCCCAGTGATAAACAACAAAAACTGTAAAATGGGCCAGAATCTACAAATCAAGGATATTTGTATTCTGTGCCTACAAATGTTTTACCTACAAATGCAAACTTGCCAAAACAATTAATATGTAGTATTTTTGTTAAACAAAAAAACAATTTTCCTAAAATTCCTATCACTTTTTTTAACCATGACCCCAAATTAATAAAAATACAACTAAAACCATGAATTGAAAAGTAACAGGAGGGCATCTAAATGTATGCTTCCTCTACTTCAACACATGCTTTTATGATAGTATGATTGCACTCATACAGGAGTTATTGTATTTCTAAGTTTCTGAGACACATTCATAGCTGCAAACATGTAAGCCTAGCCAACCAATATGACATGAACGCGACACAATTCAGCACCAGTACAGATTTGGTGTCGGCAGGTTTTCATCTTCACTTTAACTCCCCTCAATCTGTTTTTGCTCTACATATAGCAAACGCTCCATGCACACACAGAAACAGATGGTCCTATAAGCTCTGTTACTCACCTCCTGCTTTGTGTGCTGAGCACTGGTGGACGGTTCCTCATCCGTACTTTGACTGGGCCCAGAGTCTTCCTCCTTTTCTGCTCCTTCCTCGACTTCTACCTCCTCCTCTTCGTCCTCCTCAGAGGGACTGACACTGGTCACAGGTGGAACTACAGGGCAAAGACAAATGGAAAAATCATTCTCTAGATTTTACTGTTAAATGCATGCAAAGTTAGACATCTGGGTTTGTCTTTTCTGTCTGTGACAACAGCCCAGGCTAAAGCATTACCTGCAAAGTGTGCAGCATATGTCCACAAGAAGGAAGCCTTGTTCATACAGGCCTCACACACCATCTCTAGCAGCTCCTCGGGGTCCCCCATGGTGCAGCCGAGATGCTGTCAAAGACAAACAAAATGATAATGAAGATTTATGGCAGTGATAAAATGTAATTCAGAATCAAAAGAAGAAAAATCATTTATTTCAATGTCAGGATTTATCTTACCCTGGTGTGAAACCAGTCCTCACAGACAACACACTGAATCATCTCATCGTCGTCGTTGTCCTATTGTGTAAATAAAAAGGTATTTTATGTAGTGACAGATGAGAGACAAACATCAACAGCAGATTTTATTCAAACAATCTGAATTACACGAGAGCTCAGAGATAAAATAAAGGTAGTACCGGATTCTCTGTGTCTGGGTATGGCCGGTCACACATGCAGTAGCAGCCACTGAAGTTATGATTGTAGACATTTCTAATGTTTTGCTCATCTTTGGCCTGTGAACACAAGAGATGGAGAAACCTCGATATTCAGGACATGAAGAGCAGAGCAATCTGGGAGACACAGATTCGGTTGGTATTAAAACCAGAGGACTCACAGGCGTTAGTTGGCACTTGAACTCCCCAAACTTGCCATTTCCACAATCGCAGCGAAAATTTCTACAGCAGGAAAACAGGAAAATGAGCAAATTATGAAAAGAAAGAAGGAAAATTGTGTGAACCAGTGTACAGTCAATACACAAAACACTTGAATAACATACCTTTTGGTATACAGTTCAAAGACATCATGTCCATCGTGGCATTTATTGGCACAGGCAAGACAAACCCCTGCCGGCTCTGCAGTATTGGGTGTGCAAGTGTTGCAGGCAAACACAGCCTGTCTCTTCACATAGCCCTGTAACAATACACACAGGAGGTATAAATATACTGCAGTGCATATATATTATTGATGACACATCCCATGCAATAAAATAATACAGTTATTAGTCTCTGATCAGCTATCAGGGAAAATTAGAAATACTGCAGTGATACCAAGCAAGATGACAATAATTGCACTGTAGTTTCACTCTTGAGTGGTCCTGTGCAGCTACAAACCCCGAGGGAGTCATCACAACAACATATTAACAATATATTTCTTGCGCTTGTGGTACATGCAGTCACATAAACACACAACATTAAATGTAAAATTGCAGTACTTGTAGTCGTTAAAAAAAGAAAAGAGAAAAAAAAGGCGATGGCTGCAGGGATGCGGTGCAGGACGCCTTTCTTACCCGGGAATAGGAGCAGTTTTCTGAGTCGCTTCCAGCCAGCACATAAAAAGCCTTCTCGAGCTCCTCCCGGTTGGCGAAAATATCGTCAATGTCGGCCTCGTCTTTATCTGCTGCCATTCTGCTGGTAAAAGAGAGTGAAGAGGACACAAAGGCACACAGACGGACACACTGGGGTGAGCAGCAACACAACAGTGTTGACAAATGACTGTTCCGGGCGGGAATTTGGGCCGAGACCACGTGGAGGAAGTGACGCAAGGTACTGATGCGCGCGAGACACCTGCTGCTGTTTAACAATATTACCTCTTTTAACTTTTTATTATACAAAGCACCCTTTATTTAAAGAGAGAGAGCCACTAAGTAAAAGTTTTGGGTTATCACTTAGTAACAAAAAACATAATACATTTAGTAACAACTTTTTAATGAATTTCCAACATTAATATATTATTAATATTACTATATTATTATTATTATTATTATAAAAGGACGAATAGCAACCAAATCAATACATTTTTACAACATAAAAACACAATATTTGCTATTATTGATTGATATTATTGGTTTGTAAGTGATCTATAGCGCATTAAAGTAAATGTATGACCCATTAACAAAATTATTTGTTACAGCTAAGTGTAAAAACCTCTTACAGAGGATGCCTGTCATTTGGGTGTTCATTTTTTTTTAAAAATGGTATCTGCTGCACAAACCTTCTCCTTTAAAACTATATGACCAGGAGCACAAATTCAATTCAATATTTCAATATCTCAGTAGTTTCAATGTTCAGTATTTTTCCAGCAATGATTTTGGTTCAAGGCTCCAGCCCCACCGTGACCCTGATGAGAATAAGTAGTTACAGATAATGGATGGGTGGATTTTAGGTCAAGCATTATCATTATCATGGCTTCACCACCAAGACCACGCCATTCAAAACTACATCTGCATCCTTTTGGTAGACTACAATCACATGATGTGTCTGCATCAACATCCATCGCATGTTTCAACAGACACAGCTCTTCTTATGGTGGCGTGCAGTTAACAGAAGTCATATTCTTACAAACATTTCTGTCGGTGCACTACAGTGAATATTTACAATAAGAGAAAATCCATCAGTGTTTTTTTGGTAAATCCTGACACACACCATCAGACACGACAGCACACATTAAAAAGTCTCAAGGTTGAGGACGTTACCTGTCCTGTCGAGATGGATTGGAAACTCGGTGGTCTGTCCTGCCTGCAGACACTTGAACAGCGTCTGTGCTGTTGTTTATTTTTGATTTTTGATTTTTTTTGTTTGTTTTTGTTTTTCAAAACAATATATATATATGTAGACGTTTTCACAGCAGCCATTTCGACATGAAAACACAGGCGTTACCAATGATACTAATTAAGGTTCCGTTCCATTCAGGTCAAACAGAGCCACGGTGCTGCTGTGGTGCATGTCGGTTCACTGGAAAGTCTGCTGCAATAAAAGGAATGGAACCTTAATTAGTATCATTGGTAACACCTGTGCTGACCCTACTGTTTCATGTCAAAATGGCTGCTGTGAAAAAGGTCAAAGACTTAATACAGCTGGAGATGAGATTTATCTAGGACTTATTTATGTGTACTGTTATTTAACTGTCGTGTCTTAATGTATTTTGTTGTTTATTTTTCAAATGTCAGTAACCAAGTAACATACAATGAGCGTTTTTGCATTGTCACTGTGTGGCTGCGGGGTTTATATTCTATTTGAAAAATATTTGAAATAAGATGCACTTTTTAATTGATCCCACATCAATGGAATTTTCGTGTTACACCAGCTCATGATACACAAAATAGAGAAGAAACATACTTACAAATAAAAATAAAATAGAGAAATCCAAGTTATACTAGAAATAGACAACTAAAATAAGAGATGTATACACTATATACACCTACGAGTATACAAATATACATGATCTGCGATGGTGGTTAATAATAATAAATGATCAAAAGTAATATAATATTTGAATAACTCAATCAAATGTATATTTGTGGATTTCTTATAATGTTGGCTGTAGCTCTGGAAAGAAAGTGCAGTGGTTTTCCAGTGGATGGCGCCACTGTGCCGTGTGCTCCGAGATGCGCTGAAGACAGCACACTTCTGCACGAGGCTGCTCTCATCATGCAAACTGCAACTGGCCTATAAATAGCAGATCAGTTAATTATGCAATCTGCTGTCGGCTTGGATACAAGTTCACAAACCAGTTCCCTGTTCTACATTTTGTCTTAAACTTTACATTTTCTGGTTTGGAGGGTGAGTTGACAGACAGTCTGGCGGGTGCTCGTAGTGAGCACACTGAACTTCTCTGACCGCATCCCCGTTGCCTTCAGAGGCTGTCGGAAATATTCTCGAACCTTCACTCAGCCCAGAGTGGTTTAAGTGTGCAGAGAAAAAATTAGGAGTTCTGGATCCTGAGAGAAAAAGTAATAGTAGTGTTAGTTTGTGGGAGCCTATAACAGGTATCTTCCGTTAATGATGAGAACAATATCAGTCAATATCACTTATTATAATGGTTATTTAACAACACCCCATTTATAAGTTTATATAAAAATGAATTACATGCCAGATTCATATCATCCATTCTCTGTTCAGCTGGACAAAGTGCTTTCTTAACTTTTATAGAGCAGAGACTATGAGTTAATTAATCACTTAGTCAACAGACTAAAATAAATCATTTGCAGAATATATTTGATAATTGATTAAGTGTTTGAGTCATTTTTCAGCTACAAAGTTAAACATTTGATCATGAGGATTTGCTGCAAAATAAGATGTTATATTTCATAAACAACTTGACTGATCAATAACATTTGTATATAAAAATCTATTACATGCCAGATTCATATCATCCATTCTCCACTCTCTTCCTTTACATATATAGACCAGAAGCTATTAGTCAATTAATCAATTATTCAACAGACTAATAAAATAAATAATTTACAGAATATTTTGATAATATATAATAAGTGTTTGAGTCATTTTTCAGCAAATAAACTAAACATTTGCTCACTCCAGACTCTCCAATATGAGTATTTACTGCAAAACAAGATATCTGTGAAGAGTATATTTGATATTTCACAGACAACTCGAATAATAATATTTTAAATATTTTAAAGTTCATATAAAAAACAGTTACATGCCAGGTGTCATATCCATTTTCTATTCAACTGGCCATTTTGTGCTTTTCCTTTCCTTATATAGAGCACAGAGTCAGTGCATCAATTATTTTGATAATTGTGTTTGTGTTGAGTCATTTTTCAGCCAAAGAGCTAAACGTTTGATCGTGAGAATTTGCTGAGATATCTTTGAAGCTGTGATGGGCATATATGGCATTACACAGAAAACTCGATTAATTGATAACCTGAGAATCTAATCTCTGAGTCAATATATAATGGAAGCACAGCAGCACGTGAAAACCTTGCGCGACTGTGATTCGTCAGTCGGGTTGGGTATTTTCCGAGGGGCTCCTGAAGGCAGCATCATTCTCCTGGATCCTGGGTGTGTGCAGTCCGTTCAACGTAGAGACTGAGAGAGAAAACACCAGGAACATCTCAGCGTGAGTCCAGCTGTGCCTGTCACCTGTCACCTTGTTAGAAAAACTTCTTCTCCAGCGGGACGGACCGAGAATGGGAAACTATCCGAGCTAGTTTCTGAAGAGGACATACATTCAGGGGGGGAACTGTGCTAAAATTGCCAGGTTAGTTAATGGCTAGCTCACCACAGCTCTCTCGTTGACGTACTTCAAGTCAGTTGCTTCATCTTTTTAGCTAACTAGCCGTTGTTGGTTTGATATTTGTACGCGGTGTGGACCTCTTCCAGCCATTTAACGGAGGTCAACCTTGTTAGCAAGCTAGCTTACGGTTCCTAATTGCATGCCATCGGTTAGCTGTGCAGATTGTCACTTCCCAGGCTAGCCAGCTAACGTTAGCAGTTGAGGTTAGCAAAAGGGGGTCAGTGTGTGTGTGTGTGTGTGTGTGTGTGTGTGTGTGAGTGTGAGTTTGGCTGATGCTGAGCCACATTCACTGTAATATTACGTTTGGAAAGTAGATAATATGAAACATGAAGGGTGTTCAGCTCCATGAGGGAGGCTAGTACCGTACAAAGCGCCACTTCTGGTTGAGTAACTGAGTCGTGAACTTGAGTATTCCCCCCTCATTCCCCATTGTCGGCTGTGCTTCGAGACTAACGTTGCACGGTGGTTTCCTGTTTTTCACCGGTGCAGGTTGAGACTTCTCAGTCAGTCGCGCTATTAACCTCCCCGGAGAAGGAACCGGAGCACGGTGGAGATGCAGACCTTCCTGAAAGGCCGGAGAGTCGGCTACTGGCTCAGCGAGAAGAAGATGAAGAAGCTGAATTTTCAGGCCTTTGCTGATTTGTGCAGGTATGTGGCTTTGACACCAATTTAGTGCGTCCAGGTCAAGTTTTCTTTAGAGCAACTTGACATGCATTCACACAGTAGGCCTACATTATTAACTATTTATGTCTGAGTGAATTAAGAGGTGTGCTGACACTGCACTTCCTCTAAATGACTCTGACAAAAGGGACTGATTATCATTCACCATCCTTCTCCTCTTACATTGAATAGCTCTTTTACAGTTGAACTTTCTCTTTCATACTTACACACAGCGACTCAGGGACTCCCCTGCTCATGACTGTTAACCCTCTGAGGTTGACCTAAAAGTACAGTTGATGAAGCCTGTGGCTGCTTTGCCCTTTTTTCTATCTTATCTAGTTTTTTTTTTAATGTATGTATGCATGCCCCAAGGGAAGGTGTAACTAGCTAAAGTCAATCCAGCATAGTAGGTTTTGTTTGTCATGTCTTGGGTATGTGCTTGTTGAGACATGGTGCGAGGAGTGTAAGTAGGATAATGTGAATAGGGTGGCCTCAAGTGAATGTGTAACAGATCGAACTGTGAAAACAGGCGCTCTCATTTGGGTAATTGTCTTGAAGCGTGACATGCAGGTTTGTTTGGGCTGAAAAAATTTAGCTAGTTTCAGCTAAACCAGAATATGTGCTCTTATGCGACGAAGTTAACCTCCGGTCTTTTTATCTACAAGAGAAAGACTCATCTATCCAAATGCATAGTCATAACAGGAATCTGTTCAAGGGTGTATTCCTACTGTAGTTATCTTGTTGTAGCTTATCCATCTCCAGCAAAGCGTTATATAAGATGTTCTAAACTCCAAATCTGCTTTCACAATAGCTGCTATACTGCATGCTGGATTGGGGAATTGCTCCAAGGTATGGCAGCAGCCTTATCATCTCGTGTTGCAACATTGCCGAGGTGCCTGTGCTGTATGAACGCTGCATTTATTCTGAAAACACAAACAATGGCAGCAGCCAAAAGTGAGAGAAAAACAAAAGAGAAACAGGCCAGGTGTGTTGTCAGTGTGCAGGCAATTGCTCTGCAGCTATTTCATTTAATTTTTTTTTAAGAGGGTTGTTGCCTCACAAAGCGGCCTGGTTGCGCCAGCGCAGATTACCACCGTAACCTTGTAATCCACAAAACATTTTTTAATCCCTTCACAAACCTAGTAGCTCTAGCCTAACCCCCCTTTTTCCCTCAGTGTTGGACTGATGGCAGTTTAATATGAAGTGCGAGAGGCCAAGTGTTTAGAAGTGGTGCTTTTGACAAAGATCAAGCCACATTAATAGCCTTTACTGGACAACAACAAGTAGCAGCACATTTAAATGGCAAAGGGCTACAAAGTGAATGTGGGTGTGTCATGTATATGATCACAGCATGACTGCTTTCCTCCAGTCAGTCACTGAAACTTCTGGTTCTCCTTTTCCTGGCATGTTTCCCCTTATCATATACCATGTTAGAAAGCAAAAGGCCTGTTTATTTATGAGGAAATGGTTTACTTAGCAATGTGACGGCCTTTTCAATTTCATTTCACGCACCTCGATTTTAAAATCAAACTAAATGTTTCGCTTTAACAGAATGTGCGAGTATCATTCTATAATAGTGACCAGGTTTTCTCGCTCTCATCATGTGGCATGCAGCTGACACTGCGAGTGCTTCAGTGTGGAGTATGCCCTGTCTCATGCAGCTGGACTTAAGGGATTCCTGCTGGTCAGAGCCACTTATGTTTGTGTCTCATAAGCTTGCAGAACAATTTAGTGGCTTCCCACTGACTCACATATACCCGATTTAGAAAAATTGCAATGCCCTTGAGAAATGCCAGCCTGAGCGTCATTTGGTATAATATGAAAATATTATCACTTCATTCTGTCAAGGCAAGGCCACTGCACTCGACAAATCTGGTGAGATTAAGTTGAGCTACACCCACTGTATACAGTCTTTCACCCAAATGATACAATTTACTACAATGACTGGACGACCGTGATTATTTAAAACCTGTGGCAAGTATCGCTTTACTTTCATGTTTTAATATGTAAAGAAAGGATTGCTGTTTTTCAGGAACAGATAGAGAAAGGTTTTAAGCCAAACAGGTAAAACGACTTCACCTGGTTGGCCTACTTTAACTGTCTCTACCCAGTGTTGTCCATGAGAATGCTAAGTCATATGAATTCACCATAGTTACTTGTATTGATTGGTTGTCATCAGTAACTATAGTGACACACCTAAAACAAATGTTTCCCCTCCAGATATCATTTTGCACAATCTGCACGTCATCACAATCTCAAATACACCCACTTGTGAACTTTGTAATCACATCTATGGTGTACCATAAATGCCACAGTTTAGGGTTCATGGTTCATGGATATATAATACTGTGTGATATGATGTGATAACCACCTCACATGTTCTTGTGTGTCAATCCTATTCAAAAAGTTCAGATCCTGGCCTGCTTCTCTGGTGGGTCTTGTGCATCTCATGCAATATAGGAGAGCAGACGATCTCCATATCTGAGATCGGACGAAACTAAAGGCCCCATTCACACCACATGAAACACACCAGCTGCAGTATTAAATATCCACATTGTTGTGAAGCAGTGAATGGCTGCACGGCTGTTACCATGGGGCCGTAACCTCAAAAACAACTGGGCTGGACAGGCCCAGTTGTTGGTAGCATTGAACTGTTTTTTTTTTTGTTGCTATTGTATATTTCCCCCAGCTAAAGGTGTGTTGTTTGGGCCATTCAATTTTTATTTTTTGCTGAACTTCCCTAATTTGTGGCATGACGCAAGACAGGATACTTGACAGTTTTCCCAGAAATGAGAGTTTTCATTTGACAAAGTCGCCTCACAGATGATCAGCTGTGTGATGACATGAATGAGGAGAAGATTGTCCACGTTCTCCATGTGTACACTTTGGTGGTGCACTATGTTATAATACTCACCTCTACCAGCAGCTCCACTCTTGTAGTGGTCTGCTGGTTGCCAAGCAACTGTTGTTTTTTGTCTGTAGACTAGTATTTCTGTGCCATTTCTGAAAAGTACAATATTCTCCAGCTCTGCGAAGGGATTTTTGTATTGACGGTCACAGTGTCCCTACTTTTGCTGTCCTGCTATCAGACAAAAGTACTGAATAATTCAGGTTCATTGTTCATGTATTTTTTACACCCAGGCACAGGTACAGTAGGCTCCTGTGCCAGTAGCTCATATCTGTAAATGTTCTCTGTGAGTTTCTGTTTAAATCTTGTGGGCAAGAACAGTTTTGACATAAAAACTTGCTAGTGAGGGCAGCTGATGCAAAAACATGTTTTAAATAGCTTATATTTCATAACATGAAAATAAATAAGATGTCACTATTTTACTATGTAAGTAAAATGTATTTGTTGCATCAGCTTTGTGTTCTTTCTTTCTTCTTTCTCCTCTCTGGGTTCATTCGTTTCTTCTGTTTTTGACACTGTTTTTGAATGCTGTAAACCGAGCACAGACATCCTCACCTACAGTACCTGATATACATTTACATAACGTCTTTTAGCTTTTAGGTCCTTTTGATACATGATAATGTCTATTTAGAGCTGATATTTTTGGTCAAATTAATGACGTTATTTTTGTCTTCTTTTTCAGGAAAAGAGGAATAGAAGTTGTTCAGGTAAGTGGACAACATGCTGCTGTTCTTGTTGTAACAAGGCAAAATTTATTCAAAGTTATTCATTGTTTTAGTTGGGAAATCATAAATGTGCGACTTGAGGTAGAGTTGGAACAACCACTTCCTACATGTCAGATTTCTGTTGTGAGTTTGTTACCTCCTACATACCTGATGTAGTTGCTTCACAGCGTTTTGCTATTGCTATTTTTATTTTGCTATCTTCAGTCTTTAAGCATTCATCAGCTGCAGTCTACCAGACCAGGCTACATTCAATGTTAAGCTGTGATGCAACTCATCCGTGCAAGACATTTCGACACCTGGTCTCAACTCGAAAACCGTGTCATACATAAGAGGAACCTAATTGGGGCTTTGGTTGAAAACACTCAAAAGCTTGGTGGTAAAAGAGGTTGTCACGGTTTCTGACATCAGTCGACTACATGAAGAGAAATATTTGCTATAATATAAATAAGTGGGAGCAGCTCTTTACAGATCACTAATTACAGTCACTTTGAGAAATAATGGTGTATTTCCAGTGATTACTTAGCTGAAGTAAAGGACAGGTGCTCTGTTACAGTATGTTCATTTAAATGGATGCCCCAGGGAAGTAAATGCTGTCGTCATTAATGGATATTGCACAGTACACAGCATTTAGTAAGTAAACGCAGCAGCATAGTCACAATTGTTACTAAGTCCTGGGAGCTCAGTGCTGAAAAGTGCTTGTCAGTTAAAGTGCTTTCTGCAGTTTTGGAGGAAATCGCCCTGCCTTTTCTGCTTTCTGCTGTTTTTTAATGCTGTCTCTTGTCGTCTTGGGGGGTTCCTTTTTTTTCCCCCCTCGCTTTGAGGTTATTTTTTTCCCTCTCACTGCGCTGACGATATGAGCACACCCAGAAAGAGCCTTGTCCTGGGAATAGTCCCAAAGTAAGCAGGGCTTTGTTTCCCACTGTGTATTCAGCCCCTCCTGGGAGACAGCAGATCCTCACAGACCCTAGGTACCCAGGGACACGAACAGCCCTCTGGACTTCCCCATTTCTCTTTTTCCAGAACTACCTGTTGTCCTCTGAGTTATTCTCTTCCTGCAAATCTGCATAAACTCTCTTTATTTTTAGCTGGGCTGTCGCTGCCAATTGAGAAAGCTCAGTTTACCCAGAGGTCTTTTTAAATTCACACCGGCTGCCTGAGATGCACCCAATGCCAGTCAGTGCCTGTACTGTCATGGCCGCATCACAAGTGCAGATAATGGTAGCCATTGTAATGCTCTGGCCTTATTATACTGTCTGTGTACGAAGCTGTCTTCTCCTATTGCACTAGTGAATTCTGAGCCCAGCAACCCTGAAGGCAGCTACACACGATCAGCGGTAAAACCGCTCTGTGCTGGCCGTGCCATTGTTTTCCTATGGACAGAGCAGGGACGCCCAACTAGGTGAAGCTCTATCTTGGCAATGCCCACCACTCAAAACTGCACTGTGCTCAAAGTTTAAAAAGTGCACCCAATGAGATGAAAGCTGTATGTGCATACATATACATATACGTATGCAAGCAGAAGAGGTAGAGAGCAGAGAGTTAAGGAAATGAAAACCGGACTCAACGTTAGAGCACAACATTAAAGACCTACCACAATCTCATCAGGAAAAGTAAACCATGGTGAAATGTCAGCAGGCAAATGGGTCAACTCCCAGCTTTGTGAATGGGCACATACTATACAAACTTAAGTCTACACAGCAGCAGTAAATCACATGAAGTCGCTACATAGAAATTCTGATTTGTTTTTGGTGAAGAAGAATATATTTTCGATGACGCACTACACTTTGTCTCTGGAAGCACTGCGCTCGAGCAACTTTCTTATCGTGTGAAAGCAGCTCTAGACTGTTATCAGTGATGCCATTTCTAATGTATTTGAAGCGTTATTATTCTATGTATTTTCTCATGTATGTCTTGTCCTTAAGGTCCTAAAGTTATTTGACCTTATTTAAAGCCCAATCTTACTGAAGCCTGTGATAAATATCCACATTGAGAGAATAAAGTGCATGAATTAATAATTAATCTGAACAAAGTTATAAAGGGAAGGATGAGGAAAGAGGAAGCAGGAAGTGGTAAATGACATAGAAAACGTCTAACCATGAAACCTGACACGCTTCAATGAGCTGGGCTCATTTTTCACTTAACATGAAGTGTTCGCCTTGAGTGTTGTTTATTTTTTAGTCTCTTTTATGTTTTTTAAGCTTTGCGGGTGTGTGGGAGCGCTGTTGTTGTCATGTGGATATCGAGTCTATTTAACCTTCTCTAGAAGGCTGGAGTAGAACATAGCCGTAGACTTATCTATTGCAGCCAATTTATTAATCACCTAGCCTTGTCCCTGTCGTCTGACAAGACTAGATGATCCTGATGATAACAGCTCAACCTTGGAAATCCAGATAAATGAATCCTAGGCTTAGCAGAATCATAGCAGTGTGTTAGAGCTGAAACAATTGGTTGATATCCAGAAAATTAATGTGCAACTATTTTGATGGTCGATCAATCTATTCCTGGTTTTAGCCTCTCCAGTGTGAGAATTTGCTGCTTTCTTTTTGTCTTATGTGATACTTATTATTTCAAGAAAATAATCAGAAGATTAAAAAGAATCGTCAGTTGCAGCCTCATAATCCACTAGTAAAAAAGACCCATTTCATATTGTTCTTCCACCTAGCTATATATTGTTTTTGTGACAAGAGGTTGGAACCACCAGAGGGCTAGCAGTGGTTATGACGTCAACCTGTGTGAACAGATCTTTGCTAAATTTGGCATCCCTAGGGAGTTAATTTTATATTTCCACTTGTAGTGTGGGAAAACCATCTACATGTATACCCATCTGGGCTGACAGAACTGAAAAAGACCATATGGTTTGTTTGTTTGCTCCTTTAGCCTCTAGCATCTTTCCACTCTAGCTCTTTTTCTAAGTAACCCATTATCACGTTCACCTTGTCTTTACTTTTCATCCTCCCTCTCCTTGCTCTGAGTGATTTTTGCACCAGCTCATCAATACTGACCCTTTATCCCTGAGCTCATGAGAGCCATACTCCCGATGCTCTGTACATTAGCCTCTCTGTATCACAGAGCTGATGAGATTAACTCACCAGGCTCAGCCTTGAGGAAGCCAATATTCGCTCTCAGAGAGAGAACCTATCACAGCAAATGGCCTCAGTTTGAATCAGCTGTCCAGGAAAAGTTATTGATTTACTGTTTTTATTATATGATAAGTGCTTAGGAATTTAAAGTTAATTTCTGGCATGCTACTGTATCTCACATACATACTGAATTTGTGGAGACTGACAAACAAGAGATGATCTTAAATGGTATTTATTGGTACCACAATCCGAAGAAAGCATCATTTGCAAATTTAGCATTTAGTATCATTAGCTAAGATGAAGCAGAACGTTATAAATCTGCAGAAGGCTGGAAATGTGTCTGTCAAATTAGTAAAAGGAAGTGTCGTAACAATTCTAACACAATTCTCAAGGAGTGTGTGGAGGTTTATTGTTTTGAGTCTTGAAATCTGGGTGGAGATGATGACAAATGAGATATTCATCAGTTGGACCAAGAATAACTCCACAGTTACTCCTTTATCTCACTAAATGTCCTCAGTCATTCTCGTTAGACTTGGTAGAGGTACTATGACGTCTCTTTCCATCTGAATCACCTCACTCAATACACATGGCCAGAAATGTCTTTAGAAATGTTTTTTATTTTATTTAAATGTATTAATGGTTAACCTAATATTAACTTTATACTCAATAAAATATGTATTCATGTATTAATTTATAAAAGCTGAAAGGCAGTTGAACTCATAAGCTTCCAGTACACAACATAGTCACCAATGAGGACTCCAGGGATGCTGAGAGGATGGCAATTAGCCTAATGAGCTCCCAGTTTGACCCTCCATATAGTTTTTGGCTGTAGCTTCAGAAACTTCATGTTGATCTCTTCTCATGTTTAGTCTTGTAATTCATGCGAGTTGTGGCAGAGAGCCACAGTTTGTCTCAGACAAGTATGTTTCTTTTACGCCATGGTGTCAACTGATGCACAGTGTACAAAATAAATCATTCATCATGTCTGTCTGCACCCTGCACACAGTTTCTCTCTGGGCTAGCCTGACAACAAAGAGAAAACCAAGGGAGATTCGATCCAGCTGAGGGCAACTAGAAAGAGACAGCCAAAGGATGAAGCGGCTCCATGGCCAGGCACCGAGACAAATAACAACCTCAAATAACTGTTCATATAGTTTGCGTTCACCATACTTGTACACAACTATGTTAAAAACTGGTTTACACATATGAGCTCTGTTCATGCTGTTTGCTATAAATCATGGTTCTTAGAGCTCCCAGGGGAATAGCTTGGACCTACTGTGAAGCTTCATCAAAGCTGAAAATATATTGCCCCTGACCCACACTCTCCCTCCAGGATCCAGCGTGTTTTCTGTTCTGTCCATCACCACCGTGGCCCACTGCTAGCACTCAGTCCCAGAGGGACATGCAAAGACGTCAGCTGACATTTCTGCTTTTAGCATTTAGCGGGACATCAGTGACTTTACTGCTGGGTTTTTGGATGAGCTCTAAAGCGGGGTCATTCCATGCACTGGGAGAGGATAGCGTCATCCTCTGTGATGTGTCTTTGCCAGTGGGTGTTGACCCCCACGATGTTTAGTCCTGTTTTTGTGGAGGGGCCAGGCTGTGGATGGGTCCTCTGTGTTGTGTAAGCAAGAGACTAAAAGCCATGCCTCAGTGGAGTACAAATTCCCTTCATGCTGACACTGCTAGCTAGACAGAAAACGAGATCAACCGCTTCGGTTTTTACCGGCTTGTTTCACCACTGACATGGAAGCTACTGTTAAAGACCCAGTTTACCCACAGGTGACAGCCCATTTTATGAGTGTTGACTTACCAACACTGTGCAATTAAGGCTATGACAACATGTTTGTGTTTTATGCATATGCCATATGCTCACACCTCTGTGTCTACCACGCCATTCCTGATAAACCAGCTGGACTGCTGAGATACTGAGTCACCAAAACCTCTCCAGTGTTTTTAAACCAGGGCTGTTTTACGCCAATAATGGATTTTATAGGTTTTATAATATTTTTGATTAAGGCCATTAGCCATGTTAATAATTTTTATGTCCATTTATATATCCCGATCACCCACACCTAACCGTCCCTTCCACTCACTCGTACAGATACTGACAATGTTCTGAATGTGTCAGGTGTAGAAAACGTGCTAGAACAGCTGGATTCTTTCAGCCTCCATTGTTGAGTCGTTTTCGCAGCTCGAGTTGGTATGTCACTTTTGAGCTGACGGGCGTGTTTCTACAGGCAGGAGGAATGGAGTGTGGAGGAGCAAAATATCCAACAGTGCTAAGATGGGCAAAGAAAGACATGCCGCGTTGATGCGGCATAATGAGCTCTTAAGAGAATACAGCATGACTTGAAGACTACAGGGTGTGCTGGCAGTTCTTTGCGTGTTGTCGTATGGTGCCTGGAGTCTGTTACTGTATGTGTAGTATAGTTTGTGCTGTTTCATCATAGAAAAGTCTATATTTCATGCCAAACTGAGATGAGAACAATGAACACAGCTCTGTCACACAAGGTCTTACCTTGGACATTTTGTTCCTGACACAAGTGCACAGTACATGGTATATAAATCATCTGATATTTAACAGATTTACCACTCTGTGCAATTGACTTTTCAGGCCAGGACCAAGGCTACGCTAATTAGTCAACTATCCATCACAACTCTTACAATTATTAACCATAAAATGACTGGCTTCGACTGTGGCCAACCCTAAACTAACTGAAACTCGGTGCAGTTTTACAGTTCTTGCATTGATCCACACCAGTGTGACTAAGGTGTATTCACCCTCGGTTTGAGCACTGTGTGAACAGTACAAAGGACAGCGGGGTCCTGCCCGGCTCTGGCGTATTTACACAGGTGTTGCTGAATTGTCTTTTGTCTGTAATGATCAGGTGATCCCTATATGAGTTAGTGTACAACTGCATTACGCAACAGCAGCACTGCAACCAATTGAGCAGTTTCGACTCTGAGCGTCCTTTGATTTTTTTATTTGATTTTTATTTTATCTTTACCACAACACCCGAACACACTTAGCCAGAACAGAGGCCTTTTGTGAATTGAACTAGCATATTCATCCACATAACACTTAGCACTGGTAGCTTAAGCCTAGCATCTCTCCTCCATTTCTTGTGTAATGTTTCTACATTTCTGTGTGTGTGTGTGTGTGTGTTCAAGCGCTGACCCACATATGCCTTATCACACTTGGAGAGCTGCTTTGACTACTTGTGAACTACTTGGCCAGTGCAGTCAGTGTGTCGGTTGCGATAAACTTCAAACGAATACTAATTTGGTATTTTTCTCAGAGGCTGTGGAATATGTTCAGTGAGACTGGAGGTCTGGCCAGAGGGAGAGAGAGTTTGTAACTCATGGTAAAATAGATCACACCAGAAATAAATCCCAATGGTGTAATACAAAACAAATAAAACGTAAACTCTGGCTGCACCAAAGTTAGGAGCTATAAATAAAAGAGGGAGAAGATGATTTAGAATCAGCCCTGATGCTGTTTTTAACCAAAAAAATGCAATATGTCATGTTCAAAAAGCAATTCATGACACTGAAAAATTAACTTTAGGAGTAAGTACATAATGCTAGCTTTTGGTGAATGCTGCACTGTTACTTGTACACTAGTTGCTTTGGATAGTAAGGCCTTTGCAGCCATGATTCGTTCTCATACATATGGTAATTTCTTTATATCCTAGACTTCTTCGTCAGTTCCGCCTCCTACAGTATCTGAGCTGCCAGCTCAGTGCACTAGTGCATGTATAAGTAAGTCTATAATAAAGCAGGCTGATACATATGATAAGCCTCCCTCTTGCATTTTTTTTTTCAACATGCATATAAGTTGTATATATAGTTATAATTTTGGTGTGACAGCTGGTAAAAGAGAAACAATTTGCCCAAAGGTCCCACATAAAACTGGAATTCATGACTTTGTTAATTAGTAAAGGAGACTGTGAGGAAAGTGGCACGTTCTGACGAGAGGCCTGAACAAACTAGCATTGTTTTAAATGAATCAAATGAATACTTTCACTTGTAATGCAGGTACCAGTCTGTAATAGAGGTGCATGCTGTTTATGGGGGAATAATATTTCGTTATTTTTCATTATTTTACATATTTATTGTTTAACAAGAATAACCCTAACCCATGGCTGTCCTTCTTTCCGTAGCTGGACCTCAGCCAGCCTCTGGAAGAGCAGGGTCCGCTGGACGTCATCATCCACAAACTGACTGACCTCATCCTGGAGGCTGACCAGAATGATTCACAGGCTGTGCTGCTGGTCCAAAGAGTACAGGTATGCAGCTTTGTCTTCCCTTGTTTGCCCTGAGGAAGTAGAGAGGTCTTGAAAAGTGGGGCAAGTTAAATGAATCATTTTCACTTCTTGAAAAACTTGAGAATATTGTGCACAACCCTCTAAACATTTACATGATCCTTGACCTTGGGAACAGTATCTCTACGGTATCTGCATCCCACAGCCTTCAGTAGGCATCAAATGGAACATCGGCTTAACTCTTTAGATAGTTTTGAAATGAAGTGTGAAACTCTGCAGCACTGCTCCAGGCAATAAACATTTATGGATGACAGAAATTTATGTTTACATATTTACAGATTCAGACAGACAGACCAAAGGTAACCTTAGCTCCTGAAAAATAAAGGACAGTAGCAGCTATATTTGGGCGCGTGGTGACTCATAAAAACCCTAAACGCTGTCACCGAAAGTACCTTAAGAGTTTTTTTTTTTTTTTTTGTTTTTTTCTTCCTGAAGTGAGAGAAATCTCACACGGACAGCAGGTCACAGCTCCAAATGTGGCACTGTGAACACACTTCAGAAAACTGGTGTGTCTGTCTGTGTATTCATTAATCTGGCAACGCATGCATGGTGTGAAATTTAATTTATTTTCCACCAGCTCCATTCCCTGTTCCCTCTCCCTGTCTGTCTGTCTGTCTGTCTGTCTGTCTGTCTGTCTTTGTCTTTGTCTGTCTATCTCTGTGAATGACTCAGAGGAGCTGTAATCATGAACGTCATGTAATTCTGTCAACATGCTCTTGACTGCCCATTTAGAAGGAGCAAACAGGATGTCAGTGTGGAGCAATCACTAAAACGGCAGAACCTGGTTAATATTAACTATTAATATTAACATTTGCACACTTTTATGGTGCTCTAGGCCATTCTTAGCACTCTGGATAAAGTATAGATCCCCCACCTTCTACAGATGACAACAGAGATGATCATGTGTGTCTTCAATGTGCTTCAGTATCATAGGTTAAAGCTTTCCAACAACTCTTAAAGAGTTAAAATGGCACTCAGGACAGAACTATGCACCAGTGCCAGCTGGTTTAACTGGTGTCCATCCACAAGCAGCAACTTCTTAATGCCGTGTAGTAACCAAAAAGTGTTCCTGTTTGTGTCCAGCATCAGCCAGGTTTTCTCTTCGGGCACACCCTACACTGACCCCTACACTCAAGAGCCTCACCCAACACAAACACACACTTGGTCAAAACAAGATATTTGAAGAAGCCACCTTGGTTGTCGTCTGTATTTTTCACTTTTTTAAAAACTATTTTCAAGTCTAAACAGTTCAAAATAATCTCAAGATTCATCAGTATGAAAATAATCATTAGTTGCAGCCGTAGTTGAAGCACTATGGTTCTGGAGAACAGTGGAAACTTTCCTTCAAGGCCCTTTACTTCCTGTAAGAGTTGCAGTTCATGAATCATGCCTATTAATAGAGCTCCTTTGGTTGATCTTTAAATCTTGATTAGACCTTCTTTTTTTTTTTTTTACAGCTATGTCCTTTAGCTCTTTTTAGGGAATCCCCAAGCACTCAGTGTGTCTGATCCTAAGCAAAGATTTCCTTCCACTCTGTGCTGTGTACATTACATCTCTAAAAGCTGGCACCCTGTAGCATGAATACCAAGTACCCAAATCACCCGGGCAGGCTTTTTCCCAGGGAGGAAAAAGTGGTTTTAGTCTAACATTGTCATTCTTTCACTCACCATCTAAAGCTTGTGAGTGTAGTTGAACTTTGGATCAAGCTGGAAAATCAACAGCTCAGCTTTGTGGCTCAGTCCCATCTGTACCTGGACACAGCTGTCAAATGTGATTACATTTTCGTTGAGATGTAAGCGTTGGTGCATTTCTAATATGACACAGATGTGATCGTAGATGACCTTTTGTGTGGTGGGCTGACTAAGTCATCATCTCTAAAATACTTCTTATTTAAAAGAAGCTGTGGGCTGAGATTCACCCTGATGACCTGAGGTGTTCAGACGTTAGAACTACTATCATGATTATGGTAGCGTAGTGATGATCATATGATTACTAGAGTCATATGATCTGCGTAGGAGGCTCTGGTTTAAGGAAGTAAATTAGTTTGCTGACCTTTGTATCTCTTTATTAGTATCTTTGGTTATTACATGTGGGAGTCATTTTTTTTGACTTGCTGCCATAAAGGTGCAGTTCAGTGCAAACAGTTTATAGTGTACTGGGCGTCTCTGTGATCGACAGCTCATGTTACCCGAGCTGTTGTGGTAAATCACATCCATCTCGTATTAGTGCTAAAAAAATATTTTACACTTCAGGTTTGATGCCTGTGGCGTCACAGGCATGGCTTACATCTAGTAGTACAGATTACATCCTCTGCTGACCATATTTTCTGAGACTTTAAACCTTTTTTTTCCCTATGGAAACAAATCTGCCCAGGAAAGCGAACAGAAAATGTGCAGCCCCAACACCCACGCTCTTGCACCCACACTGACATGTCTGGCTCTTTTTCTCTCTAACACCTGCTAGCCGGTGCTCATCTCCCTCTCTCCTTCCCCTCTTGTCTGTGTTTAAGTGCATTTTTTTCTTCTGAGGCACAGACATCAGCAAGTGACAGTCCTTATCAGTATAGGATTCCTCTAAACTCCTGCAAGATTAATTTGGATTTATTTTTTTGGCAGCAGCATGTTTGAGTTACATAACCGCTCAACTGGCTTTGATCAGCACTGCCCATTAGATCCCGGCAAATCCTACAGATGGGTCCTCCATGTCCTCCAAGGCGAAGGCATTTGTTTATATGCTGCCTGCGTCAGTATGTGTGCATGTGTAATAAGATTCCTTTTATAAATAGGCATTTTTGTTCCGCTGTATGTGTGTGCTTCATTGGCCGTCATTACCGCATGTGTTTAATTTCATGCAAGCGTTTGTGACAGTGGAGCTGTGGTGTTTTTTAAAGGGCTGTGATGTGAGCAGGCAGCCTGTCTGTGTAATGTACAAGGCAGCCAGCTCCACCTGACAGCGTTTGTGAGTTGGTAAAAATTGCTCGGAAGGAATGGTTGGCAGAGAAATCCACAGGAGCAGAGATGGAAATGTGGAGAGCATGGAGAGCTGCAAAGTGGAGAGGAGGTGATGTGGGGACAGAGCCAGAGGAGCGCAAACAAGAGGAGCGAAGAGATGGGGATTGCAGTTATGTAAAATAGCAAACCTCACGCTGACCTAACAGCCGGCCATGCAGTGATGTAGTGATGTAACCTACACAGACCCGCTGGCATACATCTCATGCTCCCTCACACGTATACAGAGTGAGGCATGTTGACCTTTCAACTCAGTGTTTGTATTTGTAGTTTGCCTACTTCAATATATTTGTTTAACATTTCTAATCTGTATGTATTTGCGTGTCATGTGTTGTTGCAGACAGTTGCACGTGGTTTGCAATCCTCCTTTTTGCACACTATATTATGCTCTAGTAACATACCCACATATTCCCATTATTTCTATTATTGCTAAATCTGTCCTCAGATAACTTATTTATATGTAACTAACAGTCCAAAACCCAAGCTCTGTTTTCCATGATTAGTGCCTTTTAACAGTTAATTGTTTATGAGAAATGTTTGTGTCTCTGTGTTTCAGGACTACATTGACGCCCACCCTGAGACCATCGTCCTGGACCCCCTTCCAGCCATCCGGACTCTGCTGGACCGCTGCAAGTCCTACCAGCTCATCCACAGGATAGAGAGCTGTATGCAAGGTAAGATGTAATGTTGGTGACACTTGTTCACGGCAATCTCCCGCTGACTGGCTTTGCTGTTTCAGTCGAGGGTCTATCAGAGAGAGGTTTCTTGTAATTATTGCAAAGTTGCAATTAGAAAATTCGCTCACGGAGGGAAAGTAGATGTGTGTAGCTTTTACATCGAGGTCACATTTGGTGGAACAAATTGAAATTGTTGACCACTGACCTGTGGTGAACAACGGGAACTAGAAATCCAAAATGGAGGAAGCTGTTAAGTTTCATCCATTTGTGTACACTACTTCACAAAAGAGATTCAGCATGGTATGCCATTAGCTGTGAGACAGGAGTGAATCGTACAAAAATATAATTAAAAATAACAGTTTTAAGGTATTCACTATGTCAACAAATTTTTAGCACCACTTATTTTTGAAGACGTAAGTTTACGCAGTCGCCTTTTTATTTGATACCCATATCAAACTGTCTAATACAACAATCCTGCAATAAATCCAACCTTCATGAAGTTTATAATATTCAGCTTTTGTGGAAACAGTTTTCTCGAGTGGTTTTGATTCAACTTTATGGTCCTTTTTGGCAGCTGCAGTTATAGGGCTGTTGAATTATACCACGTAATGCTGAGAGTTTTCTTCGATATTTTCTACAGGTAGAGACTCAGTGTAATGCTATACATTTCAACAGCACTGCAAAGTGCAGCCACCAACCACAAAAACTAAACGTTAAAATATTCATGAAGGCAGAACTTACTGCTGCACTGTGGAAGCATTCGTAGAATTTGTTTTAGCTGGTTGTACCTGATAAACTGGCAACTCAGTGTATTTTGCTGTGTCACTTTGCAGTGTGACCAAGCTTTTAGTCTGTGTATAGAGTCAATACACAGCCTGTCAAGGGTCCAAATTATGTAAACACATTAGTGTCTTTTGTTCCTCTTCCAGTCCTCAATAGTCTATAAAAGCAGAAGTTGTCTTAACAATAAAGGAACTGTTGATTCCATGGATGCTGTACCTGTATCTTACTTAACATGTGTAGTATTACTAAAAGTACAGAGTTATGATAACTGCAGGTTGTCTGTCTTTCCTCTTCACTTCCAGAGGGGACACATGGAAAACATATGACCGCGCTGTCACCCCGCGTTTGAATTATGTTACACAATGCTTCCGAGCAGATGTTTAATTCTTGCCGGTAGAGCACTACGCCGATATCATAATTCCTCTCCTCCCCTTCACGCGACAAAAGCGCCTCTCCATTTCCTCCTGCTTGAACCCAGCGTGAACTTGCGCTCTGTGTGTTTCTCACCAGAACCAGAACTTGCCTTTTGAGTCAGTGCAGCAGCACCTTCCCCTGTCGCTCAGCCCGTAAACGAATCAGCAAGCAATGCCTTTTAGCTGGAGGCAGACAAAATGTAATGACGACAGGAGCACATTCCCTACCCACGCACACTGTAAACACACCTGTGACTCATCCACATTTCCTTTACCCCCATACATGGCACGGAGCGTAAACCTTTTAAGTATTACTTCACTGAGTGTCCATGACTCTGTGAGGGGCTGCAGTGTGGTGTCAGAGCAGCGGATCAGAGGCGTTTTAGCTTGTCGACTGTGTCCTGAATTTCTTAAAATAGAACCGCAAGAAGATGTCTTTTTGTCCAAACAGACATGATGGCTGTTACGTAACAAGGTAATAAGCTGCGCTTACATTGTGTATTTCGTTTGAAGAGGAAGATGACTTACTGGCTGCATTTATAGGAGATTTGCTCCCATTAATGGTGTTCTCTGCTCACACTTTGGCCTGCATACCAAACCGCCCTGACAATTGTGTTTGGTTTAGACACAAGCATTGAGAGTAAGCCATTATAATCCTACACCACATCACAACATGTGACAGAGGATAAATGTACTCTCAGAAAAAAAAAAGGTGACTGACTGGGAGAACTGGGTTAAGGTTGGAGTAAATTAGAGAGTAGTGCGAGAGTGTGGAAAGTGTACCTTGCTTTCTTAGGAGCAGCCACTTCCTCCTCCTTATCAGCAGAGACCATGGAGTCCAGGAGCAGCTGCCAAGGCAACCCAGTACTAAAAGGCCATAGACTGTCTGCCATGTTTCATAGTCTGCATGACTCAGAATAGTACTCAATAGGAGGAAACACTTGAGGTACACTTGTGCTTTCTCTGGAAAACCTCATTTTATCACTTGAGTGGTCGCTTGATGTTAAATGGCCCCAGTTACGGTTCATTTAGCTGCACTGCGCTGAGTTGTTTAAATTAATATAAACTAAAGTACAAGAATTAGCTCAGCTTAATGTTATGTTTCATAGAAAACAGCTCGACAAGAGCCACACGAGCACTAATGGATCAGTGTCACTGATTCATAGTTGTGCTTATTGGGACTTTGGCTCTGCTCTGTTGTCCAACCCAGTTTTGTGTTTCCTATGTGAGCCAGAGCAAGGTAACTGTTTATGTTACTTGGTGGAATCTACTGGTTCCTGTATATGTTTAAGTTTTGATATCTTCCACTGTTTTTATAGACAGAGACCGTCGTCAAGTTAAGTCTTCTATAAAACGAAAGCCTCTCAGCGTTTTTAAGCTTATTCCTCTCCAGCTCATGATAAAAGAATTCTCCTGAGCGGATTCCTCATGATCAAACTGAACCCTTCCCGGGTTTATTCGTAAATTAATCAGTCTGTGTTGAGGTCCCTGTGCTAATATTAATCCACGCCTCTGCAAGGACCAGCAGAACAAGTGTCCCGTTTATGCAAGTGATCAATATTTAATCATAGTTGCAGCATGAGAAAGACAAACACTGAGGCACTTTAAGACCCAAACACTCGTCCAAGTCCAGTGAGCCAAGTGGACAGAAAGAGTTGCTCCAACTTGAGTGCAAGATTTCCCCATCAGGTACGATGCTTTGTCATAATCGTTAAAGGATAAATATTTCGTCAAAGGATTTATCTTTTCTTTTCGAAATAAATGACTCATAATTGCAATGAGAGCGTAAGCCTCTTAGGGCACGATATTGAGAATGGCATTGTTCTCAGGGCATAGTCGTGTTTGGAGTTCAATTTAAAATATTGAAAATCCTGCTGCTTTGCCTCGAGGGGGACGCAGTGCAAGCAGTGAGAGAGGATGCTGGGGTTTCTAGGAAACAAGCTCTAAATAGCAACAGGAGAGTTCAGCCTTCCACCTAAGCAGCACTGCACTTTATGAAGCTTAATGCAACTCGGCTCAGTGTTGATGCCTCTACCCAGAGGGAAGATATGTGGTGTATGATAGGTGTTATAACAGGCCTATTGAGGAATTCCTTCTCTGGCACGCCAGTCATTGCCTACAAGTTCAAGTTTGGACAGAGGAGGAAATGCAGCGGATGTCCAGATAAGCTAAAAGAAGAGAAACAAAAAAAAGCAGTGTAACTGGATAATGACATTTAAAAAGCATCTCATCGCGGAGTCCTGTAAACGTCGTCCTCGGCTCCGCCGGGTCTGCTGTGAGCATGCAGTGTTTAGACAGAGCCAGAGATTGATCCTCCCCACCCACCCCTCCACCCCCTCATCCCTAAAGTGTCAACCAGAGCCAAGCATGCACGCTATTACAAACTTGGCCACACTCTTTTATCCACCATCCTCTGGTCTCTTTATTATAAATCTTTAACTTGGAGCTTGAAATGTTTTCTATTTGACAGGGTTTAGGTCTTTTGACGGTTTTTTGTTTGACAAAATTTAACGCCATCAGTCTTTGGGAACACAGTGATGTAATGGGGATATTTTCCCTATCAGACGGTTTTCTGAAAGACATTATGGTGCTATTTTTGTCCTGGTAAAATAACAGCAGTACGACGAGCATGGCTGTAGGCGGTGTAGACGTGACTGATGGGTAACCGTCCAGGCTCCCCGCTTCCAAAAGTGACTGGTTGCAGAGCCAAGACTGGAAAAGCTCCACAGAGAAAGGTTGTAGACCACAGAACAAGTATCTGCCTGTGACAGATAATAGGGGTGTAATCTAGTTCTGTTTTGGCCTGCTTGTGAAGATGATTTGTTTCTTTTTGAGGTGAAAAAAAAAAAAAGGATTCCTCCTTAAGAAATTAGTTTTTGCTCAAAGCACATTCAGATGCAGTGGATCAATTCTTTGCTGGAGGCCACATCATCAAGGTGGATACTTGAAAGATTATTCCAGCTTATCATGTCTTGGGTCTTATTTCCGTTGCTGTGTTCATCATTTCAATCAAATGTGATTACATTGTACTCACCAAAGGCATTGATGGGATATTAAACATAGCAACATTGAGGTCAAACCAGAAAGAGCTTGTACCTGAAACGTCCGAAATAATCCCTCATTTCACAGAAAACCTGAGTGCGTATTACTATGGCAAGTGTGACAGGTCAAAGTTGAAACTGGATCTCTGTTTACAAACTCTGATGTATGTCTGCAGCATGAACAATAGAAATTAAAAATATATATACATGTAAAATAAAAGGAGGTGCAAATTATAACACAACACATGTACGGTACCGCAGTTCAAAGCTTTGAGTATTAACTTGACTGTTCCCCTTCATTTTCTTTTCCAAATAATTCAAATAATAAAATCTAACCTTTTTTTTTTGTTCTTGTTTAAAACCTTTATGATCAGCTGACTGTTCATTGTCCAGTTGGAACATCGACCCATTCCCTGATGGGTACAATGTAGGGCTTAATCACTCATTATCAATATGGATATGGCAGTTATTTTCTTGAATTAGCAATTAATTATTTTGTCTATAAAATGGTGAATAATCTTTATAACTCTCCAGAACTGAATGGCACGTCTTCATGTTGCTTGTTTTGTCCAACTCACAGTCCAAAACTAACCAAAACCAATAGAGTAGCCCATTGATATTCAGTTTAGTGTCATAGAGAACAAAGAAAACCAGCAAATAGTCACATTTAAAGGACAATTAAACAATGAATCAGTCAAAAATGACTTTAAATCTAGTATCGAAATTGGTGCCAATTAAGTTTTCTGTCAATTAATCAACTAACTGTTTGTATAATATTATTATTACTACCAATAGAAATTATATTTCTCCCGAGTCACTACACCATCCTGCAGCACTATTACAGTAACAGGATCCTGTTACTGGATTACTGTACATTCAGCTTTATCACCTCACACAGCTGCAGCTGTGGCAGAGTTTCCTGGAACCTGCTCGACAGCTTAATGTCACTAAAGAAGTTTCTCTGATAACCTTTGGGCTTTTAAAAATCTTTTTTTTTTCTCTCCTCGTGCATCAGCTTTCACTGTAGGATTTTCAAAAACTTATTGTGAGTATCTGCAGTGTCTGGCTGCTGTGGGAGCTGTAGTAGATATCTATGGGGCCCAGTGTACACACAGAGTTCAACACTCAGCACTGGAGTAAAATGTAGGCAAATGAGATTCTCCTGACCTCAGCACTAGCAGGAGCAAAGAGCCCTGCTAGTGCTGAGGCCCACAGCACACAAAGACCGGCGTGTTTCTATTGTGTTTTTGTCATTAGCAATTTGCCAGCTCTTGGTTTGGCCCCCTCACTGATTTCCTGTGGTGATATCTCCAACCAGCTGCCTTATCGCCCCCATGTACCTAAAGTAGAGGGGAAATTACAGAAGGCAGAACATTAATAAAGATGCGTCCTGAGCCCTGATATGGTGAAGTATGACGGAGATGCAGGATGTTTGTTATTTTCAGTCTTACCGGAACTGACTGAGATGCCGCTACAGGATGTGATGTAAACAAACATGATGTGATGTAAAAACATGGTGGAGATGAGCGAAGAGAGGCTGAATGTTTGTCCTGGCCTCAATTATGTTCAGTTATGGTAGATTTGAGTTAATATTGCGTCCTTGTTCCTTTTTTGTTTGCGGTTGGTCAACTAGTGATCTATCATGCCTGTCAGTCAGGTGATGTATCTGATGACTCTGTAAGTCCTCAGCTGGTTTGACTTGTCTGTAGTTCCTCGTAAGATTGTGTACCTTCCTGTATTTCAGCATTTTCCTGTGTGCGTGTGTTGTTTGGGAGGAGCAGAAGGGCCTGGCAGCCCTCTGCTTTATTTATTTGGACAGGAGTCATTTGTCCCCCCAGGCCTCAGATGGCCTCTGCTGTGTTTGTTGTCTAAACCCTGTCACAAGGATGACACATAAATATATAAATACGTGGCTAAATCAAGTTAAATAAGGTGTGTGCCTATGTGAGAGACTCCTCTGCTGCTCAAAAACAGGTCCTGAGTCTTTTTGCTCACACTACAGTAGGATGTGTTGCCCTTCATTTTTCCTAAGTAGGCTACGGACGATAACAGAACAGCTCTGAGTGCTGCTATTTCAGGAAAAAACAAGGAACATTAATCACCATCTTGTAAAGCTGTTCACTTGGAAGCAAGGACTGACAATAAACCTGTTTTTTTAAATGTTATACTAAAACAAGATTTATCTTATAAACCCCAGCAGTCGTGACTGTTCCAAATCAGAAATTTCACCTTTTTGTACAAATTCATTGTCGCATTTCTTTTTCTCCATCCACAAATGCAGCTGGAAAAACATCATGTCTAATCATTATCATAGACATTCACCATTTCTTTTTCAATTTTATCAATACAATCAATACATTAGATTATATCAAAAATAATTATTAGTTGCAGCCCAAGCAACAAGTATATTGCCCTCTAAGCAAACATTTATTAACATTTATTTATTCTCTATTATTATTTCTCTTCAACTGAAACTTTTCAAGAGACATTGCATATAAATTGGTAATCCTGCAATTTTTATTTCACAAAGCTGTCGCCAACAACTAAAAGCCATTTGCAGATTTAGTCTTGCCCGATGGGTTCTTGCCCAGTCACTCTCTCATTTTCTCTTCTTAACTTCCTCCATCAATGTCCTCTCTGGTCTCTTCGCCCTTGTCATGATGTCAATAGAAGCTGCTAAGTCTGGTTATATTGCCCAGCTCCAGTTCTGGCACGACACCGGCTCCGCTCTCCGTCAGCATTCTCCCGTGCCCCAGACTTGAAAAACTTCTTGAAAAACCCCTCTTCCCAGTGGTCCTGAACACCTTTTTTACAAACACTAACACTCCCCCGGTGCTCTGAGCTCACAGTCCGGGCTGCCCGGCTAACAAACTGAGTTAACATTAGCTAACAGCAGCTGTAGTTTCCACCAGGACACTGTATATCACAGATAGTTGATGCACAGCAGCCGGAGGACATCAACAGGAAAACCAGAAAACATTTTCTCCATAAAATATGATCCAGTTTCACCAAAATCAGTGAAATAGTTGGTGGTGTGCGACTTAGTGCTGTAAAGTGTTCCATACTTCACACAGGTACCTGGAGCACAAAGTTACAGTTGAAGTTTATGGTATGAAAGTTACACAATGAGGGTTTAACTCTACCAATTCCCACCATGTTCTTTTGCTTCTCTTTTTATTAGATGAGAGGATTTGCTCTCCTCCATTCATGGTCCTTAACACGGATTGCAGCCCAGATATGCTCGAGCAGATCCAGATGCAAGGACTCACATTCCCCTTCAGTAAGTATTCTTTACCTCAGTCATCCTCTAGATAATGAGGACTTAAATTTATATTCAACATACATTGTTTAGTCCTGCACTCTTAGCCACTAGTTTGAAAATGCTGTATATTCGCTATCTATATTCATATTTCTGTGTTTACTGTCAAAGTGAGATGTTTGCTTCCCTGCTGAAATGTCATCACTGCATTTCTGTATTGCACAAAGTTAGTTTACCTTGCTAACTCCTCTGTTTTTCCTCGCCTTTGTTTCTTCCTCAGTTTGCAAAACACGGGTGGCTCACGGAACCAACTCCCATGAGGTAAGTAAAAGGCCACAAGACTCAGAGGTCACTCACACCCTCCACAGTTTGCTTTGTGTAAACTGTAACACTTGTCCTGTCACAGGATTGTCATTTAACTCAAGTCCAAACAACCAAATCAGATAAAGTGCCGTGCCTCATGTATCTTTGTGTATCAGCTGAAATCAATATACCTGTCAGGCTGACCAAATAGTCTTCATTCCTCCACACTCCTCCACTTCAACAACGGCTTTGATTGATGAATATTTTCCTTTCTCTAAGTTTAACTTTTTTTTTTTTTCTGTGTCCTCCTCCTGTCGACAGATGGCCATTATCTTCAGTGAAGAGGACCTGAATGACGTGAAGCCTCCTTGTGTGATCCAGAGCTTCATCAACCACAACGCAGTGCTCTACAAGGTGTTTGTGGTGGGAGACTCCTACACCGTGGTGGAGAGACCTTCACTGAAGAACTTCCCTGCCGGACCGGCAGGTGAGGAGACAGACGGGCGGAGAGAGAGAGAGACGGGTGGGGAAGTCCAAGGGCTGCTAACAGCCATATTGGCCAGACTGTACAAGTTGCACAGCTCCTCTAAATTAGCCAATAAAAGCCCTCATAAAATGGCTTTATAGTCCCTGTGATTGGACCTATTCACCCTTTTTAAGGGACGCAGCAGAGTGCAATTGAGTTGGTGCATGCTGTTGAAAATAAACAAGAGGAGCGGTGTTTTTCTCCATAAACATGTCAGAAG
The DNA here is from genome assembly GCA_946959425.1 of Argyrosomus regius. Classification (NCBI taxonomy): domain Eukaryota; kingdom Metazoa; phylum Chordata; class Actinopteri; family Sciaenidae; genus Argyrosomus; species Argyrosomus regius. The sequence goes on along the minus strand of OX336887.1, from coordinate 12,213,571 downwards.
CCTTACCCACAATGCAGCCTTGACTACAGGGTTGTCCCCTGACACAAGTGACTCCAGTATTTGCATGTGATACAGTAGAGGCCCTCATGCAAACCAGGTTTCAGCATCAGCGCGGTAGTCTGCTTTGTGTAACCGTGCCGAGAGAACAGTTGCTTTCAGCCTGGAATGCTGAGTGGTGCAGCAGAAAAGCACAACCCTTGTCAAACACATAAAGCCACATACCACTGTGTTACATCTGTACAGGATTTAGATCACTGTGCAGCCCTTTTTTAGCTTTACACGTTGTTCTTTGTGTTCATTGAGTGGAGGGGATAGGCTAGATGAAAGAGTGAGGTATGAACATAAAGAGAGGTAGAGGGTTAGTGTTTGGAAAGAGGTTAAAAATAAAGGTGTGAGAGATGGTCGGCCCCATCCTGCCTTTCCTTCCCATGTTGCTGTTGAGTTAAACTTGTGTTTGTTCATCCAGTCTGGGAATGAACAAGCCCGTCTGCGTAACACTTCATTACCACGACCCTCTACAAGCCAAGGGGCATATTTATTTGGACAATGGTGGAATTTACTTTTTCCCTCCGCCTCCCACCCGTCTTCCTTCCCTCCAACACGCTCGAATGTTAATCACTACAACGATGACAAAGAAAAAAGGGGCAATAGATTTTGTAATACATCCTGTCACGTGTATCACTGCTTCAAAGAGAATCCCTCACAGGAGGAAAACAAATTACACGCTGTTTTGTTAGAAGTGTAAGTGAACACGTGTTAAATGTTAAGACTTCACACCGAGGCGGTTTTGTTTCTTTTATATCAGGTGTAAAACTAACAAATAGACGTTAAGTCAGTGAAGCTCTGGCTGCCTCATTTCACTGTATCCAGTTGATCTTTGCTGCCACCTAGTGCCCAATATAAGAACTGTATATAGATGACTGGTAGAACAGTTCAAAGTGTAGTCAAAGCTCTTTACAATTCAACCTCACCTTTTTTCCTCTGTTTCCTTTTCAGACAGGAAAGCAATTTTCTTCAACAGCCACAATGTTTCCAAACCAGAGTCGTCCTCAGACTTGACCACGGTATGTTCAAAATGTCACTGACTGCTATCCTATGTGATATTATGAGTATTTGTTGCTAATGCTTTAATATTTGATGTTCCTGTCAGAGAGAGAATGTAGAGGGAGTGTCTCAGCCACCCAATGATGATGTCATCAGAGAGTTGTCCAGGTCATTGCGGCAGGCGCTGGGCGTGTCCCTGTTTGGCATCGACGTCATCATCAACAACCAAACAGGACAACATGCTGTCATTGACATCAATGCATTCCCTGGTAGGTCTCATTCACAGGGGTGGGTTGTGTTTTATTGATTTAAATAATTATTATTCATTCATTTAGCTTGTTTATTTTATCTGCGCATTAAGCAGACAATAAGCTTCAACGGTTTCTTTCCATGCTGACCTGGTTCTCAGGTGTCACTCCTCCTGCTGCCTTTGTCTCAAAGCTGAGGGACGTAGTGATGACATTCCTTTGTGAAACCAGTTCGTTCGTTGACGTTAATGCCCTTTCCGTGTCACCTGTGTAACCCTGATCTGTGTTTCAGGGAAAAACATACACAAGTTCTCAGTCACTGTGTTAACATGACCTGCAGTTTTCTTCTACTAACCACATTTTATGACTAAATTGAGACAAACAAGACAGTATTGCAATTTTAGTCACACTGTAGAAAAAAACTGAATTCATGTAAAAAAAAAAATCTGAATAACATCGATTACTAAAAATCAAGCCATGCCTTGATATTGCATGAAGACACATTGCTCTCGGTTTCTTCAATTGTTTTTGTCATTTACAAGTTCTGTTAGTTACACTGAGTTGTGTGATTTGATTATACAACATATGTTTTTGGCTTTGGACCTCACTATTAATATACCATTTATATTTACTTTCCTACTTTGTGCTGCACAACTCTCCCTCAAATCTGGACTAAAGCAGTATATATGTATAGAAAAGGACTGTTCTATAGCTTGTAAACAGGAATATCATTGAAATAGTCCCAGCAACCATCGTCAACACTTGAAATATGATCAAAAGCTGAACTGGCTGACTGTCTCCGTCTGTTCTCAGGTTATGAAGGCGTCCCAGAGTTTTTCAATGACCTCCTGAACCACATCACCAGCGTGCTCCAGAGCCACAACCCAGATTTTGCCCCTGCCAGCGAGCAGCCCAAAGGCCTGCCGGTGAGCACCACGGTACCCAACGCCGCCCCGCCGGCCCCCGGCTGCTGCAGCATGCTGGGAAAAGAGGCCAGCGGCAGCCCCTGGATAGTTGAGGGGGACGGAGGGCTGAAGGGCCCACGTCAGAGACTGGGCTGCAACTCGGCCATGTCCCCCAACTTCCAGCAGCACTGTGTCTCCACGATAGCTACCAAGGCTTCCTCCCAGTGACTGATCCCCCTGCCCCCACTCCGTTTGACCCCTGAACAAAAAAACGGATGATAATGGTGACAATAATAATGAATAATAATCATAATAATTATGATGTTAATGATGATAATATATCTAATCAAAAAACAGGCCTTTTCCTATATAGTTATTGAAAATGATGATGATTGGGTGTAAGCTTTTTTCTCTCTGCCTTTTTGTATTTTTCGTTTTGTCTAATGAGACTTAACAGTACTGTAATGTGAACTTTTGGGAACTTTTGCCTAATAGCTGATTTTATTTTTCTCTCTTGTGTGAGCTCTCTGTAATGAAAGGGTCCAGGTGAGGTAGCCAATGGGAATGGCCGAATCAGGACTGGAGAAAGATGTGCCACTAGATGTGCAATGTATGATCCCGTTGTATCTCACACAACACACACACACACTCACTCATAAACACACACACACACACATAGGTACGTTTACGTTGTGCCAGTGATGTGTGTTTGTATTCTGGTCAATACCACTGACTCCTCTGCACAAAGTGAGGGGGAGAAACGGTGGCTGGACATTTGAACACTACTCCACAGATCCCAGGCTGCTATGTGACTGTGGCCAACTGATGGCAGAGGACATGATGGGTCTGAACATGAAATGACGAAAAAGGTTGATTTAGGGTTTGTTAGTTTGAACAGTGCCATCAAATTTACTTCAAGAGTAGAAAGGACACCTGCAGAAAAAAAATCTTCAGAGGTTTAAAAAAAGGAAAGTAAATCTCCACAAACATGTGACCAAGTTTGTTTTTTTTTAAATGATTGTTGTTGCACCAATGTTTATAGGTGTTTGAGTGTTTTACTGTATGTCAGATGCCGGATGTTAGGTGTTCAACAAACAGACCGCGTCCTTGTTTGAGTCGCTCCAGTTGCAGGAAGACGAGGATCACATTCCTTTTTGTGTTTGTGGATGTTTCCAGAGAATTCCATGATTATTATTTTTTTCAGAATTCCAGTGGGATTGTGTGAGATTTTCTCTCATTATTTCATGGGTTTGTAACCTCCTTAAACAGATTCTCCATGTATCTGTAATGTGAGCAAACTACTCTCCAGAGGCCGACTTGACCCATCAACAGACTTTAGGCTGCTGTGTAGCTTGTCACTTTTTGAATTGAATTGTTAATCAGAAAATCAGTTATTCTACTAAAATGAAGGTTAACTGTGTCATACCCACAGATTGGGTATTAATTATTTTCATACCATTAGATGACTAGATAATATTGCTCAACATGATTAAATCTCTCATTCACAGTTAAAGAAACCTTAAGTCCAGTCATTCGCTTCAAGCTTAAATCCTCCGATCTGTCTTCTGTTCCAGCTGCTGTATTTGTCACATGTTAACATCATTTGGAGGGGAAGTGGGAGAGATGGTCCAGCTCTTGTTCCCAGTGTTCACTGTGAGATTTTTTTACTCCAATTTTGTTAATATCTTTGTCCTGATATCTACTAAGAGCAACTTTATTTTATTGAGATTTTATGGGGAAAAATGTTTTATATAAATGAAAATGAAAGCACGGGATGTTTTTGAACAAACGGTGGATATTTACTAGAGGTATAGTAAAAAAAAAAAAAAAATGCTGGGTCTGGTTGTACAGGTGGTGTCAAAGGGACAAATGAGCTTGTGGTTGATGCTGTTGTCTCCCTCTAGCATCTAGTGGGAAGGAGTGCCAACCTGCAACGCATACAGATTATTGCATTCCTCTGAGCCTGCTTCGTCTTCTTTTGTCCCAGAGAGCTCCTCCTAGCTGTTTTATTTTCTCCATCAGTATCCAAGGGAACTGACTGTCGTCTTGCTCGCCCTGTGATCATAAATAATAGTGTCAGTGCAGCCATGCCACCAGAATCTCTCCGGGACAAAAGAACACCAGCGACAGTCTGACGCTAGACGCATCATATTGTGAGAATATTTCCATGGCACGGTTATTAAATTTAAAAAAATAAATAAAAGGTGCAGCAGGTTCATTGGAATCTTTCACATCCATAGAAGTAGGGGCAAAGTTGAGGGGGGTGTCCCTGGTTAGGCTGATATCTGTGTACACCACTATATTGTGTGTCCTATGTTGTGTTCCTTATCGTGCTTCTAAATGGGAAATAAATGGTTAATCTTACCCTTGGTCATTTCTGCAACCCAGTGTCATGATGCTTCCAGCTTCCACCTGAATGTTTGTCTTGGGTGTCTTGTACAGTACATGTATATATGCCTAGGCTTATATCCGTACAGTATGTTTTGTATCAGTTCTGTAATTGAGAGGAATCCACAAATTTTTGACCTTTTTTTAATTAAATGGCCAAAAACAACAGGGCGAAATAAACATGTGAAATCTTATCTGGCTGTTTTAATTCAGCTTTGTTTCCCTATATGATCATTTGTGGATAATTGCTGTGTTTAATGTTAATTATCTCTTTGAATTTAGGACCCTTAAATTCATGTATAACTCTGAAAAGCTGAAATGTCTTAATTTTGCTCGACCTGTTCAGTTCATCTCTTACGGCCATTAGCACACAGCCGATGTTCTGCACGTGTAGCAGCTTCCTCGATGTATTACTGAAACCATAAGGTAGCTCTAAATACTTTAATTTCTTTCATTAATATATCAAGTGCAAAGAGAAGACTGCAAAACAGCTGTGCAGCATTTCTCCACTCAGCCTCCAGGTGTTTATTGCCTCAGCATTTATGAATCACACATTTCATAGAATTGGAGATGAAGTAAAAATGACAGACACACGTCATGACACAAACATTTTCAACAAGGCCAACTGAGACTCTATACAAAATGGACACTTATTAAAATAAAATATATCTTTTCATAATCTTAGTCTTCTGTACATGTAAAAAAGAAAAACAACACAAAGATATATTTACAATGACACCAGGCAAACAACGGTATAAAAAAGGTTTGTAATGCTACTTTCTGTTCGCTGCCAATCCTCTGAGCTGCTGGGAAGTTGTTTATTTTTTGTTTTTTAAACACGGAGTGTTAATGAGGTTGTAGGTGATGTGCTGTCGGGTTGGCCAGCAGTCCTAGGATGGTGGAGAGACAGTGCAGCTTTTCCTTGACATGTTCTGGTAACTTCTCGTTCTCTTTATACCTGTGAAGAAGAAAAACATCAGTGAGAGGCAGCTGGAAGTGTCGCATCTACAGTTCTGCAAACATGAAAGGACAAAGCTGTTAAATACAAGAGCATACGAAGTGACGGAACAGATTTCTAAACAGGTTTTGTACCTGGTGATCCTCCCGTCTGGAAATGTGTAGGTGATGCAGGAAACTCCAGCTTGAACCACCAGCTGAGACCCGTCGTTGAACTGCACCCACACCTCTCCGCTCGTCAGCTACACATACAAAAGATTCAATTTTTTCATCACAAACAAAAATCCTGTGCGATTAGGGAATATTAGTTGAATTTATTTATTAATTACCTGGGATGCCCATCCAACATTAGGCACAAATATCGACTTGACCACTTTCCCTGTGCTTTGCACCAGGTCCTGTCGCACAGGGGAGCTTTTCTTACTCAGGCTGGCCGTGGTGAAATCAGACCCGTCGTAGGAAATCATCTGGAAATTAAATTTTGAAAAATTAAAAGACAAGTCTCAACATAGCCCAGCTGTTCATACGACCTAAAGTGTACAGCTACGAGACACTCACTGAAGGAGTGATTTGTGGAGGTTGAGGAGGTGAAGCTGCATCAGGAGGCACAGGGTGGGAGGGCAGTGACGATGAGCACGGGGAGTCTGGGTTGACGGGTCTCCTAGGAGAGGAGGGATTGAAGTTAACATTAGCCACACAAGACATGGACAACAATAAAACCAAGAATATACGAGTAACCGCCCGTTCTTCTCACCTGCCGATAGTTATGGGGAAGAAAGGGATGTTCTTGGTGCTGCGCTGCTCCTCTGCTGTGATGGCGGCCTCCAGGGAGCGACACATGTTGTGACCCTCATCAGACAGCTCCACGTACATCCTGCTCTCTGGGCTCAAGCCGCTCAGCCCCACCTCACCCTTCACCGTGTACGACTTCCCGCTCTTCTCCACCACTCGCACCAGCTCTGATGTTTTGTGGGTCTTTGCCCCTGCAGGTGTTTATGGAGGCATTACATATGAACTCAAGAGCTTCTCCCTCAGTGGGATTCACGTTTCAACACAAACATTTGACTCACCGTCGTAAAAGCAAACTTCCAGGTCAGCACTGGGAGAGTTCTCCATCAGCATGACCTTTGCGTATTTGGTGTAAAGGGTCACTTTTGGAGTCTTGGATTTCACGAGCTGCACAAACTTGGAGGCGTATTGGTACTTCTTCCAGTATTTTTCTGTTTCAAAAAATGTATTAATTAACATACAACTTCTCGTCTTACATAAGCTGATTTCACTGGATATGATGCATCCATCAGAATACCTGGAAGATCCTCGTAGCTACAAATCAGAATATCTTCTGGAGGAGCGGGAGGACAGTCCAGGACAGGGAAACCCTTTCCACCATTAGGCTGGTATATCGTCACCTACAAGAGATGATAACAATGAGCTTTATATTGTATTATGTTGCAAGCCTGATGTCATATTATGCTGTTATACCGCCCCCTACCAGTCACAAATGGAAGATGTAGAGAAGATGACAATAACAGTAGAGTGAGCTCACCATTGAACCATCGCAGGAAATCCGAAGGACTTCTTTGACCCTTTCTTGACCACTTTGGCATTTTAGCAGCTCCATACACACTTCACCTGTGTCCAGGATGCTCACCTGATAGAAATATACAAGAAATTTTAAATAACACATCAATCTACACAGTGAAAATTAACAAATAACAACAAAATATGAGCAACATCTTACAACAGCGTTTTTTGGTCTTCTGTCTGATAGGCTTCAGTCTGGACGCACACAGGGGCGGGACTATGTCTCGGAGTGTTTTCTTCTCTTTGTCCACGCTTGGCTTGGCTGCAGGGAGTTTTAACTCTCTGCCGTGAGGAGGTTGGAAGTCTGCCCCGGGTGTATTTTCCCTGTATGAGTCAGAGTTGGAAGGAAGGTTGTGGTGCATGTATTGGGGGTTCACACCTCGGCCTGTGGGCTTGTCTGTCCAGGAATTGTGAACCCCTAAAGGTCCTCTGCTGCTGTGGAAGCTGCCGCTGCTGCTGTGGGCGCTGCTGTCTGTAGGTCTGTGCCCAGAAGCTGAGAAAGAAAAACAAATATTTGTTAAGCAAGATGATTTTCATTGTGTTTAGATAGTTTAAAATCCTTAATTTATATTCAGCTTCACAAGGATGGCTGGAGCCTATAGTGGATAACAAAGGATAATTTCAACTAAAAGTTGCTCTGAATGAGATCATTAGCTGAGTGATGCAACAGTGCTGAAATTCATCAGATACACGCAGATCATCAAATACAAAAAAAACTTTTTACCCTCATTGTTGAGCCAATTAGTAACTCCCTCCAGGTCTTGATATTGCAGGCTTGGTGGATTTGCAGTCTGTGTGGATAATGAATACCCAGAACTGAAACAGAAAGTTAGTTTGTTAGTCTCATTAAATTTGTAAAAAAAAAAAAAAAGAGGATCGTGACTAGAGAGGATTCTTACTTTGCTGACTGTTTGACGGGAGGAGAAGGGAGCCTTCCACGCTCTGAAAATGGGAGCTGAGTGGAGGACATGGGGAAGACTGATCCTCCTAAACCAGTCAGAGTCTCCTCTGAGTGGCATCTACCCAGCTCAGCGTGGCTCAACCCCTGGCCCAACCCCTGGCCCGATGCAGAAGAGCCAGAGCGGTCTGAAGAGTGAGCCCTCCTCAAGTAGCGGGAATGAGGCAGCACATTCTCTCCACCATGAACCCCCCTGCTCCTGCCCTCTCTGTGAAATCTGTCTGCTGGATGCTGCTGCTGCCACTGGTCTCCGTCTTCAAAACAGGCGCTGCTGGGCTGGTGTGGAAGACTTGGGATGGGTGCCATGCGATTAGGCAGGGTAGAGCCAATCATGTGCCTGGTTCTCCTCTGGAGGCGGCTGCTGCTGCTGGCTGAGGTGGAGGAGGTGCAGGCTGTGGAAATGGTGGCAATGCCGCTGTCAATGGATCCTTCATCGCCATGCCCCAGCTCCTTGGTCCTGACCAGCAGGCTCTGGGTCATAAACGGGTGGTCCAGCACGGCAGAGAGGCTGGGCCGCTGGGCGGGATCCCTCTGCAGCAGTTGATGGATGAGGTCCTGAGCCTCTAGAGAAACGTGGCTGGGCATTTCATATTCCCCAAGAACCACTTTAGACAGGGTGTGCTTGACTGTGTCTGTGTCAAACGGAGGGCGACCCATCAAGAAGGCGTAGAACATGCAGCCCAGTGACCAGACATCTGATTCAAGACCATGAGCGCTGCGAGTGGCCACCTCCGGGGAGATGTAGTTGGGTGTCCCACACATGGTGAAGTGCTTTTCATTTGGGAGTTTGAGCTGAGTGGCCAGGCCAAAGTCTGCTATCTTAATGTTCATGTTGCTGGTCAGCAAGAGGTTTGACAAGGTCAGATCTCGATGCAAGATGCCGTGAGTGTGTAAATACAGCATTCCTTTCACTATTTGATGCATGAAATGTCTCGCTGTAGAACAAAAACATTTTTTTTAAGTTCACGACTGAACCACATTAAATTTATTGCACATTATTTTTATTTAATTCTCAGAGTAAATTAGTTTTGCCTGACCTTCATCCTCAGAGAAAGGCATCTTCCGCTCTTTAAGGTACCGACTCATCTCTCCATTGTGGCACATCTCCAACACCAAATACACATAGTTGCTGTCCTCAAAGTAGTTGTACAGCTTAAATAAAGACACGATATGGAACAATACTTATTAGCACACCGAAGAAAGAAGACATAAAAATATAATATCTAGAATACATGCGACTGACTGGAGTCTAAACGTATTGTATTGCTGTGGTCCAGAACTAAACAATTAAAAATTCACACCGGTGTCTGAACAAAGGAGAAGAGTCTGCTCTCCTTGTCCAACCCGGAAATTAAGTGAAGTGGAAAAAAGAGGAAGAGTGGCGATAACACTGAACTCAAGTAATTACAGGAGGTAGGGACAAGTTCTCCACGTTACATTACCATGACAACGATAACACAAAGCCGTTATACACAGACGACACACACAGATTTTTGGGAGAAGCTGCAACTACAAAAGGTTTTTTCTCCCCACGTTCCAAGAAACTCACCTGAATTCCTACAAAATTTTATAGAGAAGCCATTAATGTGACACAGGAAAAAAAGCACACCATCACAAGAAATGAATTGTGTCCTGCAAATGTTACCTCGAGTATTGAAGGGTGTTTCAATCGGCACTGAATCTCCACCTCATTTGTCACACGCTGGACCATACCAGCTTTGTGCATCGCTTTTTTGTCAATCTGCAGATGGTAACAACAGAGATAATTATACACCTGCCATTCATGACATCAACACGTAATGTGGTACAGCGCTGCTGCACAGCGGTTTGGGTCTGGTGGCTAATAGTCAATCTGTCGGGCCCCAAAGAAACGGTGAACTATTCAGACCTCATTTGTGGGGAGTCGAGGGACCACAAGGAGCCCCTGGGAGACAAGTAATAATCCACCAGGTCCACATACACATCAACTGCCAGTCGGTGGCAACAGCTTGGTGTTGTTTAAATTTCTAGAGGTTAAGTGTGCTATAATTACCTCAAACACTGACATAAGTGAGAAACGGTTGTTGAGGGATTCTTACCGTTTTGATAGCAACCTCCAGACCAGTCTTCACCGACTTTGCCCGGTAAACACATGCAAAGGAGCCTTTACCCAGGAGGGTGAGGACCTTAAAATCCTACATGAGCAGAAAAAAAACAAACATTGAGTCAGTGTATTGTATTTTTAGACAAATATAAATATAAACACATTTAAAAATACTTCTGTTTTCCTCCCATGAAAGACAGGGTCTTTAAAAAAAAAAAAAAAGCATGATACCTCGATGCTGAGCTCCTGAGCATAAGACAAACTTTTCTCCTCATCTCTGCAGGCTTGAGTATCAGCAGAAAGGTTTTGAAAGAAATAGTGAATAACTTGATCAAACATCGTCCCTCTTGCCTGCGACATGCTGGATGTGCGGACAGACAATCCAGCATCTAACGACTTCACGTCGGACAAATCCTCCCACAACAAACGTTAACTGTCAAACAAGCCACCAACACCTGACGCCGTCATATGGCCAACCAAAAACCTTCAATTATCCCGGCTCTCTTCCCGCTAATGAGGACCACTTGTAGCCGTTTCCAAGCAGCATGTTGCACTAACACAAGCAAACTGATGCACTGAGGAGAAACAACACTGTTTGTCCCGGGAGAGGCAGAGGTACACACCCAGCTACCGAGGCTGCAATACAACGCTGACAACAACAATGCAGACAACAACAACAGACCAATAATAATAATAATAATAATAATAATAATAATAATAATAATAATATGCAAGTTTAAGTAAAAAAACGACTACTTTCAGAACATATGAAGCAACAAGCAAGACGATAAAGAAGCTAGCTCATCGCTAATGTTATTGGCTAATTAAATGGCGTTAACTTGACACTATATTGGAGCATAACTAAATGTTTGACACATTTCAGTTAAATGTATCAACCTGCACACTGTCTTAGCGCTTTCTTAACTTCATTTTGAAGCGACAAACACCGTTCAACCCTCAGCTAAGTTAGCGTTAACTCCAACCTTTAAATGTTTTTAAACGTTGCCAGCCCGAGTTAGCTTGTGGGCGTTAGCCTAACAAAAAGCTGCTCACCTCGATTTTATCGCCGATGGAAACACTCATCGTGCCTGTTTTTCCGCTTCAAGATGCATGCAGGTTGGTAAATAATATTCCTCAGTCGGCTGAGGGCATCGATAGTCGGCACAGGAGTGCTCAAAGGGCAGATAAACGTTGTTCCCCCGTTCCCCTCCAAAACTTTGCCATTTCTTCCATTTTGAAAATATGCGCCCGTTACTCCCGGACGCTACGTCACACGCTACGTCACATGACAACAACCAGGGTTTGTCACGCCCCCTTTAAGGACATATACTGTCATTGCTAAAAACTGTAAAAAACTGTATTAAATCATTTATTAAAGTGTGATTAAAGGTAGAGTTTAACAGCCTATATGTGTATTATTATTTTGGACTGTAGCATATGCACATACACCTCCAAGTCTGTTATACTGTTGTTTCTTGTCAAATTGTTTTGTCTGAACATGCTGCACTCTATGTAGCTTTTTGTATTTTGTGTTGTAATGTGTGTGCACTTTATTGTAGCCCTGTCTGCACAATGTTTAATGTTTCATGTGGCACCATGGTCCTTAGCAAAACACTGTCTTGTTTCACTGTGCGCTGTTTATATGGTTGAAATGACAATCAAACCCATATATTCACTTAGTTTCAATTAGTTTAAATTCAAAGTATGAACACAGGTTGTGCATTCATTCTAGGGAGAACCAGTGTTCCAGATTAAATAAGTTAATAAAACATTATGAAATAAGTAATCAGATGAGTGCATACAGACAACATATTTTATATCACAGTGACACGGTGAAATATTGCATTTCTCAGCATTCCAATCAAATGTTATTTCATAGGGTTACTATTAATGATTGTAGTTGGTTAATCTGATGGCTATTTGCTTGATTAATCAAATAATCTTTCAGCCTAATAAAATGTGTGGAAATGAAAAATACCCACAGTTCAAAGTGAGGTCTTAGTTCAACAGTCCCAAACCAACAGATATTTAATTTCTAATGATACAACAAAAATGCAGCAATTTCTAACATTAGAGGAGCTAAAGTCGGGTTAATGTTTGACATTTCTGCTTCAAATGATTAATAGACTATCAAAATATTAATTTGCTGTTTAATTTTCTGTCAGTCAACTAAATATGTCTTTTCTAATTTCCTAAATCACAATTGCATAACTGGCTCTGCCATGTTTGTCGTGATAGAAAAGTGGCATTATGAAATGATCCAAAGGAAAAAATGACTTTGTTAAATAATGACAGCCTTGGAAAATGTTGAAATAAAACTACTGGAAATAAAATTTAAAAAAATTTATAAAAGGAAACAGGATGAAATTAAATGTCATTATAACATGGGTTTTAAACATTTATTGGGTTATATTATAATTTCCTGATTGTTATTTCTTATCATCTAATTTATTCGTTACATTTTTAACACTTTGGGGCTCCGTAAACATTATGGATGTTATTATGCATTATTGTATGTATTATGCCTTAAAGCTTAATTTTACCAGCTGAGAGACAAGATATCCCACACAGTTGTGTGTATGCAGTCACAGAGCTTCAGTTCTTCTCTGCAGCATAGTTTTGTCAGCAACCACATAACCAGGGTCCCTCTCATTTTGTATTTTTTGGAAGAAAATCAATAGTAGTTAACGTCCACACTTCCTACAGTGTCCTGATCTCATCCAATGATTTCATTCACACTTCACAGTATAGATTTAACTAATTTCTATCAGGCTCAGTCATAGAAAATCAAAAATAATTCAGACTAAAGAATTTTTGTCTGACAGACAAATGTATTTATTTTTGCCATCTTTAAATCCCACTACTTAAATATGGAAAAAATGCAAGAAAACAAAAAAGGAAATAGGCAACCAATCACTTACTAAAGAGACTTGGTATATTAAGCATTGCCATTGTACCAGGAATATGTTCTTTATGTACATATATTATATATGTTGGCTGCTTTTATTTACTAAAATAGTATTTACAGTTTCTAGACATAGACATCATTTCAAACTCATTAAATACAAATATAAATAATTTGTATTATTGCATACAAACTAATAGTTCCGCAGTAGCAATTATTTGGACAGCACTATCTACTTCTCTTTTGAGTGATATTATTTACTGCTGATACAGGACGCTTATGAGACACATGGAATGCAAACACAAAGGGTACCTTCCTGTACGGTACAGTGGAAACAGTTTTACGTCAGAATCAGTTTAATCTATTGCATCATTCTTTCATTTATTAAGTATGTCAAACTTTTGAGAGTAAAGCACACCACTGTCACACAGAGGGATGAAAACAAAACCCTTAAAAGGTAAAGTCCAATGGGGGAAAGGGGCACAAAAAAAAAAAAAAAAGAATCCACTGGTGGCTGGTGACGATGGAGAAATGGTCCCAGGTACTGATGTTTCTACTGTCTAAATGGTCAGTTGTGGTAAACGCTGTGATGGTTGCAGAGGTGCACTGATCTCAGTCCACCTCCATCTCTTTTGTGCCAGGCTTTGTCTGCTGGCTTCCCTTCGTGTCCCCCTTCCCTTCTGCTCCTTGCTTGGCTGTCGGACCATTATGAGCTCCACTGTTTTGGTCATTCACCTCAGGGGCCTCCTCTACTGTGGGCTTTGGCCTGTTGATGACTGGATTACATACATCCTCCAGTTCCTGGTGAGTAAGAAGTAAAAAATGTGTTGGCAAAAGAAAAACGCAGATCTTGTCACTGCAATTGGAAGCAAGGATTAAATCTGAAATAGTCCTTCACATACCTGTATTTTGGCAATGATGTCTGCTACTTTAACAATGGGATCTTGAGTAATACCGAGTTTGCTCTGTGCGTTCATTTTGGTGTTCATCCAGCCCATGTTTTCACTCACACACTTCTCAACGGTGCTCATTTCCTCTACACTCAAATGCAGATATCGCTCATCCTAGGGAAAAGTTTGAGACAAGAAAATTACTACAATTACATAACAAATCAAAAAGAATTGTTATAAACTAAACTTAAAAAGGCAAAAATAAAAGATTTTGTTTATTAAACAAGATGTAAAGTCCGTAGACCAAAAGTATTCACCTTCTGTTTAAAGCAGTCCACAAACTTCATGTAGAGTTGTAGTTTCTTTCCCAGCTCCTCAAAAGCCCTCGGCCTGTCCTCATGCTCTCTGTGCCTGTCCTGAATGGGTTGACCCAACCTCTGGAAAATAACCAAATTTATGATAATGTTGTTATACTCACTTCAATCTTAAAAACTTTGCATCATTAGAGCTCAGTAGGTTGAAGGAGCAGTTCTCTAGTTGTTTGCAAAATTCCATCTGGAACTGAAAATAGAAAATTTTCCTTGGAAACAAACCTTGAGTGCGTCTAGCTTCTCCTCATAGATTTGTTTGGGTTGGTCCTCTCCATCCTCGTACAGCCAGTTCTCTGTGTCCTCCAGCATCAGTGTCAGCCGGTGACTGTCCTGTTATAAGTAAATACATAAATGTATCACTTGCTTGTCACTTATTCTCAACTATACTACTCTTTACAATAATTAATAAAGGTATGTAAGAAAGCAGCACTCACGTCCTCAGTGATATACTTTTCATAGATACCACAAAGTTTGTCCCGCAGATCATATACATACTCCTCAACAGCATTTTTAGCATCATTCAGCTCTTTCACCAGTTTGTCCTGGATAATCATCTGACGCTGCGAGGAAAGACCACACAAAAACTATAACAGCAATACCTTATATATAATATACCTTATTATTATTATTATTATTATTATTATTATTATTATTATTATTATTATTATTAGTGGCTTGTGGTCTAAAAATATTTCAAGCCCTCAGCTATATGTATGCCTAAAGTCCTAATCACACAGACATACACCGGCACATTTACCTCAAATCAAGACATTTAGTTTAGGGGACAATTAAACAAGGGGCTACATGCAGCAACAAGTCATTCCCCTAAAACAGATTAGGCCAATCAGTACACATTAAGCAGACCATGACTCAGCCTTTCCAAAGGCCAGCAGAAGAACTCACCTCATACTCCACAAAGTTGTTAAGGACATCACTGTCGAGCTGTCGAATGTTGTTGGCCTTGATGGGAAGATCAATACTCTTCACCTTGACTTTGGGCTTGCTTCCCCCTGCTGCTGGGTCCTGCTTTTCACCAGCTGCCCCCTCCTGGATTTGGAAACCACAAAACACAATTCAATCTTTTCCTAATACTTTTGTAATTCTGCAGTTTTTAATTAAATACTGATATATTCTCCAGCATAATAAACATGATTTTTGTTGTTCTTGTAGTGATGCATTAATATGCACTATTTACATCAAGTCAGTATCTTAGAAGTTGCATTTTTGTGACAATTTTTTTCTGTTTCTTTGGAGAAACAGAAATAATATTAATATATATTAATATCAGAGTCATTTTTTTAGGAGTCATTTTCTAAAACACTCTCAAGATATGTATGTTTAAAAGGCTTAATGTGTTTTGGACCGACAAGATTGGTATCTGTATCATACAAGCAGGAAAATACAGGATACTGGTACTGGCTTCAAAAAAAAAACTATAGCACATCCATAACTTTAAGTCTAACTGACCTTGGGGCTGTTGTCCTCATTCTGCTGGTCCCCCTGGCTTTGACCTTCCTGGTCCACCTGCATTTTGGTCTGTAACACAACACACATTTTTTGTCTTTATTTCACAGGACAGCTGAAGATTGACAATAAAGCAGGAAGAGAGATAGGGGATGACACACCGCAAAGACCACAGGATGGAGTCAAACCCAGGTAGCTGCAGCAAAGACTTAGCCTTTTATTCATGGGGCATGTGCTCTACCAGTTGAGCTACCAGGATGCCCATAATAAACTTTTGTTGAGGAAAAATCACCTCACCTGGTCCTCTGCCCTGCCTTCATTCTGCACCATTGGCTCCGAGTCAATTTGCATGTCCTCTCCCTCTCCTTTCTGCTTGTCGATCAGAGAGGCGCTGGACACGCTGAAGATGCCATGGACGTTAACTCGCACTTTGACCTTCACTTTAGAGCTGTCTCCATCTGGCTGGGGGACTACATTCTGGACCGAAAAACATCCTGGTGACAGATGGAAACAAAATGAGTGGTTTGTTGAAGAGCTTTAATAACATGCCCTCGATATATTCCCTTAATAGACAGGTGGGAGTTACAAACTGATATCCCACCTGAGAGTGCAACCCCACCCCCTGAGACACACAAACACACATGCACAGACAGAAAATTATAGTGTTTAGCTTGCTCATTAGGACCCATCTGTGGAAGCCTTATTCCTAATTCCCATCCAGGCTGTAGATCCCTATAGGGACTCAAACACAAATGGGCCACTCAAAAAACTACATGCACATGCATCAGTGACCTCTGTTGCTGAAGACCAGATATCCACATGGTGTTACATCCTAAAAATCTGTGGATTAGTCTCTCAAGGGATTCAGAGGGCAGACTTACCTATCCTGTGGTCTGGGTAGGGGAGCTCTTGAGGGCAGTTGTAGAAGGCTTCAAGGTCGAAGGGTTCCTTCTTGTGAAAGGTGATCACTTTGGAAAACGGGGCAGCGTGATTCTTACTGAACACCTCACACTCTCTGTGATAAAAATGCAGTGAGGGGAAAAAGCTAAGTCAGGCTTTTGAAACAAAGTCAGCAAATACTGTGTCTCAGAGAGTGACCTAGCCTGATTTACCATAAAGAACAATGACTACAGAGAAATATAGTTCCTTGTTTTATGCAGTGTTATTGCCTTATATGGCTGATTAAGATGTTAAAACATCCTCACCCCAGTCCATCCTCTGTTGGTGATTTCCAGCGAAGAGTAATAGGATAGGGAACCACGTCGGTGATGGAGAATTCACGCACCTTAAATGCTGGAGATAAAATCGCACACTACACCCAAACAATCAGCGCGCACACACACACACACACACCACACAAATGCATTCACCACATTATATTTTATTCACTGCAAAACATTTGTGCAGTATATCAACATAAGAAGACATTATCTGTCAGTGTCAAGAGGAGAGTCACACCTGAAGTGCGCAGCCTCTAGCGACAGCTTCGTCTGCGTTGAGTGTGGTGCTGATGTCTTTGCAGAAAAACTTGCTGATTCTCTCTTTGATAGATGGGATTCTTGTGGCTCCTCCGACTAGCTCCACTGCGTAGATGTCATCCCGGCTCAGCTCTGCCACAAAACACACACAGGACTGAGTGGATTCTTCCTTCATAGAGTATTAAAACAATATACCTTTATAAATGAAACCAAATTTGAGGGACGTACTTGATTGTTCAAGGACTACTTTCAGTGGCATATCTACTCTCATCAGATATTGAGCACACATGTCTTCAAAATGGCCCCTGTGGGGAGCAAATAAACAAGAAAAATGTGTATTTATAAAAACATTCATACAGCTAGATTTCAGTTTTATAGATGCAGGATTAAGGAGTTGAATTTGTACCTGTTCATCCTGCTGGTAACGTCAATATCATTCATGAAGCACTCAATGTTCAGAGGCAGATCAGAGGAATTGGCACTCATGAGCTTCTTCAGTTTCTCACACTCTTGGTGCAGACGCAGCAGAGCCCTTGGGTTGTCCCTCACGTTAAGCTTGTACTTGCCCTTAAACTCCTCGCAGAAGTAATCCACCAACGCCTCGTCAAAATTGCGCCCTCCAAGATAGGGATCAAAAGCGGTGGCGAGGACCTGAGTGACCACAGTTGGCATGGAGCTTGGGGTTTAAAGGTACGGTGGTATGTGTGAATCAAGATTGGAAAGAGGTGAGAGACTAACCTTGAGCTTGCCTTTGTTGAAGGCGGTGATGGAGACCTGGAATGATGAATGTCCCATGTCCACAAATACCACATTTCTTGGCCTCTCTTCTGGAGTAGGAAGATCCTGTTTGTAGATGCCATAGGCCAAAGCCACTGTTCAAAAGGGAGACATTTGTTGTCATCTTTGGTTGAGTTCTTTTATTTTTGGAGAGAATATACTGTATATATATTTTTAAAATAACAAGCTCAGGTACTGTCTGAACTATGCATGACTGAACACTGACCTGCAGTAGTATCATTAATTAGCCGTAAACAGTTCAGCCCTGCAATTTGAGTTGCATCAAACACTGATCGTCTTTCAGCATCTGTGAAAAAACTTGGAACCTGTTAAGAGAGCACAAATCAATATGTTTCATTGAACCGCTTGGTGAATTACACTGATGGTCCTCCGTAATGTTTTCATCACTCACAGAGATGACACAATCCACCACCGGCTTCTTCAGAGCACTCTCTGACGTCTCCTTCAGCTTGTTGAGCAGCATCCCTGTGATCTGCTCAACTGTGAACACTTTGTCCTCGTCTAAATAACGCACCTGTAAACATGATACAGTT
The DNA here is from genome assembly GCA_946959425.1 of Argyrosomus regius. Classification (NCBI taxonomy): domain Eukaryota; kingdom Metazoa; phylum Chordata; class Actinopteri; family Sciaenidae; genus Argyrosomus; species Argyrosomus regius. The sequence continues at coordinate 12,194,965 of OX336887.1, read as the reverse complement.
CAGACCTCCCGGGCTAATTAAAAACTAGGGAGTAAGGCATGTGAAGCATGAAGTCATTGCGTTGTTCTGGGGTGAGCTCCAGGAAAAACAACGTCATCTGTGCATCCCACTCACTTATCGGGGTCAGACATGGTTGAATTTAAAGCACAGAGGTGTGCAATGACAGTGGAGAATGGTCGGGGTCAGAGAGAAAGGGGGTAAAAACAGAAAGCAGTGAAGAAGAACATGCTGGAAGTTTGTACAGTGTTCACCTTAATTCCAGCGTTCCCATTGGCCATTTTATGTAAGCTGTAAGGCAGTTTGGGCTTTTCCACTTGGACAAATGGGTCATCAAACGCTCTGCCGTGGAACTTTTTGAAGCCATGGACTGTATTTTTGAAGTTTGTTATCATCTAAAATAAAAAAGATGCTCATTATCATAATTATAGAAGCTATTTTGTAAATATGGATTGTAAAGATTATAATCAAAAACAGTTACAATTTATGTCATCACTTTACTGTGTTTTGTTGCTTTTAGTAGAGGAATGAGACAAACTGTCATGGATCTTACTTGACTTTTGGCTGCGTTTCCAATCATGCGGTTTTTGGAGGCCAAAGACACACAAGCCCTTGATGGAAGACAAACACATCAGCAAATTAGGCAGGCTACAACAGAAATAACCCAGTTAGCAGATGTGGCAGACGAGGCGGAACTGTAATTGACTGACTGTTGCAGACAGACTCAAATGACGAGCGCAAAAGAGAGGCACATTTCGATTAAGGAAATTTCACAAGGGAGTCTGAGGACGAGCCACAAACTAGGGCAGTGAGACAGAACAGTTCACCTTCAAAAGTAAGCTCATCCTGCCTGTCCAAGAAAACAAAAATCACCTTCCACGTTTAACTCTTCTTTTAGCAGACCAACAGCAAACCATTGTGTTTACTGACAAAGATGAATGCTTCTAGTCATACAAGGTTTAGAGGATCCATTTCACATTGGCTGGTGACAAGTCACTCCCCGGTTTCACCTTGCCACAAAAATATCCCCACTCACTTAAAGGTGCAATGCTCATTCTCCCCTTCCCTGCTGCACATCCCCGTTTGCAGGATGGATGCTGCAGCTGATGTACTCCAGAATCAGAAACCCACATGGACATTTGTTAGTATTGCAAGATTAGTGTATTCATTATATCTTCTGGGAATAAAATATTATGATAAAACTGGGGTTGACTTCCCTGTCATCTCTGGGCTTTAGAGGTTTAGGATGTCGCAACAAAGGCACTGTCACCTATTTATTTCCCTTAAATCACACAGTACACTGACATATTAACATGCAATATAATCTCCTGTCTTCATTAAGTTGCGCATCACAGGAACTTTGAGGTGCACTGCGCAGCACTGTGCTGGTTATCAGGAGACATGTCAACTGTCTCCTCATATATAATAATAATAATAATAAATGATCATTTCAGACATATGCGACATTTTGACCTACGTTAACCTGCTGTGGCGTTGAATAAACCAATAGTTACAGGCCTCATCACAGCCGCCGCCACCATGCCTGATGTGTCTGTACCGTCAGCGCTCATCCAGCGCGTCTCCGGTCGCAAACATTGCGTAACAAACTCACAGCCAGACCACATTACACGGCGATGATGCCTGTCAATATTTATACTTACGGTGTGCATCTGTCACTGTAATCATTGGCAATGGTTTCAATGCCGCCGCTCCTGGCCACAGCGATGTAACAGTTTTGGAAACCCACATCAATGCCTACCACTGACATAATGAGCGCTCTAAAATTCACCTCTTGTAAGTTATCCTCAGCAAAGACCGCACTTGACGCCTATGAGGAAAACAAATATTTACAACGTTTTCTAATGGCTGTTTCTTCCACACACACACAAAAAAATGCAATGTAAATTAAGCGTGTCCTCTCCTCTGGAAATATACGAGACACCTAGCTGAGGGTGCGCTAACTGAATTACTAGCTGTTATGTAAGTCAAGCTGTTTATAGCAAACTCATTCAGAGTAATCCCAGAGAGCAATGGTGTCCAGAGCGGATTCTCCCACTCAAAGGCGGCCCTAACATCACCCAGCGGCTCTGACAGACTGATGCTCTAAAGCCCGCCCCCTGGCCGTCTGTGATTGGCTGCGTCACACCCATTGTCCTTACGTGATTGGTGCGACAACCAATCCATAACAGAAACATCTAGAACTCCCTGAAAGGGGACCGTGGACTACGTCACGACCAACAAGCGGCAGGGACAGCAGCGGAAAATACAGCCTGCTTTTTGCCCTCAGTTTAACCTGTCAGGTAGAGACACATATCACGTGCTGCAGCATTGACGCGTGCACATTACTGTAATATCCAAGAGGTTACAGTTTCAGATATCTAATTATTATCTGGAGCTTGTATGAGGTGGCACACAGCTCGAAAGCAAGATTGTCCTGAAAGACCTGAGAGAGGGAATTAAAGTCCCATTGCAAGTGAGTTAAAGGGGGGGGGGGGGGGGGGGGAGGGGGGGGGGGGGGGGGGGAGGAGGGGGGGGGGGGGGGGGGGGGGGGGGGGGGGGGGGGGGGGGGGGGGGGGGGGGGGGGGAGAGGGGGGGGGGGGGGGGGGGGGGGGGGGGGTGGGGGGGGGGGGAGAGGGAGGGGAGGGGGGGGGGGAGGGAGGGGGGGGGGGGGGGGGGGGGGGGGGGGGGGGGGGGGGGTAGGATAGGGTAGGGTAGGGTAGGGTAGGATAGGGTAGGGTAGGGTAGGGTAGGGTAGGCTTTAATGATCCCACACTGGGGAAATTCACTTGTCACAGCAGTTTGTGTACACAAGGTTGATACCTATTTACTACTTATTCCTCATAAATAAGAAATATATAGGAAGTCATGTTGGTGTTAAAGAGTCTGACAGTGAACAGCATCACTGAATATCTTTTTAATATGAGTGTATCTGTGTATTCTTTATTCTTTGTTTATTTTTGTGTTTTATGTTAACATGACCTGTGTCCAGAGTCACAGTGTAGCTGCGGTAGTAGTAAGAAGTGCTCAGATCCTTTTCTCAAGTTACACCACAGTGTAACAAGTCAAAATCCTTCATTCAAAATTAATCAGAATCAGAATCACTTTTATTGGCCAGGTGTGTGTACACAAGTGAGGTATTTGGCTCTGGTTACACCATGCTTTCAAGGTACAGTACAGACCAAAAGTATAGACACACTTTCCCATTCTCTTAAATGAGAAAGTGTGTCCAAACTTTTGGTCTGTACTGTACATACAGATATAGATATATAGACATACTGTAAGTACAGCTTATGTCTATATATCTATATATAGACCTCTTTTATACAATGCTACAAGGGCTTACATGCCTCGTACTGAATAACACCAAGAAGATGATGATGGTCTTATGAGGGTCTAACCCAAACCCCATTCATCTTCATCTTTTTTATTTGTTTCTCTTGGTTTAGTTTAGTCTGTAATGTTTGGTTTTTAATGTATTACCATTTATCATCAGTAAGACAAGCTTGTAAACAACACGCCTTAAGACGTTCGAGGGATAGCTGACGAGCCTGTAGGGTGGGTGTGAGGGAGGGTGAAGAAATAACATAATGTCTAGCAGCAAACAGCAAACAGAGGTATTCTCTATACATTTGTTTATAATTGCTGACATTTTGTAATATAAAAAACAATAAAGAACTTATTTTTATACTTAGAATTAATATAATATTGCTGTAAAATGTATATTCTTGAATTATTATTACTGAAACATTAATGTGTAAGCAATATTTTAGTGTTTTTTGAGTGCTGCTTAGTGCTGTTTTATTAATAACGACATATTAGGTTTTGACCATGATACATTCACTATGCTGCGCTGTCACCTGTGGACACTTTTTAGGAACAATTCAGATCTTGTACATGAAGCTCCTACACAGTAATGGTCCAAAAACACAGGTGTTTTTACTGAACCTGCTGTGTGGATGTGTACAGACTGTGTATGATTGTACTCTTCTGATACCTTTGTTGTATCAGTCAGGGCGGGGCCACTTGACATGTAACAGTAGAGTGATGGTTGGAATTCCATTTAGCTGCTTGTTTCAGAGTCCTGGTATTGTCCATGCTGGCTCACTGACACACTGTCATGGCTTACTGGGGACACTTGAATAGAGCCATTGTTAATGTTAAGAGGACCTGTGCTTTTCCTTCTATGACGAGTCAAAATGTTTGCTTTGAAAAAGGCCTGTTATACTGGTACATGGAGTTTGGTGACTTCATGTTAGTCACAGCATAGCTCCACCCAACATCCATCCATCTAATCAGACAGACTAAGAGAAAACACCTGTGGGAGGTTTTTATCAAGGCATCAAAACAACTTTCTTTATTATTCATAAAGAAAATGAGAATTTGGTTCAGCTCAACTGATGGTCGGGCAAAATTTCCTTTCTAATTTTTAATGTTTTATTGACATACCTGACTCTTACTCTCTCAGAAATATGCTTTTTTCAAACTGAGAAAAATGTGTTACGGTAACACAAAAGCCTATAGCAAGTAGCTTGACGTATTCTATAACATGTTTGAATTGGCAATAACTGATTATAATATATTGTCAGGGCTATTTATTATTTTTGTTGTTGTATGTATTATTTGTTTTGAAGATCTGATAACTTTTCTTTATTTACTATTTATTATTTTTTATTAGTATTAATTGATTTACTTAATTTAGGTTTGATATTTGTTTGTTGGGTGTATTTTGTAAGAATTGGGCAGTACTAGGCAACTCCGACTTATGCAGGCAGATGTATAGGTGCAGCAAGCACCAGTAAGGTACACAGCTTGCTTTCTAAAGATGAATAAACCCCAAGAAAACACAAACATTGTATGTATGATAGACTTCTTTTGTGCACAAAACATCCTTCAGGTGCATCAGTGGCTTTTTGATTTCAAGTTTTATTGTGATTATGGATAAATAGCCAGAGACTAGATCTCTTTAAAGGAACTTTGACTCATACATTTAGTACTTGGTATATTGACTTTAGTTTTGACTAGTAATGACTAATTCCAATATCATTAAATGTGTTTTTATGATTAGTCATAATTTAAACATTTTAAGTTGTAACATTTCAAGTCAGAATTTTATTAAATATATTTTAAATCTGAGTTTTGATTAGTCAAAATGTAGTAAGACATAATTTAAATTAAAGGTTTGACTGGTCATATATAATCATAAATATCTTGAATGTGAAATCCTTTAAAATGTTCATTGTTTTATTGGTGGTATGTCTGGTTTCAACTTCACTTGAACACTTGTTTCCTTGTTTCCTTGAGGAGGATCATACGGAGGGAACTTCCCTTCATATTCGTACTCAGCCCGGGTGGCCTGAGTGAGAACAGGAAGTGCTAGTTGAACAAACTGAGCTAGCTTGCTAGTTTTAGTCAGGTAGGGTTAGCTTGCCATTTAACTCAGTAAATCACAATGGGGCTGTTCGGCAGAACACCAGAGAAACCACCGAAAGAGCTGGTGAGTACTGACAGCTGAAGACGAGGACTGTCTTTGAGAGTTTTGTCCGTAGTAAGAAAAGAAAGGACATCGTCTTTTGCTAACCTTGCTAACGTTAGCCGTCAGTTCGTCCAATCTGTTGCTACTTCTTGTTAACTGACCAGCTGTTGTTAGTCCAGTTAAAAATAAACCAACAGTCACGGGAAGAGTATCTGGTGTTTACCTGTATCATTGTGTACCCTCTTTAGTGTTTTTCATTTCTTTAAATGTCTCATGATCCAATGTTATTTTGGAGTCTGTACTGGAGAACAAGTTAGCATACAAGCTAATGCTAGTCTGCTGTCAGTCGCTTCAATGTAAACAAACCCTGATTTGTTTAAGCTGACATGGTGATCGGCTACAGTTTAGCTGACAGATGTCATACACACCTTTAGTCTAATGTTTCTTCTAATGCTATATTTAACTGGACATTGCAAACGTACAGTAACGGCTACATTAACTGTTATAACGCAGTTTTGTATTAATAACTTAATGTGTCATTTCAGATCACCGAGTGGTCTCAGAAAATCAGGAAGGAAATGAGAGTGATTGACAGACAAATACGAGGTAAGATGCAGTCAGGACCACTGTACAGGTATACATTTACACAAACAAACAAATAAACAAATATTTAAATATAAAATTAAGTCTCCTAAAGAAACAGAAAAGTGACACTTTGCTTTAAAAAGTCTTGACACACATTTATTTGAACTAGAAATTATTTAGTTATCTCATTTACTTGTTTGATTATAGATAAATCTCAAATGAAATAATTGTGCTATTAAAGTATAAATGACTTTCCACTAGTGGTGGTAATTCAGATTCAACAGACTGTATAATTGTATAACACACCTAATGTAAGTCAGAAATAATTATATACCTGTGTATACACCGACCGGACGTACTATCCAATGTGATCCAATACAACAACTCTGCCGGAAATCCTACTTTTATGAAGCTTATAATGTTTCAGTGTTTGTTGACACTGATAGAGAGGTATTAATTGAACTACCATGTTTACTATTGAGGTTGTATTTTGCAGTAGTGTTAAACTGGAGATGTTTCCAATGTCAGGGATCTCTCATGTCTGTAAATGGGGCGGTCAAAATATTAGAAACACCTCCCAGTATAATCTAGTTTAACCCTACTGGACACTATAACCTTAAGAGTAAACATAATAGGTGAATTTGTACCCTAAATTATAAGCTAGTATAATTTATGGCAGAGTTGTTGTATTGGATCACATTTGTACAAGTGAACCTAATGAAATGGTCGGTTGGCGTGTATGTTTTGTGTTGTATGTAACGGCACTCGCTTTTGTTTCAGATATTCAAAGGGAGCAAGAAAAAGTTAAAAGATCCATCAAAGACGCTGCCAAAAAGGGCCAGAAGGACGTGTGTGTTGTTCTCGCAAAGGAGATGATTCAGTCAAAACGAGCCGTCACAAAACTTTACGCTTCCAAAGCCCAAATGAACTCTGTGCTACTCAGCATGAAGAATCAGCTCGGTGAGTTTGGGACTACAGCAGCTGGGTCATTAGAGAGGGGAGATTTATCTAAAATTCTTTATTGTCATCAGTTTGCTTATAGATCATTGAACTTAATGTTCTGCTGTGGAGTGTCAGTGAATGTATTTGTGTGTTTCTAGCCGTACTGCGTGTAGCCGGAGCCCTGCAGAAGAGCACAGAGGTGATGAAAGCCATGCAGAACCTAGTCAAAATCCCAGAGATCCAGGCCACCATGAGGGAACTATCAAAGGAGATGATGAAGGTCAGCAGCAATGCTCAACATAAATCATATACAATCACTAAAAAATACAAAATAAGATAGAATTTACTTTCCATCAAGTACAATAAAGAAGCCTGCGACTGACTGAACACCATCTACTATTATTTCTTTATGGTAAAAATCATGTGCACATATTCGTCTTTAAGGCTGGCATCATTGAGGAAATGCTGGAAGACACATTTGAGAGCATGGAAGATGGAGAGGAGATGGAGGAAGCAGCAGAGGAGGAAGTGGACAAGATCCTCTTTGAGATCACAGCAGGTGAAGAGATTTGTTCAGCTAGATCATCACAATATATTGTTACATTCCTGTGTTGATTTATAATTTAAATCTGAACCACCACAAATTGAATTATACTGCAAATTAGTCACACCATACGTTGTGTTTCGTGGTTCTGTGTGCCTCATTAGGTGCCCTTGGCAAAGCGCCGAGCAAAGTCACAGATGCTCTGCCTGAAATGGAGGCCGCTGGAGCCACAGCAGCTTCGGACGAAGAGTCAGAGGAGGACATTGAAGCGATGCAGTCAAGATTGGCAGCTCTGAGGAGCTAAGGTGAACTGCCACTGTTCTGTCAAAGTTTGTTCACTCCAATAAGGACAATTCTGCTGCGGGTTTCACAGTACTGAGCATCGTCTCCGCTTCATATATAATTATTATTTCACATAATCATTCAAGGTTAACGTTGTGCTATGGCAGTTAATGTCTTTAAAAGGTTGTTTTTTTCATAGAACGCTTGGTCTACTCAGCCAGAAGAGAGGGCGTTTCTGATTTTTGTCTTTTTATTATCAGGGTATCCCTAGGTAAGTCTTTATTATCCAAAATCAAACAGGAGGTTTAAGAAAGTGTATATAATGTAAGTATGAAAAGCCTGCTGTGCCTACAGTGCTTCATCATATTCTTCTGTCCTAAGTTATGGACTGGTGGTGGGGGTACTATGGTATTTATAATCCAAACAAGGACTGATAATGAAAGCCACCCTGCACTTAAATCACATCTTAGATCACTTTTCAGCAGTTCTAATCCGTTTGGGTACATTTTTGTAAGCGACAGCTTTTCTGTTTACTGGCAACCAGCCCACATTATCTGAAACACTAGGGGTGATGGGTGGTCTTCTCTTTTGATAGTTCATTTTCTGTACAGTTCGACATGTATGTATTCTATATGTGGTCATACACGTAAAGTACACTCGTCAAAAAAAAAGTACGCATACTACCCTAACCCATTTTTTGCATTAACATTCAGCTTGTTAAATGTTAAATGATTGAGTTTTCAGCAGTAAGATGCAGAGGAAATGGAAAAGGTTGGTTAGTGCAGAACATATGTATTGTGGAAGTATTGTGTGTATATTTTTTCTATGTGGATGGGGGTGAAAAATAAAGAAATAAACTTTTAAGAACGACGGTTGCCAATGAGAAGAATGTATTAAACCTCTTTCAGCTCTCCGCATCTATCTCATTAACTGTATAACATTACAGTAAACACTAAATGCTCGTTCTACTCAGGAATTTGGGGAACCTGCCGGCTTGCCACAGCCCCCTCAGCAGGCCAGAAACTGTACTGCACAGAGAATCTAGTGCTGGTGACACAAACACAAATATAACAGCTCACTCAGCAGTCCTGAAACCAAACAGTTTAAACAGCAAAGAGTTAAATGACCGAGAGCCTGCTGTCTATCTCTGCACTTCAGGGACTCCAACTTCAACCTGTGAGATGATGGGAGCATGAATACATGTTTATGTTGATGTGTAAAGTCTGGTTTTCTTTAATGTAAAAGTTTTTCGGCAATGCATTTTTGTTACCCTTGTTTTGAAGCCAAACCTTGGCTCCAGAATGGACAAAAGGATTAGATTTCGACCAGCCACGGCCCTCCCTCAGCAGCTTTTTGCTGTACTGTAACAAAACCTCGCCTCTGTTCTCTGGCTTCAGTATGTAGGCCAGAGCCTGGACGAAACAAAGGTGCTGTAGCGTCGAGGGAGCAGGTGTTCTCAGGTTTGGTGGCCAGAGGTCAGGAAATTGCACGCCCGGGCAAAAACGCTCTCTTTAACATTTTTTAATCCAGATTTCTGCAGATCTGCTCTAGTCGGTAGTTTCCCCAATACTCAAAGAATAAGTGAAGACTAAACTCAGCTGTTAAAGTTACTTTATTATGTAGATTTAGTGAAAACAAGTGGCTCAGTTGTAAAGGCCTGAACATTTCATTCACTTATAGGTTGTTGTTTTTTTTGATAGCTGAAACAATTAGTTGATTCATTGTTAAGTAAATCAACAGGCGATTAATCAGCAACTTATTTGATAACTAATCATCACACTCATCAAACAAACAGCAACAATTCTCTGGTTCCAGCTTCTCCAATGTGAGGATACGCTGAGTTATGATGGATATTTTTCACTATTAATGTAGCAAATTTGCAGCAGATTTCTGATCATTCTAGTAATGAAGACAACTGTTAGTTGTAGCCCTTCTTGCATGGTTGCATTTTTCTTAATAAAGTTGTGTTTCATCAAAGTTACCACAGACTGGCTGACACAGAAATTTCACCTAGGAGTTAGTTTGTGGATCTCTGGGCAAATAATAAGGCTGCCATGTAGCCTAGTCTGCTGGTGCACTTAATGGGAACATGGAGGGACGGAGTACGTAGTGTCTGCAAAGAGGCAGGAGTGAGGGTGTCAACAGAAGATAACAATAAAACTTTATTTATATAGTAGAAGTCAAATGTCAAAAACATTTAAATGAGTAGGATAAAGTAGGGATATAATATAGCAAAACTAATAAGAAGTGCAAGTCATAATAAACACAAAGTCAGGCTAAAAAAGAGTGTTAGATTAGATTACAATATTTTCTCCAAGCCCACTAGGATAAACAGGCAATGCAAACAATCTTATCACATCTGAACACACTTAGACCCAGGAAAAATTCATCTGAACCCACCCTGTGTGCTGAGTATCTATCTGTGCAAGTGTGTGCAATGCAACACTGCCATCTATGGACAAGAGTTTCAGTCCGCTCGCTGTTTATCCTGCATCACGTTGCCGCCTGTGTGCGTTCAGACGCAGCCGCTTGGACGCGCCTGTCATCTGGAGGAAACTCCTCCCCGCAGACAGCGCGTCCTGTCGCCTTTTCCAGCGCAATGGTCTCCTGGATCATCTCTAGACTTGTGGTGTAAGTCTTTTTTTTTTAAATTATTATTAATCATAGAGTAGGATAATAATGAAATGCGCTTTCTGGTTATTGCGGGTATTTGAGGCGCTCATTGACGGTGCAGGAGCGGCGCGCTTTAGAAGCCCCCGCAATTTGTGTAATATTTAATCAGAATCAGACGTCAGTGTTCAAGGACAGAGCAGATGTCGGTCTATTAATTTTTGACTGGAAAACAGTCTGAATTCATCCGGATTGTACTTTGCCATTTGAGCAGGAATGCTGAGCTCGGCCTGTACAGACCTCCTGTATGTGTGAACAGGCTGGCAGCGCTCAGTAGGCTTACACTCTTTGTGTTTATCAAATAGCCTTTTTTTTTATATTACAGACAAAGAGGTGACGTGATGGGCTGAATAATCTATTACCATCTATGCAATGATAATATGAGTCAGATCCAGAAATCAGAGCCGCCTTTCATTGGCACAAGCCTAAATGTCACAGAGTGGCGAGGTGACTGAACAACAGGAGCGGTCTTTGAGCTATATTCTCTGTTGATGTCCCATATTGGAAAAAAACAAAAGGGATGGGTCAGCCTACTCAGGTTACAATGCAAGTGTTATTCATATATATCCTGATATATTCCCTTAAAGCTATGCATTTAAAAGAGATTCAACAATAGGGCGACGTTTATTTCTGAAAGTTATGGCTATTTTTACATGCACAAAGTATGAATCAGCGCTATTGCAGACCGTGTGGAGTATACCAACAGCAGCAGGCCCAACCTCAAAATAGTGAGGCAATTAAATTTAGATTACAAGATCTTGTTGCAAAGATGGGGAGTGTTTCAGCCCCGCTTGTTCACAACCTGCTTATGTGGGGTCTTTTTTGGGTCCACTATCCAACAGAAAGGCTTAGTTAGTTGGTCTCCCACAGATGATACAGGCTACTCAGCCTATTTTTAGTGTCCTTGTGTTTCTACACCCTGTTGAAGCACAGTTAGCTGGCCAAGCTAGAGAGGTGCAACATGATGTGGGTCAGTAATTTGATCAGGTCACACTCACAGCTGTTGCCAGGCTGTAGCACTCGAACAGGGACCTGTCTTTGGAAATGTCTTTACTAGAAATGTAAAGAAAAACAAAGGTAAGCTAATTTTACCTCATGTCTGTAAGTTTAGCACCTGGACAGCGTCAGTCAAATCAGACAGAGCAAAATCTTGAATTTAATAGTTTCTTTTAGGAAGGGAAAATCTGCTGCACCTTCTCTGATTTACCTTGATCTCACCTGACATCAATTTATTTATGCAGGCTGCAGCTCAGGAGGATCAGGGACGAAACTGCATTGTATAAATGACTAAACAACTTTACGGGGATTAATAAAGACAGAGAAAATATATTTAAAATGTCAGTCTGGGTATTTTTTCAAGAGCCTCATAAGAAATTTTTGCTTAACCCAGAATATATTACCCACAATCATGATTTATTATATTGAAACTGTGTTATTACTGCACATTATCTGTTGGACTGCGGTGATAAATGTTTGGTTTTTGGAGTTAACAGGCTCATTTTCTGTCTTCTAGACTCGTGTTTGGTACACTATATCCTGCATACTCATCTTATAAAGCTGTGAAGTCAAAAGATGTGAAAGAATACGTGAGTATATTATTTGTATTTTTAGTTATCAAATGAGATCAGGCAGTGTTGTCTCCATAAATGATGATTCTACAAGGTGTTTTGTGTGGCCACTAACTATTTCTGTTATGTTTTAGGTGAAATGGATGATGTACTGGATAATATTTGCCCTATTCACGACTGTGGAAGTATTTACAGATATGTTTCTTTGTTGGTAAGTGACCTTTGTGATTATATTAATTGATGGGAAACTGGTGACTGTGTTTACATTACATATAATAATTTGTGTCTGATATGTAAAACATGCGATTCTTTGTTGGCTTCATCATTGTATGTCTTCAATGCAGGCTTCCGTTCTACTATGAACTGAAGATAGCCATTGTGGTGTGGCTGCTGTCCCCTTACACTAAAGGCTCCAGTGTGCTATACAGGAAATTTGTTCATCCCACGCTTTCCTCAAAAGAAAAGGTGAAAACCCTTCCTTTGTTGGACCCTCCTTTTACTTCCACTAATGCGGTTCAAGGAAAGGCTTACGTAGGCTCTATGTTAGTCTGTGTAGTTTTGTGTGTAATACAATTTGAACTTTCCAGAGGACAAAAGTTCCTTTGTGCCGAATCCACTTTTCCACTTTAGCTGTTAAAGATGTGTTTGCAGGACAGGACACAGGAAATGTCACGGTGTTCCTCTGTTTCTCCTTTCCATTTTCCTCCATATCTCAGTCAGGAAACACATTAGTGAGTTGGCGAAGACAATAACAGAGGCAGAATTCAATCAAAATGTAATCAAGAAATATGACAAAACACCATCAACAAAGTGCATAAAACGAGTTTGAGAATGACAATCAGAGACTCTATGTGTTTATTTTTGTACTTGTCACAGGACATTGATGACTATATCGGCCAAGCGAAGGACAAAAGCTATGACACACTGGTGCATTTTGGAAGAAAAGGGCTGAATGTTGCAGCCACAGCCGCAGTCATGGCTGCAACAAAGGTAATGCATGCTCTGGGCTTTTGTTTAGTATTGACCTGGGGGTAAAGTAGAGGGTCATTGTGGAAAAGGGCATCAAGCCGGTTATGTTGTGTGCTACTCACATAATGAAGCAGGATTATTGAATAAAGCTTGGAACATTTGCTTTTAAAGTAGAAGATCCAGTATCTTATTGTAATGATTGTATCAAATGATTTATGCCGCTAAACATGAATCATCCTCTAACTGTCACACATTGCTGCTGACGCTAAAATGAATATCCGGTGTTACCCGTTCTAGAGCCAAGGGGTCCTGTCAGACAGACTGAGGAGTTTCAGCATGCAGGATCTGTCTTCCTATCAGTCTGACCCTGTTAACACCGGCCCTGGTGTTACACAGCCTGCACCAACGCAGCATCGGACCAAAACTATGATGCGCAGCAAGTCAGAGAGCTACAACAAGGGTGAGTCGACATTACTCACACCAGCACAGAAAACTGAAAGCCACTAAAGAGACTGACTTAATCCAGCAAGCTTATATAAGCATACTAAAACTCTTTGGTGCTGTTGAGAATATATTAGTTTAATGAAACACTGGGTGGGTAACAAACTGCCTGTTCACAGAGAACATTAGATATAATGGTGCCATTATAATGCAGTAACAATGACTAGTTGGTTTGTGTGAAACAGATTATCATGTAGATTTCTGTCTTCCTGTTAAAGCTTGTTTAAGCTGACAGATATTGTTCTGTACCTCAGCTTTCCTGACTGGCCCCCTAACCTCAGTCCTGCCTTCCTGTTTGGAGCAGGTCAGGCCACACAGGGCTGCCAGGCTAAAACCATCCTGTGATAAAACTCACATGTAGCTGGGGGGATTTGTTCCCAGTTCAACATCATGTGCAAACACTTGATGTTTGTTGGATTGGCTGTTTTTATTCCAGCTAATAATTATTCCATTGTCGATAAATTTAGACACAACTATTTACTCCGGACTGAAATATCTGTACAGATGTATGCACAACTAACCTTTATATCAAATAAGGTCACTTCTGTTAGTATCTGTGTATAGATCTCAACATAGCTGCTCTCATTTTATGACAGTCAGTCATACTAACTCATAAGTCTGGTGTTATTTTATATGTCTCTTATTGTCAACAAATCCCATTAACAGACCAAAACAACCCATGTTTTAGTCCGTCTCTAAATACTTCTTGACTTCCACACCCTGTCTGTGGCTTTCAGTGCCAAGCCCATTGGTTCCTACTGAAGATGTGAATCTTGAAAAGCAGGTCACAAATATATTTTTTTACAGCAGCTGGTAGTTTTGAGGTAACATAATACACAGGTGTAAACAGTACATTTGCTGGGGGACTATTTTCAGCTGTCGATTAATACACATTTGGTGCCCCAGTGAGTATTTATGGAAGCAGGATGGTGTACGTGGGACTGACTCAAAATAAACTACAGTGCCATGTTCATTGTAATGAAGGGACATGTTGCACGGTGCAGCTGTGTGGTTCACTTACAGTATGTATATGACAACCCTTGGAGGTCTATTGTAAAGGATAAGCTATCAAGATCATTGTTGGTTTTGGTCTTTTCAAGGGATTTGTTGACAATTTGAAAAATATATTGCATTAAATTACATAAAATCTGCCTGAGTGGACACAATTCTGCAGTTACTAAAATGAAGAACAGAGGAGGCTTCATAAAAACAAGCTTGTTAGGCTTATTTGTGCTGTAACAAATTGGTTCCTGCTTATCATAACTCCCTGCTCTGCCTCTGCTCTGTGGTCTGAAAAATGATAATGCATTACGATATGAATGTGCACAATCCCCAGTGGCCAAAATCTGATTCCACTACAGCTACAGCAATTACACAAAAAGTATATGGCTTTCAATCCAATAGACCAGAGATAAAATTTCCATTTTGTTCATCCCTTCCACCGACCTTTCTTCAAGGTACAGGACAGGATTTTGACATTGCTGACTATGAGGTGTTGGGGTTAAACCAATGGGACTCCAAGGGGTTACTGTCCCAGGACATTTCACCATCTGAGTCTGAGTCCACACCCATTACGCTTTCACTGACACCCCAGTCCTCCCCGCCTTCCACACCCTCTCCACCTCCCACACCCTCTCCACCTCCCACTCCTCCAGCTCCGGAGAAGCTTGAGGAGATGGGTAAAGGGGTGCAGACAGCAACAAGCTCTCCACAGCTCAGGCTGATTAAGAGGAAGGCTCCTGAGGTATACCGCGTCGTCAACGTGGCTGCTCAGCTGCTGCCTGCCCTTGAGAGTGGTGATTTACTCACCGATTCACTAATTTCTATTGCTGTGTAGCCAAATAACTCATCATGGTTCAGCATTTCTGCAACTGAGTCTAATAGGATTTCTGCACTGATGAAGCTGAATCATGCGTTAACTTTAGTGGAATTATTGTTTTGTTCGAATGAATGTGTTCTGGCTCTTGTATGATTGCAGTTACTCACTTGTTTGGAAATGTGGCATGGGAAAAGTCCAAACATGACTGACATGTTGGTGTAGATTGCCATTCTGGTGTATTTTACCCCTGATAATAACTCCTACTTTTGATGTAGTGTTTATGGAAATGATTCAGCATAATCAGGCTGGAATGAACGGGTATTTGTGAATAGATTTCAGCATCTATTATCAGTTTGTTTGGCATGGCACTGTTTAAAGGATAATTGCGGTAAAATTCAACACTTTTGTTATTGTCAACAAATCCCAAGAAAAAATAAACAAAACGAACAATGAACTACTCCTACCAACCAGTATTGTCCGTATAGTCAAAGCCTAATATAGTTTATTCCTGTGTGCCATTGATATCTATCTTTGTCCTGGTACGACTAAAAGCACAGCATCCTGCTGCCATCAATACTTAACAGGGAGCCAAATGTGAATTAATCCACACCTGAAAATAGTCCCCAACAAAATACACCATTTATTCATGTTTTTGCAATGATTTCAAAAAACTACAGTGCCCAGCTGGTGTAAGAAATTGACTCATTTTTAAAAGGACGCGGAAGTTCTGTCCACTAATACTGTCCAGTATAGTCCAAAGTCCATTCAAAGACAGGAAGCATTGAGACAGAGACAGAGTAACACATTGTTAGCTTTGGTCTTAATCTTTGGGATTTGCTGATAATAAGAAAAATACAAACTAACTTCAGCCGCATTCTTTAGATACTGAGTAACTCATTGTAGCTATTAGCTGACTAAACTCTCATCTCTCTTTTTGTCCTTGTCTAACATCATCTGTTCTCCCCTTGCAGCCACCTCTTAGAGTCTTAAGGCCTCTGACAAGATCCAGGAGTGCTCTTTCTTCGAACAATGAAGCCATGTGAAACTAGTCCTAAAGACTACTCCAGCTGCCTTTGCTGCAAGAAGTGAAAATACTGAATGGCCAAAATCTACATGACTGAAGCAGCCTTGCTTTGGAAAAAGGTATTACCAAAGTGACCTATGATGACCCCTCTATATTAGTATATAGCTCGTGGCTCATGATAAAAATAAAAATAAAAATGAGGTTCGTGACATCGAGATAGATTGAGTTAAATGAATGAATGGGCTCCATGCTGATAATGACATTTTGAGTTTGTGGGTTATTGAATATGTATTTATGTACAGTTTGTGTGTACTTCATCTTTCTGATTTGTTTTTATATATCAGGTTTGGGTAGGCAATTGCATGTGTGTCTTCCCAGTAATTAGTCCGCTGGTTATTAAACAGAATGTACTCTCACTGAATACTACAGCTGGCATTGAGAGTGACAGAGAATGTGTTAAAAGCCAAGGATCGAAAGAAAAGGCATGGCTGTTTTTACCCCTCATTCAATCTGTTGTGGAGAAATGTGTGAGAATTCTGCACTGATTAATTATCACGTCAAGGTATTGAGAAATCAGTCGATTCCCCAAAAAACATAATCTAGATATGAGATAAGACAACCTTCCTTTGTAGTAATGAAGTCCGACAGCAGTGGCAGACAATATTCTGTTATTTACCTCTTGATTAAAGCCTTAAAGAAAGACAGACACTAAAATATAAAATGTCTCCTCGTGTGATTTAAGTAACACAACTATGTTTTCATTAAACAATAATTTTGCACTATGTTTAAAATATAAAATCACTGCTCTCATTACTCTGAAATGTCCAAAAATATAACAAACTAGTAGCTGAATATTATCACCACTAATTTTTATCATTACTGCATATTCCCTCTGTGGTAAAGAATGTTTTACTTGTGTAACAAGTAATAGCAGTCGCATCACAGATAAATCAAAAGAAAGGTTGTCTCAGTGGAGCAGACTGTTTTTGACAATCTACTGTTCAGTTTGTATGCACATTTAATTGACATTTTATTTGGCAATTTAAAGCCAATTAGGAATATGTCACTTTCAGCTGTAGCAGAAATAAAATATAACACGAGTAAATATTTACTGTATATAAACATGGCTCTGTTTCCATGTTTGAAATCACTGTGTAATGCTCTGCTGTTAACTGAGCAACACTAAACCCAATGATCTTACCTTCTACTCGCTTCTTTTATTTTTCATTAGAGTGACTTTATTGGTTTACAAACTCACATTTAACTTAATATTGCGTGGTGATACACTGTATGTTTTCATCCTGTACTTTCATTCACTGAGCCTGAATCATAGCAACATTTTACACAAAGTATCACACAAAATGTTGGCTGTTGATGGGTTGACTTGCGCAGTGGATTTATACTTTTCATCATTGTATCTGTATCATTTACGGTGGTTTGAAGTTTGAAACAAAAGCTTCTCAGGTACAACTGTTCTGTTTACACTGTCATTCACTCTGATGTTGTAGACTTGTTATGCACATGAAACGTCCTTTAAATGGATAAATGGTGAAAAAAATCAGATTGTGTTTCTGCGTTAGTAGTATCAGTGTTAGTGTTGGAGGTGATTTCCTTCTATTGAAATACATGCAAAGTAAAAATGGAGAAAAAAAAACATGTTGCTAAGTAGCAGATTTGTATACTTGTATGTAGACAGATAAACTCATCATTGCATGATGTTTGTTATGAATTTGTATGAAAATTGGATTTCTTAAATGATTCTGTGTGAAGCTGTTGGCCTCTTCACGATGCCTTGCTGGTAAACGATGAATTATTTTTTGTCATTTGCAGTTGCTTTGTAGTGAGAATATAAAAATGTTATGATGATGCGTACATGTTGGCTATACAGATATATGAATAACATGTCTTATTTACTGATCAATTAGCCACTTTGACTTTATTCCATGAAGAGACACGTTATCCTAAGAATTTTTGTTCTGGCAGGCCAGAATGTCAAATTAATTCAATTTCAACTTGATTGTGAATTATAAAACAAAAAGCGGTGAAGTGATGACATGATGGTTTATGGCAATTTATCGTCCTACTACGTTAAATATTTCTGTTTAAATCAATTTACATCCATTAAATATGAAGCAAAACTTTGGCTGTGTTTTTTTTTTGTCTTATCTAAAGAGCATGTCAAGACATATGACTTTGTTACATATATAACTTTATTACATTATATTTAAAACAGAAAACAGAAAACAAGATGTCATTACATGAATCAGCAAATTACAGTTTGAGGTTGACCCGATCGTGGTACTTCAGGTATGGATCATCAACATACCAGTTCCTCCTTTTCCAAAAAGAGGTTGTCATTTTATCCAAAAGCTTGCTTTGTGTTTTGTTACAAAATACGTGCTCCCTCAGGCGCTTTCGTCTGGCAGGACTCTTCTTCCACAGTTTCTTCTTGTATCCGGCCTGTTTACACCCAAGAACAAGAAGTCAAACACTGTGCTTTTAAAAAGGTGAAAAAGACAGTAAAACAGTAAAAGACTCGTACCTTGCGTCTGATCCAAAGGCCACAATGCAGCCTCATGAACCTATCCGTGACAGATTTTACAGTCTTTCTCTTTCCCTTCTTCACACTGTAGTACGTCAGACTTCTGCTTGGTTGCTGAGTCAGACTGGGAATAAGTGCCGACACCCTGCAACAAGGCAGAAATGCAGAGTAGGGAAAGGGCAAAAAAAAAAAGGTTTTAGCCACTTGAAATTACAAAACATTTTATCACCTAACACAAATATGAATCAATAACTCTGCAGAGGTTTTTAGTTTGTCAGGTTTTGATATTTTCCTCTCAGATTTCTCACTCCACTCCAGATACAAAAAACAGTGATTAGAATTACTTATTAACGTACAAATTCAATCATCACAATAAACTAGTTTTCAACTGACAAGAGGAAATGGATATTCAACAAAGTATCTTTTTTCTTGCACCTTTACAGACTGTAATCCCAAACCTGACTTTTGCTACAACAATCCTAACCCTACACCTAATCCAGATTCCCAAAAACATAAAGGGGGAACTTGAGAGAGCTACAAGAGGATCACTACAAAAATTTAGCAAATAAAGAAGTTCAGTAGAAGTAAACAGTTAACTTCTACTAACAGCCTCTCATGTAATAGGAGAGATGCAGTGGATCAAATGCTGATCCACTGCATCTCTCCTATTACTTTTCCCTTTAGTGCAAGATAAAGTTTCACATAATGTTTATGGGAGCAGTCAAATGGGTTCTGATCTGCTAATCCACATTACATGGTCAAATGTATGAAACCGTGGACATTCATCTGCTGCTGTTAATAGTCTCCACCCTTCTGGGAAGGCTTTCATTAAGATTACCAAGAGCGTCGGTATTCATTTCAGTTGAGCTTTTATACACCAAACTCTGAGATCTACTTCTTTATCAACTGCAAAATCATGTTAAAACAGACCAAACTGATGTCACACATTATATGAAATATTATGATTATATGTTGTAGTTCTAATAAAAACAGCTCCAGACATGAGTAACACACTTGTCTTTGTGCATATATAGTATAATTTGATGATGATAAACAGCACAGTTTAAAAGGGAGACTTATGAAATATGTTGATATTCATCTTACTATCAAGTAGTCACAATAACTACTGTTATAATATCCACTTTATAGTCTTAAAATCAGCAGCTGAGTGACTCCTGGTGGCCTTTTACCGTTGTAGGATGTTGTACCGCGGTGTCTGACACACTGCAGCCCGCAGAGGAGCGCGGACAGCGGCTGCGGCAGAGCTGTAGAGAGGCGTGGGCTGGATGAGGCTGGAGAGCTGACAGAGCTGCGGCGTCTTGGCACACAGAGAGACAGACAGCGGCCTCAGGAGACCTGACAGTCAGACACAAGGACATGAATACAAACGACAGGAGAACACCTAGCACTGCTGCTAAGCCTGCTAGCTGATGTACTCACTTCATGTATTATTACACTATATAACTACACAAATAAACCACTGCTCGGTGCATTAAACACGGATACAATACTACAAATCAACAGAATGAAGAGAGTGAAATGAAAAAGTATGAATGTCATTTTATATGTACACACCGGACACCCTCCTTGCCAAGGCGGCCGCCATGCTTTCTGCTGAATGCTGCAGGCAGTACGGGGTCCTGCTTGGACAAACTTAATCTAATGTTACACTGCACAGAGCATTATCGCCACCTAGCAACTGTCACTGGACCTGTATCTCTGTAAACAAAATATCCAAGACTAATATCCACATAAATCCAAAATTATATAATAAATTACAGTTTTATGTTACTTGTGTTTTACCTGCACACAAAGAACAATACACAGACTGACAGTTTTATTCTCTGCTGCACTTATTCCTGGACATTTTGTCGTTTGTCATTATTTTGGACTCAATTTGCACTCCTCTGCTCAGTGCTGTGACTTTCATTCATTATCTACAGCCTAATTTTTAAATTATTATTATTATTATTTACATTTTACATAGTTTTCAGATTTAATTTCTTAGCACAGGCTTTCTATGCTCAGGTTAATTTAAATTCAGATTTATCCTATAGATTATTATTATAAGTCTATTAACTTTTAGTTGTTGCTGTTGTATTCTTCTAACCAACCACATTTCAGAGGGAAGTATTGTATTATTTATTACATATATATACTTTATATATATACTATATACCAGATATGATTAACACCACCTCGAACAGCTTTAACATTAAAATAGGCCTAGCTCTCACATGTTACTTCATCAAAAATAACAATCCACTAATAAAATAGGCTATAAACAATAATATAACACACTCAGAAGGGCTACCTTTTGAATGCTTTAAGGACTTTGCTGTAACTCTGTAAATGTATTTTTAAATGCAATGTTTCCATTTAAAATATCTCAAATAGATTAATGCAGCCAATCATTGAAATAAATAAAAATCATTGTAACTTTTCAGTCACAATAAATTCTGTTATGAACTCCAGTATCTACTTTCAGTGTGTGGTATTGTATGCAGTCAGTCTTGAATGCAGCTTTTCGTCTGTATATGTCTTTGTACTCCATGGTTGTCACACTCTGTAAACTTGTTTATCTGATCCTGAGGTTTGCCATTTGTCACAGTCTCCTGTTGGATGTTTACATAACGTGGAAAGAATTGTTCACCTCAGTCTTATTTGCGTGACTTCTCTCTTTTCTTTAGTCCCGTAAACCTAAAGCAGGAAATGCACAGTAACAGTTAGTAATATGAATCCCTCTGAGTTTACAGTATGTGTACATATGATGGGAATATTAATTAAATCTGCAGCCAAAATACCATAAAACATTACCACAAAAAATACAAAAATAAAACTACAGTGGCTATTTAACAATTTGACACTCTTGACCGTCTTACTGCCTTCAAAGAATACTTCCAATGAACATCTATTCCAAAAACATTTTCTTATGTAACTATGTGGTAATGTGCCCAGCAATATAATCAAATTAATAAATTTAGTCATGAGTGCTGCCACACCCAAAGAGCTTGTTAAATTAGTGTGTAAATTTCCTTATCACCCTTCCTTGTGCCAGAATAAGACATATATAAGACAGACATTATATCGGTTCCTGCCTACTCCTGGAATGGCATATAGCAGTAGACCCATCACAACAGTAACTGAGTCCAGTTTCTCTGCATTGCAGATCAATGAATTCCCAGTATTTACTTCAGAAGTGTCGGCTGATTATTGATGATCAAAGTCCAACATGACAGTCCTGTTTTACTGAGGGCGGGCTTTGTTGGGACAAAGTGCATAACAACAGTCGTCACTACACATGTGGGTCCTTCATATAGAGGCAATACTGTTGTTATGCTTGGCTAAATAACCACATATCTTTAACTGAAAAAAAAAGAATTGACATGCATAGTAACAACTTGGCATCCACAATTATTTGAGGGCAATAAAAACTTAATTTACCAATGTTATATTCTGTTGCATTGATTTTTTAAACTCTTATAATTTCAATTTAAGTTTGCAATACAAATTCAAATGAGTACAAGAGAGTAAGAAACAAAGTTCACGTTAATCATTTTTATTTCTTTTCCTTTAAAACATACAAATAACCTTACAAAAGCAGATGAAAAACATGAAGCAAATGTATCAGTGTAACTTCAGACAACACGATGCACAGTAATCAAATGCATTAAAAAAAGACAAGGCACCAACCACATCTTACAAGTCTCTGTAACCGTGGAACTACACGAGTTAATGGAGGCACCCACATGTCTACCAACACGAGTGCAAAGTAAATCAATTACCTCTGTAAAAAAAGTGCGTTTCATAAGAGAGAGAGAGGTTCCCACCCAGTCAAGGCATGCATCTCATTGCCATCGTTCCAGCATACTTCTCATAATCCAATAACCTAGTTCACAAAAGAAGAATGTTTGTCTCTGAGTGGAACGACTGTAACAGTGTCAAACTACGAGAATTCACAAAAGAGTCAAAGTCCATTTCTCAATAATATATTCAAATGTACAACATAAAAAAAAAGTACTCTCAAGGCACGAGTTCAGGATTTTAGTTCTTCTTCTATCAGTTCTTTTGCCTTTAGTTGGGACCCATATGTAGAATCGTTCCACCAAGCACTAAAGCTAATCTGAGGTCCTTTGGTTCACCAGCCAGCGTATACGGGTTCTGCATCACACGGGATCCCATAGTATCGACCTTGAGGTCGTTCTTTGTGTAATAATGGAGCTCGGGCCACAGTCAGCTCTCCGTCAGTGTCTCTCCGTCGTCGTAGTACCATTAAAATGATGAAGAGTAGAGCAACTAACGAGAGAGAGAGGAAAAACACCAGAGGATGTTACATGAAATGACCATCTACAGTAGAGCTTATTACACACATACACAAAGAGTACATTGATATGTGTTTTATTTCATTATGTCCTGTTTGTGCATGACGTGGTCTCAGTGTAAAGGCAAAAAATAATCTGCTTCTAGTGTGCAAAAAGAAAAATGTTTCCATAAGGTCAATTAGTGTCATATGTCTCAGGCATACACTTCGTTCCCAACAAGACCTGGTTGATGTGTGAAATTTAAAGAGAAAAGTATATTATCAATTTAAATGCATGCAGTAATATACCCACTGAGTGGTCTTTATTCACAATATATAACATTTATTTATATAGTTATATAATTTTATAGTCCTTTCTAATCAAACATTGCTAAGTCAAGAGTGGAAAGTACCTCAGCGTTTTCTAAAGCTCCACTGCATATTCAGTTTGTCTGACCTTTGCTCATATCCTTTTATGAGTGGAAAATAACAAGCTCTGTTGAGCTATAGAAAATAAGCATGCCTAATATTATCCAAAGGGAGCTGTGAACCATTACTGTATCAAACATCAGCTATTAAAACTTTAAAGAAACTGTTCTGCCTGTAATCATATCAGCTAGAAGCTTGTCAACTTTAAAGGCAATCAGTCTGAAAAGCAGAACTAATAGTCCAGTGCCTTTAACATGGTGTTAAGTAAAGATAAGATGCATTACTGAAGAAGCTCTAACATATCAGAAAAAACATACTAAATAGCCAATACAATAATACATTTTAAACAAATATAGAGTAAGAGCAAGATTGTCTTCAAATATTTCTTCATTTAAATTAAAAACACAAAGGATTATTTTATATCTTCCAGCGTTGTTACTTACCTCCACCTCCAATGACTAAAAGAGCAATAGTAACCGGAGCCAATTCACAAGTGTCCCCTGCTTTGCGGAAGAAAGTCTCCATGCAGTAGCCTGGAGCCAAACTGCCCTCTGGACAAAACGCATCACTTGGACACTGAATGGGGTTCACGTCTGGACTCTGAGAGAACAACACACTCTGTCACCAGACGTTTTTTTTCTAACACACACAGCTTCATTTCATACAGAGTCTGGAAGGTACAGTACTCACAGGGCAGTAGTGATTCTCTGGGCATATATCACAGCTTTCTTGACCCCAGTGGATCTGAAAGTAGCCACTGCCGCAGATTTGACACATAGTATGATGGGGGGGCTTGTGCATGCCTGTTTAAAACAAGATATCACCTGAATGGATATTCACGCATCCCTGTTTTCTGTACTTATTATGGGCCTGCAGCTTTAAGCTTGCAGGATGTGAGTTACCTGGCCGACACGGTGTGCAGTCTTTGGCAGCAGTTTGTAGAGATTCTGTTCCTCCAGGACACGTCTGGCACTGGGAACAACCAGAGGAGCTGTCAGAGAGAAAGAACACTTGTTTTGGGCTCCACATAGACAAACTACTATGAATTCAATGGCTGAGACACGTATAAGTTGATTTATTTCTAAGCTGTTGTTGCAGCTTGGTTTCACTAACAGTCATAGGAGCAATACTTTGGTTTAAAGGTTTGAATAATATAACACACAACTTCATTATTTTTTAAAAACAACAATGTTTCACTGCCAAGTTACAATTAAAGTTATTTGCACACTTAATTAACCTAAAGATTAAATATGATGTCCAAGATCCACACACTATATTTTAGCTAGTGAAAACAAGATGTGGAGCTGTGGCTCTTCCCCCCATGCAGACCAGAAGGACTGTTACTTTTATTGATGCAGAAGCAACAACACTCAGTTGTGTGAGGAGTTTAGGGAGGCCCCGGAGAAGAGTTCTGGATTGGTTTCAAATAATTACTGAACTGTCACAGTGAAGTTCTTGGTCTACCAGTAGATCCTTTTCCTTATGCTCACGTGGTCATTAGCTTTGAATCCCAGTTACTAGATTCCAAACTCAGTTTCCTTTACAGCATGTGAGACACGAGGAAATAACTGAGAGCTGCTGTCCTTACACTCCCCCTCATTTTCTTTGATCAAGATGCCTCTAAGATATCTCCCTGTGGAGGAACTCTGGATACGTCAACTGGGACTAGAGCCCAGAGTAGACTGAGAACATGCTTGAGGGACTGCATATCAAATCTAGCCTGGGAATCTTCACCCCCCCCCCCCAGAAGACCATACAGCTCTTAGTCTGTGACAAAAAATCTAAGGACTGATAATCGTCATCTTGCTCCTGAAGTCCAGTTCTATAAGCACCATTCATGTCTGCTGGGACATGATCATACATGCCACTTAAATTTCCATACCCTCTGCTGATTAATCAAAGCAACAATTGTGTAACCGAGTCTTGTGTGTGTGTGTGTGTGTGTGTGTGTGTGTGTGTGTGTGTGTGTGTGTGTGTGTGTGTGTGTGTGGGTGCATGTGGGTGCATCTGTGCTGGCGAACAGAACCACGGGATGAAAGCATGTGATGTTCGATTTGGTTGTTGGATGAAAGTCGCACCCTGATTCATGGGTCCTAGTTACAAGCAACAGAAATAAACAGAAACAGAAATAGACACAGAAACCCAGTGTCATTAAAGTGCAGCTTACTTGCAAAAGCTTCCTAGTGCACAGGGTGTACATGAGGTGGAACTCTGCAGCGACGAAAAGAAACCTGAAAGCAGCAGAAAATAACTCAACTAAACACGTGATTTGTGTCTTCTCTCAAGCTTTGGATTACATAAAACTCTGTTGAGATTGTTGCATGTAAATTAGAAGTCATACATTTTGTAAATAGACAAAGTAAAGTCTAACTTCTGACTACAAGCATACTGCTGTTTTTGTCTGAAAGCATATCACTAGTCACTGATTTACAACAGTGCTATGAGTTGAGTCTACAGTTAAACACACCTGGTGAACAACTTGTGCAACTATCTCCACCAGTGATATTATTGAAGGATCCAGTCGGGCAGGGTTGGCATAATGGACTTCCAGTGAAACTGTAGAGTAGTGTAACACAAAAGAAATGCATCAGTGAAGTAGTCAGTAGAGTAGCCAATATCATTAGAAGTAAATTTGTTGGCACACTCCATGTCCTTACTTTGTGTAGAAGCCACGGTTGCAGGGCCAACACTGCTGCTGTCCAGCTAGTGGCTGATAGAAACCTCTGTTGCACGGCAGGCAGGCTCCAGGAAATAGACACATCCCGGGGTCAGAACAGCATGCACACAGCAGGGTGTCTAAGGAGGGATAGACAATTATTTCTTAACTTTAATGAACTTAATTGTCTGTTTTTGCTGTTTTAATCACTGCAGTATTAATTCGTAGAGGATATGTTTTTACTAAGTAGAGAGAAGAATGAGTTAAGATCCTAAAACAAAGGTTTCAGTGATCTATCACACCCAAAAAAGAGTAAACTGGTGGCTCCATGTCAGATGACACGGTCATTGACTCACTGTTGTCATACTGTGATCCTGGTGCACAGGGCTCACAAGTGGAAGTGTTGAATGCAAAGCAGCCCGGGGTCGTGCTGCTAAGAATCACAGGAGTTGGAGTCAGAACGGTCGCATTCTCAATAAGAGTGGTGTTCATCACAGCAGGAGTAAGTGTGGTCTGGCTCAGCACCATGCCTGGAGGAGAAGATGATTAAAATCTGACTTCTGGACTTGGACTGATATAGGTCTGCAAGCAAATTCACTAATTAAATTTGCCTAAAATTGTTAGTGAATAAAAACAATGATCTAGGTCGGTCTGGTAGCCATGAGCTTCAATGTCCTAGTGTTGCGTGTTGTTCCCCATGTCTCTCTTTCTCCTCTCTGTCCTATCTAATAAAGGAATAAAAGATCCCAAAATATGTTTTTTAAAAAGGGAGGAGAACTGGTGATTTGACCAGCAGCTGACCTCTTCAAATCTCTCTGTTTTTCAGGAATATGTAGGCTAATCCTGAATGTTTAATACAAACAGTGGGATCCAAAAAGGCCAAATATTCGGCAGGATTTACAGGGCTGACCTGAGCTGTTTTGAGGACAAAGGTTATTTGCCTTAGGGGTCCTCCTTCACATTTTCAAATACATACGACCAAAGTAGATCTTCCTCTGTTGTGTTGTCAAGCAGATATTTTGTCTATGAGAGAGTGTTGTGTTATGTAGAAGTTACATTTACACTCCTCTTTATATTTTCAGTAAATAGTTGATCTAAGTAGATTCAATTCTTCTTCTTCTTACCTCATAAAAAAGAGGAGAACTTCTTAATTCAACTGTTACCGTGATATCTTAAATTAAAATCTTAAGTATACACCATTCAACGCGATCTAACCACTGAGGAAAGGGGAGAGGGCAACAGGCATAAGCACAACAACCAAACAGAGCCCATATTGTTGTAGTAATCACATTAGCCATGTGCTTAAGTGCTTTCTTGAATATGAGCCATCCTCCTCATGAAATGTAATTATTCAGAAAGGAGGGGGGTCATGTGATTTCTCTGGTTCAGTCTGTGCTGGCAACATTTCTCTCTCAAACTTTTTACACACAAGCCTCTGTTAAACTGGCAGAAACAAAAGCTGTAATCCTGAAAGTCTAGTAGGGTCAGATTTAAATGTCCCTAAAGAAAGATTACTGCAAGATACAGTATTAATACCACTATTCAGTACCACTATTCACAGAAACACAGCTGTATATTAATTTTTTGCAGCGATTTTCCATGTGGAGGAAGTTTGTCTGGAGGAAGTCTGGGTGCAAAAAAAAAAAAGTGATATAACTCTTTAAACATTGAATTAGATGACATTAAATTCCTGCTGAGATAAGTTTGGCAGGTAACTCATGAACTTAAAGGTTAGAAAGCATTTGTCACATAAATTTAAATTTTTATTACATATGTAGTGCTTTACATAATCCACAACAAAACTCCACAGTAAACTTAATCATGAGCTATAACAGCTCATTCCACTTGGGACTGTTGTTTTTTAACTGATAAATTAACATTATGGTATCTATTATATCTCAATCATATATATAACTCTGTGATCTTCCTGATGTTTTGTAGCATTACATCAGTTATTTTCAGGAATAAGAGTTTAAACTTACCTATGAAATAAGCGGCGCATATGGCAGACAGAACTCCCCGGCAGTCCATCCTCCACATATTATCGAGTACAACCACCGAACAATGTCAGGCTACAGCATGTCATCCCTGACAAGTGGTCGACTTGTCTTTGTTTTTCACAGAGGACGTCAGGGACGCTCGCTCCCTTGCTCGGTCGCTGGCTGTGGGATCAGTCCTCTCATCAGTATCATATGACAAAATACACATCATGTGATTTGGCTTTACAGGGGAAAAACTGAGCAAAAATGGGCTGGATACAGACAGTTATGGTGCTGTTACACACAGCAACCAGCAGGGACGCCACTGCCTGCTGTATGGTTCATATAGATAGATAGATAGATAGATAGATAGATAGATAGATAGATAGATAGATAGATAGATAGATAGATAGATAGATAGATAGATAGATAGATAGATAGATAGATAGATAGATAGATACTAGAGTTTATAACAGAATGACTATGATTAAAAGTTAGTTAGTTATAGCTTCTATAACTTCTGAGTGTGCTATATTATCTTATTTTATCAATTGATTGTTATTAATGATGAAGTAACGTGTAAGAAATAGGCCTATTTTAATGTTGCAGCTGATCGAGGTGGTGTTAATCATATATATGTCAATATAAAACCTGGCTGTCAAATAAATGAAGTGGGATAAAAAGTACCAGCCTTCCCTCTGAAATGTGGTCGGTTAGAAGTATACAGAAGTAAAAATAAAAGTTAATAGTTAGATAGAAATATTACATTTATATGAAGACTTTATATATATATATATATATATATATATATATATATATATATATATATATATATATATATATATATATATATATATATATATATATATATATATATATATATATATATATATATATATATATATCTGTGTTGTGCAGGCTTGCTGTCACACTTTTGTGCTATTCTTGCTAAAGTTCTGCTTTGCCATGGGTATTTCCTAACATGATATTGGTGCATCATTTTTATTCTTGAGTAATGATGATTCATATTATGTACAGTAACTTGTTACCAAAACATACAAACCACAGAAATGACACTAACAATGGTTTGGGGAAGGGACTTATTTTTTGTACAAGTCACAAGTTGAAGATCCACTTCCCTTTAAAACAGGTGAGTGGAACTTACATTGCAACACTTTGAAATAAACAACATTTAATGTTTTTATTATACATAGATTGAAGTCATAGGTCAAGATATGCAATCTTTGATAATGTAAAGAAGTCACAGTGGTACTCAGTCACTTTTACAGCTATTCTAAAATGCAAAATATGTCAAATGAAGACAATAAAAGATGATAACTAAAGATCCTCCTGATCTGAAATGAAACATTCACAGGCCTGTGGAGCATCTTGCACGTATTTATGTCTCAAGTGTTTCTGTCGGAGAAACAACATAAGGAGCGTCCTTCTGGATATGACGCTGTAAGCTCAGCTCCAGTTCCTCCCAGCTTTTCTCCTTCAACATTTTCTGGCAGAACAAGAAAATTATTTACTGCCACCAGCATGAAGAATCCCAACACTAACAAAAACAGTGAAAGCTTACAACTGTTAGAAGTCAGTTCCTCTTTGTTTTACTCACATTGTTGTGTGTCTCTGTGTTTCTGACCATGTGTGCTGCTGTCTGTTCACAGGTTTTGGCCTTCTTGCTTTCAATTTGCTTCAGTCTTTGGCGCTCTTGTTGTTTCTCTTCGAGCTTCTTCTGCAGAGCCAAAACTGTCTCATCCTGAGTCACCGCCTGCTGAAAACTCAGCCTGGCTCTCCTCTCCTTTTTCCTGCAACATGCCAACACTCTCATGAATGTGTGTGTGATACTTGCGTGTTTGTGTATGTATCTACTTCAGCCCACATTTTCCTACTACCATCATCAAGTCAGAGCCAAACATTCTCCCTGACCTGATGGCAGCAGCCTGTGCCAGCACTCTCCTGTGGAGGTCGATGGTGTCCAGCTGCTCCAACAGCAGCTGCTTCTTGTACTGCTTCTCCTCCAGGATGTGCTCCCGTTTCTCCTGCTGCTCTGTTTGCTGTGCCTCCCTCAGGAGGGCCAGCCGCTCCTTCAGTTCAGCCAGGGACATCTCTCCCAGCAGCTCGTGGCCTGCAGTCTGACATGGGACAACATAATAACCATGACACAAGAAGCATGTGAAAGTACGTCAAAGGGGAGATGGCATCCATACTCTGCTCACCTCGGTGTCGTCAAAATTCCTGATCCTAATAT
The DNA here is from genome assembly GCA_946959425.1 of Argyrosomus regius. Classification (NCBI taxonomy): domain Eukaryota; kingdom Metazoa; phylum Chordata; class Actinopteri; family Sciaenidae; genus Argyrosomus; species Argyrosomus regius. The sequence continues at coordinate 12,164,431 of OX336887.1, read as the reverse complement.
GAGGTAGCGATTCGATGGTGCGGATTTCATAGATAATTTCAAATCTCCTGCTGAGCTCTGCCTGTGCCTCTTCTAGTGCCTGACGAAGGAGCTCTCGACTCTGCTCTGAGACTTCTTTCACTGTGAAATGTCCATGAAATCGATGAGAACGGAGGTGAAATCATGACAAGATCATCACTGTATCAAACGAGGAGGCATACCTATGCTTTGCTTGAATTTCAGCAGCTTCTCTTTAGCTGCCTTTGAGTTCTTGTGGCCTTCTGCCACTTGTTGCACCAAGTCTCTCATTTCTTTTTCCTCCTGCAACCTCTTCTCGGCGTATCTCCGCATCAGCTGGGCTGTCTACAAGAAACAACAAAGCAACCATAAAAACACATTTTTCATGCATAATTGTAAAACCCTTTAAAAAAACAGTGTTTGTAGAGAACAGCTACAGTTGTGTCTGATTACCCGCCTTGTTACACACTGTAAAGAGCTGTGTAATCTTCTGTAAATGCTTTTAATCAGCTGTTGAGCAGGGGTGTAAATATAGACAGGCAGTGTGGTTGCACTAGGGCCGGTAGAGAGAACAGGCCCTCCAATAATGTAATAACAAGCACTAATGAGTGAATTAAATAAACAATTCCTTATTTTCTTTGGTATTTTTGTCATATACAGATATGCAATGATGATTGCTGGGTAATTTGTTGATGTTATCCAATGTCATGTGACTATTTGATCATGTGAACACATGATATACGGTAGCAAAGGCCCATCATAACAAGATCTCAAACTCAATCTTTACCCACCTCCTCTTTCTTCAGCTGAGCAGTCCTCTGGTTGCGTTCCATTAAGCGTGTGCGGGCGATAGCTGCCTCCTCATAACTAATGCGTCCCTCCAAGCGCCTGCGCTCAATCATGGCCAGCTCCTCCTGGAGGTCCTTCTCACGCATTTCCTTCTGCCACTGTAGAAAAGATGAGGGCTCACGCGCCCCCTCCACCAGACGCTCCACTCTGCGTAACAAATGCAAACATAAAGAAATGACTCTTGGCTTGTGTAACCTGAAGTCTCATTGAGATCAACATCTTCATTGCAAGAGAAGGAAAAAGTACATGTAAGTATTTTAATGTTGCTCAGATTTAAAATGGTTTGCTGTTGATGCCACTACTGTCTTGTGCAGGACACTGATTGTGTTGAGATGTATAATAATCCATCTAAAACAATGGCAAACCTCTGCAGCTCCTCCTCCACCTGACGGTCATATAGTGCCCCCTGCCTCAGGATTGCTGCACTGTTAAGCTTGATGGGCCAGCTGTTAGTCTGAAACAGAAAGATACACTCATGCCAGTGAATATTATACCTACATGAGTGGATATGCATCACTATCATACTGAGGACTTATCTACAGAAATAATTAGATCTCACCTTATTAATGGAAGATGATCCAGAGGAATGAAATGAATTGAATTTGAGTTTTGAATCCAAATCCTCCTTAATCTGAGACATCACTCTCTGCAATACAAATGATGGTTCATTTGGGAATGTGAACTGACTCTGAACTCTGTACTAACAGGGTGAATTTAGTAACAGAGGAGAAATCAACATTACGCTAGTCAAGTGACAGTGAATTACATAAAGGGAAGAAATCACAGGACGAGCAGCAGAGGGACGATTCCTCTTATTTTTATATATATACACTGTTGCCCATAAAGTTGGAATAATTTTGTTTTCAGACACATTCCTATTCCTATTTATACACATCAGGTTAATTGTGGTTTAATTTTCACTGATATGTTTCTATCTATCTATCAAGAATAAATCACACTGACACAATCATTTCATGAGAAGAGGTAGAAATATTTTATTCCAACTTTATGGGCAACACTGTATATATACAGTGTAACCTACCTTGGTGTGTTCAGACTTGTGTGGATTTACACATCTGAACTGTTTCATATTTGCCTCGTACAGCAGTTCCTTTGGAGGAAAACAGACGGGATGTCATCACAGAGACATGTATTAAAGCCTGATAGTATAAGGTATAAGCCTGATGATAATAATGTGATAGTAATCATATATGGCAGAATTATTTCAAATGAGCAGTTCAGAATTAAATTAAAAAAAATACTAACATTAAAAATTGTGTTTAGTGCTCTGTAATTACCTGTCACATATGCCAGATGTCTTTTTGTCTAACTTGTTTTCTTCTATATTAAATTAATATAACAGCCTTTTAGATATCACAGCAGATGAGAATAATAAAAACAGACATTGTACCTCAGTCTTTTTCTGGTTCTGTTTTTTGATCTTCTCCATGTTCTCCAACTCTTTTGGAGTCTTGTATGTGCTATTTGGTACCTATAAAGTAAGTATGTGATGAGTGTTGCATCCATCACAATTTCAACACAATACACACAGCTGAATGAGCTGTCTTAAGGTACAGCACACACATAAACTAACTGTGTGGACATGCTTGACGGAAATATTGTTTATAACTGTAAATGAGGCTGACTGGTTTGCATTTTTCCTGCTGTGGAATGAGCTCAGGCTTAGGCAGGGTTGGCGATTTAGGTTTGGTGAGCGAGAACTCCCGGGGCTTGGTGGTTTTAATTGGAGCTTTCTTGACCTGACTCCCATGAGATATTTTGACAGCAAGCTGCTCCAAGAGTATGTCGATTTCAGGGCGCCATCTAAAGGACAAACAGACAAATGCTTTCACTTCTTGCCTGTGGACTAACATTAATTGCCTGAAAGATATTTTCCTCACCTCAGTAGAGGGCCAATCCACTGTTTCTCCACATAGGCAGCATCATATATATTATTCCACCCCTCTTGTATCCATGTGGTGAGGTTTGTGAAGAAGAAAGTCAGGAACTGCAGCCAAACACAACACACTCTTACACACAGGGCACAGATATAGATGATTGTTGGTTATTTCCAATGCAACAACTGTCATCAAACACTGGGTTTCTTACCATGTGCATCTTCTTTATGTCCAGTGATTTGACGATGGTGCTGAAACGCTGAAGTCCAAGGTCATCAAGAGCAAATGTGGCGAGGTAACAGATGACTAAAGAACAACATAATACCATAAATACATTAATGGTAATCTTGTTTTATTCAGAATAATATTGAACAAGAGATTGCTTAGACTTACTGACAAAGTGGCTGCGATCACCTCTGGATAAGCCTTTCCCATTCTGGCCATAGAAGACACTGATAACTACGTCCAGTAACTTTTTGTGCTCAATACATCCAGAAACAACATCAAGTATGAACTTCTTGTGCAGAGTATTCATGTCCTGCAATAACAAAAACAAGATAAGATAATTTAAGATAGACTTGAACGATCCCACACTGGGGAAATTCACTTATTATAGCAGCTCACATACAAAAGGTGGATAAGAAATTACTCACAAATGAGAAATATATATAAAAAGTCATTAAGTCATGCTGGTGTTAAAGTCTCTAACAGCTGTTGAAATGAAGGACCTGTGGTAGCGCTCCTTCTTACAAGGTGGGAGTATCAGTCTGTTGCTGAAGGAGCTGTTTAAGGCCCCCACAGTCTCATGCAGGAGGTGAGCGGAGTTGTTCAAGATGGAACAACTCTCCCCCACCTCCTCTATGGAATCTAGGGGACAGTCCAGGACAGAGCTGGCCCTCTTGACCCGTTTATTCAGATGTGAGCACATGTAGCATCTAATCTGAGCCCACCTACCTGCAGATCCTTTGAAGCATCTTCAATGAAGTCATCCAAACACTGTCTGCCAGCGCTGAACTTATCGAGCAGCACACTGGCCTCCTTGACAAGTGATCCATAGTTTGATGTCATTTTAGATCGACCTGCAGAAAGCTGCTGGAGATTGATAACTGGGCAGAAAAGCCCGCAGAGAGATAGTATTATCAATAGTAGGTCTACTTCTAAGTGAGACAGCAGAGTGTCTGCTTTTGAAACAAACAAGTATTCAAAGTAAATTTAAAGTAAAGAAAATTCACGGAGCGGCTTGTTTCCAGCGCGAGTCGTTACCGTGTTCAGTCGTTGCTTAGCAACACACTAACGTAAACACAAAACAGCTCAAACACCTCTAATGTTAAACGGGCAGTACCTTACAGAAACAGGAAATGTCAGCTTTTATTTGAATTAATGAGACGTGTTGTTTTTTATATCACTATTATTGGACTGTTTTGTTCACCATGTAAGAAAAACATTCATGGTTTTAATCCATCGGATGCAGATTAACAGTGTGACATCCTGATCCTTTGTTGGCTGCCATAACAATAATTATGACGTAGCATATTGTGACGTCTGTGCCAGCCGTGCGCTGCCTTCATGTGCGGTTGGGAAATTTGTAATATGAACATCAACGTGATCGATACAATAATTATATTATATTATGTATTATAAATTGTGATAGAAAGAAGTGACTATCTTCGGGTTTTGAAGGGTTAGTGGGGGAAAAGCTGATTACTGAGCAAGTCACATGCCAACTGGGGTTTTAGAGTAGTCTCACAATGCATCATCTGATTTCCTGCCATAATCTCATTAACATTAGTGGATTTTTGTGGGCCTGTAAACAAAGTTTTATTGAGCTGTCACTCTGCGGTCACAAATTCAGTTTTCAAATAGATTAAAGCGGCTAAATATTTTAAGTATTTGTCAACTGTCAGTCAGAGAATGATCTACAGATGTAGTTGTAATGAACGTCTACACAGTTTCATTACAACTGAGCAAACTCAGCTATCAGCCTTATGTCAATGAAGACTGTGTGATTGGGGTTGGAAGCTCCAGAACAAGACAGCACTTTGAGCCGGGATTGTTTTGCCAGGTCATGATTTTATGACATCATAACTAGTCTGGAAGCCAATCATGATCAAGTTACACAAGTTTGATGTGAGACTTCCAGTGTACAGACAATGAGAATGAACTTTCCAGTAAAGTATGAGACATCTTGAGTAAAAACTCATTTTTACATTTTTTCCGATTATCGTCTTTTCATCTTTTTAATCCTTTTACCCTTAACCAGACCTGCCTTTTTAATGTCAGCTTTTCCCTTTCTATGCCCCCATCTTATAAATGTTTATTACTGTGCTGCTATTCTTTTATTTCTAAGTTTTTAATTTTCTATCACTCTGACGGTTTCCTGTGAAACTACGACTTTGTATTATTATTATTATTATTATTATTATTATTATTATTATTATTATTATTATTATTATTATCTTGTGTCCAGTAGTTAAATATTTGAAAATGAAAAATATATGCATATCCACTGGATCTATACGTAATTTTGAAACATTTCTAACTGGGTAACTGAACATTCTTTTGTGGAAGAAACATAAATACACGACATATTATTATTTAAAATGATTCAAACATAACCCGAGTAAACATGCCTGCCTGGAGAGGATCAAATGAATAACACTTGTCCACATTCCTGACCTAAAGCGTGTGGGAGGCACGGTATTTGGGAGCAGCACTTGAAGGCATCATTCGCTGGGAAAGTGGGAGGTGAATGTTGTCAACGTGACTGTCATCAAGTAACGTTAGAGGGGCAGAGAACAGCAGAGCCGTCGGTGCTCCGCTCTTCTGTATCGTCGGGACTTGGAAAGTGGCCGGGCGGGGAGAAGAGACAGGCAAGCCAACCTCGGGATTCAGGGAAGATGGAAATAAGTCGTTGTTTTCGAATATCACCGTTCATAGACGCGTTGTAACGTTCAGGACAACTTATCGTTTTGTACGTTAACCCGTTTTTTTTTTTTAAATTTATTTGGGAGCCAACCAGCGCTAGCTAGCTTTAGCAAGCCAACCGCTGCTGATACTGTCAGACACACACAGGTACAGGAGAGGAGAGGAGGGGTTGGTGACAAAGGAAGGTGGCGAGATAACGATGAACCGCTTTCGAAAGTGGCTGTATAAGCCCAAGGTAAGTTATCTTGGATTCACATGCTGTGTCAGCTCTGCAGTCAGTCATTTTTTATGCATAGCTTTGGAGATAGCTAGCAAAAAAAAAAAAAAACAGCCGCTAGCCGGATCACTTCATACAGCCACACATCTGCTAACGTTAGCCCGTGTTCCTGATGTTACACACTGTATTAACCAGCTGCAGCTCTCCCTTTGTTGTTGTTGTTGTTGTTGATGCTTTTGTTTTCAAGCGCTAGTCAGAGCTAACAATGTCACAGCTGGGCAATGTACACTGAATGATGGTGACTGTCTCCAGCTGACATTGTCATTAATGTTAGATAAAGTGAGTTTATTTTAGGCATTTTAGTCCTAAAATCTTAATAATAACAATATGATTAGTGATAACAAGAACAGCAACAATGATATAATTAAAAATATTAATAAAAATGGGAAGAAAATTAATGATAAAATCATTTTCAACAATAATAAATAGATTAAAATGAAAATAGGTTTTGATAGAAAATTAAATAAAAACTTCTGTAGCATTTTTAGGGCTGCAACTAATCATTATTTTCATTATCAAGTGATTTGCTGGTTATTTTCTCAATTAATTGATCAATTATTTTTTAATGGTGAGGTATTTACATTGCTTGTTTATGACTTACTAATATCCCAAAGTACAAATAATTTACTATCACATAAGACAAAGTAAAGCAGCAATACCTCACAGTTTAGAAGCTGTAACCAGGTAATATGTCTGCCATTTAAGCTTTATTGTCAACATTTTGAATTATTTTATCAAATGACTAATTGTTTCAGCTCTCTAGCGTTTGAATGGGTTTAATTTGTTTATTGATATCACCCCAAACTGGATAAATTGGTGTTAAAAGCATGAAATCAGCTGCAGCTCAGGCTCAGGACAGACAATTTGTAGGCAAAATCATCACCTTTTTGGAGGGGGGTGAGCTCGTAATGGATGTGCTGTGATTCTTTAAATCAAGCTCACAGTGTGGAAACATGCCTGACACAGCAGAGGGAGTATTGAAGGCTTGGTCGCTTTGTTAAATGAACAGTTTAATATGTGCCAACGGCAGCACTTTTTAGGATGAATATTTCTCCAGGGAGGGAATTATTGTTAACTTTTAGGTTTTAGGTAGAGGAATTGTCAACTACTGTGCTTAATGCGGCACAAAACTGCATAAATCTGAGGCATGTTGTCATTGATCAGTATATACACTCTTATAGTGCCGTCACAGATTTTGTGCTGAAGTTGGATACAGTTGAGATCCTCCTACATGGTCTACTCCTAGAGAATTCTGCTTGTCATATTTAACGTGGGTTCACATGCTTCCTCATAACCATGTCCAGATTACTCATACGCTCTTATAAAAAAGTTTGTCGGGAAAACATTGAGCAAATATTCCATTGAAAAGCACTTTGTGAAATGATACACACCACTTATACTACTCAGTATTCTAATGTCGCCTCTTCTGTGGAATGGGTACAAGAAGGTTATTATTATCAGCTGTAGATTATATAAGAACATTATGGAATAAAAAAAAAAGATTTCCTTTGACTTTTTGTACTCGATTAAAAACCCTAACTTTTGATAAAGCGGCTGAAGGTGTAAAGCTTTCTCCTCTAGTCTGCAAATCAACATGCCTGACTAACATTTGATGACAGTGTGTTTAATGTATGGCGTCCTTTCAGTGTATTGGCATAATAGCTGCACATAAATGGTTGACCTTGCGTCATAACTGCTGTAGATTGTAAGTTACGAAAGCAGATTCCTCTATTGTGGAAAATATATTGAAGACGAGCAAGCTTAAACAAGTTGATGATAGTGGTACGGTGTTATATAAAATCACAGTCTTTTGCTTTACTTTACTTAACTAATGTGTGTCAACATGTATTTCTAATTGGCGGTATAAGATGATAAGTCAGTCTATCTGGTAATAGAAGGCCAGTGCGTTTCCATATCAAACAATAACAGTGATTGGAGTTTTTGCAGCAGTAATGTCAGACAGGGATCAAATAAAATACCTGTGATTATATATTACCTACCTGCTCTTTACCACATACACGCACCTGCGTCATTCTTCTTTTCTCTGTTTGACCATGTTTGCTGTCGCAGCATTTCGGTATTCCATTGTTGGGTTTAGGCCTAAGTGTTTGGGGTTCACCAGAGTATTGTCACATTCATGAATGACTACTGACTCTGAAATGCTGAGCTATTACATCGGTGCCTTTTCTGCCATATCACAGCCACGGTAGGAATTAGCAGAATTACACATAAGTCTGTGGGTTTTAAATGACCACTTCTGCCTTAAAGGAGCGCAGAGAAAAGTGCTAAAAGCCTCTGTAATTATGCCAATCAGCCTGAAAACACAACAGTAATGAAAGGAGGGTGCAGATCACTTTATGCTCCTGCTACTGAGCAGCTAAGCTCGCAAGTCTTTTTCTCTCTTTTCGTACGGGGAGAAAATATTTCTGTGGTAATTAAAATCTGTGCCCAACCCACATATTCTGGCATTTATAGTTGAACACTGCATAGCGTTGTCATTTTGCATCAACAGTAAGCCGTTTATTATTGAACTATATTCTCCTGGAGACAGAAGAGTGTTGAATCAGCATGTTCCCTTGACTGAAGCGGAGCTATTGATATTTCCAGAGCTGCTCTTTACCTCCCCAGATAAGTCCCACTGAGGAGGACTTTCTTTTGCCCCTGCTACACAATCCCTTCCCGGTGTGTTAGAGAGGAATGTGCAGCTCTGTGCGGGACATAATGTACCTGTCTATTCTGCCTGACTCTGACATCAAAGTGCCAACTTATGGAAAAAGATGAACATGTAATCTATAGATTGTCCCGGGTTTCTGTAAAGCTGTTGAGGGAAAGTGTAATGGTTAACTCACCCAAAGTGAGGATATACCTCTGGAGAATCCTCACAGATTTTTTTTTTTTTTTTTACATTCCCCTGAGGCCTTTAAACTGGTTTGGCTGGTTTTCGTGTTAATAGTTAACCCTATTCTCCTTATGCTTCTGCAGGCAAAAGTTTGAAAGCAAAGAAGCTCTTGAGAGGGTGAAATCAGGGGAGAAGTATTCATAAAAATCTGCTTCATCACACATCCCCGCAGTCTCAAACAAAGACGAGACCTGGCTCAGGTTTCCGAGCAGCCAAAATGGCCACTGTCTCCTCACCCCTCGTTCATCAGTGGCAAACTTGCAGAGTGACTGATGGCGTGAGAGAGAGAGATGTCAGGAGGCTAAACCAGTACACTTCCTCTGTAGCTCTGTGTTCCTCTCATGGTTGTTATTCCATCAGGCGTTCAGGAGCTGACCTTCAGCTCCACACCGCCTCATCTGTCAGTGTGACGGGCTCTCAGCTCGCACCAGGCTGGGCGCACTCACCTCCATCTACAGGATGCTACTAATTTGCCTTTCATTCCCCCTTTCTCCCCACCGGACAGTTTAGGGCGATGGGAGCTCGCCTCCTCCTTATCAAAATGTCAAACAGATATCAGCGTGTAACAATGTAGGTAGGAACATATGTAATGTGAACGCCTGATTGCTTGGATAAGGTCATCCAACATCTGACAGAACTAGGACAAAATGACATCTTCATTTTTGAAAAATAGAATTGTAATTAATAGGCATGAAATCTTAACAGATTAGACAACAAGAACAGTTCTTTAACTTCTTAATTTTTACCCTTTTATTTCTCTCAAAAAATCAATTTATTTCTCACATCATTTTATTGCAAGTGTTATTTAACTTTTTCCATTTAGTGTAGCACAAATATACAGCCTCAAAAGCTCATTTGGTGGTGCCTTATCTCCACATGAAGTACATGCTTTTAGATTTGAAAGAATTTGCTTGTAACGCAGCTTTAGCATCTTTTATTTATCTTTAGTATAGTAAAATTTGGGACATATTGGCTCTTGGCTTGTAAAAGCAAACATTTTCTCTCGGCAGTACATATGATTGCACAGCACATTAAAGTAATAAAAAGTTGTATTTCAGTGAAGAGATAATAGAAACATTAAATCCATACTGTAGTGGACACACAAACAAACCCTGTACAGTGTAATGCAAACCGAAAAATACAGTAAGACTACAGTAATCGAATGATTGTATTCAATTATTAGTTAATCTGTAGATTACTTCCTCAGTTAATTAAATAATCAGATATTCTATGACATGTCAAAAATGTGGAAAATGCTGATCTCAACTCCATAAAACCCAAGAAAACCAGTAAATACATTTGATGAGCAAGAACAAATTAATTTGTGTATTAAAAATAACTTAAAGGTTGTTGGGCTGATCATTTCAGCTCTAAACAAAAGCTTAATCTCCATATATTTACTATTTTAAGGTCTAATCTCATCAAATCATCTGTTTTGTTTAAAGAAACTAAGACGTGAAATCATTTCGACACGTTACTGAAACACAACAAGGCGTGTAAGTATTTACTGTGGTCATAAATCATTGTCAAGCCACCATGAAAGATGCTTTAGTGATGTTTATCTACACTGTCAGGGAGAAAACCCGACATGTTGACAGCTGATGGTCTCGACAAAGCAACACATTTTTATTTATCGTTCACTCAGGAGCCAGTTTTGCTCCCATTTCCAGCTGCGTGGGCTCTACTTCAAATGCATCAGTTAAATTTGATTGAAGGAAATGTCTTCATCTGTGAAGAGGTCATGGTGACGCTTGATGATGCTTAAAACAGCAGTAATAGCTACAACTGTATGTCTGATTACAAACTTACTAAAGTCTGTACAGATGTGGAGGCAGGGTTGTTAGATAATACTTTAAAAAAAAAATCTGTGACAGTGCTAAGAATTTTAAATAAAATATTTAAAGATTTTGGTCTGACAGAATACTGTATGTCACTGTATAGAAAAAAATCGGACATTTTATCGCCTTTTTTCTATTTAGGTTGATACACGTTAATTCTACAACAATTAGTTAATTACTTGGTTAGTCAGTCCACAATCCACAATTAATTTGATAATCAATCAGTTTGGTAAATCCCCTGGTTCCAGCTGTGTGATTTACTGCTTATCTTTGTCTGTGTGATTTAAAAAAACTGAGAAATCTCTGAGCAATTTTTAGATTTTAGATTTATTAATCTGCAGATTAATAAATAATGAAAATAGTCATTAGTTAGAGGCCTAATTGATTCCGTTTAGACAGATGAATTATTCTTGTCAATATTTAGGTACTTCTCCAAGTTAATATATAAATTATATCCCATCATGTATATTTTCATCAGAGCTTTTTTTTCTGATATATTTTATCACAGCTCTCAGGAACTGGTGAATCATGGCAGTTTGATTTCCTCAGTAATGATTGCTCCACTACAGAGTATGACTGGCCTGGCTGTAGTAGGTTCTGCTGTTGTTTACATGATTTATCTTTTGTCCTTCATTTGTCATTTGTCATTACCCTGATTTGTTTGTGAATATTGCTAAGATGCAAGCAGAAGAGCCAAAGCCAGAGTCAGGCAAAGCAATTAGGGTCTTGTCTTTGCAGAGTTGGTTCTGCACAGTTGACACGTTGTGTTGATGGAAGAGGGAACAGCAAACTGCTGAGCAGCGGCCAGCGTGGCTTCATATTTAGCCCCGTTTCTGGAGTTCTTTGTGGATGTCCCATTCTGCTTACCCACCAGCCATGCGGTAATTGATTTGGTGTCAGCTGCCGGGATTTAGAGAGCTGACCGTAGTGCAGATCGAGACAGGCCAGGCGATTGAAGGCCTTTTTAAATTCATTGCAGGATTGGGGAATCAGGGCCCACTGTCCGAGGTGTGGGGAAGCGATGATTGAAGGAAAGTAGCTGTGGATGAAGAGTGAGATTTAAAGGTACCACAGAGAATCCAGCTAGTCCTGGTATCGACTGAGAGGCTACGCTCATTATCTACACCTGGTAATAATTTATACCCTCCCTGATTTTAAATTCTTTCCTTTCCATTTTCACCAATGATAAACATATAGCATGCACTCAAGGTGCCCTTTGTCTATATTATGAGTCTGACTGTTCCAGGAAGAGCCAGAGAATGAAACGCCACCCCTCCTGCTCTGGGCTCTGTCTTAGCAGCAGGGTAGAATGGGAGGGAGAGGAGGAGAACAGTAGGCTTGTATTTTTGGGATTAGATTTTGGCCTTGCTTACAGTTGGCAGGAGATAAGATGAGAGGATGTCGCTCTTTAGCAGCGCTAGCTTTTCTCCTTACTGGATTCTAGGCCTGGGATAAATAAAAAATCCTGAAGTACTGACAAATTGAAACAACATTTTTCAGAAACATTGATATTCTAGCTCACATTTTAATGGAAAACAGTGTGTGTTTAATAGGTGAACATTAATAGATGTCTGTTATTTCATCTTATAGTTTCATGTGCCAGAGAGAGGAGTGACAAACGTAAAGTCAGTGATGTCAAGCAATAAAACAAGTGCCAGCTTTAGAAAAAGCTGAAAATAAAAGGATTCAGCATGCTGAAAGGTTATATTTGGATTAGGGCTACGCAAAATATATTTTTGCTATGGGTATAAACTTATTTGGACAGGTGAAAACATCCATACAGACACTGCTACTTGTTTAATAAATATGCATTTATTTCTTTATTACTACTGATTTTGCTACTCTGCGTTCAGGTTGAGATGTTAACAGTGGTGCAAATTTAGGCGCAGTCCCAGTTGCACAAGCGTGTTGACATGCATAGATTTAATTTCCACAGATAACAATCATAGTTGCGTGTTTGCTGTCCACGGCTGTCATCGTGTGTAATTTGGAAGAGCCTGGGCAACGCCAGCTCTCAGTCAGTGTTCATAACGATGAATGGTGGACAGAATTAGCCTTGCCTGTGAGTCATGCACTCAACAGTGAAAAGGGGATGCGGGTCAAAATTGCACATAGGAATCACGACAGTGCATAGGTGGGTGTGTTTTGAGTTTCATTTGATTCAGTAAGATGTCAGGCATGCCAGTATTTTCCGTCACTGGAGTTTTTGGATAAAGATAGCGGATATGCGTCTCATACACTTCATGAAAAATGTCAAGTTGGTGATTTTGTAAATCAAAATTTCCCCTCATCCCCTCTGTAGCCAGCTCTGGATTGTATAACCAGATTATTCTTGCATAAGAACTTCCCTGTGGTTTGCTTGGAAGAGGGGTGTCCCCACGTGTCACCACATTACCATCAGGGGATCCTGGACACGCTTTGTAGCCACCTAAATCCCCTGCGCCCCCCTGTGTCACCTCGGCCTGTCGTGCTAAACCATGTGCCAGGCACATGCACAGGTCATTGCTTAGTCCAAATGCCAGATCAGGGCATCACTCTGAGGAGACAAGCACACAGATTATACTATCAGTCCAGATGGGCAGACCACTCTGAATATATCGAGTCAGTGAGCTGAGTTAAGTCTGTAGTCTGCTGTGGATCCAACTTTGAGCTGGGCTGGTGCAGAAATATTCCTCAGCAGTCAGTGATTAGTTCCATTTATTTAATTGCACTTTTATTGAATAAATCTGTATTAAAATGTGAACAGAGTGACTTTAAGACAGTTGGAGTTTACGCCTGAAAGGTCATCATCAATAACTTGGTAGCTGCAGAAAACAGCACTGAGGTGAGGGGAAAAAAAACTCCTGATGCAAGCTGAACATGAAAGGAATGACTCAACACAACCGAACCTACTTCAGCATAACACTGCATTCTTAGAGAGAGAATACTTTTTATTCTGCCAAATTTAATATAAATAATGGCCGAGGAAGTTTCCTTGTTTGTTACCAAAACGATTGGCTCGCTCATGCCAGGGCTTTTATGCTGAGTCCTGAATAATAAATAAGGTGATGAACTGTATCCGGCTGCTTTTTTGCCAGTCTGCCAACTGACTGGATGAAGCAGAGTGAACTGGTTTCCCCTCTACAATATTTGCCTCTGATCCTTGGAGAGCAGCCAGAAGGCAGCAAATTGAGCCTGCAATAGAGTATAGAGGGCAGAGGCAAGGTTTCTCATAAGTCCCTTAAGTGGGCTCAATGTGCACGCACCAATGCTATGGACGCTCATGAAGCATTAGCCTGACGGCCTCCATCATCCGCACAGTCTGAATAGAAATGAAGCCCAGAATCAGCGGCTCAAGGAGAAAGCTGAATGAGATGATGTTCATCGCAGCAGCAGCGGGCAACTCTCTGTAACGCGTTTCAATAAGAGTCACACTGTCATCGCCTGTTATTGATTTAATGTTAAACAAAAAGGGGCAGAAATCTCACCGAGTCACTGTGAAATGTTGTGATTGAGGGCGCTTAACAATAATTGTCACCCTGGATGAAGTTGTGGGAGCCTAATAGTCTGAAATGATGGGTTTGTGACTGTATTGGACAGAGTTTTTGAGTCATCTCAAAGCGAGGGCAGCCAGGACAACTGACAGCAGGAGTATAACAGGAGAGTGGCACACCACAGGGGACGAGAGCTGAATCTGCTGAATCATTTCCTCCCTTACGCAAGGTAGAGCTGTCATTGGTGGTGATGACACAACTCGCAAGTTCAGGAGTCAGATTTCCAGATGTTCACACACTTACTTAAAACAATTTAATATGCTCGTAGCCTGGGGAGGTATTGTTTTTCAGTTTCTTCAATTGATTACTTGTTTTTTTCAGGGTTTTTTTTGTGACTGGTTTATTTTTCTCATTCTGGAGGTGTAGATGGAGTAGAGTTGGACTTTTTAATAGTTGCAAGTTATTGTAAGACCATGTCTTTTTTTAACTTTGGTCTATATGTGTAAAGTAAATGTCAAGGCCCATACTTCACTCTGTGCCAACCCAGTGTTATGTAAGCAGATGAAAACAGGCACTTGTTTCAAAAGACAGCTTGCCTTTTTTTGCTTTTCAGAGTCCAACATTATCAGTGACTCATAGTCCACGTAACAAAGTAAATATTAACGTTAAAGGCTTTAGATTTGAATTTCAAACAAAGGATTAGGCTGTATTTTATCACTTGCGTGGCTTTATATCTAAGAGACAATTAGCCCTCATTCAGAGCCGTTAACTGTGCTTAATTTGATTAGATGGTAAAGTAGCATTACTGCTTTGACTTTTGCCGTGACCCAGGACTGGGTTGCATCAACTGTTAGAAAGCTGGTTCGGCTAGTAAAGGCTTTTGTAATGTGTAAATCGGTTGCCAGGAAGCATCTGTAAGCGCTGTTGAATCAAAAACAATCAGCTACGTAAACAGGATGTCCCTGTAGTATTACATGCTGTAACATACCTGCCAAATATAGCTTGTTGTAGGAGGCCAAACAATATATGAAACGTCACTGTAAATGTAGGAATGACTTTGTTTTATTTATGTGTGCATACATGGAGAAATGTTTGCATTTAAGAGTTAGAATGAGTGAGAAATATGTACGCTAACTTAAATGAAGTTATTTGGTATTTCAGTTATACATGTTAAGTTATTGCTATAACTTTTGCATAATAAATAATATAATAAACATTCTAAAATGTTAAAGCATTATAAAGTTGTGTTATATATTGACCATACCCCATTACCTACGTTAGTCTTCACTTTAGATGGGGCACATATTAGCATGCTAATGTTAGCTTTGTTGGTTGGTTGAGTTAGCTGTGTAACACTTCCACTTGGCGGTCGCTAGGTATAAATATTCACTAACAACTAATCTCTGAGTAAGAACTAGTTTGTGTGGTTCAACCTGTTTTAATCAGGTGAAGTTAATCTTCACGTTATAACTAGGCCAAGGTTAAACTTATGAACAGCTGGTGCTATCGGCTCCTGGTTCCCACACTAGTGTCAGAAATAGAGGTGAGGTAGACATCTCCTGATCATCACTGACTCCGTTCTGACTTATCTTTTCATGCCTTTTTTCTAATATTTGATGAGTGACGATTCCACGGTACACCAAACTTGTAGACCAAACAGCTCAAGACATGCTGTCTATAAGTAAAACAGCATGTCTCGAACATTGCCTGCCTTTGATTTTTTTCCCCGTGATGCAATGCTGCAGGAATGTTCCCTCTTGTGTGAGGAATGCAGCAGGAGGAGGCTATAGGATGCCGTCTGTCTCAAATACTTCTTTTCTTCCTCCGTCAGCTTTGCCTGGCCTATATGCTTTCGGAAATCTCAAAATGAATGCCGCCACTCTTTGGACCGTGTTGTGCCTGGGCTAGAAAAAGGTCTTTCACTGTCTCCCCCCTCCTGTTTCCTGTGTGGTCGTCATGACATTTGTATCATAGACTCACTCATTGTTGGGAAGTTGTGCAAAGTTCAGTCAAATCTGAGTCCTGACTGATGATATCATTGCTTTTCTCACTGTTCAGAGATTAAATATGGACATAAAGAGAAATAGATGATGTCGCAGTGTTTGTTTTTTGCTTCCTTGTATTTAATTAAGATTTCCTTTGTGCTCATTTCCCCATTCAGAGAAACACACTTACGTTTATTCCTATTATTATAATACCAATGCAATTATCAATATTACTATTTACAGCCTTCTCTCTGCTGATTATTTTTTGTTTTGGTCCTGTGTCTGTGTATTTCTTCACACATTATTTATATACAGTATAGAGCATTTATTTGACCTTGTTAAGAAATAACTTAAGAAGAGTGTGAAACACTTCCTATATTTGCCTGCTGTAAAACTCAGAGTTGCCTGTTGTAGTCTGGAATACATGCCTTTTCTGCATTGTTCTTCCAAGAGACATCAAAATTCACACACAAGCTAAATGTGCAGGAATATTATCGATTTTGCTCTGCGGGACACACTGGGTTTTATGTTGGCAAGTAGCTGCTCCACTGAAGTGTTTTTGGCCAAGAACAGAAATGGCAATCTGCTCTAATCCAGCGCTGCTGTAGCTCTGATTTACCTGTTCAGGCCTCCATATAACCTTTAATATATTCAAAATATGTTTTCCCCTTTACAGTAATAATGTGACAAGTACCCAAGCTGTAGGTTATATCTCTGTGTTTTCTCCTTGCTGTTTGTTTCATTATTAATGAGAGGGAGTGAGGGAACAGCACCGTGTATCATATTCAGAGAGTGAAGGCGAGGGCCCACAGGGGGAGCATCACGCAACAGGAAGCACTGCAAACTTAAGGGAAAGAGTCCTGTGTGAGAGGTTTCCGTAAATACCAGTGCTCAGTTTTGAGTTCACGAAAACCCCTTCCAGACAGTCGATGTGAGGCAGCCAAACCAGCCTGTTTACCGGTGTGGCTCTCCTTTCTTCCAGTCTGTACAGTCATGCTGTCCTTTTAAGCTCCTGTACCGTCACTGGGTCCATGTGGTTTGTGATGATGCACGTCGGCATGTGGTCGCCATTTTCAAAACCATTAACCTTTCGATCAACACGAGCCCTCCACAGGGTGTGTGTGTGTGTGTGTGTGTGTGTGTGTGTGTGTGTGTGTGTGTGTGTGTGTGTGTGTGTGTTAGTGTGTGTGTGTGAGTGCATAAAGTGTTTGGTATCTTGTTTGACCTGTAAAATTGTATCCAATTATGAATTGTTGTGTTCTTTTATGCATCACTGTCTCTTCCCTACCTTGTGTATTGTGAGGGGAGCATGGTGGGAGATAATCCTCTACCATAGCCAGGCTGTTTAATTGCACCTACAGTTCTGGGGAGCTTTCACACTATATTAACCTTTGTTAACTCCTCTTGTGAGAATTAACACCATTTTTTAACATTTACTTTCCTATACTTGTTGAAATTTTGCTTACGTATGAATGTAAATTTGTATTAACCCATGTCTTGTCTTTGCCCATAAATCACCAGAGTACCTTGGCAAATGGGAGAGCAATCTGTTGTTAAGCTGGCCTATACAATGGCCTACTTACCTGATTTTATTTTTGTCCCTACAGATCGGCAGTATGTTGCTGTATTATGCAGCTTTCGCGTTTGTGCTGTATTGCCTTGACTTGACTGCTCTCTCTCAGTTTCGTGGTTTATTTGCATGAGATTAAGGTTTATATCCCCAAAGCAGAAGATGACTAAAAGCATTAGACTCAGACTTTTGGTATATACAATTGGAGTGGGTGAAACCCTCCACCTGTTAGTGTTGCAGTAGCAGATTGTTGTTGTAACCAGGAGACTTCCTGAACATAATAGGAAATTCATGTGTTGACTTGCCCACAGTTAGAAAACCACTGAGCATCAAGCTGGCTTTCTGGAGACTACAACTCTCCATGCCTGACACTTTATTTCACTCATGCAGAGCTCTAAACAGCATACAGATTAGTTCCCCAAAGGACAACACATGGAAACTAGTGTAATGAATGAACACGAGTCGTTTTCCTGAGTAACTAGTTGACATAATAGTTAAAAAGAGCAGATGAAGGGTGTATTGTGTTGTACTCGCTCTGTATTGTTGCTGGATGACATCAGTTACTAAATTTTGCAGCTGAAATTAATAATTGACTCACCGTATAAGATCAACAAACAGGATGGACACTGGGGAGTTTATTCACATCTCTCACAGTTAAACGAGACGTGAGAGTTATCCTGGCTTAGCTTGGCCTAGACTCTGTTTAGAGTTAAATAAAAGCCTTGTTTGCTTCTATATTCGGCCATTTCCTCTGTAAATATTGTGTTGTTTTGAAATGTAAGTTTGGGTCATGTGATTTCACGGTCATTGATGCTTTAATATTTGTGGCCACAGCTGAAGAAGCACTTAGGAAAGCACACTAAACCTTTTTGTACCGCAGAGCTTTGCTGTGATCGGAATGAGGTTCAGTAAATGAAAGATGTTCCGAGATGTATTACATTTGATGGCAGCCTATGGTCCAGGAACTACACCTTTCGTGTGTCTGTGACTGAGACTCGCAGAGACTCAAGGCTAACAAAATAATATTTTTTCTTTGCTAAAATTATGAGATGCTCACATTTCTATGAGTAGATACTCATTTATCTGGGGACAGAAAACCCCAATATCAAGTTTCGGCTTTTTTTGTAAAGAATGATGAAAAGAAACTCAGAATGAGAACACATACTGTCTGGCTGAGGCTTCATGTATATTAAAGAGGGGTCAGGCTTTTGTTGTGGGATGATTCAAAGTCAAAGCAAAAGGAAATACAACAAATAAGCTTAAGGATATTGTGGGATAGCAGTAGCTCAGGTCTGTAGGGATTTGGCTTGGGAACCGGAAAGGTGGCCCATTCGAGTCCAGCATTGACTAAAGTATGTAGGGTATCTCTCCACATTTGCATTTTTATGAGCCCTTTGTGTGTGTAGTATTTCGGGTAAAATGTAAAAACTTGAGTGAAAAAAAATTTCCCCTCGAGGGATTAATAAAGATTTTATTCTATTTGTGAAAACTAGAGCTGCAAACCAAT
This sequence comes from Argyrosomus regius, assembly GCA_946959425.1. Classification (NCBI taxonomy): domain Eukaryota; kingdom Metazoa; phylum Chordata; class Actinopteri; family Sciaenidae; genus Argyrosomus; species Argyrosomus regius. The sequence goes on along the minus strand of OX336887.1, from coordinate 12,145,213 downwards.
TAATCACTTACTCATTTAACAGAAAATAAATTATTTTGATCATAGATTAATAACTTTGAGCCATTTTTTTTAAAGAAAAAATCAAAAATTCTTTGGTTTCAACTTCTCAAACGTTAGTTTTGGACTGTTGCCCAGATGAAACATGACATTTGCATGTGATCTTTGATTTTAGGTTTGATTTTATAGACATTTTAATCGATTCAGTTAATCCATCATGAACATAATCAACAAATAAAGTCATTATGAAAATAATGGTTAGTTGCAACAAACTACTGTACGTTGCGGTACAGGATGTTGAGAAATAACAAGTCAGTGAATGAGCAGAGCAAACATACAAACTTGGTCACACAAAACAAAGAGAGGAGTAGGCTATATTCAAACCCAATAATTAATCATCACTAATTTTAATTTGTAATGTGCTGTTTCTGTGCATTGTGTCATCTGTATTGTTACTCATAATCAGCTACACCCGTGTTGAAAATGACCTCTTTGTGTCTCTTTGTGTTTCTGTGCAGAGGACGGACCCTCAGCTCCTGGCCCAGTTCTACTATGCTGATGAAGAGCTGAATCAGGTGGCCACTGAGCTGGACGGCCTCGATGGCAGGAAGGACCCTCAGAGATGTACCCTGCTGGTCAACCAGTTCAGATCCTGTCAGGTCAGCAGAGAGAAACCAACACGCTCAAAGTCATCATCTTTCTGTGCCTTTGATTTCACTGACGATACATTTCCGTCTGTTTGAATTACTGTTGATGTTTCATTCATTCCTTATAAATAATATATGAAAATCGCTCCTAAGTGAAGTACAGGTCCTCCTTTCATATCAGCCATTAAGAGATCCATTCTTATATGCATTCAATGGAAGTGATGGCGGGACAAAATCCACACTTGAGATAAACTTTGTTTGAACTTTGAAGCGACTATGGTGCTTTTGAATGTATCCTTACATTCAAACGTAACCCCTAACTTGGATTTTTATTCTGCCACGAGTTTATAGATTATTTTTATTAACATAATCACCTGTCTGGACCTTAATTTGGCCTGCAAGCTTAAAATAGACAACACCCTTTCTGGAAACAGGCGTGGTAAATATGACTGTTGCCTTACAATCTCTTCTGGGTTCTTCTATTGAGCAGCTTTGCTGATAAGATAAGATAAGTAGACTTTGTGTATCATGTGGTCATTAGTAAATGGTTAAAAGAGCGGCTTCGTTGTTAAGAGGCATTTTATAACTGTAGCTTTAAATGAGATGTTTGGAACAAGAACTGGTTCAAAGATTGCTTTCTATTTTTTTTTAACACATACTTAGAATCTTAAAGGTGCAATATGTAAGAGTTTAGGAGAATAAAGTGTTCAAGCATTCAAAAGAAAATATGAAGAAATAACAGTTTATATATTGTGTTGCAGAGATATCTACTGAAGTTAGCATGCTAACCAGCTAGTGTCAGCCTGTCCTGTCTCATAGTACCTCAAGAGGCAATACTCGATAGTATAGCTCAGGCCTCCCCCCCTTATAGTTTCAGCTGGGAGATGTCTGTGAGTGGTGAGTTCAAGTTACACAGTTACAAAGTTTTTGTCTAATAAATAAACAAAATAAACTCACAAAATATCAAGAAAGGAAATATTCTTACACATATTTTCCTCACAAATCTTGCTGTCACAGATTCTGTTGCCCGCTCACCTGACTCCAGTTCAGAGTCCAGAGCTGCACGGCTAACTGAGCTAACTGTTAGCAGCAGTTATGACCTGATATGCTGTCCTCTATGTTTTTTGGAGTATGAATCCGGCAGGTGGAGACTAGTCTCAATTTTTACATATTGCACCTTTTAAGATGACTGTATGTTAAGTTATCTATGTGGTGATAACAGTGATTGTTAAAGGTCTTTATGTGGTCTGGGTAGGGATGGGCGATATGGACTAATAAATTTATCCCGATAATTTCTGGTATTTATCACGGTAACGATAAAAATGACGATAAATAAACACCAATTCAGCCTAATTTTTTTGAATATAAATCTATCACCAAAATAATAATAAAGGCTCGGGGGAGCTGAGGTGGGTTGCTGTGGGCGTGTCTATACCTGCTGAATGTAACCGCTGTGAAACAATCAGGAAATAACTTTTTATTTCTCTGATTAATGACAGCCTCTCTCTCTCTCTCTCTCTCTCTCTCTCTCTCTCCCTCTCTCTCTCTCTAATCATCGGACACAAATCAAATTAAACTTCTTCGTGTCACTATTTTGCGGTGTAAATTGTGAGTCGGACTGGTACATGAAATAAACAAAGTGAGAACACACACACAGGTAGATTATCAGAGATTAGTACGTGAATCCACCTGGATAGTCTCTGCTTCAGAGACATTTCAGGCTGTCTGTGGAGGTTTGACCGATCTGAGTGTCTGATTGGCGGCCGGAGCGTGAGGAAAGAGCTCCTCGCTGCCTGGCGTATCTGCTCCGCCTTCCACCATGTTTGGCAATAATGCGTATTGGGCTGCGCACTATAATTTATCGTTTTTATCGTGGGATGACATATTCTTACCGCGGGGAATGTTTTTGACGATATATCGTAAACGATGACATATCGCACATTCCTAGGTCTGGGCTGAGAGGACCTTAGAAGGTGATGCTGTGTGCATGAGTGATGGCTGCCATGCTGTATCATGCTGAGAGAGCTGGAGGTGGTGGAGGGGAGGTCGTCATGTGGCCCGTTGTGCCTTGGCCTCCCCCCACCGCCACAGCACACAGGGGAGAACCACTTAATAAGGTCATCACTTACCCCCTCCATCCCTCCCTCTGCCAATCTGTCACCTTGTTTTTCTTCTCTATTTCTCTGCCTTTTTGTTGTTCTCATGCTCTTCATCCTCTTTCTGATTCTGAGTTTATTAAAAGTCTTTTAGGCTTTTTCAGCACTTGTGAATGACTAGCTCTTGTTAGGATGTGTCCGTACCTCAAATTAGTCTCACCCCACAAGTTGCCGTAAAAATGTTTAGCGGCAAACTCTCAGCGCTTACATGTTCAGAGAGGAGTCTCTTCAGTGGCATGCCTCCTCACGAGTTTCAAAGAATGAATTAAGCAGCATGATACCCCACAGCTCCAAGGCCCCAAGAATAGAAGACAAGTGCACTCAAGCCAGAATTTTGCACTTGAACCTGCCACTGCAGCTATCAGCTCTCATTCATGGGCCTCTGTGGGGGTTGCTGGCATGCTGCTCATATTATGTTGGCACGGCTGTTCTTACAGTGTGGCCTGCTGGAACAGGCGGGCAAGTACGTGTGTGTGTGAGTTTAGAGATGGACGAAGATTGAGTTAGACGGCATACACAAGAGAGAGGAAGGGAGAGAGATAAACTGAAAAAAAAAAAAAACAGGATAGAAGCCAGTCTTTTGTGACTCTGGCGTGTCAGGTATCACACTGGAGTCACTACCTCTGGATGATTTGAAACCAACAGTAGTGAAGGTTATCCCTGTCCCCTGCTGGGAGACGTTCGCAGACAGTGGGGTGGTACTCAGACTGGGCCAAGACACACACATACAGCACACAGCCTTAAAAGAATCGGTGGTTAAGCTCTCCTTCTCAAAGCTTTTTAATCTTTCTCCTCGGGGCGAGCAGAGAAAGACGCAGTGCTGTGCCTGACAAGATTACAGTCTACAGTGCAGCTGTGGTTGAGTGAAAGGCTCATTGTAAGTCATTGTTATGGCTGTTGTACATGCCAGCGGCACATAAGCTCTTGATTAGCTCTTGCTGTGTGTGACACTGCATTTTCACTGCTGGAATTATGGGCTTAAGTTTAGTGTTTTTATTGAGGGAGAATGTAACTGCGAGTACCGTAATGGTCTTGTGTGCTTGTCAAATTGTTTTCATTCACTCCCTAATCAATGGTCTTTAAACACTGCGATACGATGGCCTTCTTGAAAGAGGTGAAGCTTGGATCATTAACCAAACATTAGTTAATCAAAGTAAACACTGAAAAATTGCTTTCCATGTTCAACAGTTTGTTTTTTTTACTCACTCATGTTTATCCCTCTAACTAGTTTGTTCAATTTTGTTTTCTGTCACTCTTGTGCTCATCTGCAGGACAATGTGTTGAACATTATCAATCAGATCATGGATGAATGTATCCCCAACGACCGGGCCAACAGAGACTTCTCTGTCAAGTTCCCTGAGGAGATTCGTCATGACAACTTGGCTGGGCAGCTGTGGTTTGGGGCTGAGGTAGTGTATTCCCTCCAGTGTCAGTCTGGGAGAAAACAACCTTGCTATGTCCCGCACATGTGCATAGAAATGCTGTATTTCATTTTTACAATTGTGGTGTTTCTTGATTGTCAAGTTTTCCATCGTGGGCCTAATTTTCTCAGTTTGATTTTCTCTACTAGGCGAGATTATTCATAATGTACGTGTTCTTTTGCAGTGTTTGGCTGCCGGCTCCATTATCATGAACAGGGAGATAGAGAGTATAGCAATGAGACCCCTGGCTAAGGACCTTACTCGCAGCTTGGAGGAAGTACGCAACATCACCAGAGACCAGGCCCTGAGAGACCTCAACTTGTACACGGACCGCATGAGGGACGCATTGCGACATTTCGACAGCCTTTTTGCTGAGTTTGAGCTCAGGTAAATGAAGGAGCAGACGTTATTGGCAATTGTAGCAACAAGATTAATCCACATTTATCATCCTCTCTAGGATTTGTTGGTGCAAGTTTGCCAAAAACTTTCAACAAAGCTGTGAATGTCATTACATTCCACTTTCTTTGCCAGTTATGTGTCAGCCATGGTGCCTGTGAAGTCTCCCAAAGAATACTATGTACAGCAGGAGGTGATCGTGCTCTTCTGTGAGACTGTGGAGAGGTTAGTTTACAGAAGAACAAACGAATTACAGCCTTTAGAGCAATGCTGACTTCATCTGAAATTTACCAGAATCTAAATAATATGTGGAGATGAAGTGGTTCATTTCTTTTATTGTGCTGTTGTCTCAGGGCCCTGAAGCTGGGCTATCTCACACAAGACATGATCGATGACTATGAACCTGCACTGATGTTTACAATTCCCAGACTAGCCATTGTGTGGTAAGTGTTGCCTGTCCTCTCTATTCTTTTGCCCAACTCTTTGCTTTCTAGTCCCTGCTGCCCTCTTACAGAACTTTAAACATGTTTTTTAGTGGGCTGGTTGTGTATTCAGATGGACCTCTCAACCTCGACCGAAAGTCAGAGGACATGTCTGAGCTCTTCCGGCCTTTTCGCACTTTATTGAAGAAAATCAGGTAACGTCTGTAAATATATTCTAAGAATATACTTTAATCCTTCCTAAATGATCTTCCTCTTTCATCAGTATGTTACAATGATTTCTTGCAGAGACCTGCTGCAGACCCTGACTGAGGAGGAGTTGATTACGCTGGAGAGAAACTTGTGTATCTCTCAGGACGGGGAGCTGTCCACAGAGCAGGAACTGGCCACAAACAGCTCATCAGCTCCGGTCCAAGAGAATCACTCGTCCTGCAGCCCCGCTAATGACTCCTCCAAGGGGGAGAGTGGCGGGGAGCAGGAGCATCTGGCTCTGTTTGTCTGTCCCAACCAGGAGGAGGAGCCAGCTGAAGTGGAAAAGGGATGGGAGGAGGTGGAAACCGAGAGGGGGGAGGAGGAGCAGGAGCAGGGCCTGCTGTGCGAGGAGGCAGAGGAGGCCGAGTTGGCCTGCTCCATGCAGTACGATGAGGAGGAACTGGAGCAGCTCAACATGATGGTGTACCGCGTGGGAGACGAGATGTCCACCCTGCTGTCGCCTCCCAGCCAGGGTCAGTCCCCAGCACACCAACCCCACAGAGGAGAGGCAGGAGGCTCAAGTGGGGCTTCCAGCACTGAGGCCTCTCCCCGCAGGCTCTTGGTGAGCCGGGGAAGGACAGGCATCTATGTAGAGGAGGAGGACAGGGTCTTCCTTATAGATGACCTGGACGCAGCAGGAGACAGCATAACCAGCATCTCAAGAGAGGCCTATAGTTGTGTCGCCTCTCCTTCCAAAGCACCAGAGTCTGCTCGTCCTGTACAGCGCAAGCCGGGACCACGGCCAGACTCTACCAGGAACGGCTGGTACCCTGAGGCCCAGTCAGAGCAGCCATATCCACAGCCACGTAGCCAGAACACACACTGTCCGAATGCAAAGCGCCCTCCTTGCACCTCTGCTCCTGGCTCTGAACCTCTGCCTTACACAAATGGGTGGGAGATGGGTTTGGAGGGGACAGCGTCTGAAACAGCTGAGGTCATCGCTCACCGTATGGGTGGGATGAAGCTGTCTGCCACGGTCATCTTCAACCCTCGCTCCCCCAGCTTGACAGAGCTGGCCGTGGACAAGCTGCTGCTGCCACGGCCCACTCCCTCTGAGATTGAGCCCTGTGGCCCCCTGGTGGCCACTCACTGCCTGCTTAACTCCTGTGTCTGCTGTGGGAGCTGTGAGGATGGCCACGAGGATGCCATCACCACAGAAACCACGGGACTCGGGTTAGGCATCGCCCTGGGATTGGACAAACACTGTAAGACAGCAGCCCCCAGCTCTGTCATCCAATCTTCTGCTTGCCGGCTGCCCCCACGAGGCCACGAGCCTCGCAGTAAATGTGAGCTCGCCCAGTTGACTCCCCCTTCTTCCCGCTGCTCTGCAGAGACCTTGGAAGAGGATTCAAACTTCCAGCTCTGTGAGAAGTGCCTGGTGGTGGCTCCAGGGCCGGGGCATCACTCTCAGGACTGTGGCTCCAGTGGAGAGGATGGACCCTCCTTGTGCAGCCATCAGCTGGGGACTGAAAAGAAGCAGCAGGCCAGTGGAGGCCGACAGAGGGACAAGGAGATGGATAAGGATAAGCCAGTAACTAAAGACTCGAAGAGGGACACCAAAGAGGACAGCAGGAGGAGCTCCAGGTGTGATGTCATTTCTTTGAGTCATTTTTCTAGCATTATTTTATGTGATCTGTTTTCTTTTGCGGACATATGACCCTGACACAGTCTTGCATCAACAAAAACATCAACAAAATAATTTTATTTCACCAGATTTCATCATATATTTTGAATAATTCTGTTGCTTTCATCCAGTGTTTGCACGTCACCTCATGTGGGTTTTTTTTTACCATTGTGTTTGTTGTGTTCTTCTTTCATTTCTCCATTTTTACTGTTTATTTGGTTGTTTTTAGTTTTCAGAACTCTCCTCTCAGCTCTGTGTCAGGTAGTGACTGTGAGAGTGTGTCGGTCACCACATGTAGTCTGTCAAGCAGTGCATACACTCCCAGGTAACCAATCATGCATGAAAGTGTGTGTTACTGTCATATGTGTGAGTGTTTTTTTTCCTGCCAATGCTCTGATCGTAACTAAAATGTCTTTGTGTGATAGATAAAAAAAGATTGTCTTTATGCCGTCCTTTGTTCACATTCAGCAATTGATTGAAGTGTCATTCACTCCTTTCTGTATGGGCTACAGGTGATAGCATTAATTTGCCTCCTGGCTTAGACTGTAGATTTAATTAGTCAGATGTTGGCAAGTATATTTAATATATAACAGGAAATACCCGTCAAATTGTAATGTGCATAAAAATAGTGAAGAAGTGTGTGGCGAATGGATGAAAATCTTCATCATGTTATTTTAAAGATTAAGATTAAAAATGTATTTAATTGTAACTTGTATTTGAAGAGTTCAGAAAAAAATAATATTGATCTTGCCCCGTCTCTCTTTGCTCCCTCCAGCCCTGTCAGCAGTTTGACTCCCAGCTCGGGGACGTCAGAAGATCTGGACCATCAAGAGATCCAGCTTGCCATCCAAGATGCTAAGATGGCTGCCAGGAATAAGATCCGATCACGCTTCCACAGCAGCAGTGACCTCATTCACCGCCTCTTTGTTTGCATATCAGGTAAAAGCTCTCCCTCTGTACGTCGCTCTCCTTCCATCTCTTTGTCTCTCCCGTGCTGATATCCATTATGTGTTCTGGCATGATGCAGGTGTTGCTGATCAGCTGCAGACCAACTATGCTAGTGACCTTCGCAGCATCCTCAAAACTCTGTTTGAAGTCATGGCAACCAAGTGTGAGCAGGGTGACAACGATAAGCAAAAGAAAGGTGAGGAATATGTCTCGGGTATACAATACATACACCTGATTAATGTAATACAGAGAATTCAAAACTGCCTTTGTGTAACTAAGAGTGTTTTCATTGGCCCAGATACTGTACACAAACCGACCCTGTCGGTCAAAAATATTAAATGTACTTGTAAAGATTTAATATTTGTCTGCAAACTTTACGTTCACTGTTATTGTTAAATCAGCTATGATGGATATTTTTATGATAGCGATGTAATAAATGACAAAGTGAATGGGGTCGCTCTTAGTGATGAACCCACAGAGAAATATTACCCGACTCTGCAGCCCCCATCAGTTTTATGGAGCTGTAATCAGTTTCCAGTTGTTTAGCTGTCTTTCAACTTTACTGTTTTGATTTATTCCCATCACTTTCATTGTGTTGTTTTTGGCCACAGCAGGCAGCTGCAGCAAAAAAAAGCCCTCTAAAAACCCAGTGTACACTACCTGCTCATCACCAAACAGCAGAGAGACACCGTTAGGTGACTATATTGGAGCATTTAGCAGCTGAAGAGACAGATATTTCCCTCCGGAGTAGGTAGAAACCAAGAACAGAGCTAAAACAGAGTGACTCATATTTGCCCGATGGCAGAAACATGACTCTAAATGGATGATAATATTGCCCTGTGTGTGCTGGATGTGTAAATAAACAACTGTTTTCTAAGTTCACCATATCAACTTAAAAGGTTTTGATATGTCAGTGTTGTTTCTGCTGCCCCCAAGTGCCAAAAATTCAGTTATTGCAGGTTTAATTAAGTCATAAAGCTAAATACTAGTGTTTTGATTGATAAAATAATCATCTGATTAGTTTTTGACTCTAGTTTAAATGAATGTAAAATCAGTGTTCAGTCATGCAGATGTTGCAAAATGTTCCACTATTGTAATGTCTCCTCGTCTGCCTCAGCTAGTCTGTACTACATTGTCTCTGACTGGTTCATAACTCTACTGTAACACAAACAATAATCAATCACACATTACACTGTTTTTTATGTCTTCTTCTGTGGTGTCCAGCAGGTCCTGTTCTGCGTAGTGCAGTGCTGGAGGACTGTGCTCTCTGCCAGGAGACCATTTCCTCATCGGAATTGGCAGCCAAGGCGCGGGAGGGCCAGTTCGAAGGTCAGCAAATCCACAAACAGACCCACTCAGAGTTTAGCTGAAATGTCAGCCTGTTCCTTTTCTCTGCAGCAGATGTACTGATGACTAGTGACAGGCCTACTTTGTGTTAACTGTTTCTCGTTGGCTCTGTGCAGACCCTCCAGACTGGGTGCCTGATGAAGCCTGCAACTCCTGCATTGCCTGCAAGGCCCCCTTCACTGTCATCCGTAGGAAGCATCACTGTAGAAGCTGTGGAAAGGTACAATGAGTGATGCGGCCCAGGTGGCAGAATTCTCAGTTTAATGTATATTTGATGAAACTGTTGACTCATACATACATCTTCATCATAGGTAGTGACTAATACGTAGCGTATTGTGTCATTTCAGATCTTCTGCTCTCGCTGCTCTTCCCATTCTGCTCCTTTGCCGCGATATGGCCAGGTGAAGCCTGTCAGGGTTTGCACACACTGCTACATGTTTCATGTCACGCCCTTCTACAGCGACAAGGCCGGCATCTGACCCCAGATCATCACCGAAAGCACACAGTCCGCCACAGCAAGAGCATATGCAACGGACAGATCCACGGCTGTGTACAAAGCAAACGCCACACTGCTCTGGTTAAATTTAATGGTCGCCATCATACCCGCTAAGCAAGGCTTCAGAGTAAGGCCATTACAGATGGCGGAGCAGAGAGACGACGAGACACGCAGCCACGAGCGATGATTCGACCTGTTTCTGTTGCTTCGGAGAGACTGGTGCCTCACTGGGAACCAAAGGGTTTGATTTCAGCGCCCAGCCAACACACACAAATGATTCACAAATGCCTGCCTGACTACAGCGGTGAAATAGGGAGTGGGATGAACAGGCAATAACAGATTTTCAACTGGCATTGTGCAACGGTCCTCTGTAGCAGTTTGCAGCACAAACTCAGAACAGGCCACCTTGTTTGTTTTTGTTGCTTTACGTGTAAATGAAAGGACTTGTGACATATTTTCTTATGCTTTAGCGAGCTTCCTACATTTGTGCCAGAGTTCCTACGGGACTCGGATTACTCAAAAGAATGTAAGTCATGATAACCATGTAAATAAGGATAATTCTGGTAATAGCTACACTGCAATGTCTTCAGTAAACGGATACTATTTATATGGGGGCTGGGAAACGCAATGTCCACCAGGTTACCAGTCCCAGTAAAGCAAAAATGAAAAACGGACAGCTTTTATATTGAGATTCCTTCATGCTTTTAATGGCAATGAATGTGTAATTATCACTTGAAATGGGGTCTAGGTTCCAACAAGTATGACTGTTCACCTCTTGATGGCAATGGGCTGTGCCCCTTGCTTCTACAGTTGCACCATAGCATGTTTAGTTTTCTCTGGGGACTCCGCTGCACACTGAGATGGATAAAAGGGATTCCTTAGTCATCGCTGTCAGGTCTTTGAAGGCCCCCTAGTGGAGAGTTGACCTCTCTTCGCTCAGTGCTCTCATCAACATATTGTGAACAATTTGTTCTGAACTAGAGGCCTTCTCAGGTGCTGGCCTACAGACTACAGGCCGATTATTGCCCACTGATTTCTCTTCTTCACTCGAATATAGTGCAATATTGTGACTACTAACTGCAATGGTCCTGCACATTTTAGAGACAACCCTTTGCTATTTGGATTGTAGTTATATGCCATTTCTCAAGAGAGAAGTTTGATTGGGGTTTAACTAAATTATTTCTCTTTGGCTTTGGTGGTACCGTCGGACAGGAACAGATATTTTGTTCTAGGACTGACTTCCTTTCTGCTCTTCAATCTGCTTCCATTGCAACAACAACATACAAAGTATCTTCCATGCTCATTATATATTACAGTTTGTACATCTGAATGGTTTGAAGTGGTCGATCTGCATATATGGACCTTTGAGCGACATTAATGAACTATAACATTATGTCCATTCTGCTCTGACGTAAAGCAGTTTCTCAGGCATTACATAATCAAAATCACTCACCTACTGTTGGATCAGTTTTATTTTCATCAAAGAACATATGAACTGACTTTGAAAAGGTATGTTTTTTTTTTCTTTTATAAAGAACAAAAATAATGTATGAAGCTATAATTACTTTTATGTAAAATACAAGGAATCATGCAGTAATTAAAGGGCGGGATATCCTATTATTGTTTCAGAGCTGCGTCTTATTTTGTAAAATTACAGGACATTTACATGATAAGAGCTGTGTGAAATATTCAACAAACAAATAATGTTATATAGTTTTAAATGCGATGTATATTGAAATAAATTACTTTTTCCTGTTTAAAAAATGTCGACTGAAAACTTCTGTTACAGCAAAGTAACACCGAATTTCTGCCTTGAAATATGTCAATAGATTTGTGCCCTGGATTGTTTGACCTGTTTTTTTTTTCTTTCTTTCTTTTTTTTGTCCTCTGCCCCTTTCAGCTGTAATGTCATACAGCTCCACAGGCTATGAGGTTGAGACACTGAGCACAGCTGGCTTAAAATTGTAATAGTTAAGTATCTTACTGATTTGAACAATTACCGACTGAATATTCTCCAAAGATACATCACTTACAGCTTGAGGCTATTCTTGTTACTATTTGTCAGTTTTTCCTGCCACTTGAGTAGGCTGTGTTGGCCTACTCATCAGATGAGCAACACCCTGCTTAACTGAATTTCTGAGTTTTGCGGAGAGTCGGAGTGACGCATTATTGGAGCTTCAGATTTTTCCACATAGCTAAAGGGGCACTACGCTGATTAACAGAGAAAGATCATTTTGCTTGTCATGAGAAACCACATCGGCCTGTGAGCACAGATGTTAAATGTATTGTTCGGCTCTGGAGGGAGGTTTTTAAATCTCTCTGCAAGAGTTTGAAGGAGTCTTTACCAGGCATGGACGGTCTAATGAAACTAAGGTGTTGGTTACATTATGGGAAGTCTTGCTTTTTTAAGCCTGAGCCACATTGGAAACTAAAAGTCAGACTATACCTACTTTGAATTTGAATTTTTGCTTTTATCAAACTGTTGGAAATACCACAGCTTCATGGAAATGCAATACAAAATTGCCTTCCAAGTGAAATATATAGGTCACCCAGAATTCCTTAATTTACAGATTTAGGCAAAAACAGTAGTATGCACTCATAGGCCACATCATTACAACATTCTGATGTGATCCAATACAACACTCTGCAATGAATTCTACTTTAATGAAGCTCATAATTTGTTATTCTAGTTGTTTTTGTTGACAGTCATAAAGGTAATGATTCTACTTTACAGAGAAGAGTTAAATCTGGACTTGGTTGTACATCTGTGAAGATGTTTCACCTCTCATCTTCAGTTCTGACGTCTTCACGGATCTACAACCAAGTCCAGTTGCCCCAGATTTAACTCTTCCCAAGTAAGATGACCTTCATGACTGAGAACCTTTACGTAATTCTACTTTATGTTTATTATTTAGGTCACGGAGGGTGGTGGTGTTGTACTGGACTGCATTATGTTGAGAGGTGTTTCTAATATTATGGCTCTCACATTTATGTAAATGTAGAGGCCACAACATTAGAAACACCTCTCAAAATAATGCAGTCAAGTTCAACAACACTGCAAACTACAACCTCAATAATGAACATATAGTTAAATTAACACCTCTCTGACAGTGTCAGTCAAAAGTAAACATTATAGACATTGTAAAGGGAGAACTCATAGCTGTTGTACTGTGTACCTAATGAAGTGGCCAGTGAGTGAAACAGTCTGCAGTGCATAGTGTTAAGAACTGATCTGATCACATAGGGACCACTAGGTGGCAGCAGTTGTTCATATGGTGGCATTAAAATGGTACTTAAGGGTCATATCCCAGTGAAATACAGCACTGAACCATATATTTTAATTTATTTACCCTAAAATATAGAAAATTATGTATTCCAGACGTGGTTTCAGTAACAACTTTTGAAGTTAATACCTTAATAATAATGTGTGGGGATTTGAGTTTGTGATGGCCAGCAGTAAGTTAATAAGTACTTTGTTAAAAGTGTTTAATCTCATGTATGAGAATCATGGACGTGGGAAGTAGGGGTGCTGAGAGGGCTGCAGCACCCCCTAAAACCAGACATAATAAACCCCATCAGTTAAACATATGATCTTTCTCCTTTTTTTTAAATGGGATTTACTGTATAGGCATTGTGTACTAGTATTTGTGGTAGAGGTTTGATTATTGTTTATCAGTAATATGTCTATAATACTATCACAACCTTATTTCCAAACCCGATTAATACAACATAGGTTTGATCTATCACCCGTGAGCACGTTGAGGTGTTTTAGGGAGTTTAGAGTGTCCCACTGAATCAAAGTGACCAAAGACGTCAGGGCACGTGGTCAGACAGACCCAGAGAGTCCAACTCAGTGTCAGAGTACATAAGTTAACTGCAATTACTGTCATGCACAGTGACACATCAAGGCCATTAGTACAACAGGGTGTGTGATTTGGTTATAAATCTAAGTAATGAAATGTTTAGTAACTAGAGCTTGGCCATTTACAGGTGTTACAACAGGTGTCACATGAGCAGTTACATCGCTGATTAAATGATTTAGCTTTGGTAGATCAGTAGTTTTTTTTTAATGCATTAGTTCAGTGTTCCTGCCTGTGTTGTTGTTTTGATATTCAGTATGTTGGTGTTCATGTTTGTTGCCTGCCTGTGAAACCTGTAAAATTGTAAAACTCTCAGCACTCCCAAACGTCCCTGATGAGATTAGCAGTAAACTCTAACAATAACTTACCTTTTAAAGGTCCAGTGTGTATAGTTTAGTGGCATCGAGTGGTGAAGTTGTGGATTGCAACCAGCGGAATACCCCTCACCTCACCCTCTTGTTTCAAGCAAGGAGAAACTACAGTGGCCGTGGGAATTCTTGACAAATCAAGCAGCAACCTCTGTGGCTGTGAAGTACTAAAGTGCCAAAAACTGCAGCTCCTCAAATGGCCACTTGAAGCTGGCTACAGGACAAGTCAATCTCCATAAGCCCCCATGTTAAAATGTCCAACTTCACAGCAGAAATAAACATGTTTACAGCCTGGTACAAAAAACTGTTTTGGTCTCTATAGCTAATTTCTGTTCAAGACTTATTAAGGCTTAAAGTTACGCATAATTAACAGCATGGACGCTTTGATTGACAGGTGGGTGCAGTTACAGATGGCTTGTTTGAGCACCAAGGTGTCATTCAGCCCACCTCAGGTCCAGAGGCAGCAGAGGCAGGACTGCCAAGATGGTGACGACAAGAGCCACCACACTCTGAGCTTCAAAATGGCTCTTGTTGATGCCTTCACGGTTAGGACGTCCATTCTTTATACAGTCTACGTGACAAACATATAAGGTCCTATGTGGAGCCAGTGTTTGGTTTGTCCCTTCTGGGCTGCTGTAGAAACATTGTGATTCAACATGATGACTCCGCTCCATCTGTAATGCGAAAGCTTCATTTTAAAGTAACAAAGACATAACAGTTTTTATTTTCAGGTGATTACACACTCATGAAAACATAGTTCTAAATATTATATTCCCTTTCTCCTCTTAAATGTTACACACTGGACCTTTAATATAACCATAAGGACTTAATTTGGCAGTGATATTTGTATTGTATCCTGCTCCAAACCTTACAGCTGTTATCTGTTTTCTCATACCTTAAGCTGACAGCGGTGAGATATAATGGCTTTGTGATGAAGAGGTTTGTGTGTGTGTGTGAGAGAGAGAGATAAAGAGTTAAACGTGTCCGGCCTCTGCAGGCTGTGATTGGCCCACAGCTGCAGCTCTGGGACGGACAACAAATCTCCGCTCTGTGCTCACTGGAAAAGTCACTTGGTGGACGAAGCGGACTACTGAAGAGGATTGGACTGAGTGTTTTTTTTTTAAATAATTAACAAATGGGACTTTTGTTGTGATTCAGTGGAGATTCCGGTTTTGTTACCGACGTTTGAATCCGTTATTTTATCCCAGAGACGAGCGCGTGCTGGTCCGTTAGAGGTCGGTTGAACAGTCGACCACTGACACTTTTGATTCATGGACTCAACACGGACTTTAGCTGAAAGCATTTCTGTCAAGAGGCTGGTACGAGGTTGACTTCATTCATTGAATATCCAGGTATGTTATCGACACATTTATAACGTGCTTTCCTCCATTTTTTTATTTATTTAAATGTGTCCTGTTAGTTTGTAGTGATATTTTACAGTACAGCCAAGATAAAACTAGCGAAAACAGATGTTTACATGCACAGCTGGTGTTATATTTATGAATATTCAGCATGTATATTATATAACTGTTAACTATTACATTAAGTATGACTTCTTAAACTTTACGACACCCCTAAAAGACCCTAATGTAAAGTCCCAGACAGACCCCGAAGTCTCTGACTGTACTTGGACTCACATTGTGTTACTAACTTATTGTTAATATATCATAATGGGATTTATTATTTATTTTTTGCAATACTGAGATTAAAGTGAGTTAATTTGGGATTCTTTAGACCCTACAGACCTTCTTACAGACCCCAAACTTGAGTGTCTGGCTGTACTTGGACTGCAATAATCACCCCACACATTGTGTGATAGTACTAACTTATTGTTAATATATTAAAATGAGATTTATCTCGTTTTTTTTAAAAAATATTGACATCAAACTTACTTCATTTGGGGTTCTTTTAGACCCTACAGACCTTCTGATAACCCCAAAATGTCCCAGGAGTCTTGGGAACTCACTAAAAGACCTTTATCCAGCCAGAAAACGTCTTTTAGTGACATAAAAACTGAGTACAATCATTCATATTGCTTGTGTATAACTTGATGTTATGTTTCATATAAGAACATAATTTTATTTTTGATCATATTGCCCTGAAATCCTCTGAAAGGTGGGTGTATAAACCCTGTGTCACTGCATGTCTTTCAGATTAAGGGAACATCATGTTGTCTTTGGACAGTATGAGCGTCCTGAAGATTGTGCTGTTCATCTTTGAGGCTGTTTTATTGACCGACTGCGCAAGAGGTGAGCGCTGCTTCATGAGCCATTTTTCTTTCTCATTAATATTGTGTGTTTTAAACCTGGACGGTAAAACCAAATCATTATAACTCAAGTTGACTGGCTGGTTTCTTGTGAGCATGAAGAAAGTCTCTTAACGTTTTCACGCCGAGAAGTAAGAGACGGAAAACTAAGAACTGAGAAATCTCTAAACGGAGCCCAAAATCAACACAGGGCAGAGGAACGAGAGAGGGCAAGCCAACCCATACCCCCAGTTTATGTGTGTTTCAGTCATGGCCCTGTGTGTGTGTGTGTGCATGTGTGTGTGCATGTGTGTGTGTGTGTGTGTGTGTGTGTGTGTGTGTGTGTGTGTGTGTGTGTGTGTGTGTGTGCATGTGTGTGTGCGTGTGTGTGTGTGTGTGTGTGTGTGTGTGTGTGTGTGTGTGTGTGTGTGTGTGTGTGTGTGTGTGTGTGTGTGTGTGTGGCGTGCACATTCACTACAGCTAAACCAAACAAACATCATCCATCAGCTTCCCAGGGTGAAAGAACACAAGTCAGTGTAAGAGTCCAGCTCTCCGGTGGCTGGCCAAGAGACTGTCTCACATCAGCCTGTGTATGTTTATGTGCATGCAAATGTGTGTTCCTGACCGAAACAGTGAGCGGAGATTGGGAGACCTCAGTCTGACCACAATTCACTGCAGTGTTTATTGTGCCAGTATCAATACTTTGCTTTATAAAGATAACTTACAGTGAGCTTGTCAACAGGTCATGAATAACTGTCGAGGCAATTTCTATGATTTCATCCACCATCACTGACTACTGAACCATGTCTGATGCAATCCAGTGCCGTGAGTCAAAGGACCGAGACAAAACTTGAAACTACACTCCGGCTTTAATGAGAGAAATCTGAAAGGCAGACACATTTCCCCGGAAGACCACGCACTGGCAAAACAAGCAGGCTCCATAGCGCTCCTTTTATTCTCCAGCTCAGCGTGGAAGTGATTTCAGGAGGCGTCTGATAGCTACAATACCTGCATGTGGCTATCAGGGCTCAAGGTAGAGGGGGCAGGAGGGGGGCTAACGGCGGTTTAGAGGGGGAGATTAGATCTGTGGGTCTGTAGACAATGCCTCATTCACAGCGTGGCAGCCGTGCCTTCACGGCACGACTAAACCAAAAGTAAACAAGACGTGAAGGCTAAATAAGATTAGACAGGCAATTTTGTATGTTTACAGATTAACAGATGTCAGTGAAGGAGAAACCCAAAGGAGAATCCGGTGGGATGGTGGAGAAGCGGAGGTCCGATGGGCCTAAACAGATTTCATGTCAGACAAAAGGAAGAATTTACAGCCTGTTTTTCATAATTTGTCTGGAAGTGGTAACAGATGCACATCAGCAGATATGTAGTTGGCAGGCATGTGTGAGTGAGATGGTTTTGAATGATGCTTGACAATCTGTGAAGTGTAAATATCCCACAGTCCTCCCAGCAGAAGCAGCAATACAGTGAGTTCTGTGTTACAGTCCAAATGCAACAGCTTGACTCTGACATCCTGTGAAATACAGTCATGGGGTTTTTGACTCAAAACTTGTGCTTTTATAGTAAAGCCAAGGCCAGAAAAGCTGTAAAACGGCCCCTGTAAAATTTAACAATGTATGATGACATCTTTGACAAATGTAAATTAAATTATAAAGGACAGGCCGCCCCTTTGAGTTACGTGTGAGACAGTAAAAACACACAGGAAGTGTTACTTTACTGCTCTTATCTAAACATTTCAAACAATACACCTGAGAAGACAGTAAGAAAGTTTGGGTGAACGATTTTAAGCCTGTTGCTGTCAGTCATCAGGCGACATCTGACCCTGGACCCCCTGCCCCTTGTGCCACGCACACACACACACACACACATATGGACCCTCCCTCTCTCCGCTGCTTTGACTTTGCGACTGGCCAAGCAAGAATTATTTCTTAAGACGCCCCCCACCCTCCCCTTAGGAACCCCCTGCACTTCCTCCGTCCCAGCGCCTTCTTTCCTCCCCCTCCGGTGCTCCGCCACCCCCAGCAGCTGGAGGAGGTGCTCACTGATGTGTCCCAGCAGAGCCTCTAATGTGGTGACAGGCCCGGGGACCACTGGGCTCCACTAACAGAGGAATGCAGCAGCCTGGACATATGGATCTGCAGAAATGCACCCTGGGAGAAACAGAGAGGCACCAGGTGTCTCGGTTATGCCCAGGACTAGCTAACTATGAACACACACACACACTGAATGGTACTGTTTTGATGCATTTTAATTGGAAACAGGCATCAAATACAGTCAGGTCTTCTTGCACATGTATGTGACTCCGATTTATTCCTGTTTTCTAACACCACACACATGTTTGCTTCACCTCTGCAGCCATCTGGTGAAGTTTAAAGCATGCAACATGCTCTGCAACCCTGTTGGAAAATATACATTTTATAGCAGAGTTACATCATGGTTTCATAACAAGAAGGTACTATGAGATAAATTGTATGCCAAGGGCTTTTAAAATCACAAGGCCATTTGGCTCTCAGACAGTTTTCCATTTCCTTTTACCGTAATGAGGCTAGTTTCTCAGTAACCAAATGCCCCAAAGTCCTCTTATTTTTTAAATAGCTCCTGAATAGTAAGAAGGTGTAACAGTGGTGTTCTGGCTCTTGGGCCAAGCTGGTGAGACCGCGGGGAGAGAAGAAAAAGAGAAGGAATTGTGCTGAAAAAGCTCGCCTGTGCTGCTGTGTACCATGGTTTTAACGGTCCGTGCACAGGTCACACTTTAATGCTCCATTTAGGTATTAGAAAATAAAAATCAATTTCGTGTTACGTTTTGTTTTTTAGCCCACACCAAACAGTGGAACTTGAGGGAAGTCAAACATCTCTCATCTTCTACTCCAATCTGCGCGCAACTCATCACATCGAAATTTTCAGACAACCAGCACTGTCTGCCACCCTTCTGACACATGTCCCCTTCGTCTTTCCCTGATGTATCTGCATTTCCTCCCCTTTATTACCAGTGTAAAATTGAAGGAAGTGAGTTAAGTTAATGTGCTGTCGTTAAAACAAGGCATGAGCTGACCTTTACTCCCACCCCAGCCTTTTCTCAACCCTCCGTAGCCCCTTATTTACTGAGTCTGGGTCCATTTGCGGAGAACAATGGCTGGATTATTACGTGTGGCTGTCCCCCAGGTTGGACAGGGCAGCAGTGATTAATTTTAAGCACTCCTCATCCCCTGTAGACCACACTTATTTGCCATCTATTAGAGCTCACAGTAGACGGGGGACTTTCTTCACTGAGGCTCTGCCATTTAGAGGTGCGTGAGAAGAAGTTACGAGAGTGAACGAGCGCTGCTTTCGTGCGCCTGAATATATGCGTGGGTTTTATTAAGCAGGCTGAAATTACCCTGAGAAAAGTCATGATAATGAGACATCCAAAGGAGCACAGGGCAATTTGGAAAACCTCAGAGGTATACCAACAACTGTTCAGCTCCACCTCGTTCTCCTCTAAACCAGGTGGAAATAATATTCCTCCTGCTATGATCCCTCTGTTTCTATCACGGAAATAATGTTACCACCGCTATAACAACCCATGTTCCCCATCTATCAGCACACACCGCTGACCCTGTCAGTTCAGGAGGAAACATTCGGGGAGAGGAATGTGTCAGACTTCACCCCTGCGAAGGGAAAGAAAGAAAAGGGCTGTAGCTGTGATAAGTAGTCATAATGGAGGTCAGTTGGTGTTTACTTTAGCAGGGTCATATAATCCCTGTGAGCAACACTCCCCTCATTGAGTGACTTTAATGGCCACTTCAATTAGCATTCATGTGGAATTTCAACAAGGCATTGTCCACTTTCAGTGTGTGTCACCGTCAGCTGTATGCTAATGCTGAGACGAGAGGAATTTCTTTTTTTGTTTAATATTTTTTGTAAGTTTTGAGTCATACGAAGGTTTGTGTGTGTGTGTGTGTGTGTACAATGCTCATTAGTTTGTTCGGGCAGTTGGCTCCGGCTGTGTTTTTCAGACCACACACACTCTTCCTGCTGGCTGAATGGATTTGGGTTCAGTTAAATAGAATTCCTTTTGCTCCCATTAACCTTCACAAAACCCATGTGGCTGCTTAAAGAGTGCACAGAGGTGCCAGATTGTCACCATTCAGATGATAATCAACTTTATGTGCGTCCCTGGTCTGACTTGCAAGAGTTACCAGACACATGAATAGCAGATTTTTTTAGTTAATTGACAGCTGTTTGGTGTTAAATAAGCATCTGATGATACTGGACAGTGTTTATACTCAACAGTTCAAGCTGCTGTGTTACACCCTCAGCCCCAGAAGAGAGAGAGAGAGAGAGAGAGACAATGGACTGAGTGACTGGAAGTGAGCCTGTAGGTGGGGGTGAGGGTCCACCTCACTGGAACCTTACAAGTGACCTTACAATAACATTTCAGCTCCACAGTGGGAAGTGTTTGTCTTGCGCAACCCCTGTTTCTAAGCCTCCTTCATTTCTCCAGTCGCGCTCTGTTTTCTCTTTTTCTTTCGAGGAGCCAAGTCGTGGAGAAAGGGAGATGCCCCCCTCCTCCTCCTCCTCCCCCTCCTCCTTTATCCCCCCTCCTCTTCATTTTGTGCTCCACAGATGTTCACATTAGTGAGTGAAATGATGAGATTCCAGTTGTTCTCCTCTCTCACCCCTCAACAGGATAGGCTGGTTTTGTTTTCCTGCAGATTTCTAACGTTTAGATTTATGATTCGGACCTCGAGTCTGCATCCAGCTGCAGACAAATCTGAACTTTTTTTCTTCCACTGCTTCTTCATGTCTTTCATTTAGCATTGGCTCTTTGTTGCATATCCTGCCCTTTCCTTAAGCCTGCAAAAACCTACAAAAAATGTGCCATGACGACCTTTTGTTGTCTCTGGAAAACATATACAGTATTTATGCCATAGTGGCCTTTGGGATGTTGCTGAGCAGGTTTGGACAAGTTCAACAGTTGTCATTGCGATGTTAGTGAATAAAAGGCTGATTTAAACAGCAGAAATATTATCTGGCCCATCGTACTGTACTTGCCACAGCCTGCTTGAGTCTGTGCTGCCGCAGCCTCGTACTGACTTATCAGAATACCAGATCAGGCAGCCAGGAGGTACCTGTTGCATGTACTATGATGATGAGCTTCCTCTCTTATTTTCTTTTCCTTCTCCGCCATCAAGTCGTTCATTGTTTACCTTCTGTTTTTGATTTTGAGGAAGCAGTTTGATGCTAATCATCTTTGTAATCTGACATCTGCGCCTCACTTCGAAGCTTTCTCTGTCTTTCTTTTTCTTCCTCCTTTATACCTCCTCCTCTCTCTGAGGGTTTCATTAGAAATCACTCTGTCCCCGACAAACCCTCACACACACACACACAGACACACACACACACACACACACAAACACACATCAACCCTGCCGTTCTGCAGTTAAAAGGTTGATTGAAAGTTATGGTGGTGGCAACAGCGATGGCTGGCTGAGCCTGAAGAAAGCCGAGCCAGGGGACAGCTGGGATAACAAGCTCTGAATGAGGCCTCCGCTGCCTTCGACACACACACACACCCCTAGACCCTCCTTCCAGTTTCTTCCATCCTCCCCTTCTCGACCACCCCCCTCCTCTTTCAGTTCACCTCCGATGAGCTTCAATGAGACCCCACATGGCTTTGTGGCTTTTTCACTTCCACTTTGTTTTTCATTAGCGATTCTTTTGAGCGACCTCGGAAATTCTATGAGCATTGTCCCCATTGATTGAGCCCATAAAGAGTCTGGTTTGGGCGATTACTTGTCACAGTACGTCAAAATAGGAGTTTTCATTGCGAGCGTATACGCTGTCATGATGGAATTTGTTTGCATCCATTTCCAGCAGCAGCAGTCTCTCTCGGCGAAGACGCGAGGAGGCAAAGAGGCCCTGATTTTTCATTCAGGGGACCTCTGTAATGAATGGAAAAATATGTCCCCGCTTTGACTTGAAGAGTGGAACGGGACAAGGGGAGGAAAAATCATTTCAGGAGCAAAGAGTATAATCTGTCATATTTTATAGCAAGGCTACTGCTATCCCAGACTGGAATTCTGCGCCATGCAGTGAAACTGATTTGATTTCCTCATGCACTGGGATGTGTTTGGACCTTGGATCAGCCCCCAGTCTGGATGTACTTGGAGTTAGAGGCTTGGCACTGGGCACTGCTCCATTCATACAGCTATTCTGTGTCTAGATTGAATATTGACTAAACTGACTGTTCTTTTTGTTTATTTTTAGCCATGCTAGCGGCATTGACTCTAGGGATGGCAATGTCTGGCTTGTCTGTTGGTCAGCTGGTCCATCGCTTTGTTTCAGACTGAAATATCTCCACAACCAGTAGATGGATTTCCATGAAATGTTGTACAGACATTCACAGTTCCCGGTGGATTTGATGATCCACTGACTTTTTCTGTAGCGCCACCAAAAGGCTGACATTTTTTGGTTTTCTCAACAACTATTGGATGGATTGCCATGATTGTTTTCTGAGACATTCATGTTTCCCAGAGGATGATTTGTAAAATTCATCACTTTTCATCTACAGCCATCCTCAGGTCAATCTTTATCCAATATGCAAAACTAATGACATTCCCATCAGCCTCAGCTGTACTGTGTTTCGTGCACTGACAGTATAAAGAATAGACGGCTTATGCGTCACCCATAAGTTTTGAAGCTCAGAGTGTGGTGGCTCTCGCCTTCTCGGTGTTGTGCTTATTAGGAAAATATTAGCATGCTAACATGCTAAATTAAGATCATAAACAATGCTAAACATCAACATGCGTTATCGTTGGGAGTACATTAGCATTTTGATTAGCAAACACTGTTGTGCCAAAGTATAGACTCAAATAGGCTGCTAGCATGGCTGTAGACTCTATTCTTGTTTATTATTTCTAAGGCATTTTTACATTAATTTAATAGCTGGCAGTTGAAAATGACATGATTCAATGATGTAACAGACGTCTATTGTGGTCATCAGCTGCCTGTTCCTGTGCAGGTCACCTTGATATAAAGGACTTTATGGCTCATTGTGGACAGTTGATTAACAAAGAGAGAGACAGCCAGACTGGCAGACAGAGATGGATAGAGGGCAGTGACCTTTGTACAGCGGAGTAGTAAGGTGAACTGAGAAAGCACTGAACAAATTGTCACTGTGAAAGGGCGAGTACCACATCGTAATGACAGGCTCAACAGCTCTATGATGACAGATTGATTTCAGACAATATTCCTGGATTGTCAAGAGGCCCCATTGCTGTCAGTGAGAGCTTTGCCAGTTCCTCCACCCCCTCCGTCTGTCTCGGCTTGCTTCTCCCCGCTCTGTCTCATCTCTGTCTCACCCGCCTTTCTCTTTCCCTCACCCACTCCTCTACTAGCCTCTCCCTCCCTCCCGCTCTGGTCTGAATCGCTCCATTCTGCCCAAACACTCCTGCTACATCGCAGTCTGTCATTGGCCCTCTCCTGAAAAGACCTTGTTGACAAAGGCGCTGGTGTAAAGCGCTTCCCAGTGTCATGGTGATTGGCTGATACTTGGACTGTACGCTGGTGTAGGGTTCCTGGAGACGGAGAAATGAGGGGCACTCATTGCCAGGCTCGGCCATCATCATCATCATCACGCAGATGTAACCACAGCACACACACTGGTCCGCCGGTGACAGCATGTCTGGCTCAAAACGGTCTTGTTTACAGCCTCTGTGCTTCTCTGCCAGTCAGGAGAACATCAGACCGACTCAGAGCGACAGTGGCTCGACTTAATGAGACATCTGTATCTCATTCAGCACCTCCAGACTGGACTCCGACTGTGTCAACTGTACACAGGGAGCCAAACACAGGTTGGACAGATTTTTCCCACTATGGAATGCAGGAAGGGTGAAGGAAGAGGCATGCAGGGAGTGGCAGGATGCACCTCACTGTTGACTGATGGTGATGATGATGACCATGTAACAACATAAACAGAGTTCTTGTTATGTGGAGATGATATAATTTGCCGCCTGAGCAAATAGAGCTGCAACAATTAGTTGATTAACTATCAACTATTAAATGAATCACCATTAGTTAGTTGTCATTTTCTCAGAAAAAATGTCCAATTTTCCCTGATTTTAGGTTCTCAAATGTGAATATTTGCTGTTTTCTTTGAAGATGTCACATTGAGCATTGGGAAACAGTGACAAACATATTTTTTTCGTACATTTTATAGACGAAAAGAGAGAGAGAGCTCAACTGGTGGAGTATGCGCCTGATTTCCGAAAGGCTAAGTCCTTGCTGCAGTGACCCGGGTTCGACTCCGGCCTGTGGTCCTTTGCTGCGTGTCATCCTCTCTCTCTCTTTCTCTCTCCCCAAAAATGCTAAAGAAAAAGTATAATCAATCAAGAAAATGATCGACAGATTAATTGATCATGAAAATAATTGTTAGTTACAGCCCTACGATTAAGTATGCTCTGGAGCAGTGGCTTTTATAATCTCTACTTGTGTCCCATCGTCATCTGTTGTATAGAACAGCGAAAAACTGTGAATTTTTGACTCGTACAGCTGCTTGTGCTCAACATTTGACTGTTTAACTCACAGTTTATGGTCTTAGTTTGGACATGAGTTGTGTGCAGATCAACCAAAGAGTGAGTTTTCCTTTAATCTTTAATCTTTAACTCATCATCTTTGGCATGAGGACTACAGTATAGCAAGATACAGATTAATTTTTTTGCTTCCAAACTTTCATATCTGTGTGTGTTTGTGAGAGAGAATAAGAGACAATACACGGGCAGAGCAGCCAAACATGTGTGAGCGTTCACACAATGTCCCTTTCAGTGCCAAGTGGTCGGCTTATCTCCAGTGTATTAGACAGACAGTAATAAACAGGTGCTCGTTGGTGCCCTGCTCTGTATTGGAGAGAGGGAGAGAGAGAGAGAGGTCTGTTTGAGTGTGTCATGTGGCTGAGGCTGAGCCCGGGCCAGGGAGTGGGGTGTGAGATTGTTGGGATTCCTGGTTACTGCCGCCTGGGCCCACCTAATCCCCCTTCACTCCCCCATGCAGCCCTCCTCTTCTCATGAGCTGTGTGTTAAAGGAGGCCTCTCTGCCATCTTAGCCTCTGCTCCCTGCCACTCTCTAAATCAACTCTCCTCTCTTTAACCCTCACCCTACTTCTTTCTCCATGGCTAGTTTTTTTTTTTATTTCTCTCCCCTCCTTTTTACCCCTCTTTCTCTGTCTCTGTCACTCTATCTGGCCTTTCTCTCCCTTCCTCCAGCCTCCCTCCTGTTGCCTCTCCCCTGATAAGTGGCCCTAAGCACACACTCAGCCCCTGTGTGTGCACCAGGCCTTAGCCTAATGGAGTGAGATAAAGCGACTAGAGTGCCACTCACTGTGCACTCTTTATTACTGACTCACATCTGCATGAGAAGTTATGCTACTACTGAACTGGTGTTTTCTATATTCTAAGGATACTGGTACCATCCCATCAGAAAAAAGAACCGTCATTAGACTTGTGTGTGTTTTTGTGGGCTTACATTTGATTGAAAAGTCAGTCAACAGTTCCTTTAAAACATCTGACCAGATACATACCTAATATTCAATGTATTTCTCACTTTACGATCTTATATTGTCCATTCCCTCCATTTCTTTTTAAGTGGACATACACCTAACCAGAAAAAACAACACACAATGATGATAAGATTGCTGTTATTCTTTATTTTTGACCAAAACCAACAACAACTTTAACAACATTTTAATACTTTATGATGTATCTAATCTGTCTGTGGCTCCCAGACCCAAGTCTGTTGGTTCCTACTGATGTAAATCTTTAAAAAGCATTTTAGAAATTAGAATTAGGGATTATGACACATTTGATGTACTGACATGTATGTGGGGTGTCTCAAACTAAACTACGTGGCCATATTCATGGTAGTTAAGGAACATGTCACCCAGTGCAACAGTGTGGCCCTTTAACATACTTTAAATATCTTTCTGGCAGCATGGAACAGAAGAATAAGCTATATAAGGCTTTGGCAACACATGCAATTTATTTGTAGCAGTAATTAGTACTGGTTTTGTTTTCCTTTCATAAAAATTAGTTGACAATTAGACAAATATGGAATATTGCCATCCTTACCCTTTAAAAAACGAGGAAAAGGAAACCAAAAAAAGAAAAATGAACCAAACTTCCACTCCAACTCAAATCTAGACAACAACACTCAATGAAGTACTGGCACGTCCCAGAATTTTATGTTTTAGCAGAGTGGAGAAGGCTTTTATTTAATAATAACAACCCATGGTGACAACTTTGAACAGAAAATACCCAACTCTCTGTACAGTGGTAGACCAGGTAAAACATCGGAAAAGCAGGTTATAAACTGTTCCAGCAGTAAGACAAAATGGCCACTCCAAAAACATTATATGAAAGGCCTCTATTAATTCAAGTTAAGGACTTTCCATAAGGACTGCGTACTTTTCCTGGCTTGTGGACGTATGGAAAGGTACAGAGTCCTCTGGGAAAAATCCTTAAACTGAATTAAAAGAGGCTTTTCATATAATCAAATTACATATCAATAAGTTCAATTTATTATGAAGATGATGACCTAAACAACAGCCACACTTACTAAATCTACTTTTCCCTGATGGATAAAGTTTTATTTCGTTTATAAAACTAATAACAGCTGTCCAGTTTATTGAAACTGATTTATTTTGGGTGGTTTTTGTGTAACTGTACCAACACATGATGTTAGTAGTCTACAAAAACACACACATACACACACACACACACACGCTGCTTTTCCTGACAGAGGCAGCTGGGGCCGGGAGAAGGCAGTCAAGTTTAATGAAATATAGCAGCTTAGAGTTCAAAGGCTCCACAGTAGGCCCTGCTAAGGGTAGGCCGCGTGATGGAGATGTTTCCAGAAGCTTTATGACGCTGGAGTAATTTCTCTCTGTTTCTTTCCTGTTCTTTTGATGAGGGGTCGGCAGGAGCCTGTTGTTCATGGAGCCATTAGCAAAGGAAGCAGACTCACTGCGGATTCACGGCAAACAAGCGGCGGCGTTATTCCTGCGATTCAGCTTGAATCAGATAGATTGACTGGAGCATCTTATTCTCTTTACCTCTTTCTTTTTATTCCACCCCCTCCTGCTGTTTCTCTAGTCCCTCATGTCACCCAATAGCTCCTCCTGTACCATTCCCACCACTGAAGCAGTTGCTATTCAGCCTACATCAGATGGTGCCGAAGAAAGAGCCATTGTCCTGGCTGGTCTTACCCCGCTCTTATCTATTGATTGGAAAGCCGAGAGGAGAAAATAACGGGTATTGATTACCACACTGGGTGAAGTTGCTGGGCAGGACGTCTGGAGGGGTAAGAAAAGACGGCTTTCTTCACCCTCCGCTGCCCCGCTGCTGTCAGAACAGCGTCCACGGCCACTCCACATATCCAGTCCCCTTTCACCCTGTCACTGCAACCCCCTCCTCCTCCCCCCTTTCCTCCCTCACCTCACCTCCTTTCTTGAATTGCCAAGGTGGCTCTCCCCTTCTCTTTCTCTCTCACTGTTTTATGCCGATTTTTATCTCTGCTTGTGAAATGTATAGCCGAGCGCAGCAGCAGGCTCTGCACAGAAGCTCTGGCCTTTCACACACTCCCCGAGCTGCGGTGTCCGCCTCACCTTTTCGCCTTCACCCAGCCCCTCCAGTCTCAAGTAAACTTACCGGCACTGGATTTGGTTTCTAGCTTTCATGTAGTTTTTTGTGTGCATTTTTTTCCCCTTCCCACTCATGTTCCTTGAACTTGACTTACTCCCCCCACCCCCATCCATTTCGTTAAATATTTTTGTATTATACAAGTGTTCCTGAGGTTTTAAAAGATGCATGATAGAATATTTCCCTGGAAGCGCAGGCTCCATTAAACCTCTCTTATGTTCGAGGTCTGTCTGCTCTTGTATGGTCTGCTGAGCTAACACAGTGCTGCTGAGTAGGAGGAAGCATTCTCTTGCTTGTATCTGTCTCTCTGTCTCTTATCCTTTATGTAAATACTGCATATTGAAGACACATTCACTCAGATCAGTGTTTATCTTAGTAATGAATCACTGCAGTCCTGGCAGAGGGCAAAAGCCTTTTGATGCACAAGAAATTCTTGCAGTTGGCTTAAGATTAAGGACCAAATCCTTTTTTATTAGATGATGTTTTCAGAGTTGTTTGAATAACTATATCCTGTATTTGGTAGACGGTGTTGCGTGCATTATCAAGTTGTTCTCATTGCGGTTGGTTAAGTTCCAGGTGTTCGCTATTGGAGCTGCTGTCAGCAGCCAAGCCGAACCTTTATTGACATGTTTGCAATGTCTAGAAAGACCAAAGCACTTTGTATGGGGAAGGAAAAATGCATGTACACGTCATTACAAATCCACAGGTGTTTTGTAAAAGAGAAAATAAATGAGGAGAGAGGTACCAGCACATCTGAACATTGCTCAAATCTGGCAGCCTTTGTAGTTTGTAATTTTTTTTATAATTTTTTTAAAATCTGTGCTCCTCTTGCCTACCATATTCCCCTCCATGGATGCCTGCATGTTAGATCAACAGTTCATTAACCCGCTCACAAGGTTTCGTGAAAATGTCTATATTTAGTCTGAATCACAAGAATGCCTCTTATTGAATGTGCCCCTTTCTCTTAAAATAATCCATCACCAAATTGAGCAAAGAAAAACAGAGCTAATTCTGAGAGTCGCCAGGCCTCCTCCTCCTCCTCCTCTTCCTGCGCTATGAAAGATTCCATTCACACATGGGGCTCGGCTATAATAAGGAGCGCCGTACCAACGCTGCAATACAGGAAAGCCCATATGGTCATGTGTATCATTTTCCATTTAGAGAGCAGCTAACAATTCTAACAATTTGAGTAAACACTCACCAGTTTGTCAGAAATCTGGCAGATTCCCATTCATCACAGCCTCTGTAGAGGACTATAATGCTTAGTTCAGCAACCAGGAGAGTGCCTCAGAAGACTGAGGCTAAAACAGCAGAGAAAAGTGCAGCTATAGTCCATTTTACCTCCAGTATGGTGTGATTATATGTTCCATTCGTGTATCTTGAACTATTTATCTTACAATCAAGCAGATATGGCAATAATTCCCCTTTTTTTTACAGAGGGCCTCTGTGTGCTAGTTTCAAAGCTTTCAACTCGAAGGTTAAGAGAACCTGTCCTTGAGGGGGAGGAGGTGGAGGAGGAGATTCCCCATTGAAGAAAGGATGGTGGTCATGCACACAGCACAAACACTTATTAAGTTATTCAGGCGATGTCCTTGATTTCAACACCTCTTCATGCCTTGTTTTTCAAAAGGACTTCAAAAGGTTTTTTAAGAGCGGAGATGGAGGGAGGAAATCATTTGTTGCACATTCCTTGCACTTGGAGCACCAGCCAAAGCTTTCTAGTTTATTAAGCCAAAATGCTCAGGAGCCGGAGTCATCCTGAATAACCTCAAGATCACATAGACCTTTATCACAATTAAAGGAATGGTTGTGCAGTTTGTGGAATAGCCTGATTTGAAAATCAAATCAGGCTATTCCACAAACTGCCCATTTGCTTATTTGTTTTTGCAGAGTTGAGATTGATGCCACTCTTTTATGGTTGAATATAAGGCTTCAGCCAGCAGCCGGTTAACTTAGCTTAGCACTAAAGAGACCAGGGTACTCGGCCAGAAGTGCTTGATGGTCGAATAGCTTCGGAAACCCCCTCCTCCGAAACCCTTCTCACGTCGGAAACCAAAGATCCGACATTTACACCCATTTCACGCCATGATTGGCGAGCTGTGCAGAGGTGAGAAATAAGCCAGAGTTTGAACTTCTCTCTCTAGCTCAACTATTTCTGTCATCTTAAGTCGAAAAAGCTTTCCAAGCAACTCTTGTCTGTAAATGTGCGGCATTATCCCCATTTTTACCTCTGAAGCTCAGTCATTCACACGTTTACTGCTGCAGGCCGAGGCTTATATTTAGTGTACAGATATGAAGGTGGTATCAATCTTCTCGTCTAGCTCTTGGCAAGAAAGTGACCAATCCTTCAAATGATTAACAACAGTCACAAGGCAAAATGAAAAAAACACTTTAAAGACACACGGTGTTGTATATTTTTATGAATGGAAAAGAGCATTCAGATGTTCCCCTGTCTCTTTTTATGTTCTCGAGAAGAATATAACTCTCCAGAAATGTCCTTCGAGCTTTCAGGAAATCTTTGTTTGACAGAAGCAGCATCTATGCTGGGTCATGTGTTTTGACACATTGCTTCAGCTGAACCTTTGACATGAATCAGGCCTTGTTTTTGTGTGTCATTCCCCTCTGTTAACGCAGAAGGAACACATGGCTGAGTGGCTTGCAGGACCGTAAGTCAGAAAGAGATAACTGAAGCCTATTTGTTCAAGATTTGGCAGAAATGTATTTATGTTTTTAAAGGAGGTTCAGTCTTTCAGGATCAACTCAGTCCATGTGAGCTCCCGCAGCATTACGCCAGTGGTGTGACCTGTTTGTGGTCCTAAAGCAGAGTCTGCAGTGTAAGAATCTGAACAGTGAGCGCCTCTGTTCTGCTTTCCCTGGTAGCAGAGGAGTGAGATATGGGCCAGCTGACAACAGCCAAAAAAACTGTGGTCGCGTTTTTCTCCACAGACATAAACAATGACACTTCCAATTTCCTGTGCATGATGTGGACCAGGAAAGGCCATCCACAGAGAGGAAGGAAAACTCTCGAGTGTGTGTATGTGTGTGTGTGTGTGTGTCT
Source organism: Argyrosomus regius (assembly GCA_946959425.1). Classification (NCBI taxonomy): domain Eukaryota; kingdom Metazoa; phylum Chordata; class Actinopteri; family Sciaenidae; genus Argyrosomus; species Argyrosomus regius. The sequence continues at coordinate 12,114,274 of OX336887.1, read as the reverse complement.
GTTCATGCATGGCTGAGAAAGACGTGGAAACAAAAAAGGAAGGAGTTTTTCATCGGTTCACGCTCACAAGTTTCACTTTTTTTCCGCTGAGTTTTGTGGCATGACTTATAAACCTTTTTTTTTTTTATCAGAAAATATGAGTAAGTCCAGCTTTTTTAGCATCAGAGGTCACCGATACAAACAGCCCAGATGTTGTACCTGCAGCTGAGCTACATCTGTTGGCAGTGTGATGGATAAAACAACCAGATGGAGTTACCTGTGTCACCTCCCCCCACTGCAGCCCCATCAGTATAATGAACTTCTTGTTTACCATATGTGTGAAATGCACCAAAGGAATGTGACTCCGTGTGTGTGTTTGAGCGTGTGTGTATGTGTTTGGGAGAGGCCATGTGTACTTACCCTCCCCATTGTTTTTACTGCTACCAGACCGGCCATTTGTTCTGAGGCACAGACTGTGCTCTGTGTACTTTTCAGGGCTGTTGTAGCTATAGGGTTTGGTTGCATTTCCTCCCCCTTCTTTCGCTGCCCCCAATCTCCTGTTTCTGTTCGATGTCTGCTCAGTAATTCAGGGTTTTGTTTAGTTTTTAGTGTGGGGGGGGGGGGGGGGTTAGTTGAACGCCTGGTGCTGGGCGAGCAGCAGCACAGGCCTCCTAACACTATCACAGGGTGTTTCGGCCCGCTCCACTTCACCAGATCTGAGGGAGCAGACCTGAGCCAATTAAGAGCAGGGAGAACAGGCTGCTGTCCGTCTCACTCCGACCCGCCCCCGCCATCGCTTTGATCTCTTGCACGCTACACAAAACCAGAGCCAGAACACTTCACCATCTCTGCACAGGCAGTGGATGACAGGCCATGTCCAATTATTACAATCTGGTTTCAACATATCTGGGTAATCAGACAAAAAGATGACAAATTACCTCTTATCTGAGTACATCTGCCCACATCCGAGCCGTTTTTAGAGCTGTTTTTTATCAGGATTCAGATGTTTTATTTAGTGATTCCAGTACATATTTGTTAGCTTAGCAGACTACTCTGATGTACTAAAAATATTTATGCAATTTGTATTGATTAGAAAACATTTTTTAAACATATTTTTGAAATTATTGGAAGTGAAGGAGGCTCCTCTCTGACTGTATCTTAAAAATAAAACTTCTCTTCCAGTTTATGTGGTTATTTAGTTGCTCAATCATGCTTATTATATAAAGTAATTTTTCACTGATGTGCCTTAATGTACGCACCCCGTTGCTCTTAATAGGTTTCCATATTTCCAAATGTTTGTAATGGAGACTTGAATGTATTGTGGTCTAGATGAGTAGTTCCCAAACTGGGGATAAAAACTCCCCAAAGAGGAAGATGATTAACAGGAAGGGAGAAAAAAAAAAATCATTTCTGACGTTGGAAACAGCTGTTGGCAAAACTTTCTCCTCATAAGGTCCATTCAGTAGATAATCTGGGGCTTTCGATCGAATGACACGATCTTTATTGGCAGATGGAGTTTTCCAGATGTCATGAAAAATGTATGTAGATGTTTGAATTTCTATTCCCACGGGCACTTTAAGGACTTCTCACCCATGTTGGCTTAAATGTTTAGATTACACCTCAAGAACAGCTACTGAAAGAGCTTTTGATTTTTGTCAACTAGAAAAAAAAAATGTATTTATTTATAATTTGTTCTAATCTTTCTCCTTTTTACTTGAGTATTTATGTGAATTGTACCTCTAAAGATTATTAAAACTCAAAAAAGGAAAAAAGATTGTAAGAAGATTGTATTGAAACTGTAAGAGGTATGCAGCCTTTGACGAGGGGTTGTGAGTAAACATTACATTATTTAAAAGGGTCATAGGTCAGAAACGCTGTAAATCACTGGTCTAAATGTTTCATTGTCTGTCCCTGACCCTGAAACCCATTTTTTTATGTTATTTTTGGCAGATTCAAACACAAAATCTGTTTTCCTTTTACAAAACCGTATTAAACTTTTCAAAATGTGTTCCACGCAATTCACCATTACTGTGTTTGTGTGTCCTCAGGACCTCCACGGGTGTCTGAGAAGGTTGCTCACAGACAGTCGGCCCGGCTCGGGAGCGCCATTAAGCTGCCATGTCCAGTGGAAGGAGACCCTCCGCCCCTCATAATGTGGACCAAAGACGGGCGCAACATTCACAGCGGCTGGATCCGTTTCCGTATCCTCCGCATGGGCCTGAAGATCAAGGAAGTGGAGGCAGATGATACGGGGACCTACATCTGTAAAGCGACCAACGGCTTTGGTAGCGTTAACATCAACTATACCCTCATCGTCATCGGTGAGTGCAGATGGAGTTGTATGTATCGCATTAGATAGTTTGTATAACCTGTTGCTCTGCGGGTTCGTGAGATTAGATCATCGAGCATTGTAAAATGTGTCACTCTTGTTAAAAACTCAAGCTCAATTAAGCATCTTTAAAATATGAAGTCACCTGTCTGGAAACTCAAACCAGAGGCCGTGGCAGTGATTCAGTCTGCTGATTTGTACGATCAGAATGCATCATCTTCCGCTGTGGTGATTTGGAGCCATATTCCTAACACTTTCCTGCAGTCAGAAATCTCACCACCAGTTCAAATGTTAAAAGACAGCATCACTTACAGAGGTCGAGGTCTAAAACAAGTGGATTTATGGAGGTTTAGTGGTTTATCCCCTCATCTATTGTATGTGTTACAGCCCCTACCTCTCCTTGCCCAAAGTCAACAGCGGCATGGGATGATGTTTCATACCCCTTCATCCTCTGTGACTCAATTGGATCTCAAGCTCTTCCTTTTCCTTAGGCTACACTCTGTGGAGGCAGTAGGTCTGCAGCTCCGCAATAAGAAACACATTCAGTGTAATAGTCCAGGTTTGTCCTCAGACTCTCGCACAGCTCTTGAATGGGGCCTGGAGGATTAAGCACGGTCTGACCGAGTGTGTTACTCTGTGCGTGTGCATACAGTGTATTTCCTCTGTGCGAGAGCGGAGCATGATGAATGAGCAGAGTGGAGCGTGAAGGCTGTGTTTAGTCTAATTACTCTAAGATGCCTAATTAGGGCCAGAGTCTGTGCTCGCTCGCTCTCTCTCTCTCTCCCTCTCTTTCTCTCTGCAGCCTGGTCTTCTGACAGCCGGCCTTCAGAAGAAGAGCCATAATCAGGCAGATGTGGAAAACACAGAGCACTTCAAAAAACTGTGCTTTTTGTTGTAAATCATGCTCATGAGTTGAGAATAGACGGGACCAAAGTTTATTTTAGGGTCCCCCTCAATATGAAATTGCCAGTGAGTTCAAAGAGAGGGTGTCTGCTGATTGTGCTAAAATGAAAGGTTGGAGATTGAGGCACCGAGCCAGCTATAATGTCAAGGTTCATACTACAGTTGTGCTATATAGTATCAAAGTCAGACGTGGCTATGTCTGTGTCTGCGTTGTACTTAAAGGGCGCTCTGAGTCTTCACAGACACTGTACATACAATCAATCATGTGATGGATAACAACCACAGTGTCATTTTAGGTTTGTTTCAAGGCTTTCTTGATTGGATGCCGTCACAATCCTTTGTGTGTGTTTTGATGTGATGGATTAAGTCTATTCGTAGACTTCGAGATCCTTTCAAGTGGGGAGTGCAGGCAATGTGAATAGATTGATTTTTTTGATTGATTTTAAAGAAAGAGTTGGCAGCATCATTTTAGGGTCGCAAGATTAAGACAATAAATAACGGACATTTACTTTGAAATACTTGAAATGACTGAAATAGTTGCATTTGAAGTGGAAGTCAAGAAGAACTAAAGGAAGTCAAGTGTACCGAAAGGAGATGAAATGTTTCCTTGACCACTGGTTTGTTTTAACACGTGAGGCGACTTATTTAACAAAAAAAACAAAAACAAAAAAAAAAATCAAGTATTTGTCTCTGCAGTAGAGCCAAAAACTGTACAAGCATGGATTTCAATGTTGATTTAAAGATGGGAGAGCTAGGATGATGATTTTGATCAATTAAAGCTGACCTATGCTCACACACACAGAAGACACACACACTATTAGCCAATTCATCTCGGTGATAGATAACTTTTTGCCAGTGGTTTGTTTATGTGACAGATAATTTGTCTGCTTTGGCTTCTGCTGCAGTGTGACTGAGCGAGAATGGAGACTTCAATGAAAACAGTTTCAGACCACTGTGATGAAGCTGGCAGAGACCATTGGGAGAACAGTTCAACCTGACTGCATGCGTTGCTCTACTCCCACTCTGTGATTAGGTTAGGAAAAAATACCATTGGAAGTTCAATCATAAGTCTTTCTTGGAAGCATATTTCCATGCGATTTTTATCAGGAGTGTTTTTGTCCTTTATGGAGTAACCTAGAGACTTTCTGGCCAGACTCTTAATCCTGATCTGGTTTGTTCCATTTCCTTCTTGTCCTCTGGTGATGGTGAGTGCGTGACAGACCGACTCTAAATGATCAGTCTGCATCTCACAAAAACACCCCCAACCCCTCTTTCTGCTCTCTTGTCCGTCATCCCATTAGGCACTGGCAGACCATCACCACAGCGTTTGTTTTTCTAGGTAATTGTCCCATCAGAGCTGCATTGCATTCTGGGTGCTTTTTTTTTGCCACAAAGATTAGGGGGCCTCATTGTCAAAATACTTCCAAGATTGAAGTCAGCTTAATACAGCCAAATAGTACGCAATTATCATGAGCAACACTTTCCATTAACGTTGAATCGCCTAATTGTTAGTCATTTTAATTGAGTTGCATGCAGTTAAATGTAGTGACCTGCTGGGAGGCCCATTATGTTGCTAAAAAAGATCAGAGGAGAGATTATTTATTTGAGATACTGTAAATGAGGGGTAGCTCCCAGCATAGCTCCACATACAGTATCCATCATGTCGGTTTATTATTTTTACTGGATCACAGAGGGAAAAAAGCAAAAGAAGCAACTGCAGTCAGTTATAGTGCCGGTCAGGGAAGAAGGGTCGACCAAATCCTGGCAGCTGTTCAAGTTCAAGGCCCGATGTGGAGAGTATAACTTTTTACACATCGCCTGGGACCCAGCAGAGAAGCCGAGCAGAAGACAGACAGTAAGATAAAGAGACAGCGAAGACGTGGGGTGAGATTAGAGGTGGGAGAGTGAGGGTTTTGCAGGGTGATGTAAGGAGGAGGAGGAGGAGGAGGTGTAGGGGGTTCCACTGTGGCTAGAGAAATATCCCTCCTCCCATCTGCCAGCGGACAGCCTGTCCTCCCCTGAGCTATCTGAAGAATCTGGTCAGTCAGTGCAACATGGCGCCTCCTCAATCCCTCCAGCTGGCTGTTTGGGCCCTGTTTGGGGTGGTCTCTTGACAACTGGCCCCCATCACCTCCCAGCACCCCCACCAGGAGAGACCGATGCATGCAGCAACCTCTTCATCCTCAGCTGCTCAGACTACACCAGGCTTCATATTAGCATTAACATGGGATTGTCATATTAACATTTACAGGATTGGATGTTAATGTTTGTGTCTGCACAGATAATATATTACAGGGCTAATACAGAACTGGCAGCGCTCATTATGTCTACATGGAGATGTTGGCTCTCGCTGCACATTTTTCATTTCGTTGCTCTCTGGAGACGTTGTCAAGCCAACTGTTGGATAAACTGCCCCGTGTGTGACTGATCACATGTGGTAGCTGTTTGGAGATTTCCAAGAGTGTGATGCAAGGCCACTGCGCATAACTTTCCCTGGACATTACAATGTCCCCAACAACATCTGGAGCTCATTGTGACCTCAAATCATCAGGCCTTTTCCTGTGATTCAGCTGGCACAGGAGGCCAGGGGAGAGAGTGTGTAGTGACCTGTTTCCTGTGGCTGGATTTGTGAATGAAGTGGGAGGGGACGGCGTCAGACCCTAAACACTGTAGCGAGGCCATGAATGGATTTAAGTTGTGTCGAAGGAGGGTGATTGCATTTTGAAAAATTTGATACTTTCTCTTGGAGCATTTACTTGCACATGCATGCACTTGAATCACGATTCTTGTAATTGAATTTCCGTTTGCATAACAAACCTTTTGATTTCAAACAGTACGTATTTGTATTTGTTTGATCAGTGATTCCATAATAAGTTGCAGCTTTTACTTACACAAGAACAGGCCTCTCATATATTTGGAGGACTTGATTATTTTATTTTTCAATCTCCCAAAAATAACAATCATATGGGAGCCATACCTAGCTGCCTGTCTGCAGTCTAGTGAACCAACATTGTGTAAAGACAATAGTGGCAAGGGATAGCTTTAACAGGACAGACGTATAAAGGGCGCCATTGTTCCTCAGAATCGCCAAAAAGTAGAGAGGAAATAGATTCAGGAAAAAAAAAAGTCAAAAAGAAAACCCCGGCAGTGTGGGACCAAGTTCTGTTTGGATTGGGAGGTTCAGGAACCGGGAGGAATGTGGAGAGCCCAAGTGAGCAACAGAGAAATATTTCTTCCAGTGGAGGCTGTTTTTTAAAGGAATGGGTTATTATAGTTGGCCAGTTAAACCCCTTCAAATAGCCATGACATCATGGCTGGGCTTGGTGCTGCAGGGGACAAACAAAGGAGGGTTTGTACCCAGAGAACCCTAGAGAGCTTTGAGGGTTTCGGGGGGACTCGGAGGGAGGCAGAACGAGGGGGTTAGAAGTCACATCTGGTCTTTTTACCTGACCCAATCAAACCTTGAGAGGGAATCAAGTGTGCCAGACTGAATCTAGAAAAATCCAACTTGAGGCTGCACCGAAGTCGAAAATCAAAAAGAGGTACGAAAGGTAGGAGACTGCCTGGACGTTTTTAAAATTTGTATTGTTGTCCATCCACATCTTTCTCTTGACGTATGATTAGTAGGTTTGTTAGAAATGCTAATCTTTAGACTATCATATCTAATGTGAAGTGACAGCTCAGTAGTATCATATAAAATCATGTAACAGCAGCCCCTCTTCAATAATCATCTGCTTAACGTCTCCTCCTGCACAGAGTGGCAGATATTGGCGAGGAACCCGATCCGCTCCGTTAATTCATCAATGCTTAACTCGAAAAGTCGATATGCATCACAAACTGTCGATTAGGTTTCACTCATTATATTTTCTCTAAGCCCTGTCTTAGCTCTGCTGCATGATGTCAGCCAATGACATAAACTCCACAGCTGTCTCCTGGAACTGAGCTTATGAAAACTTATCATATTACTTCCAAATGCTGCAGAGTGTGACCTGAGCATGCACCCAGCTCAGAGGGGCCTATCTATAAATGCAAAATTTACTCAGATAGAGCCAAAAACAGTTTGCTGGGCCTGTTTGGTGCTGGGTCGCTGCCATATGAGCTGTGACAGTGACACTGTCAACAAGTAAGAACCGTGTTGTGATAGATTAGGTTAATACAGGCTTTGAAAGTAGGAATATAACCACAATATCATCGGGTACACTGCTCTTAATATTGCCATACAAACTGAAAAAATGCATTTATAGTAATCTAAGAAGTATGAGGTTGATAATAAAGGACCATTTAATGCTTTATTTTACTGTCAGTGCAATATACATACATACATTACACACCTATGATCTATCTGTTTGTGTGGAAACAGGATGGATGTTGAGGATGTAAGTTCATTCTTGAACATGAGAAAATAATCTTTGCATCACAAGCTCAACAACCAGAGGTTGTCGCAGTTCAAAGCCCTCTGACATCTCTAATTGAGCAGCTATGACCAACTCAAATAGCTGCACATCTTCATACAAGTACATGATACACTATACAAAGTCATGTAGTGCTTTGTGTTTAAAGCTGTGCTTTTGTTTTTTTGTTTTTTTTTTACATTAGTTTGAATTCTGTGCTGCAAGATGTCCCTTATATTCACTACAAAAGAACCAACACCTGACAAACTGTTGCCCTGCTGTGTTTAACAGATGACTCAGGTTCTGATAAAACTGGACCCGGGGCAGCTGATGGAGCAGAGTCTCATCTGGGCACTGATGGCTTGTCAGAAAAATTTGGTAAGAGCTCTGTTGGCAGTCTATCAATAACTCAGTGGACTATAACAGTGGTTCTGCATGTTTTATCCTATTTACTACAAACCACATGTACTTTACATAACAGCACAAACCATACTGCTGTGTTTTTTTGATGTATTTTACCCCCAGGCAGCCATTTGTTCCCTTTAATCTCTGTGTGATATGAAACTCTGTTTCATGATGTCTGCATTTAATTTCAATCAAAGTGACATTATTGTTGTATGGCAGTTTAATTTCAGATTGACAAAAAAGTCTGCATTGTTTTGATATTGCAACTTTTGGCAAAAATGAATACAGAGTTTGGTGTGATTGATTAGACAACTTGGACAAGTTTCAATAATCTACCATGTGATTTTAATAGCACATGCAAATGAATAAAAATCAATTGGGGTCTGTTAAACATCCCAGCATTTAATAAAGGTCATCAAAAGTGTAAAATACTGGACTTATGTACTTAAAAACACTAGAATTGTTCTTTAAAATGAGCAATTTGTCAGCTCAAGTCATGCATCCACCGATAAGTTACTAAATGTTTCCTCTTCTTTCCCCTAAAGTTCGTCCTCGCTTCACCCAGCCCGCTAAGATGAGAAAAAGGGTGATAGCTCGTCCTGTTGGCAGCTCGGTGCGGCTCAAATGCATGGCCAGTGGAAATCCTCAACCGGACATTGTGTGGCTGAAGGACGACAGGCCGCTAACGGAGCAGGAGGTCGGCGAAGGCCGTCAGAAAAAGTGGACATTGAGTCTGAAGAATCTGACGCCAGAGCAGAGCGGCAGATACACCTGCAGGGTCTCCAATCGAGCGGGGGAAATCAACGCCACATATAAAGTTGAGGTCATACGTGAGTATCTCACAGAGAGCCTGAGCCCATACCAAACATTTTCACCTGGAAATATTAATGCTAAAAAAACAAATTAATTTAAGTGATTACTGCTGTTTGTGTGGATCATTTTCAGGATCTTTTGTACATTGCCACGGGAAATTTAAATAGCGTAGGAAGAACTGTAACCTTTAAAAAAAAAAACTCTCTCTGATCTACCTACTCCTGACGTCTGATTGCCATCAGCAGGTCTTATTCATATCCTTGCTGCATGGATGAATGTGCTTGTGTAATCATGTATATGAGAAGCATATTGAAGAAGTAAGCTTGAGAGTGAGCGCTTGTACCCTGGTGTTTGCATAGGGGGGAAAAAGAGGGAGAGAGAGAGAGAGAGAGGTTGTTCAACTCAGAGACCCTCCACCCAATCTGGAGCTGATTAAAGCCCAGCTGTCTGCCAGACCCACTGCCCCCCCCCCCCCCCACCCATGAGAAATGTGTGCTGTACAACCAGGAGCAAAGAAAGAGAGGAAACTAATCACACATACTTCTAGTGTTACATGTGGTATTCCTCCCTCTTTGTCAATTATAAGTTCTAAGCCTGAGGCTAATAGTGGTATGGACAACTAAGACCTCTTCTATCCGCAGAGGGCCTGTCATGTCAAAAGATGTCTGTGTGTGTCCTGACAGTTTTTTTCTGTCTGTTTATGCAGAGAGGACGAACTGCAAGCCTGTTTTGACGGGCACTCACCCAGTCAACACAACGGTGGACTACGGAGGCACCACGTCATTCCAGTGCAAAGTGAGGAGTGACGTTAAACCGGTCATTCAGTGGCTCAAACGGGTGGAGTCCAACGAGGAAAGCCGCTATAACTCCACCATTGAGGTGGGGGACCACCGATTCGTGGTGCTGCCCACGGGGGAGGTGTGGTCACGACCCGATGGCTCCTACCTCAACAAGCTGCTCATTACGCGTGCCAAAGAGGAAGACGCTGGCATGTATATCTGCTTAGGCGCCAACACCATGGGCTACAGCTTCCGCAGCGCCTTCCTCACTGTGCTGCCAGGTGAGGCCTGGGGAATGTCTGTTTACAGTGTACTGCCGCCACAGCAGCAGGAAGTGTTACAAACATACTGCAGAGGAACAAATCACCAGCTTGGACAAGGATCTGTGTTATCATCATTTATGCTGCTGTTTAGTTAAGAAGTCTGCAGTAGTGCACATAGCAGAATAACATCAGACAGAGATGTTGGACATCAGTCAGAGTCAGGGGTGCTGTAAGACATTCATTGCTTTTGCATGCATACTATATATACACACGTATATATATATGTGTATATATATATGTGTGTATATATATATATATGTGTGTATATATAGGCAGACCGCAAACATGAACACTAACATGTCTGTCTGATGTCTTTGGTCACTTTGACTCAGTGGGACACTCGAAACTCCCTAAAACAACTCAATGTGCTCACGTGTGATAGATTCAACCTATTATGCCTTAATCTGGGTTAGAAAAAAGGTTGTTATAGACAGATTATAGACATATTATTACAATAAATAAAATCAGTCAAACAAATACTAACCACAAATACTAATGTACAACCCAGGTGCCTGATTTTAGGCGTACCCCTACTTCGTACGTCCATGATCATGATGAAAGCAAGACTACACAAATGTCAGGGAAAGTAATGAGGTCAGATGACAACAAAGCAACGTTAACGAGCACAAATGTTTTGTTTTTACCTGTTTTATATCAGTTTTTGAAATGTTCTCCACCAAATATATAAAAACCTGTCATATTCTATAGGTGTCAAATCTATCATCTTGTTTTTCAAGGTTGAGTTTTAGTTTTTCTAATAAACTGAAGGAAACCGTTTTGATTATCAATTAATTCAGTTTTCAGGTAAAGAAAAAAGTGCCAAACACACAAATGTGAACGTCTGTGTCGTCCTCAGTGGAAGGAGTTTGGTTGGTTTACTTCACATTCATTCAAATTAAAAATCATTTTCATTAATGTCGAGAGAACAACAGAATAAATGCATACAAAAAAGAATCAACAGGAAAACAAACAAGCAGACAACATAACAGATAAAATAGTTAGATTAAAAAGCAGAGGTTTTAAACTGACCTGTAGGTACAAGTGTGCTAAGTTTTAATGTGTTTTGTAAAATGTTCCAGGTGTGGGCAGAACAAAAACTAAAAGCAGTTCACCCAGATTTAGTGTTTGCATGCAGGACTTTGTATGTTAGCCAATCACTTGAATATTCCAGTATAATAAGCAGGTAATAGATGATGGTAAGTTTCCATGAAGGGCTTTGTAAATAAATAGAAACAACCACAAGACTTGTGATTGTGTGAAAACAGATGGTCGAGTGTGAGAAGATTCAGAGTTTAAAACATCTTTGGACTGTTCAACCATTTTATTTACTGAATGTTGAATCCGAACTGATTAACTGATAGTGAAAATGATCCTTTGTTTCAGGCCTTAAGCTCTTCACCTGTGTATTTAAAACGAACTCTTGGCAACATTCAAGAGTTGGAAACTTGTTTTGATTTTATTTTGGCCCTCTTCTTTTGCAGACATGAAGCCTCCCATCACGCCCATTTTCTCGCCAGCCTCCAGCTCCCTCCCCTGGCCTGTCATCATTGGCATTCCCGCTGGAATAGTGTTCATCTTTGGCACCGTGCTGCTGTGGTTCTGCCAGAGCAGAAAACACTGCCCCCCTCCCAGCGCTCCAGCTGCTGCCGCACAGGTACTGCAGAGCTCCCACCGGCTGCCCTATCGAGAGCGGGACAGGGGCTGCGTGGCTCCGTCGTCCAGCTCCTCCAGCCCAGAGAAAGACTGCATGAGCTCCATGAACTATGAGGAGTATCTGGCACAGCAACAGCTCCTCCTCACCCAGGGGGGACCAACGATCCCTCCTAAAATCTACCCCAAAATCTACACTGACATTCACACACACACTCACTCCCACGTGGACGGGAAAGTACATCAGCATCAACACATTCATTTTCAGTGTTAGCCTCAGTGCCAAATACCCCCCCCCCCCCCCACTGACTCCTCCAGTATCTCAGAGGGACAATGAGCTGTGGAACAATGTGAGCAGCAGCTCCCAAGTGACATTCACCTGGCATTACTCTTTAAAAAAAACTCCTCTCATAGCTGGAGATTGCTGGGAAGAGTGAGCACGTGGGAAAAAAAACAAGAGGCCAGTGATACACACCTTGTGTTTTTACATCCAAACTTCCATATTTGGTGCTTATTTTTCTTTTTTTACCTGTCAGATCCTCACACCACTAAAATCCATGAATCCTTGTTGTGCACTTAATACAAAAAGGACAAGGGACTTTTTTTTTTTTTTTTTGTGCAGTGTGTGAGTTTAAAACACAGCTATTCAGGCCAGCTGAAAGGTCTTCCTCAGAAGTTGAATTTTTTTTGCATTTTCCTACTTGAGGTGTAGCAGAAAATGGAGGTTCGGTTTTAACTTTCACTTGTTCAGCTGTTGGAGTGCAGAGGCTCTGTGTGTCCTGCCTGGTAATGAAGATGAAAATGGTACTCAAGATTTACAAAAGGGGGCCGGATTTATGCTCCTACTCAGGTAGTCCTTCTGTTTGTTAAAGATGCATAATGTTTGTAATGCTGACCACTATCCTTTGTTACCTTTCTCCATCCCTCCGTTCAAAGTGATATAGAGTAGACTGGTAAGTTTTTTATAGCCTTTCTATGGCATGCAAACCTTGCCTAAGACTGCAAGGGATGGATAAAGTGTGTTTCCACATGAACTGAATTGGTCCTCATTATCATTTTAACTTTTTTTGTTTTGTTTTTTTTAGGTAGGTTCCCATCATCAGTCAGTAGCATGTTGAGTTAAACCAACAGAGGATACGTTTTTTTAGACCACCACATTCTCCAACCACAGGTTATGAAGCTGTAGTCATATATAATCAAGTTGAGTCATGAATATTTAATTTATTTTGCTAAAAAAATGTATCAAAAGTTTATTTTTCAGAGTAAGGCGTTTTACATATCTATCTAATGTTATTAAAGTATACTGTTGTTGTGTATAGTACATTTTGAGTACTTCGTCACCCAGTTTAATCACATTTAGTTCATGCCAATATTTAGGTATTTCTGTATGTAATTGGTTATATTTGACAATCTTGTATGATGTACTCTGTTCACGGCTCAAAAACTAAATCATCTTAAACTGTGATGGTTTGGCAGTTTGATTAAATGACCTGAAACTAAGTCGTCAAGTGCTTAAAAAAAAAAAGATTCATCTGTTCATCACATGAATATTGCATAAGACTGCTCGCTAACAAAGGCGTAAAAGTCCTTGTGAATGAGATAACGGTAACAGTGGCTGAAAACATAAGGGCCGGGAACAGGCAGGTCAGCTTTCTTCTTTTGAGCGAGTTGAAGTGTCTGCTGAGGGTGACACAGAGGGCAGCCAGCAGAGGGACAGAAGTTGCTGGGATGAATGACTGAATAGATACCGTACAGACGGTCTCACACTGACTCTTTTTAGATGAGTGACGGCCCCTGCAAGACTACACCGAGTGACCAGCATCTTTTTCCCTCCCTGTTTAAAGTGAATCCACCCTCTCCACTGCCACCACCCCCCGGTCCGCACTACCACCTCATTCAACTCCAATCTAGGTAGGATTTCCTTTCACCATTTAGGAAGTGCATTGTCCTGCTCTGGGAGTGATGTGACAGGACCCTGTGATTGCTCAGGAAAGAAGGGGAGCATTGTGTCAGGTGAGCTCTTGTTTTGTTGTAAGCATTGCAGGATGGGGATGAGCTTTGGCTCCAGACAGATGAGGGGCGAGTACGTTGAATAGATCTGAGTGTTTAAAGAAAAAGAAATTCTACACAGAAAACTTTTTTTCAGGCTTCAAACAGCTATGTTACTTCTATATCCATAAATAATGCTTCAAATCCAAAATGCAGATGACAACATTATTTACATCATCAAGACAAACACTGCCCCCTAGTGTTTGTAATCATGCAGAAATTAAGACCAGTGTTAGTCTAATAATTGTCATTAAGACCGGCAAACCTTTAAATCATCTTTATTAACCTTTTTACAGTATTGTAAAGAACATTGACAAAGACAAACAACATACTACAGAAGGAAATCAGGACACAAACAAAGAAACACGAAAAAAAAGTAATTAAAATACACAGTATTTACAAAATGAGCTCAACCCTTCTGGACTTTGGTGATAAGTTCATCACAAAGTTTGGTGAGCTCTTCGGCCTCCTTCTCCTGTTAAAAAAAAGAAAAGAGAAGTCAGAAAAACATGAAGATAATATTTTATAGCTTATCTTGAAGTATCCGTTTCATTATTTTCCACTCACTTTCTGGTCCAGGCTCTTCTCCAGTGACTGCACCTTCAGTTGCTCCCGGCGGAGCTGGGCTTGAAGTGCAGATATCTCAGCCTTGTTTTTGGACCGCACCTCGGCGATTTCTCCATTTGCGCTGAAAAAAACAACAACAAAATAAAACATCAGCAAGATTGCTGCACGTCTTGCAGTCTACACCGGTAACACAATAGTCAGCTCTCTTACTGGCCAATTTTCTCCTCAGCGTGGGCTTTAAGGGTCTGGTAGCGCTGCTCCTCCTTTTTGATCCTTGCCAGATAGTCCTGAGCACAAGCTTTCAGTGTCTCTTCATTCTGGGAAAAAGTCAAAGAAAACACTTTACCAATCAATCTGCCACAGGTTTTGTTAAAGATAAAAAAAAAACATGCAGTATTTGTGATTTATTAACAGTGCTCATGTTTTCTAACCTTTTTATAGCCCTCAACAACATCCTTGTACTTCTCCAGTCTCTTGAAAAGGTCGGAGAAAGATCTCTCCATGGCGTTCAGGTCACTGGACACCTGCTCCTTCTCCAGCAGGGCCTCATTGAGCTTCATCTGGGACACCTCCCTCTCCTGCTCTTGATCAGCTGAATGATACAATGATTGTTTGTTTGTTTTTTAAAATTCACACCACTACATCAAAAATTCTTCAAAAAAGACTGATGTCCATATTTATATTAACTCACCCATCATTTTTGCAATCATCAGCTCAAACTCTGCAATGATTTTTCTGTGTGGAAGACAAAAAGGTGTCAAATGAAGTGTCATGGCACATTGAGATCATTGAATTAAAATGACAGAGACCAAATTAAACCACAGCTCACCTCATTTCTTGTCCATCGTCGAGAAGCTTTTTATACTTTGCACTCCACTGCTCCTCTTTTTCCTTTGCCTATTTGAATAAAAAAAAAAAAAACAACCTTTCATCAATGTCAAAAAATAAATAAATCAATAAGTTATACACTAAAATCAAATCAGTGACATTATTGATGAACTGTTGCTGTACTGAATACTGTCCCTAGTTTGATCGTCATGTTTAATGTCACTTTTTATGAAATATTAACCTCAGTAAATGGAAAACTCTAAATAAGTGATACTTTTCTACACAATTTCTTCCTTTAGAAACAAGATTCAGCCGACAGACAACCCTGCAAGCTAAAAAAAAAAAAGAAATCATTGACTGTTAAACATGTTTCTTTGATATTAGATGCTGTATTTACTCCAGAATGTGCTGTGGTTGAATCAGATTACCCCCCCAACTGCTTCAGGGACCGTTTGGAAAAACCACAGTAACCATGCAATCGACGAGGTCTGCATAAAAAATTACTCACATACACACAAACAAAGCGACTTGAAAATTGGAAAACCTCTTCGGAGTTTGAAACATCCGCTGATGAACACTGAGCAGGACATACCTCTGCCTGGACCTTGGCGATGGCAGCATCCATGTCTTTCTGACTGTACTTCAGCACCTCAATAATGGCATCCTCTGTGTTGGCTGGCTGGTGGAAAGGAGGGACGAGGCCCTCAAGGATCGGAGGAGGCTAGATGACAGATATAATATATAAAGTTAGGAGACATAGAAGGAAACCATTGAATGCTGTTTCCAAAACAGTGGAGAAACACTTCCAGTCACTTTTGGCATCAAGTTAACAGGCTCAGTCAATAGTGGTGCTTTGAAAGTGACTTACTGGTGCTGTAGCATCATCAAACAGTTTGAAATCGTCCTTTTGTGGTCTGTTTGCAGTCCCTTTTTCTGCCATCTGTGGAGTTGCAAGCCTGAATTGTGGGAGAGAGAAAAAAAAAAACCTTACTTGTGAAGTGGTCAAAGTGGTTACGTTTCAGACAAATCTCATTTTGTTGTACAGGATGTCCAAAGCAGAACAAATTCAGCTTTAACGCGCAGTGACGGCAGCAATCAGAGTAAGTGAAAACAGAAGTACGTCATACTGTGAAACAAAGGGAACGGGGCGAGGGCCGTGGGTCTGAGCGGCCGGGCCTCCAGACTTCTTTGGGCTCTCTCTCAGGAGGGGGTCAAATTTAAGGTACAACGATTGTTTCCTCAACGCAGACTCCTTGAACTGCAGACAAAAAGAATAAAAAAAATTAAACATTTAAATATGTTCAGGTCATGCACCAACAAGCCAAGAATTTCATTATTTGACATCCATCCACAAAGAAGCACTTACACTGCTGGACCCAAACTGCTCGAGGTAATCGATTTGTCCGTCAAAGTCATTGGCCATGACTGGAGATAAAGATCATGGGTTAATATCAAAACAAGGTTTCCATTTAATAATGCTTCACAAAGAATACATCACTGCTACACACAAGGAAACAATTCTTTGATAGAAAGGTATTCTGACTTCTATTCAAACCATGAAAACTCCTTGTGGAACTAGACAAAAATGAGGTTATAGCCAACGTTTACTTACACATAGTTCCAGGAACAAACTCGTCATTGAAATCTGACATGGTGGCCTGCGACTTCTGCTCAGGTTGACACAATTCAGCAAGCTCAGGGAGACTCTCTGTGGGTTTTTCAGCTTCAAGTTGAAATCCCTGGTCAGGGGCAGCCTTGTGTTCAGCATTCTGTCATTACACAATGACATTTATTCATGAAAAACACACACAGCCAAAGGAAAGTTAAATGGAAAAATGTATTAAGAATATATCAAACTTTTCTTACTGCTCCAGGGTTGGGTTCAGCAGCTGGGACACTCTCTCCAGCACTACAGAAGGAAGAAAAAAAAAAGCATACAAACTGACAGTGAAAATGTTGCCGGCTACAGAAAATAAATGCTTGATACACTCAGATAAAAAAGGTCAGCCTACCGTGCTGGTGATACGGCTTCCTTCTCCACAGGCTTGTCTGTTTGCTCTGGAATTGAGGTTTCCATGACTGGGCTGGATTTCATGTTGCACTTTGGAGAGTTCGTCATGTTCACTTTTGTGCCAAATGGATTGAAGTTTGGGTCATCAAACTTGTCAAAGTCAAATGAGTAAGACCCTTTGGGAACTGGAATGTCAGCAACAGCATCACTTGTGTCGGGCTCGGGCTTCACTGGAGGGGTTTCTTTTGGTGGTTTGACAGACGTGGGCTTTCCTGCTTTAGATTTCAGACCAGGTGGCCTTTTGCCAAATTTCTTGGGTGGCGGTTTCTGTTTGACCTCACCGTCGTCATCGAAGTTGAACTCAAGTTTGACTGGTCCCTCCTTGATTGGGGCATCAGATGGCTGGGATGGCAATTCAGCAGCATTAGCTGGGATTGGGGCCACAGCAACTACGGGTTTCACCTCAGGCTGTACAGGCACCTCTTGGGCCACATCAGCAACATTTGTGGGGATATTTTCCTTAATTTGCGTCTCCTTGACAGGCGAGTTATTGTCTAGCACCTTTCTCCCAAGGACAGGGGAATTCTCAATCTTAGAGCCACCGGTTTGGAAAGGATCGATTGCATCGAGGTTGTCAAAATCCAAGTTGTAGGCACCTTTCACTGGCAGCGGAGCATCTTCCACAAAACTTCCAGACACTTTGTCTTCATCCACACTTTTAGGTTGTTTTTCGTCAGGTGTGGCAGTGCATGAATCCGGTTCCTCGACCGCTGGGACCTTCACCACAGTGACCACACTGCTCTCAGTGGAGCTGATGTCGGTGGAGACGTCAACCAGTGAGTTTTCCACAGAGGGGGTGAATGGAAGTGTCTCATCTAGTGCTGATTCGATTTTGGTAGGCTCCTCCGAGGTGTTCTCTGGTTTTGTGTGTTGAGGCTCGGTTTGATGTGTCGGAGGGTTTTCAGCAGCGGGCCTTGCAGGAGAGAGGACCATCTTATTAGATCCCTGAAATGGATTGACAGCGTCAAGGTTGTCGAAATCCAGCTGATAGCCTCCTCTGCTTTGTATCGGCATGTCATCATCAGGATAAGACGACACTTCTGTGTTAAAATGAAGAAGATTATCGTCAGTTTTTTAGTATTCAGAGACATTCAAGGGAAAGAACTTTGTAATGTTGGACAAATCACCTTGTTTGGGCTCATCAGGCTGCTCAGTGGCATCTAGTGGCGAAGTACTGTAAAAACAAAACAGACTTGGTTACTTAAATTGATCAAGCATTTCATTGGAGGCATGCTGCAGTAGGAGAATGTTACTTACTTTGCTTTATCCAAATTTAAGGACTCCAATGCTTTTGTACACTCGTCCACACTCGTCATCTTGACAGACTTTGTGGGCGATAGGATTCTTTTAGTCATAGGGTCTCTTCTTGGAGTCTGAAAACAAACCTACACACAAGTGATTTCATCAGTACAACAGATGTTACCTGGATACAAAAATATCTACAGAACAACAAGAGTTATTAAATTACAATTAATCATAATATTTTTGTAGTTTTGTCCACCAACACAAGTGTTTCTACTTGATAACAATCTCCTTAAAGTTGTTTAGAGCTTTGTCACAAATTCATTGGGGAGGGTCAAATTTTAAATATTTAAAAAGGCATTCAGGTGCAACAAAACTATCAGTCTCTCTGTCTACTGTAGATTAATAAGATCTATTAGCTGTATAAAAAGGCTCAGCTTGGTGACACTTGTCCGGGTGCCAGTGCAGTATGTGAAAATAAATCAAGAAGAGAAGAGGAACGTCTAAAACAGTGAGCTGATTCTGTACCTTTGTCCCCTTTGGCATCGTCTTGCTGGGCAGGTTCTCTGTCTGACGCAGGATGGAGGGCCTCCCGGTCGGCTGATCCAGGGCAAAAATGTCGTTAATTGAGGTGTTCTGCTTTCCTCCAGGGCAGACGCCACGATTCTCATCATTCACCTCGACAGAACTCATCCTGGTTAAAAGCAAAGAGACAAAATGTAAATTACAGGGCTGAAAGGACTTGATACTCTGAGGGAGGGGTCATCCTGAAAGCTGCACACAGCTGATAAGACACTTTTGGTCGCGTGGGTTTACTGATGTGTGTACAAACGATCATCACAGAGAGAGATGACACAAAGTTAACAGCAGAATCAAGACAAATGTGACCACTACGAATGTTGGTGAACCTTAGTTTTGAACGTGCATATACATTTTTATTTGAATACACACCTTCTCTAGATACTGAATGGTTTTGCAGCTAAAGGGTGGAAAAGTAAAGACCTGAACCATGACCCATTCAGGTTAAACAAAAGACACTGAAACAATAGCCAATGGTGCCATGTGCTTGGCAGATATTTAGTGACAGAGAAGTGTGTGTGTGTTGGCCAATAAGTATCAAAAAAATTGCAGTACAGCAATGCCTAAATGTCTGAGGTAGAAACAGTGCCTGCATTACACAGTTTGTCCACCAGAGAGCACTAATAAGTTCATTTTCAATGTGTGTAATGTCTAGTTCATTACATCTGTTGGGAGGGAAATAAAATATAATTTAGCCTAGATTAAACAAAAAACATTTTCATATTAGACATTTTGACTTGACAAAGCAGGATAAGCACTGGTGTAACTAGTTACTCTGTCCCAGTAAGCCATGCTAGTGAGCAAGCATGCACAAAACAAAGGCCCTGCAACTGGTACATTTTATTTTGCCAAACATTCCTGACTTGCAGTTTTCATACTATTACATGCCAAAATGTCTGCTGTGAAAAAGGTGAATTAATCTTATCGAAGGCCAGACAGTTCAGTGAATGACTGAAGTGACTGCCAACTGACTTTGTTTGAATTTGCACCAACCTATGATGGGTTGACACACTGCCAGCTCTGTCCTGGACTGCCCCCTAGACTCCATAGATACAGTGGGGGAGAGGAGGATGTTAGCAAAGCTGACATCCATCGTGAATAACTCCTCTCACCTCCTGCAAACAGCTCCTTCAGCATGTAAGAAGGAGCAGCAGCTGTCAGACTCTCTAACACCAGCATGCTTTAATGACTTTCTTCTATATGAGTATTTCTTTCCACCTTGTGTACTAGAGCTGCTGTGACAAGTGAATTTCCCCAGTGTGTGACCATTTAAGTCCATCATTATAATGATTTTGATGTTGATTAATATGCGGTTACATATCAGCTATGATCTTAAATGGTATATTACATTTGACTATTTGATGAAATATTAATGTTTGGGCGCTCCTCTGGATTTGCTGGTAGTGAAGGCCAAGAACAGACACCCAAGAGTGAATAACATCTTAGTCTTATTGATGTCTTGGCACTAATGTTGCTAAGTTTTTCATCCATCTTTAGCTCCTTCTTTATTAGATCTAATACCCGGTGTTAGTGTCCAACTCTGGGCAACACACTCAACGAGTAACGTTATTTTGCGACTCAACGTGAACAGCTAGCTAAGTGACCGTTAGTCACTGATGTTACCAGACGTTAGTTTGGCATTTATCATAAGAGCCACAACTAATTTGGACAACTAGCGTTAAGTTGGGTTAACATTAACATAACCACCACTGCCTGTAAGTTAACAACAAAAGGTACGTTAGCGAAGCTAACTAACGTTAGACAAAGTTAACGTAACGTAAAATTTGGATCATTTTTTATAAACAGACAACAAGCGGTAGGCTTACGCTGCTATATTATCACCGTACATTCACCACCTACCTCAAACAAATGCAGTTTGCCGAAATTAAAACGTCTTTCGTCAAAGCATCCAACTGCACGGTGACTGAGAAGTGCTGATGTGCTTTTGAATAAACCCTCCCTCGCCTCGCTTGTATGTGTGACAACCGTTTGGAATTTAAAAGTCTTGAAACGCACCAATAAGATCACGAGAAACATTCAAAGGAAATGCGCTTCCGGGTTAAGCAGCCAATCGCGTTAAAAAGAGCGGATATGATCCAATCGACGACTGCGCCCTAACGTCAAAGATGATAGAAAGGGCAAGATGATCACGTCGACGGCTAAAAACGTAGTTACAGAGAGCATGCGCACTTCAGACAACTTTAAGACAATTCAAATCGTTTCAGCCTTGACTTTTAATTGTTATCAGGACATGAACTACTCCACTAACCACTACAGGATACATAGACAAAACAAAAGGGCAAAACAAACATGATTTTGATTACATAGGCTGAGTGTATAATGGCATCGAAAGCGAAGTGGGAAGTGAGGGTGGGAGACTTCTCTCATTCCTTTTTTTATTTGGAGCATCATAGAAAAGTCACGAGTCCCTGTCTGTTTGAAAACAAATTTAAATCTGTGGCTCCAACGAGACAAAACAGGAGTCTATGAGTCACAAGTACAGTGTTTGATTTGGGTATACATCCTTCGCTTGTAATGCTCATGATATGATTTATTTTTGTATCTTTTGTCTGACAACTGAGCTACAGGATGAAGATTAAACTGCTATAAATCAAGCACTGCCTGGCCAATCTATTATGCACAAAATTTGAAACATTAACCTTTTTTTTGGCAGCTGAAATACCAAAAAATTCTGGTCAACATTTTTTTCCTTCAACTGAAATGACAAATAAAATATTTGATTCATGCATACTTTCAAACCCTGCATAATATATAATGTTATTATGAGCAGTAGTGGTAGTTAATATAACATGTTATGGTTTATAAATCCGTAATAAACTGGTATAATGGATATTAACAAACGGTGGGTTTCTACAGTATTAACACAGATAGATAGATAGATAGATAGATAGATAGATAGATAGATAGATAGATAGATAGATAGATAGATAGATAGATAGATATACAATACATATAAAGGCATGAGGTAGATAAATAGAAAGTCTGAGTTAAGAACCACATAACCACATAAATAAATATACAAAACAGTATCAGTACAGTAACTTTGTGCAAAAATGTGCATTGTGCTATCTTATTCAGAGAAAGAG
Organism: Argyrosomus regius; assembly: GCA_946959425.1. Classification (NCBI taxonomy): domain Eukaryota; kingdom Metazoa; phylum Chordata; class Actinopteri; family Sciaenidae; genus Argyrosomus; species Argyrosomus regius. Next base: position 12,092,259 of record OX336887.1, on the reverse strand, counting down.
TCAGTGCAAGTTATGTATTAATGTCCACCATTCAAAATCAGCTGTTACACAATGAGTCTCCTCCCCCTGCATGGAGGGGAGTCATTATACAGTGTAATAACAGTGGGTGTGAATAATCAAGGTTTATTGGAAAATTGGGAATAAACAGGATGCATGAATGACTTTATTTATTCATCTTCAAGAAGCCACAGACTGACATTCAACATTCAGAATAAAGAGCTAAATAAAGCTGTGACATTACACTCTCTGCTACAACCACTTAAATCATAAAAACAAACAAAAAAGAAGAGTTAGACACAGACCTGATATTTGTTTATATTATGTGCATGAAGGAAAATGATAAGTGTGAGTTTTACTGTTGTATGGTGTGAGTTTTGTAACTGCACAGAAAATGTTGAGCTTCTTCAAGCAATGCATTACTGCATTACAGCTATGCATTACAGTAACTTTTATTCATTTATACATCTGTTGGACTGCCTTGTTTTGATTTGTATCTTGCACATTTAAATATTCTTCATTTGCACATGGACACTTTGTATATTCCTGCACAAACTGCTCAGCTCTTTTCATTTTAGAACATATTGTGTATATATTATATTGTTTATATATTTTAATACTTCGTTTTTTTTATCTTCATTATATTTTTAACTTAATGTTTGTTATGCACTATTAACACCAAAACAAATTCCTGATATGTGAAAACGTACTTTGCAATACACCTGATGTTGACTCTGATGTCCAGGCGCAGAGCACTCCGGTACAGCAGGTGGCGCCATGCACCGTCCACGCTGGTTTATACGCCGACATTAAACGAATAATAATAAGAAGAAGTGGAGGCAGACCTGCCCGCCAATTTTAAGGGATGTAAACAGTCCCGACAGTGCTTTTCCGTCTGACTCTGCTATGAAGAAAGTTAGTTTTACCACATAACGGCGATTTTTCTGTGTCAACAATGAACTCCAGTGGAAAAGGTAGCGCACCTAACATTTATTTAGTCGGTTAGCAGACTAATATGTGGCTGTCATGCTCCAGACAAACTTAAAGACGCTAACAGTCACTGATTTTAGTAACCTTAGCAAGCTGCTTAACAGTTGACCGAGCCAGCTAACTCACGTTAACGTTAACTAACTGTTATATTGATATCTAGTCATTTTGACCGCAGTTATACGCGTAAGAAGAGATAAATAAATGTTTTAATTTTGCTTACAGGATCTGGTGATTCAACCCAACTCGCTGCCAGGTAATGTACCTTTAGGACGCGTTGCTTGTTTCTTTGCCACGTCGCTAACATTAACATACAGTAATATAGCCCATATATCTTAGTATAACTGGACTGATAACACAGATGTACAACAAGTTATCTCTGTGTGGTTACCTTTTTCTTTCTAAGGTTACAATGTACACCTCATAGTCAGTGTACAGGAGGAAATGTACATTTACAGCTCAATTTGAAGTGTTAATGTGTTTATTTTTTTGCTCCTGGTCCTGCAGCAGTGACAGCGACTCCATCAAAGTGTTTGTCCGAGTGCGACCTCTGACCCAGGGTACCGGACTGACCACAGATGGAGATCAGGGTCTGTGTCTCACTGTCACCTCACCCAACACCATTCGTCTGCTTTCAAAACCAGAACCAAGGACTTTCACCTATGATCATGTCGCCGACATGGATACATCTCAGGTTTGGAGCATGTGGTGTTTGAATGAATGACAAGGGTAAAACCTTGAGTGATCAATAAAGCCGAGAATATAACCTGTATGACTCATGAAGTTTATATTTATTTGTTGTTCTTCGACAGGACTCTGTATTCTCCAGTGTGGCCAAGAATATTGTTGAGTCTTGCATGAATGGATATAATGGTACTATATTTGCCTAGTAAGTGGTCTTTATGTTTTTTATGTAAAGTATAAAATAAAGAATATTTTCAGGCACAGACACCCATTTAATTCCTTATTCCTCTCTTGTGTCTGCAGTGGACAAACCGGCTCAGGGAAAACGTTCACCATGCTCGGTGAGAATTCAAGATGTTATTTACATTGTGTATTACAAATTCTTTAACATCCAGCAATAGAATAATCAAAGTGACACAATTTTTTTCTCTTGCCCTAGGACCATCTGAGTTGGACAACTTCACAGATGAACTAAGGGGGGTCATTCCTCGAAGTTTTGAGTACCTGTTTTTTCTCATCAACAGAGAAGTGGAAAGGGTGAGCTGTAACATTTCATCAGCACAAAAAAAGGTCAATATCAGTCAAATATTTCATGTTTGTTTTCTAATGAATTTGTTTTGTTTGTTCTTTTTTTTCTTAAAGTCTGGGCAGTCCAAGAGTTTCCTTTGCAAATGCTCATTTATTGAGATATACAATGAGCAAATTTATGACCTTTTGGACACAGCCTCAGCCAGCCTTTTCCTCAGGGAGAACATCAAGAAGGGTTTGTTTGTTGAGGGAGCTGTGGAGAAGTTTGTCAACTCAGCTGCCGAAGCCTACCAGGTATAAATCGCTTGCTTGTTTTGACTAATAGAATAGTTATTGTACTGACTATAATTATATTATAACTCTCATGACTCACTTGTACATTCCTATATACTGTACCTTATGAAATGTACTGTGAGAATGTACAGATTATGTGTTTAAAACCACTTAGGTGCTGTCTATGGGCTGGCGAAATCGACGAGTGGCCTCAACCTCTATGAACCGCGAGTCTTCCAGGTCTCATGCCGTGTTCACCATGACTTTAGAGTCCAAAGAGTCTGTCAATGAAGTGGTAAACATCCGAATGTCACAGTTGAACCTGGTAGATCTGGCAGGGTCTGAGAGGCAAAAAGACACACATACAGAGGGGTCCAGACTCAAGGTGAAGCTTTACCCATTAATCCAGTCTCACACTGAGGTACTAAATTTATGATTTTTGCTGTTGCTGACAGCTGTTTTCTGCATTGCTTCTCTTTCAGGAGGCCAGCAGTATCAATCGCTCTCTCATGTGCCTTGGTCAGGTGATCATGGCACTGGTTGATGTGTCCAATGGGAAGAATCGCCACATCTGCTACAGGGATTCTAAACTCACCTTCTTGCTGAGAGTGAGTGTGGTGGAGAATGGGTTATGTTGCTGTGTATCATCTTCCATGCAATTATTCATCATTTGAATAGATATTATGCACTCTAACAATTGTATTGATATTTCAGGACTCTCTTGGAGGAAATGCAAAGACTTACATCATAGCCAATGTACACCCCGGTTCAAAGTGTTTTGGAGAAACGCTGTCCACCTTGCAGTTTGCTCAGAGAGCAAAGTTGATCAAGAATAAGGTATCTGTCATCAAACACAACTCTATGTTGTGTTAAAACAGAAGTGAACTAAGTTTCAAGAAATTAAAATTAGAGTATTTTCTAATCTAATCCCTGCGCAATTATTCTGTCTTGCCAGGCTATTATCAATGAAGACACACAAGGAAATGTGAGGCAGTTACAAGCTGAGGTGAAGAAGCTGAAGGAGCAGCTTGCACAGGCACTGTCTTCTCAGCCATTGGACTATGGGAGAGATGTAGCGCCAGGAGGACCTGAACTCCCCATGGGTAATGAAACACGGGTCAAACATATGTTAACATTACCTTAATCTCAAAGTAACTTTGAACCATTTGCAAACATTTGAAATGGACAGTAACTGTATTACATGCAAAGTTACATGTTTTTAAAGAAAGTTTTCTGGTATGTTGCAAAAGTGTAAATCAGATTTTCTCATCAGGTTCATCCAAAGAAATTCAACATAACGTTGCATATAGAGCAAAGTTTTTGGCTGCTGTGCGTCTTTGGAGGAAGCGAGAAGAGGAGAAGAAGGTATGGGAATAAACTGACAATTATTTTTGGAAATTATGCTCCTCAGTTGGTGCAGGGAAACTTACAGTAATGTTTGACTACACTCAGGTGCTGCTTGAGAAGGTGGCTCAGCTTGAGGAGGCCTGGGCCCAGAAAGACAAGTTCATCCATTCCAGCCGAATGATTGTCAGGTTTCGAGAGGACCATATTTCTCGCCTTGAGAAAAAATTGAAGGAAGGACAAGGTTTCCTGTCTGACAACGAGTCTCAGGCTCTTATTGACCAGCTGAAAGAAGAGATTAAGATCTTGAGAGATCAGGTACAAAATCTAAAAACATTTGACTGCTGCCTAACCCACTGCTGATGACTATATATGTCTGTGTAATATGTGGATACATGGCTAGTGTCATCGCTTATTCTGAAAGGCACAATTACTTTCCATTAGACTCTCTGTATTATTTATTTTTCTTGAAATAATGGCCAAAATTTCATATCTGTTCAACGTCCTTTTTTATGTACACACTTCTGCCCTTTTAGGTTGAACATCATCCAAAGATGACTCGATATGCAGCAGAGAATTTCAGCCTCAGACAGGAGAACCGTCAACTCCGTTCTCTTGAAACGGTGGTAAAAGCTGAAGAGGCTGCAGCCACAGTTGGTGCTGAGCTGGAGGAGATCTTCCAGAGAGTTATGGAGACAGAAAGACTCACAGAGAGTAAGATTTCATCAGATTCATCAGAGAAGAGGACAAGTAAATGTAGTATATCCTATATCTGTGTACATTTTAATAATCTTGTGTTGCTCCACAGCTCCAGCAGCCTCTTCAACCCCTGTGGCTGGAGATAGTGTCTCGGCAGCTACAACTGAGAGGCTGAAGGCTCAGCTGCTTCAGAAACAATCTGACCTCGCAGCCGCCCTTCAGGCCTTTGAGGAGTACAAAGAAGTCACCAAGTAAGCTGGGTATTTAATGAAGAAAACCAGATTAACGCGGGTATTGTCCAGAAAAGCTTAGCAGATATTTAGGAACAAGCTCCTTCAAAAGCTAGAAATATATTTGTGAGCACACAGTTTAAAGGGTTCAATTAGAAAAAAGGAATCGTTTCCTGACTTTCCATTTGGATGGTTAATTTCGCAAAACAATATCTCACTCCATTTATTAAATTTAATGGTGTTACAGTCTTCTTCTACTTGTTACATTAACATATTATAGCGCAGCTCTGATTTCTAGCTTCAGGAAGAAGGTGTTTTTACTTAGACTGCTAGAATATCAATATTTTTCTTTATTGTATGGCAGATTTATTTTGTGATTGTAATGAAAGTTTTCAATGCTTTTGCAGAGCCTAATGTGGGTTTTGGATGGTACTTTGTGTTCTAGGAAACAGATGTCTCAGCTGGAGTCTGAGAAAAGATACCTCGACAAGTCCAACAAGCATTTGGAAAACATTCTGGAAGCTACGAATGCTTACAAAAAACAAGAGGTCTCTGAGCTGAACAGAATTCACGTTGAAACTATAAAGGTGAGAGGATGTTTAAATTTCTATTCATTCTTACAGATTCTTTAACAAGCATTGTGAAAAATGATTCTTCTTATATCTAATCTACCAGATTCTCACCACGCCCACCAAAGCATACAACTTGCGGTCCCGTCTCGTGCCTCTCTCTAGTCCGGACCACCTGAATGGGACAGACGAGAACGCAGAAGACATTTGGGCCGAGCAGCCTCCTTCAGACATGACTGAGATGGCCTTGACTGAGGAACTACGTCAATTGCAGGTACAGCAATGTTGATTATCTTTTTAAATGTGTCTACAAAAAGACATAAAGTCCTCTTATTTCCCTCATACTTTCTCTATTTTTTTTTTCCATCAGGAGCAAACTAGTCGTGTCCAAACACAGCTGAATGAGGAGGAGCTAAAGAACAGCAAGCTGTTGCAGCAAATTGCAAAACTTGAAGAACAGATCACCGTGATGTCGCAAGAGTCTGTCCACAAGGATGAGGTAGAATTTCCTCTTGTTCCTCATTTACTTCTATCATATCAAAATGTATTTTTATTTGATGTGTGGGTATTTCGAAAAAACAAGCCCTTAACTCAACTATTGATTTTTCTAATTGTTCTTCACACCTAATGCAGCTACTCTCTACTGAGCGAGCTAACAAGAACAGAGATCAGCTCAACCTGCAAGAAACTGTCAGTGAGCTGCAACAGAGCCTTCAGTCTGAACAGAAAGCCGCAGAAGGTGAATTTCTGATGTTTCTCTTGTATTGTTATCACCTGCCTTTTGTCAGATGGAGGTAGGAACAAGAGTGCCAAGGTAATGACTCTTTCTTGCCCTCCTTTCAGTGCTGAGGAGTGAGATCCATGATTTACGCCTGGTCCTACAGTCGTCCGATAAGGAACTGGCCTCTGTGAAGAACGAGCTAAGAGACAACCAGAGCGAGCAGCAGAGAGAGACGAGCGAGCTCTCCAACAGTCTGATCAGCACACAGCTCCAACTTGACAAAGTCCAGTAAGCATGAGTCTAACACCGCTGCATTGTGACTCTCCTTAAACAGATTTAATTTATGTGCTCACTGCTACCATGTCTTCGTTCCAGGTTGGAGTGGGAGCAGCTACTGGAGCAGCATCGGACTCTGCAGGATGCATTTGACCAGCTGCAAGCGGAGGCCAAGTTTGAGGCTGATCAGGCAGGACAACAGCTGCAGGACAGACAGCAGGAGGCTGATAAACTGAAAACACAGCTCACGGTTGGTGGACTCATAAACTCAACTACAGCCTTTTTTACCCTGAAATGTTGACTATGATCTCTTAACTGTCTGCATTTTCTTAGATTTGTTTTCTTCTGTTATAGGAATTGAATAATTCTCTACAGGCTGAGCAAGAGCGCTCGGGCACCCTGATCTCCCAGCTAAGAGAAAACAAAGAAAGTACATCAAAGTGAGTTTTGCCAGTGTGTGTCCGTAGTTTCAGTTATCAGAATTTAAAATAACTATATTAACATAAGTAACCTTGGTGTATGTCTACAGAGAACTTATTGAAACTGTGGAGCAGAATACACAACTTAAGAAACAAGTCTCAGACCTGACAGTACAAAACCAACATCAGGTCAGTCCTAAAGACAAGTTTGAAAATGTAAACTATTTAACATAATAATTACAGCTCACTGACTAAATCTAGTTGCCTGATTTTTGTTTTGAAGGCACGTAGAATTGTGGATCTGGAGCAAAGTCTCAACTCTGCCAATGAAACGATAAAAGGCTTGGAGCAGAAGATTGAACAGGACAAGGCAAGTCTCAGTGAATAATTCTTTCCCTAGTTCTCATTTCTTCAAATATAAATTGCAGCGTGTCTGAATCCCACTTTTGTATTTTGACAGGATGTTGTTTTAGACCTGATTAACCAAACCAGAGACCTCCGCTGTGAGCTGAGCCAGAAGGACCAGACCATTGCCCACCTGTCTGAAGAAATCAAAGACATCACAGTAGTTTACTTTTCCTCCTATTTCATCCTGTATTTGTCTTAAATAACGTTGTTTGGTGTGGTTACATATTCCTTTACTTCATACTTTTCATATGTTAAATCGGTCATGTTATGTTAATATTTATGCCATTGCTCTTCCAGGCCAAGTACAATGCTGCCTGCCTTGAAAGGGAGAATATCAGAGAACAGAGCTCCAAGATGCAGGCCGATATCTGTGACCTGAAAGAAACCTTAGACCGGCGTGTAGCATCCAACCAAATAGAGGTAAGTCTGATCATGTTAGGCAGCTTTTTTAGACAAATTACTACAAGTGATTTAATGTTTTTAAGTTCTGTAGATGGCAAAAATTAATAATGAAGTTACAATATACATAATGTGTCTGTCCTCAGGTCGAGGTGTTACAGGAGGAAGTTGCTTATGCCACTGAGGAGGTTGAGAGACTCACTAAGGTCTTGGATGAGCAGAACAGCCTCCTTCAAGCATCTCAAGAGCAAACGGCACAGAAGGACATCATGATACAGAATCTGCAGCAGAAGGTAAAGTTGTTTTATCATCTCACTACAGAGCAAACAAATAATCAGTAAGTAAAAAAATCACCAAAACTCTGTTTTCTACCAGTTGCATCAACAGCAAGAAGCAGTTGAAAGAACGATCAGAAATGGAAGTTTTAAACCCCTCGTTGACCTGACAGTCACTCCTAAATCGTTACCTCGGGTAAGGCTAATTCTTTATTCACATATAAAGCATGTATAGCATTTGCTGTGCTAATCTTTCTTCTTCTAATCTTTAATTTCTGTGTTTCTCAAGACACCCCGCACTCCAGGCAGCTTCAACAGGGACCTGACCCAGGTGCTAGAGAGCCAGGAGAGGGAGCTGGAGAATCGACGCTCCTCCATGATGTCCATGGAGATTCTTTTAACTGAGCTGAACGCTGAGAGGGCTGCCAAGAACGAGGAAATCCAAAGGCTTAAGGTAAATCTTTGTACAAACGATAAATTAATCTATAGCCATTCATCACTGGACTTTATTCTTCATACAGGGTGGTTATAGCAAACTCTTCTAGTGTAGTTGCTTTTTTTCTTCTCTAGACTACATTTTTAAAAGGTTTAATAGACTTTGAAATCCATCAGTGTTGATAATGTGTTTTCTCTGCGCTCAGACGCAGCTGACGGAGAAAGAGATGGTCCGACTGGAGATCCAGAATTTACTTGACCAGTTTTACACCAAGCAGAACCAGAATGGAAATGATAAAAGGTTGAGTTGATTCATCCACAGCCCTGAGATATATCTGATCATCCATCCTTGACGTGAAATGAGTAATGTTATCTTGTAATTCTTAGTGGGGAGTTGAACGATGCCATCAAGCAGTCCATACTTAAAGAGCTACAGGAGGAGAGAGCAGAGAAGGTTTGTATCGTATCTGCTGCTTTTATTTTTTTTATCTTTATTGAATAATCAATGTACTATTTGCTCCTCTCGTTCATTTACAGAGCACAATAATGCAGAAGCTGTCTGCCACTCAAAAAAGGTAAGCACCTGTGTTTTAGTCAAGTAAATGAATCAACATTTTGTTATTGCATGTTATTCTGGCCCTTCGTTAATGCTTGACATTTAATGAACTCTGTTTATTATTGTTTGTGCTGTGTATCAGACTGCAGGCGCAGGAGTCGATGTTGGGCCAGTCTCAAACCTGCGTTCAGGAGCTGACGACTGAGCTGAGGAACCGCTGTCTAGAGTTGAGAGAGCTGAACCACAGGATGCAGGATGAGGAGAAACTACTGCAGGTCAGAACTTGGATGAGTACATCTTTGACTAAAGATAACATTTTGGGATGATATTTTACTCTGGAACATACTGCAGCTTTGACACGATGTAAAAAGCATGACATTAGATGGTCTTCTCTCTTTGCTGGGTCAACAATGTGTACAGATACAGATTTCACCATACAACTTTTATGATGAGGACACTTCAGGCCAAGTTGGAGGGCTGTGTAGTTATACTTGGACATGTACAGTTTGATTTGGCTTGACGAGACCTGCACAAGGACTGTCTAATAACTTGCAAACTTAGCACTAATATTTACTCATTTGGGCTGTTTTTGGATTTATAAATCAAATGTTCAGTCTATAAAATATCAGAAAATTAGTGAAAAACTTTACAAATTGAGGCATTTTGTGGCTTGAGGCTTTACACTTGTTGTAGTAGGGAAAGCACAGGTGTTACTAATAACATTAATGACGGCTTAGTTTCATTTAAGTGTCCAAGTGAGCCAGCATGTACGATGCCAGAACCCTGAAACCAAAGTAGATGGATCATTCATTTTATTATTCAAAATATCTTTGAAAGAGCGCTGTTGGAATATATTGCTGTTTGACAACAGTCCAAAACATAAAGATATTCAGTTTACAGTACTATAAACAGAGAATGTTTTTCATTTTTACTTGATTGATTCAGTTTTAATGTTGATCCATAAGCAAAAATGTTGCCTTTTTAATCTTCTGTCGATCGACTAATTGATTATTTGAGCTGTAGTACTGATATATTTCATGTTTTTACAGGAGAACGAGGTTCTCCGTAAGCAGAACGTTAAGCTGTCGGAGGAGAATGGAAAACTTGTGGGACATAAGAACCACAAACAGAGGATTGAATATCTGGTGAAGCTGAAAAAGGAAAACACCCGACTTCAAGAGGTAAGAAACATATCTGCCATCATCAAAAGATGCCTCTATTTGGTCATTTGAATACCGTTAACCCATCACATCAATCAACTTTTGTTTTACAGGAAAATGAAAAGCTCAGAACGGAGATGGGTTTAATGCGAGACCACATTGGATGTCCGCCACTGGAGATGACGTAAATCCCTGATTTTTAAGTTGTTTCAATGGTGAACTTTCATCTTTGCCAGTGAAGAGGTTTTTATTTTTTTACAGTCTTAATTTGGTTAACTACAAAGCCATTGTGATCCATGATTATTGTTTATTTTTCAGTCAGGGAATGTGTGGTAATCATTTTGCTTGTGACGTGTTGCCATCTACAACATTTTTACTGTACATTGATCTGCTCGTACATACAGAGACCAGCTGTGATACAACATCCGTTAAGTTCAGCTCCATCTCTTCTTGATGGGTTGCTTTGGATGTTCGTCAGTACACCGAGTCACATTGTTTTCAGACTACAATGAAATTACAACAATGCTGAATAACTTCATAATGTGAAAACTGAACATTTTTGTGTTCGTAACTGTTAGGTGCTTATGTCCGGTGCTGTGATTGTTAACTGACCATCTTAGGTGTACCAATGTTATATGATTTGTTATATTTTTCCATCATACTGAGGTGTATAGCCAATGCCTTTTTTTAGTACCACAATGAACTTTTCTTTGTTTATTACTGTAATTAAAAAATATTTTCAAAACCTCTCAAAAGCTTCATGTAATGTTATTTTTTTTCCTAAAAAGGTAAAGTAGTGGGACTGAAAAATTAAACTATATCATCACAAAAACATGAGAAACCAGGTTCAGGTCTTTGCATATCTAATCGTAATTGATTAAAAAGTTGAGGACCAGTTGTCTTTGACTTACTAATACTAGATCCTTGTACATGCACGTTTTAGCTGATGTTCAGCTCCCACTTGAGGTCCTGGGAGGTTCCCAGGAGGCAGGCAGACTCCGCAGTTTCAATCGGGGAGTCACACAGGGTGATGGGAGCAGGCGAGGCTGGGTTCTCCCTGATCCCTGGTCTTTAGAGCACTGAGCTCCAAGTTGTTCTGGCTGCACCAGATTGTCAGTTTCCCACCTGTAGGCAGTCCAATGAAAGTGGTGTCCGAACTCCAGGAGCTTGATGGACTGGAGGTGCAGCTGTCGGTGTATATCTGGTGCTGGGATGTTTATATTTAATATTACTTATATGCTTTGACATTTTAAATCCGGGGCTTCTGATTGTGTATTTTAATGATGTATATTTAAATACTAAATATGCTGTATAGATGCACTCTTGCCTGTTTATTTGTGATGTTTAATCCAGCCGCCAGGGGGCGATGTGCAGGCTCCTCATTGGCTCTGCCCGCGGTAGTTAGTTAGCGGTCCTGTTGGAGTGACGCCGTGAAACATGCTAATATCGTGAACACCTGAAACATGAAGAAAGCGTTTACCGCCGAACAAATTTCGGACTGGTTCACCTCCGGGACGACGTTTGCTAACATCAAACTCGCAGAAGACGTGGTGGAAAGAAAATTTGACGAGCCGTCGTCGAAAGAAACCAGGTGAGGCAAAATTAATGCTAACGGTCAGGTTAAAATTAGCTAGCGACGTGCCAGCTAGCATCCTTGGTAGCTGACCTGTAACGTTACTCACAGTCTGCAGGTGTCACTTTCTTTATTGTATCCTGACTGGTTAAACATTATAAAACATGTAACAGTAAGATAGTAATTCACTGTATATGTCTAAACCAACTTTTTTGGGGTGAAGACATTAGCTGTAAAACCTGAATAAAAGTGAATAACTTTTACAGAATTAAAATAAAATGGTTATCTACTTACTAATCCTTAAATATCACCTTTGCATTTAATATAATCTTTAATATGTCCCACAGTTTAAAAACTATTATACCAAAGAGTGATTGTCACCAAAATTAACACAGGATAAAGGATTTAAGGTCAGCAGCCAGGATTTTAGAAATACCGGCATCATGAGTAATAAAATTCTGAATAGAGAACAAAATATATTTATTTTTAATTGTTTTCACCAAACACTTGGGTCTAAATGTTATTTTAAGCCTTCTCTACACTTAGAGGAAATATGTTGGGTTTAAAAAAAAACACCAAAATCAGTTTAAACACCGCCCATGTATAATTTTAATAACTCTCAAATGTAAAATGTCCAGGTAGTTAAAATTCCCACATGACTGCAGAATTTGTCGGTAGGATTTTGGCACAGGACAATAAGATAAGATAGACTTTATTGATCCACACCTGGGAAATTCACTTGTTACAGCGGCTCACAATATACAAGGTAAGAAAAATACCCTGCCCTGGTAGAGTGGGCTCCCCACGTAAAGACTGAGTCCTTCCCGCAGTGACCCGGCCTGTGGTCCATGGATGTTTCCTTTGCTGTTTGTCGTTCCTCCTCTCTCTCTCTGTTTTCTTGTCAATCTTCAGCTGTCTGCCCTGACAAGTTAAAAGCCATCCAGAGTTCACTCGGCCTCTCTGTCTCTGTGATGCTACACTCTCCATTCTCCCTCTGTGGCCTTATTGGGGTGAGATCTTGCATTCCTTATGATAACATATGGTACCAATAATAATGTATTATGAAGTAGTCCGTATAACAGAAAAAGAAAAAGGCAAATCACTAATCTCCATAGTTCCAGGCCTGTGTTTGCACACACAACGGATTAGAGATTGGTGTCGAAAAAAAGTACCAGAAATACTAAAAACACAGAGAAGTGTTCAGAGCTGCCAACCACACAGGCGCCATGGCAACAGAAGTGTTGTGTTTTCCGTTTGTAGTCCGCGTAGTGTTGACCACTCAGATTTGATTAGGCTTTGGTTGCATGCAGGTAAAAAAAAAATCAGCGTGAAGAACACAAGGTGGAACGCATTGGCTGAAATGCAATCTCGAAACCCATCAGGTATCATCAAATGATAGTTTCACGGTTTTTTTTTAGTTATCTGGATTCATGTGCAGATATCTGTTAGTAGAGATTAGCAGAAATGTGTCTTTCTCGTTATTCTCAGGTAACAAGTTGAAAATCTGACTGCAGAGGAAGTCTTTGCTCAGATATCCCTTTTCCGGATATCCACTGGCTACAGAAACGTTGGCTGCTACCGCTGCGTTTCGAGATTGCAGGATGATTAACAAGTCAGGAGATTAGACAAATTATGTTAATTAGTTTTCTATATGTTTTTTTTTATAATCTTGTTAAATACTTGGAGATATAGAAACTGTTCAGATAAAACACGGGGTCATCACTCTTTGGTTGAACTGCTCCAAACACTGACATTTTCAGCCTGTGACAAGCAGTCGCAAGTATCTCCACTTCAAAGACTCACAAGCCACAAAGGCTGGGACACATTGGTCCAGGTCACACACGTCTTCACATCCTGTGCGTACCTGACAAAATACATGCCGGACTGCACAAGGTCTAACTGAGGTTTGTAATCTGGACTACAGAAAAGCAGTCAGTCCATTAAGTAGGGATTAAAAAGTGCAGGTGACAAACTACTTCTTGTAAACGAGACAGTTCAGTACAATGAGTCTTCACATTTTTTGGTCACAAGCTATGATTTATCTAAAACTAATACAAATACTCAAGTGTTTGCATCTCGTCTCTATGAACAGTTTTTCCTTGTGTTAACCACAAGGCCCCAGAAGTTTTGAGCAGTATCTCCTCTCACAGCGTCGTGCTGTACGCTCCCGTGGGCCTGAGAGGAACTGGGTAGTAATATGGAAGGTCCCAGTCCCTGTTGGACCCCGTGAACGAACTGGAATGCCGCATGGCCCGGTCCACATATCCAGAGATCGTTGGGATCTCCTCCCTTGGGTGGTCACCACAGTTGGGGACAGTGGGTGTGACAAAGCCCTGCTTCATTTTGTAGCGACTGGTCCAAGCCTCCATTGGTTGGATCTGTGCTGGCTGCACGGGGAGGTCGTCCTCTTCATCGTATTCCTTTTGGCTCAGGAAATCCCTCAGCACCTGCTTGAAGACCGATGCCAGCTCCCAGGGCCTTATGTTGTTGGTGGCAAGCACCTCACGAAACCTGTAGAAGGATGCAACCAGTAAGTTAATTAAAGTCTTGTTGAAGAAGCGTCAGCACTGTGTCAGCGTCCCACATTTTCAAGAATGACACATCTGGGACAACAACAACAGATTTTTAGAAATGATACACATTTCTGACTAAACATGTTATTCTTTGGTAATGTGGTTATGTAAGCACTCAGTAGTGACCGCCCAGTAGTGAGTTTCATAGGAAATAAGTAGGTCGCAGTGCTCAACCATGTAGAACATCCCTTCAACCTTTTTTTTATATCACTATGGCTAATGTAGACATGCTAACCCTGGCAGTCTGGCTTCGTTCAGCCTTAAAGGGCGTCCTTCACCTTCACATGTTCACACACTACATCGCCTGCCTGTGTGACAGTAACACATAATGGCTTTTTTGGCAGCTCCCCCTGCCTCTCATTCCCTTTGGGTCTTCTCTGCTTTGCCTGCTGTCAGGCCTTGTGCTGATGTAGTAGCAGCTAGCCACTGTTGACAGCATCCTAATGTGAGGACGGAGCATATAGCACGGCCACTACCAAACACCTGGAGAGCACGGTGGCTGCGTGGATGGGTGGGATCTGTGCACACAGGAACTCCAGCTGGTGTAGCTCTGATGTGGGGATGAGGGTCCGTAACCTGGGGTACTTCTGAAACCAGCGGAGACCCAGGGCACTGTGGACCATCCTGTGCTCACGCTCAAGCTCCCTCGTCAGCTGCTCACGTTCCTCCATATGCCACAGGAGCTCTCTGATCAACATGCGACTGGGCACGACCCCCGAGGTCTTCTGAGGGGACGCGTCATCTTGATCCTGCACTCTTGTTTCATGGGACCATTTCATCCAGCTGAACAGGGGCATGGCAGACGCAGCAGAATGTCTCGGAAACACTGCAGAAACAAGAATTGTTTGTTATTCTTGAAGCCATGAGTTCCCCACAGCATTGTTTTAACACATTTAAATATGTGTTGCTTCAGAACAAGAGCTAACATCTCTCTAAATTGCACCTACAAATAACAGGACAGCATCAGGCGATGTCATGAACTGCTCAAAGGCAAATGAAGCAAAAACTAAAGGATCTAACATGAGAGAGAGAAATGTAGTAACGGAAGAAAGAAGGAAAATAAATGTATCCATCCCTTTTTCTGACATAATCTTGCACTTGTACTGAAAATTGGGTCACATTTTCAGCTTCAGAGACCACACTGAGAAATGTGAGAACATTTCAAACCTCAGCTCTGAGCGACAAAATGTTGCTTCTCATTCATCCACTGTTGTAATTCATATTTTAAGGTTGACAGTGAAAGATTATCACCTCGTAACCAAGCTGACCTCTGGTCCCTGCCTGATGGGTGCTCTTATTGCCTACAGTTCAACTTAAACTCTGTGAAGGACGATGTCCCAGGTGTGTGTAGTGAGCTTTTTTTCCCAGACTGATGGATTCAACACAGCTTCCACCTGGGATTTAGATGGATTGCACAGCCCGCAGGGTCAGAGGTCAGCTTCGCGGAAAACAAACCATCGTGTGGTTGCGAAACAGCTTTTCAGGTTTCCGATTTGATTCCTGCTCTGTGCTCTGAAAAATAATCAGCTCTTAAACAACTGTCAGTCTTCAGTAGGAAGGAATTATCACGCTAACATCTGGCTGAAAATTGAAAGGAAGGTTTTGTACTTACAGGTAAAAAACAGTTTAATCAGAAATTGGGCAAAGATAAGCTTTTCACAGAGTACAGTCTCCAGTTCTTTGTCTTCGTGGGTCAGTCCAAGAAAACTTCATTCCTTCACTTGCTGTCGATGACGTCCCTTGGTGTCAAATGCCATCAAAAGGAGCACATCACTTGATTGTCGTCAGCAATCCTGCAACGTCTTGTTTGTTGGAAGCGTTTCCCTTTTTGTGTTGCAGTTATTGTCTTGTTCTTATCATCCCTCCAGTGCTCCTGTCATGCAGACTTTTTCCAGGAGACTTAGTCACACACTGCTAACTGACTAAGAGCTGTCACCTCTCCTCTCCTTTCACCCCGCTCTCCTCTGTGTGCAGTGTGCAGCTCTGTCGTAAGGTCAGCTGCTTTGTAGCTTGCACGAAATGTGTTCGTCGGAGAGAAAGGAAGAGGGCGAGAGTGCATGTGTGTGCGCACGAGCCGTGGGTGTGTTGTATTTGAGCTCCTCTTAGTACTGTCAGGGTTTGTGCCTGCTGTTGTGATAAAATCCTGCCCTCGCTAAGAGAGAGAGAGAGGGTGAGAGGCAGAGACAACCGGGAGTGCTCCCCTGAGCTACAGTGCTGTGGGCCTGCTGGAGCTGACCAGAGGGAGAGACAAGAGGAGGCAGAGGCTCGGGGCAATGATGTGATGTTGTGGGCAGAGCTGCTGCTATGTTCACCCACTGTAACCTCAGAGTTGAGGTTTACTTTTAATGATAACTTCAGTGTTATTCTTACTTAGAATCAGTGGTTTTATAATGATTATAAAACAAAAAAAGCCATCTTCTTGGGTGTGTTATGCTTTCTGAGATGAAACTAGTAGGTATGAGCTTTGGGTTACATTACATTTTTTACTTATTCATTGCTGTAAACTAGCATTTCTCAAACTTTTTACACCATGTACCACCTCAGAAAATATCCCTCCAAGTACCATCATCATGACAGCGTAGGCTGGCCCTGTTCAGCTACAGACAGTTCACAAGAAGCTTTTTTATTGTTAACTTTTGTTGAATCCTGATCACAACCAGAGCTACTTGGGTGCAAGAGAGGTTCTCCTGTTCCGCACTTCTCTTCCCAATATTTCACATTTGGAGCCACGATTGCAGCGTTTTTGAACAGTGTTTTGTCTTTTTACCTCCTCTCACTGTCATCACATTTAGCTCATAATTAATCATGGATGTATGCACGCTACCTGCATGACTGTGACAACAGAGCAGCCTGAAACAAAATATTACGGGGAATGCAAAACGTATTTTTTCATCACTGCAAACTCACAATTTAACTATTTTCATTCAAAATAAGTATTATGGTAACATTTCCCTATCGTTTCATATTGTCCTCTATCGTTTATTTCGTTGTGACACAAATCACACGCTTTACAGCAATGTTTTCGATCATTTGGAGACAAGCTGCAGGCAGGACATTTGCATACACAAACAAGCGTGGATTGGAGTGAACGTGACACAACTAGTCCTCAAAACAAACCACCCACAGTCAGACATGGCAAGAGGCTTTTGCCTGCGGCACATCATACGGCAAAGAATCATGAAAATGAAAGGAGATAATGGCTGGAGTTGAAACTTGCATCTGCAAAGACTGTTGTAAGTGTAAAATGTAATAAGACATAAGTCTTTCCATGATAAGGTACTTGGGCAATAGTGCTACACACAGTTGCAATCAACTTAAATACAATATGTAGCCAATAAAACAGTACAGTGGTAAGCCAAAGACGCAGTAGTAAACTACGTACTACAAATATAAGAAAGATGTAAAATATTTTACATGCCTTGTGAGATTATAAAAATTGAAGAATTAAATCATTAAAACCATAAAACCGTATTCATTTACAAGAAATGTGCTCCATGTATGTGATGTATTGTTATCTGGATATGTAGTTACCAATATTGGGATATGAGATTTTGGTCATATTATATACTCCAAGTTCATGTTAGGTTACTGAAGACTATCGAAGTTTTGGTGTTACTGCAATTTATTGGTAAATAGAGCTTCAAATATGATAAACTGCTTAAAATGTCATTTTGTTTCAGCCCAACACAGGGCAGCCTGAAAAATGTGAAAGTTGAAGGAGGGCAGCTCCAAAAACCAGAACCTGCAGGGAGTGAGTATTAAACTTTATCCTACATCATACTCACCCACATAATGAAATATACAGGAATATTCCTTCAGCCTGTAACGGTTTAACTCTTCTTTGATTCTTTTGCATTCAATTCTGTGTCCTTAGGTACTGCTCCTCCTCCACTTGCCAGCTATGAGTACCCTACCTTGCCCATAACAAAAAACAGACAGGAGGTACAATCTGTACACAAATACACCCAAGCACACAGCCTGATGGTCTGAAAGTGCACTTTAATTCTCCTGAAGTATTTTATCTTTTGGTCATGTTGGGGGTTTTACTGAAATTACCATTACGTCCTCAGGACATTGGTGCACTTTAGCTTTTATAGTTTACTTACGATGAACTCAATATGTTGCAGCAGAAAAGCTAACTTTAACTTTTACAATGTTCTGTTGACTAATGAAGAGTTTTGTGTGTTTATTTTAGGAGCTCATGCTGCCATTTAAGCTGCACTTTGTTAATGCAGATTATAAAGTGTGGACTTCCAGTTACAAATCAGCTTACCACATCCATCTGCTCTACAGTTTCATAACTTTATTTTTATATTTCTTTTTTTATTTCAGTGATATGGTTCAAACAGGGTTTTAAGTGTGCACGTCTCTGCTTGTCTTTTGTGTGTGTGCCTGCTTCCAGCTGATTTCTCTTGTAGAAAACAACTCTGTAGTGATTATTCGAGGAGCTACAGGCAGTGGCAAGACCACCCAGCTGCCACAGTTCATTCTGGACCACTACAATGAGAAAAATGCCGCATGCAACATCGTGGTCACCCAACCACGCAAGATTGGGGCCACCAGTATTGCCCGATGGGTTGCCAATCAGCGGAAGTGTACCCTGGGTAGTCTGGTGGGATATCAGGTTAGTGCAACATTTAGACAGAATCCGATGTACTTAAAGTGTGCACTGTATATGAGAGTGACACTGTACGGACCGAGGATTGACCTGTAATGATTCACCTTAAAACTGTGCATAAAAGACACTGTGAAGTGAAGTATGTGTGTGTTGTTGCTAGGATGTCTTGCTGTGTTGTACAGGGCTCTGAAACAGCACATCTAATAATAACTGTTGTCTCCTCCGCTTGGTGCAGACCTCTGGAGTTTAAGGATGATATCACTGACAGTGGGAGCAATGATAAACAGTTAATGTTAGTAAGAGATATAATGCAGCATAACCTGAACATTATGTTCTGTATTTGCGTACCTCAAAGGCTTTTTAAGTTTTGTCCTTAGTCCATCTGAAATATGCTGTAAAAAGAAAGCTCTTTCTTTGTTTTCTTTCCCTTTTGTGAAAGTTGTACACAGTGAATGAAAAGTTCTTTTGTGCTCAGTTAAGTCGACAAACCAGAAAGTAGGGATGCAGCGATTGTGAAATTCTGGGCCGATACCGATGTCAGTGTTTCCCCTAGAATTTTTTTCAGCAGCGGTGCTGCTATGTCCGTGTCCATGAGAATACGATGTCGACCTGTATTCATGCAGTGAGATATATATATATATATATATAGATATATATATATATATATATATATATATATATGTATATATATCCAGAGCTCTTCTGTAGTGGAGCTCAGCAGTGGGGCAGCCATTGATGCTCACAGGTATGCAATGGCCAGATGCTCTCCCTGTAGTCTGTTCTCAGGTTAGTCTTATAGAAATACAACAAATACAAATCATGAGGGTGAGGCCAGAAATCAATTAATAATGAATTTTAAGATTAACTATATTCAGTGTGGAAAGCTCTCTAGGTCCTGCTCCTCTCTTTGCATCTCTCCTCACTCCTCTCTTCACTCCTCTCTCTGCTCCTCTGGACTCACACAGGTAGTAATGACAAGCAGCTAATTAATGTAGCTAGCGCTACTTAGCAGCTAAAAAACGTACTGTTAACGTTAGCTTGAGAGGCTGTAGCATTTATTAACGGACAAACTACATTTTCTGCTAATCTCTCTCTCTGCTGTTGCTGCTCCGTTCACTTTTACCGCTTCACTGTCACTTTCTCTGCTCGCTCACTTGTTGGACACTGCCATAAGGAGCTACGCTACTCTACGTTACGCTAACGTTACGCTACCTACGCTACTCACTACTCTAACGTGTATAAACTTGAACGTTAACTTACGTAGATGTCCTTTGAAGAATGAGAAGAGGGTCCGACATGATTTGCTGCGCTAGTTAATGACTCAAAACAAGTCCAAAATAACGTTGTGTGTTGTTGCGCTCACACAGTGCAAAGAGTAAAAATCATTAGTGGCGCATTGATATTAATGATCTTGTGAAATTTCAGCAGCGGCGCTTTTATTTTGACACTGAAAGTATGTGTGTTGTTGTGCAGATTTATGAAAACAGCTCTGCATATTTGTGTTTCAGGTTGGACTGGAGAAGATGGCTACGGAGCATACTCGGCTAATCTACGCGACTACAGGAGTGCTGCTGCAAAAACTGGTTTCAACCAAGTGCCTCACAGAGTACTCCCACATTTTTGTTGATGAGGTGCATCAACATGAAGCAGATCATTTGTGATTTACATTTGTCTGTTAACTTGTATCTTAAAATGAGTTTTGTTTTTTTCCTTAATTTTTGGTTAATGGTAAAAATGCAGTTCCACCATGTTTATCACCTTATTTAGTTAAAGTTAATTGTTGTATTATATGTTAAATATTTTTGTTTTTTGCTGTGATTTCATCAGTATTAAGCTGCCGCAGGGACCCAATTTCAGTTCAGTTTCAGGTTTCATTTAGTCCCATAATCTAAGTAGTGATTTCCTGACTATATGGTCCAAATTTAACAATTTGACTACTCTGCTTTTGCCCAAGGTTCATGAGCGCACTGAGGAGATGGACTTTCTCCTGCTGGTGTTGAGAAAACTTCTTCATTCCAACTCTCCTGATGTCAAGGTAATTGTCCCCCCCCCCCCTCGTCCTCCTGTATCAGTTGAACTCTCAATAATAGGACATGTTATTTATTTATTTTCAGATCATCCTTATGTCAGCCACCATTAACTGCAGAGAGTTTGCAGAGTACTTCGGCACACCAATTCAGGGCAAGATGAACCCAGCCTACGTGTTTGAAGTGGAGGGGACACCCTACGCCATTGAGGAGTTTTACCTGGATGACCTCCACACACTGTATCCATACAGGGTAAGACTATGGTAAAGGTTTTGTTAACGTTTCTATGTATTGAAGCCAAATAGTTGATTTGTGAATTTTGTGTGTGTGTATTAACAGTTTGACCTGCTTCATCCGGATGACCCTCACATTTCAGTGGAGATGTACGATCTTGCCTTCAGTCTCATCCAGAGCTTTGATGAGATAGAGGGCAAAGATTCCAGGCAAGGCTTCTCAGTATTTCAGCACATTTGAGTGTGTTAATAAAGACACACACAGTAATTATCATATGTGTTTGTGTTTGAGCAGCAAAGCAGACAAAGGAGGTGGCATGACTTCATCAGAGCGGGGCAGTGTGCTGGTTTTCCTTCCTGGTTTACATGAGATAAGCTACATGCAGGAGGCCTTGGCCAAGCTGGTCCACAAAAGGTTTTAGCTTATCCGTTTGTTGAATCTTTCGCTTTTGTCTTTTTGCTGGATTCCTTTGAAGAGAAGTCAGTTTTTTGTGTCAGTAATAATCATCAGAATTGGCTTCTATGAAATCCATAGTGCTTGTTAACGTGTGTTACTTTTTACTTGTAATGAAAGTTACATTTACCATTGCGATAAATGTGTTTCTATTGTTCAGACTGCAGATTTATCCTCTTCACTCCACTGTTACTCTGGAGGAGCAGAACGGAGTGTTTCTATCACCTGTCCCTGGATACAGGAAGGTAAACACATTTATCTTATTCTGTCTCATATGTGTTCTTACTACCTGCTCTACTGATGGTCTCCTCACCTTAACAGGTAATCCTTTCCACCAACATTGCTGAGAGTTCGGTGACTGTTCCAGACGTCAAATATGGTTGGGTTTTTGTTTGTTTTTTTTGCCTCAGCTTGGTTTAATCTCTTAGCTTAATGTGTGTGTTGTAATGAAGTTGTTAATTGAAACTCTTAATTGGTATTTTTGCTTTTGTTTTTTTGTTTCTGTCATCACAGTAATTGACTTCTGCCTGGCCCGTCACCTGGTATGCAACGAAGAGACCCATTATCAGTCTCTGCGTCTCACCTGGGCATCCAAAACCAACTGCAACCAGCGTCGAGGTACAGTACTTACATGCAGACCTTTCCATATAAAGATTGAGCATCTTTTCATTTCTGTCCTTTTTACACTTATTTCCTCTCCCTGTCAGGTCGGGCAGGTCGCGTGTCTAAGGGCTACTGTTATCGTCTTGTTACCAAAGAGTTCTGGAAGAATGAAATCCCAGAGTACATGATCCCTGAGATGCTGGTAAGAGAATTAAGAGATTTTTTAACACTGTTTTGACCCAATTTGACAAACAATTCATGCCATCCTGTTCGCCTTCCTCTCAGCTTGCCCCGTTGGCCACCATCATGTTGAAGGTGAAGTTGCTGGACATGGGAGATCCCCGCTCCATCCTCTCCACAGCCCTCTCACCCCCCAATCTTTGTGACATAGTGAGGACAGTGCTCCAACTCAAAGAGGTAAATAAGTGCAGATTGATGATTCTTGTCTCAGAGAGCCATTAACATGTAGTTGAGTACGTATGAATGTGTGGCTGTGATGATGTATTTGGATGGGCAGCTGACCACTCAGCTCTGTCATAGACTATTAGACCAGGACCTCTCTGACAGGAGCTCTACATCAGCCAGCATTAGCATCGTCAAGTCTGTTAGGTGAGGGTAATGAAGGGCAGTGCTATGTCATTATATGTTTGTGAGAAAATCAAAGACGCGTTTGTTCATTCTGTTTTTGTTGACTGACAAAATATACACATTTGTTTTCATAGTATTTTCTAAATTTTACAAAATGCAAAGTCAATTTGAAAAGAGTCAGAATTCTTTTTAAATTTAATTAAGTACAATATTTTTTCAATACTAAAACAAACAGGCAAATATTGAAGAGAATACTTGTCTAAACCTTGAAACATTAAAAGTCAAACTGTTGTTCTGAGGTATGTTTAGGAGTTGATTGAAGGTGTGAACAAAGTCTGTCTTGTCTTGACTGGATGTTTTATCCTGTAGATGGGTGCGCTATCTGCGAAAAGTTATGGCAGGGGACAAAATGAGGATGGCGAGCTTACGTTTCTGGGTCGAGTGCTGGCCCATTTGCCTGTGGACCTGTACCTGGGGAAGATGGTTGTCCTGGGCCACATCTTTGGTTGCTTGGATGAGTGCCTCATCATAGGTCTGTCTTTTATTTTAAAACAAGAATGGACCTCAATTACTGCATTTACAACAATTTAACAGTTGTAGAGACATACAAATGGTGAACAAATGTGTCTTGACTGTACTTTTGAAAACAGGTTTGTGTGCATGTGAGATGTTTTTGCAGCCTGTTTTCACAAACTACAATAACAACTTCTCTTGTCCTCAGCTGCCTCGCACTCTCTGAAGAGTTTCTTTGCCATACCATCCATGCAGCAGCTTGCCGGCCACAGGTGAGTCACATCCAGCAGACTGCCAGGCTGTCAGTGTTGATCATTTTCCTGTCACAAGATATTTGGGACATTATATTGTCATGTAACTCCATGAAGTCCAGTCTGTCTGATTCGCTTTTACGTCTTTAGTTCCGTCACAGTGTTTTGTTGCTAATGAGTTGCCCTGCAGTAGTAAACAGATGCTGACAGTCCAAACACGATGCTTTTTGTGGATATTCAAAACACTGAAATGTGCAAAAATTAGCATAGCACGTCATGCACTGTTCTCCTTAAATCTGGCTTTCCCCATAAGATATTTGTATGTTTTAGCAAATCACGTTTTTCTGGCAGTACCCATGTAGATACCTACAAGGCCCAGGCTTAAAACCTGTGGGCTATTTTAATCAGACTACTTGCAGGCCAGAAACAGATATCAGTTCTGTGTATTGTATGATTTTTCTTTGTGCACTGAATAATATTTGTTGTTCCAGGAGCAAGTTGGCCTTTGCCCGTGGCATACCAAGTGATTCCATAGCTTTTGTCAATGCCTTCAAGGTAATGCGTTTGATGCCAAGTCAACAGCAAGTTGTGGTGTTTGATGGATTTACATATTTGCCTGATGGCTGCTGTTTTAAACCCATTCCCTGTTGTCTCCTTCTGGTAGGCATGGCACTCAGCCAAAAAGAAAGGACAGCTGAGACACCCAAAGGTGAATAAAAACAAACATGAAGTCACTGAAAAAAACACATAAAAATTATGCTGACTTTGTTTTTCACAGGTTTAAATATGAATAAACTGCTGCTGTTGTTGTTGTACAGAGCCACCCCTTGACACCCTGCAGTTATTCATCTTACCTTGTTTGCAAGATTGACATAGAAGTATAGATAATTGCTGTGTTGTAATGGTAATGAATTAATATATCACTACAATTAGCGCAACACCAGAGTTTACGGAGCAGTTGCTAATCAGAAGTAAATGAAGCGAGTGTTGCCTCTAATTAGGTTTGTTAAATTTCTCTCCAGTTGGAGAATGTGAACATTTTTTTTCTTTGGACTCTTCTTTAAAGCTTTCAGTTTGAGCATTAAGAATTTTTTCTGAAAGCGCAAGACTTCTTTTCTCCTTTTAGGACGAGTTGAACTGGGGAAAAGAGAACTTCATTCAGATCAAGAGGATCAGGGAGGTACAGAGAGTCATCAAACCACACTACAAGATTTCTTTGTCATCACCAGTCCTAGTTGAACCATTAACAACAATAATGAACAACAATAACGTTAATCTTGTAGTTTGTAGTCATGTGTAACCAAGAATGAAACTTGTACAGCCAACCGAACAGAACAAGGTTTATGACTTTAACAAGATTTAGGCAGTCCAGTCATAAAGTAGTTGTTGACAAAGATTAAACTCAGTCATTCCTCACAGATTTCAACTTGTTTCCACATCTTACTCTTTGGTGCATAGTTGACTGTTTCATGATGAAATACTTTAAAATTGAGCTGTTTGTAAAATATAGTGGCTCAGACCTCCTCAGCAGTAACTCTCTGTCCAGGTTGCTGAGCTGTACGAGGACCTGAAGAATCGAGTGAGCCAGTTCAACATGCATGTGCCAGAGACCGCTCAACCCTCGGATTACAGCAGCGCGCACAGGCAGAAGTTCATTCTTCAGGTTAGAGTCACTACTACACATCGTGGGATGTACAGTAAATACATGCTCTCCTGGGCCTAAGTGAAGTTACACAGTATCCAATTTAGGTTGCTTTCTCTCTCTTAGATTGTCATTGCTGGTGCCTATTACCCCAACTACTTTGTCCAGGGGGAAATAGATGAAACCCTGGCCTCCAGAGAGTTGAGTGGCTTCAACCCCAGAACAACTGTGATGGTATGGCTCCTATGACAATTACCTTTTTACTGATTGACCCTTTCCTGGTGTGTAAGACCATCAAAGCCCTTACAAGGCTACTTTTTCTGTCTTTTAAACTTGTTATGTAGGAAGCATGGGTTTTGTAAAATGTAAAATAATTTGTTGTTTTCAGTTGAGGAAGCTCCCTCCATACAGTTTCCTGTATTACAAGCAGCTGCAGTCTCTGTTCCGCCCGTGTGGACAGGTCAAAACCATTTCCTTTGACAGCTCCAGGTAGGGTTTTCCATAGTATAGATACTGTTTCAATACCATGTGTTAAAAATGATGCAATCTCCGTTATTTACACATTCGATAATATCTAAAGGACTGAAGATATTAAATGATGCCAGTTACGTTATTAACAACAAGCCTCCTCCACATGCAGTGCACCAGCTGCTTTGAATTGTGTGTGGAAAAAATGCAATTTTTTATTCTTGGGCGACTTTGTTTTTTGCCAAGATACTGAAAGAGTTATCAAGTGTCATTTTTTTTAGTATTTTACTGAAGTTTAAGATTCTGGTACTGTGACAACCTTAGCTCCATGTACTGAAGGCCACTAACAATCAGACATCTTTTTTCAATCTACTATAACCATTTTATTTAAAGAGCATTGAAATGTGTAGACTTAAGATTGTCTGTATATAATTGTGTGTGTCTGTGGGTGTGTTTGCTCAGAGCATACGTGGAGTTCTACAGGACATCCCAAGACACGGGCGTGCTGCTTGAGGTGTCCCTTGCTCTCCTCATGGCACAGCTGAGCAGTCCCATGGAGCTGTCCGTCTACCCTGTTGAACAAATAGAAGTCTGTGCTGGGAACACAAACATAACCCACATGAAACATGCACGGTACAACTCTTTTTCACACGTTATGGAAACTGTAGTTCTTTCCCTGTCCAAGTGAAATTACTATGAATTTAAAAAATATATATCAGTGAGTAATTTGTCAAGTGTGCAATGGTTCAACCGGGTCTGTAAAAAAAAAAAAAAAGCCTATTCTTGACCGTCTTTTTGGAAAGTGGAACCCCCTGCACCACAGACTGCACTGCTCAGTGCTCCAGCCCTGAACCCTAATGTAACCTGACATCCTCGCACTCTGCGTGACTCTCTCCAGCTCTCACTTGGACTCCGAGGGGAGAGGTTTTAGGCAGAGACAGCTCCAGCTTCTTGTGAAATGGGGTGACGTTGCACATTATTAGCTATCCAACAATAATACAGCTTGCTTGCTTTGATAACCTCACATAGATTTTATGTTGTGATTCTTATTTGGCATGATTTTTAACGCTGTACCCAAACCAAAGGAACTGGATTCAAGCCCCTGTGCTGACAAGCGTCTATTCTGCTCAAGTTCTCAGTGTTGGGAAAATCATCAGTTCTCTGATCAGTATTAAACTCTGAATAAACTTTCATGATTATTGTACTTCATTAACATTTGCCAAGCAGCTCTGTTAACTCACGTCATGACAGGAAACGGCAAAGCAGTTTCCACATCGCTCCCAGTGTGAGTGTAGTGAAGGTGACGTGCACATGAAGTCCAATTCTCTGTGTGCTTCTGCTGTGCAGGGTGAATGTAGACTTCCAGAGTCATTCTGTCTGCCCGGTGGGAATGTTGAGCAACATTGACCCAGACAAGCTACCTCCCAAGCCCTTGTTTGTGGTCCACATCACAAAGGTCAGTCCATTACATTAAACTTGGCCTAACAGAGCTAAATTTCAAAGTGATACTTTTGTTTTTGGCTGAATGTCTGAATCTTTAATTTAAGGTGTAATCCTCTCTTAACTCTGATCTCTGCAGGTGGTGGACGTGGGTAATTTCTTGGGCTTCCGGGCAGATGAAGCCAGCTTGGAGAAGCAACGGCATATGACAGCAGAGATCAACAGACGTACGCTGCAACCTGTAACTGTGTCGCTCTATCCCAACCTGCTGTGTCTGGCTCCTTACTCTGAGTTCAATGACCAGAGCTTGTACTACCGCGCCAAGATCCTGCACATGCGTGGCAACACAGTGGAGGTAAATATGTGCTCACACCCGGCAGTTCTTTGGTCTCTTTATCTTCTCTTCTGTCCGACTTTTAGTATATTTTCCCAAGCAATTCTCTTGTTTGATTGTGGCATTATTGGGCATGATGGATGGCTTCTTTACAATTGCTCGTGTTTAATGTTTACATTACATTTAATCATTCAGCGGACGCTTTTATCCAAAACAACACAGCAAAAGGTCACCAAGGACAGTTGATGTTGGTGCACTAATAAGTACTGTGACAGTTAGGGGGATAGATTTAGCATGTAGCATGATAGAGGGACGCCCCTGATCTGGTAGGAACTGGTAGGATGTTCCACCAACGGTGAACAACGGATGGGAAATGTTTGGATTGCCCTGAGCGTACAGGTGGCAGAGCCAGGCATCGTTCATTTGAGCTAAATTACTAATTTCAGGGTTTTATATTGCTTTTTGACCAATGCCGCCACTTCTGTGCCCCAACAGACTCTAAACAGCCTTCTTTGACATACTAGAAGGGTAGTAGTGTCCAGACATTCAGGGTCGTGACTTTGACAGCTGACCTCTGTGTCCACCTCTGACAGTGTAAAACACAAAAGGGAAATTGGGAGGATGTGATAGCCGCTGCTGATGTTTCTTCATGTACCAGGATCATGTTGTTGTCCTGCAGGTGTCGTTCTTGGACTTTGGCAACACAAGCGTTGTTGCCAGCAACAGCCTCCGTGAACTCCCTTCTGACCTCCTGTCCCACCCCTTCCAGGTAGGAATACGCGTGGCACCGTTGGTCAGAGAATTAATGCACCGTGCTTATCTGCTCCACTGTTACACACAAACGCTCTGATTGTGGTCTCAGGCTCAGGAGTTCCAGGTTACTGAAATGTGCCCTTCAGCCCAGTCCATCATCCTGGGGAACCAGTGGAGCAGCCAAGCCCGCGACCGTTTCATCACACTGGTGAAGGGTCATTCGCTCCTTGTGTCGCTGTACTCCATCCTGCATGATGTCATGCGCGTGCAGCTGCTCATCAACACAGAGATGACAAACAGGAGTGTGGTAGACATTTTGGTGGAAGAAGGACACGCTGTGAAGGCTGAAGAGAGTTTCGACTCCAAGGTGACACAACAGTTGGGAGCTCAGGTTGTCCCACATGAAATGTATTAGACAGTGTGCGATATGGAAATAAATCAAGACGTGCCCTACTTAAAGAGGCACCTCACCTAAATTTGTCCTTTTAATACCAACGCCGCTTCCCCTGCAGGCTTGAAAGGTGTTTGATAAAAGTTGGTGGTTGCCTTCTTCAGTGGCAGCAAACCAAAGTTTTCATGACAAACAGCCTTCACAGAAACCGCAGCATATTCTACTTAATGACTCCAAATACTTTGTATGTTCATCTTACAGATTGAATATGACAGATGACGTATTCTGTGTTTTCATACAACATTGCATTGCTCACACAGTGACGCTTCCAAATTTTCCTCTTCGTGTTTGCAGTACTGATGTTTCCCAGCAGATGTTGTGGTTGGATTGTGTGAGCAACACTGAATTGGTCTCAGTGAAAATAAAGACATGAATCATGAAGTTGGATAGAGGTTTTGGGTTCAAGCTTGACTGTAACGCACTACAATAAACTGATGTGTTGACACAAAACTTAATAGAATTTTAAAGAAAAATATGCTAGCCCAGATTCAGAAAGACAGATAACGCTGTGTGCCCTTCTCAGTCTAGACGGTTTATTTTTGTGTGCTCTTGCAGGAAAACCATGAGGCACTGATGACACTGTACAAGGACATGAAGACAGGTAGATATGTCCCCAACTCTGGCGGCAGTTCCTGGAACGATCGCAAGGAAGAGGAGAAGCAGCTTATTGACAACCTGCTCAACGAATTTTCCTGGAATCGTTATCCCTATTCCAAGACCAAGGCAAGATGCACCGCAGCTTACAGAACATTTATGTTCATATTTGTGCTAAAATCTTACAGCCAGATAATTTCTGATTGTGTAGCAATTTAAAAAGCAATGTTACAAATTGCTTTACACATCTAAAGAGAAACAGCAACAAGGATTTAAAATTAAAATAATTACAACCAATTAAGAGAAAGCCTTCAGATTAAAATGGGCTTCGAGGAGGGATTTAAAATAGGACACAGACTAAGCGTCTGAGATGCCCATATTTTGGGATTGGGTAGATGATGGCATCACCTCTGTCTGCTGTTCTCAGTCAGTCCAGGAGATGGA
Source organism: Argyrosomus regius (assembly GCA_946959425.1). Lineage (NCBI taxonomy): Eukaryota > Metazoa > Chordata > Actinopteri > Sciaenidae > Argyrosomus > Argyrosomus regius. Next base: position 12,062,740 of record OX336887.1, on the reverse strand, counting down.
GCCACTTCAGTGTCTCAGTTGATGTGTTGGTGGTCATTTTAGAGGCACACCCATTCTGTCTGATGTGCAGAACAATGATGACAGGGTGGCTGTAGCTGTGAATCACATAAGCCGACAGATGTGTGAGTACGTCATGTGATGTGTCTGACTGCCACCTTCCTTCTGACACCACAGGCTCACCTGCATGGACCATTCAGTCCTAATAAGATACAGTTCCACAGCTTGAGCCGCAAGGCCCACTACAAGTAAGCAACTCTGTACACCACTACCAAATTAAACTTGCAGTTTGTAAACACACCCCTTCGCCTCATCATTTCTTATGAGTGTGTCCTAACCCTGCAGGACGGTGTGCATTGAGAAGAGCAGCATCAACTCCTTGGTCCTGAATGACAACCCTCACTACAAACATCAGAGGGTGCTGGTGGCTGGGACTGTGTCAGTCAACCCCACAGGTAGACGTAACATCTCCTCATGGCCATGTGTTTACACCTTAATGCTCTACTAATCAATATTAAATAATGTGAAGGTCAGTTGCTTGCAGTTAACGCTGTAATATGTTAGGGTTGAAATTCTACATGTCAGAATCAGTTCATGCAGTTTTTAATGTATAGTTGTGTTGCAGGGACACGGATCCTACTGAGAGATACCACCAACATGCCAGACATCCCCGGACTGCCTGCACTCATCACCATGCTCTTCACGCCTATCATGGAGCTCCGGTCAGCCAGACACACGGACTCATCAGTGTACACATTAAAGGCAGCATAATCAAAAACACATGTTAATATGTCTATTATTTTTTTGTAGCACTAATAAAGAGAGGACCTGCTACACTGGCGCCCTCTGTGGCTTGGGCTGGAACAGTCAAACGAACGAGGCCATCCTCCCCGAGCATGACATCGAACTCACCTTTGACGTCAAGTTTGATGTTGAAGACATCACTGAGGTAACAAGTGTTGTGACTGACTGTAGTGAAGAAGTAGGCAGGAATGTCAGATCTTTTACATCGTGGTGGTTTGACCCCTGATTCGTACCGTGCCTCAAGAGTTTTCACCTCATACACTTTTTTAAAACTGCAGTGTAATAGCAGTAATTACAGCACTGGGCCTTGTGTTTATTACGATACTTTAATGTCAGTATTACATGACATAGCGTACTCACTTTTGTGGGTACTCATTAGTTCTGTGTTGTCTTTATTTTCCAGATAAATGCTTTGCGAGTGGCTATAAACCGTCTGGTGTGCGAAGGGCTTGGTGGCTCTTTGCATCTGGGGCCTGAGAGGACCAGCCACCTGCAGGAGGACTGCAGGGACCGCCTCATAAGGTCACTTACATACACCCACAGACATAAGTAAGAAGTTTAAAAAACAATGTATTGAGCTGTGTTTATATATATATATATATATATGTAACGCAGACTGTTCACCAAGTCACCGCCGAGGGAAGCTGTCACTCCAGTGTACTATGAGAAACCTGAGAAATGGAACCAGGTATGATACACGATAACATTGATTGTTTTATAGTTTTTATTTGATGATTAGCTGCTTGCTGCTCTGTGAGCACATTTTAGCTCCGTGTGTTTTAAAGTGTTTGCGCGTTGAACCTGCAGGTGGATCCTGCTCTGAAGATGGATGTTGTCGAGCCTGGACATGGAAAGAGCAGGGTTGTTCTCTTCCAGCTGCATCCCATCACTCTCCTCAACCGCTAAAAAGCCATTGTGCATGTTTTTGTGTTAAAATGGATCTGATGTACCATGAGCATTTACATGGAATTTTAATTTAGTTATCTTCAGAGGAGTATATTTTTTTAAGTTCAAATGGGACTGTCGATTTCAGCAGCACAGTAAAATCCTCAGTCCTTTTATTTGTTGTTTGTCACTATCACTAAGTTACTCCCTGTTCAAATAAGTGGCTGTAAAAGTTCATCCTCTGTCGCAGCGCTTCAGCAGTGGGCCATTAAAAATAGTTGTTTGCAACAGATGAGGCTTGTCAGTCAGTCTCCATTCAAACATGGTCTCATTGTGACCCAGGAGTCAAGTTAAATATAAACACACACACTAAACTCCTACTACAAGTAAAGATGTGCGTCCCTGCCAGAATTCACTGGCTTATATTTATAGCTCAGGTTTCCCATCCAAAGTGTTATCACCTCAAACTTAGCCGTGGTGTCACACACACACACACACACACACATCTTCAGTCATCTGAAGTCGTCTAATGAACGTGAACTCGTCAGTAAAGTGGCTGAGGAGATGTTATACATCAAGGTACATTTATTTTTCTTATTCTTGTAATTAAATACATAGTGTAAGTGCAAATAGTTAGAGAGTCCAGGGTCTAAAGAACTACAGAGTATAGTTGAACATAGTACAAAGTTGGACAGTTATTCAAACAAGCTAAATATCACCAGATACTCCTTGTCTTCATAGTAGTTGTACAACAGTACCTAAAACATGAGCGTGTATTGTTCCTTATGGTTATACAAAAGCAAAAACCCTACAATTACCACATCTAAGACGCATATTGTTAAATTATTTTGTGCTTGGAAACACCAAAAGGAAATCATTTTTGATATTTATATATATTGACATAGACTGAGAGAAGCCCTGTCTGCTAACTCAGAAACATGAAGCAGTATTTAACATTGGCAGCAGAGCACGTCTGAGGGCATTTAGCTTTTTTGTGCCAAACCGTACAGTTTATGGTAAGCACTGCAAAGCAAAAATGTAGCATGATTTTAAAAACTGCACAAAAGATATCAAATATTATTTACCCAAGGCTCGACTTCATGCACTTTATAATAAGCAACACAAAAAAAGTCAGTTTCTTTTTTTGTTTTCGAGTTGTGTACTTCTCTACCTAGAAACAGGATTATGTACGTGTGACTGTGTGTGTGTTAGTGTTTAGACTGCTATAGACAGGGTGAAAGGCTTCTCCAGTGGATGCGTTTAGAGAACACCAAGATGACATAGCACTACGCCCCACAGATGACGACCAGGCTCTTCAACGGTGAGCGAGCTGCCTGACTCTGAGCTGGACTGGACTGTCAGCTTCATGGTGAGACAGACAGGTCTACTCCTCCTTCCTCTTGGCTCCGGGGATCTTCGCTTGGATCCTGTACAGAGAAAATAGGGTTTGATATCATGTGTCCAACAAGATATTTATTCTAGATCAACTTGTTCTAACCTCTTGCTGTTTTTGTACTCGCTCTTTTTATGGCTGTCCATCAAACCAACAAGTGTTACTAAAATTGGCAAACTGACGGTGGTCAGTTCAAAAACTGCAGGCAGACATTTTGGCATCAGCTGACCTTTTAAACACCTTCAGACAAACTTCACTCTTGAGTTTTCTGGGTTAACACTGGACTCAAAAACTACTGAACCTTGCAAATTGGAAGGTTTAACTTGCTCCACACCTTCACAGTTACACAAATACCTGGAAGCTATCCAGTACAACTGCAGTCTTATCTGCTGGCAACTGAGCAGCTCCACTGGAGGAGGAGTAAGCGTTAAAGTGCCTTGCACAAGGGCACGTCTATATCAAACAACAGCACATGCTGCTCGTTCAGTTTCAAAAAAGTCAAAATCATGATTTATATATCATAGTATTCATATTTGTGAACAGGGTGCACTGTTTGAGTTCCTCTCGTGTGGCTTGTGTTTTGTGTTCTGCATTGTTCGTATATCGTTCGTGAACTTTGAACAAGGACGACAAACACTCACTTCCCCACCACCGAGTTGACATGGGTCCGTATTAGTCCCACATATTGATCAATCTGTGCCTGGAAACAAAAGAAGAAAATATCAGTTATAAATACTAAACAGTGTTTATGAAACCAGGCTTGACTCGAGTTATCACGACAGATCATGGCAGATTCCTACCTGATGTTTCTCATAGACCACAGGCATGGTGAACATGGAGACCACAGCTGTAGAGAGGCATGGAGAGAGTAATGTTAAAGTATTCTGACCTACAGTGGGAATATGCAAACAGGAACACAGGGCCCCCAGCGCTTATCTAATATACACTGGAAAAGTAAACAGATACCGCACACACTCAACTGAAGTTAACATGTCCAGTAAATTAATTTGGTTCTGGTTCTGGCGCAGTGATAAGGACGTGCTGTTCTTCTCATTAAAGACAGTTTTGTTATATAGCTGTGTCCATAAAGTCCTCTGAACACTAATGAGTGTGTGTGAGTAAGCAGCAATGCTTGGAAGTTGGGAGCTGAGCGAGATTTCGGGATGACCTCACCTAGGATGAGCAGTGTCAGGCCGTTGAAGAGAGCGCCCACGTAGGTCAGCAGCCACATCAAAACAGCAAACTGAAACACACAGACACGATTTTAATCTTATGTACGTCTATTACAGGATGGTTTTGGAGTCACAAAGCCCCACTAGAAATCCCAAGAGGCAGATCTGATCTTACACTGTAGCTGAAGGTGGTGCCGTTTAAACTAACTGATAAATATTGTCATCCCTTGCTAGTGATGCCAAAAGACAAACCTTCAAGGAGTCGACCAGATCTTGTACGAGGAACAGCCTGCGGAGCTCCTTCATACAGGTGTTGGTGTACAGCAGGATTTTGTCGGCATATTTGCTAATCTGGTCCTGGGATAGAGCGATTTCCATCTCCAGGTAGGATCTGGTAACAAACCCAGGGTCAGAAACACAGACAAGACCTTTCAGTAAGTAAATGCTGTAGACCTTTTAATGAAATCCATAAACCGTCTCGTTCAACAGTCTCGGTCTTCTGTTTTACTCACTTGAATGGATGTCCCTCATCGGTCTTCTGCACAGCCTGCAGCACAGACTTATAGATCCTGAAGCTGATGGTGGCAGAGAGGGCTGCCAGGGCTAAGTAGGCTCCGACGCTTACCACGCTGAACTGGGTCAGGGAGAACAGGAGCAGAAGCACGCTGCTGAACACGGCCCCTGACTGCTTCACATTCCTCCAGTAGAGCAGGTCAATCGCTGTGGGGTGGAGGGGGGTAAGACAGAAGAAGGACAGACAGGGTTAGGACCCACAATGACCTGACCTCTCACTCTGTGACATGCAGGCCTGGACATCCATGGCTGTATCCTTTTCAAAGTGGACTGGGCTGCTGCGCACTACGCACCACACATTTGGGTCAAATATCTGGAAGCTGTTCACAACTTGAGGTCCTCGGAGAGCTTCGGCTGTCACGTGATGCTGTTTTAACCCAGCTTCCTAACCCAGCTTTTCATTAGGTTAGAGTGAGCCGAAGGTGTCTGAGTGACGATTCGTTAGTTCAGTTTCTTTACTTCTATATATAGAGCGACCTTTGCAGAAGATAATAGCTGACTCTCACTTGTCGAGCAAATGCCTCAGTTTGTGCCGCCACACTCTGGACCAGTGGAGCTTCTTATTTACATCTGACGTGTGCTTATCGCCAGCGGCACCTGGTCTGGTCTCACACGTGTACAAACATACATACAAACAGAGACAGCAGAGGGAACCACGTTACACTGAAGGTACACCTGCACCAATGGCTCTCAGAGCTGAATTAATGATTGACTTATAGCTCAGTGAAGGCAGTAGCAGAAATAGAAGCACTATCAGCAGTTCAGAGATAACGGTTCAATGTGACCTGGCCAGACAAGCAGTTCTGTGGTCAGTGATGAAGGATGACGATGCTTCAGTGCAGCGTCTCATCAGTGCAGTCCTAAAACGTCTCACTCCTACAGGAAAAACTGTTGAAATATACAACAACCAACGTGTCTGCAGGCACTTGTATATCTTGCTGCACCACTTTCCGTCTACTCTGACATTTCCTCACTTCTTCGGGTGGTGGGGCCTGTAATTCAAAGCCACTGAGCAAAGATGAGAGAGAAGTGAAAACTGAGGATTAGCCCAGTGTACCATTACAGCTCCAGAGGACGACATGGTCCTCCCACTGGCAGTCGTCTGTGTCGGCTGGAAATATGGGCCCGTTTCCATGAGAACTGTCGGGTGCTTGTTTCACCTCTGCTGAACCAGCTGCCTCCCCCACCACCACCACCACCACCACCACCACCACCACCACAAGTCTAACAGTACTACTAGGATTTACTGTTTATCTGCTGGTGCCGACAACTGGAAAACCACCCTGTCACGTGGGGAGGTGAGCAGCAGCAGTACGTTAATGTCAAGTTAAGAGGAGAGAATTGCGGCTGTGGTCTCTTGGGTTTCTTGCTCTTCCTCTCTGAGCTGTCCGCCAGCCTGCCTGCTCTAATTTTAGCCGCGGAGCTGTGAGCAGCATAGTGATGACGGCCATCTTTACTCTCCACTAAAAGGCATCTCTGGATGCCAAAAAGACAGGCTGAACCTGGGTGGCAACAGTCATTGTGACTAAGTGAGTCTCTGCTACGTACACGCTGATTGTTTCTAAACTGTAAAATCACACATATATAATTTATCACTAACCAATAGTGACTTGCGGTACCTATCAGCCCCCCTCCACGCCCCCCTGCTCACTGTGAAACCAAAGACACAATTCATTCAGAACAGAGGGATCCATGTGCCTTCGCTGCTGTACATGCACCACTCCCCACAGAAGCCATTGTTGCCAGTGACAAACTGTCCATGTGGCTGGTGGTTTGAATGGAGATGCTCACACACACACACACAGACAGGCACAGGTAGCACACAGCTGTAACAACACACAGACCTGTCTCTCCCTGCCAGAGACAGGTGTTGACCAGGCGACAGCGACTGTGCCTTGTGATGTGCTGCACAGGCTGCACGCAGACTGAAAAGCTTTAGCTAGTGCAGTAGAAGCGTGTACTGACCTGCGGCTCCCATGGCTGAACAGGGAAAGAGGCAGCTGCTTTATCCACGGACAAAAGGAGAGCAGTGAAGGGGGGAGTCCCCCCTCCTGCCTCCACAGGAGGGGAGGGGCCACAGTCACACCAGCAAATCAGCATCCGCTTGCGCAGGGAGGGAGGCAGGGAGGGAGGCAGGGAGGGGGGGAGGGGAGGGAGGGTGATGTCTACGGGGTGCGGTTGCCAAAGAATCACAATGCAATCCAACACACACACACACACACACCGCATACTAACACACACATGCAAACACACTCTCTCTCTCTGTGTGAGCTCTTTTATTCTCAGGCCCTTTAAGTGCAGCCCCGCTGACACGTGACAACGACTGCCAAGCAGCGACTTAAATAAAAGACAGTGCATCAAAATGGAAAACCTCTGTGAGTGTAAAGATTGCATCATATGACTTAAACCAGCGTAACACTGCACGTTTATGAACTGTTCAGACTGTAGACGTGTTCCACTGCTCCATTAAAATGCTTCGGTGGCAAGGATCTGCCGAGCACCTGCCTGATGCAGTTACCATAGTTACCATGCTCCATTTTCTTCCCCACCACTCACTGAGAGATGGAGTGAGGGAGGAAGGGAGGGGCCGAAAGAGGAAGAGAGAGAGAGAGAGAGAGAGAGAGAGAGAGAGAGAGAGAGCGAGTGAGGGAGGGAGGGGGAAAGAGAGCGTTCCTTTGGGAACAGAGAGAGATTCATTTGCTCTGAATCTGGGGAATCAGCGGCACATAATGTGTCTCCACACCCCGACATATGAAGACAGCCTCTGCCTTTATTGTGGAGCACAAAAGGACAATGGCAGGTCTAACACAAGGCTGGGTAGCCATCAAGAAAATGAGAAAAAACTGCGTGGATAAAGGCCTAAAACTGTTACATGATAGTGTCTCACACAAGGATGGATTTATCCAGGTCTGATTTCTGACTGATTAAAAGAATATTTGTATGCAGCTTGATTAAAAGCTTAACCTGACATTCACTTATAATAAGGCTTGCACCATATCCAGAACAGCACAGGTGACACGCAGGATGCTGAATCACAGAACAGAGGAAGTCCAAACGCAGCCTGCCAAGCTCTGTTTGTTGATACGACTCTTGTCTCTGATATTTGACACGTTCAGTGAGCAAAAACCAGAGCAAATGATTAACACCAGTGACAATAATATGATTCCTCCTCCCCCTTTTCTGTAGTGAAACTAGTTTAGCCTGACCTCATTAAATCACTGAAGACATCCTTGTGGCCTCAAACAAGCCATCAGCCAGAGTGAGCAAACATGTAAAGAGATTCAGGAGTCTCAGACGTGGAACGTGGGCTTTGTGGTGTTCGGTTTATGCTATGACGATTATGCGCATCAGATTTATTATCAGAGGGTCAGTTCAGAGTTACTCACTTGATACTGATGCATGGATATTTGCTAGTGTAGACAGAGGTGTCTCATCAATCTGACAGCTTATCCAACAGAAAATGACAGTTTAAACATTTTAAACCATAACTTCAATGTAATGTTAAAGTCGAGTCTGCTCTCAGACCTCTTCATATCATTGAATTTATTTGAATAGATTCACTAGCAGTGAGTAAATCATACCACGTTATGACAAACTGAACTCTGAACTAACCCAAAGTTTAATTTTTTTCTGCTCCATAATAACCAAATAATGATTTAAAACTACAGCAAATTAAATGAGTCGTACATAAAACTAAATACGCAACATAACACAGTTCTGACCTACGTATGTTCATGAGAAACAACTAAATAAAATGTGGTAGACTGAGTCTGTAGCTGCCATATTTATTCAACAAAACATCTGTCATCTTGTTATCTGTGTATTTAAGAACATAGATTTACACACAGTAGTGCAATAGTAAGTTTTGACCTGTAGCATGATTTAGAGAACCTAATGGCTGCTGTGCGTCATCTTGAGTCCTGTAAATGTTTATTTTGAGTAAATCATATATGCATGACTCAATTTCACATATATCTACATCGGTGTTTGGTCAGTCTTGAGTGTCTTGATGGCAGTGACTCAGTGTTGTGCATGTGCAGTGAGAATGACTAAACATAAAAATGCCTGCATCATCAAGTCGATGTGCAAACATTCAACAGCAGAAAAAGTAAATCTGCTCAGTCTCCTCGTCAGCTGTGCCAACTGCATCAGCTTAATTTGATGCCTAATATTGTGGACAGATCGCATCAGATAGGATATCGTGTTACACAGTCTCAGACGTTCGTTTTGGCTAGATGAAATAAATAATGACTCAGGAGAATATTGACGAATGGATGTTTGTCATCAAAGTTATTTTTACCAAGCTGCACATGCAATGGCTGTTACAGTCTCTGTTGGGATGCAATAAACGGATTATTCTGTTGCATTTTCACTGCTGAGCCAAACCTAAAAACATGGCAGCAATGGATGGCAGATAATAAACCACCACCAGTGTGGAGGAAGGGACGCCATTTTCTCTCCTGGCCCTGTCTACGAGCCCTCCATGCTATTGAAACAGACAGACGGAGGATGCTCTTCTCTGGCCCAGGAGATAGGGCTGATGTAATCAGGATGGGTGTGCCCTGGTTACCATGGAGACAGTCTGTCAGTGCCGTCCGGATGCTCAGACTGCCTCGTTACACAAAAACATAGCATACGCCATAATAATAAAAAAAAAAAAAAAACAGCTCCCCTGCACGGCTGCAAAATGGGGAGGGTGATAACAATGACACGCCTTAGTTCACAACACTGGCATCCATATTAACATGCACCCAAAACAGATGGCTCCCAGCACGCTGCTGGTGTGTATTCGCTTATTTTCCATAACACCCACCAGCGTCTCTCACCCCCTCTCCTCTTTGTTGTTTTGGGTTTTGTTTCAGACGCACACACATGCAGCAAAAAGGATCTGTCATCAGGGCGTGTCCGAGTGAAAGGAGGCACAGGTAAACAGCTCTGTTTGACTCCCCCGACACAATTAAGACGATAAATGTACACATGCAAAGCACACGGACACACACCTATAGTGTCATGAATATTTAACCTACATGCAGAGATAACAGTCCATCTCTCATAGCCACAAAACACAGACAAACTGACGAGGAAATCACAGTAAACGCATCAGTACCCTGGCCCCTCCAGCTGCTCCAGGAGCTTTCCTTCTTGGTCACGTCTGCAGTGGCCTGCATGCTGGTGATCAGTTCTGTCCCTGTTCTCTTTCTTTCTCTCTCTTTCTCTTTATGGTCTCCGTTTTCTTCTTTGTCTCCCTCTTTGGTAGCACCGAGTCACTCAGTCATCCCAGAAAGGCATGAATGGTCGGAAAAAGGATGCGGAGATGACAGAGAGAGAGGAGGGAGGGAGGGAGGGCGGTGAGGGAGGAAAAGGTTTCCAAGGTGCTGCCGGCTCGTGGAGCACACAGACTGATGCTGTGGAGCGACGCTGGCTAGAAGAGAAGGAGCAGGGAAAGTGCGTATGTGTATATGTGTCTGTGTGCTGGGGGGGAGGGAGGGAGGGGGTGGGGGTTAAATTGTAAACACCATACCACAGTTGCTGCTGCAGCAAACCATCCATGCAATGATTAAGAGCCTGAGGGGTGTGAGAGGGTGGGTGGTGATCGTTGGGAGGCTCAGCTTTTTTCTTGAAAGGGAAGGTACGCTAGCTTTCACAATAAAAGCCCTAGAACACACTAGTAATAATGGGGGTAAAATCAGTGGGAGGGTTAATACATGATCAAATCATTGTCATGTACTATGCTGCTCGGGCTTTCCTTGTAGCTTGTTAGCTTATCAGTGTAACAGGATCATATTTATTTGTGCAATTTGTAATACAAGCTACAAATATGGCATTCTGTGCACCCTAAAAGAAGAGCAGCCATCATTTTAATAATCTCCAGACACAGCAATATTTTCTGAAGGTTGAAAATAGCCAGACTTGAGACCACGTTGCTAAGGAATAACATGGCAAACATCCAGCTCAGTTGTTCTTTGTATGTACAGAACAATATTTATGGATGTAGCCAGAGACTCAAATAGCTGTTTCCACTATGACTCACTGATAATTGAAGAGGCAAAGTGCTCGTACTTTAATAATTCATAACCAAAGACACTGAGCATTAACAGCACAATGCTCCTTGTTTAGTACCCTCAGGATATGTGTGTGTGCTTTACCATGTCCTCCCTAGAATATATTTGTAATGTAAATGGAGCCGTAAAGAGACCCACGGCTGAAAAAAAAAAAAAAAAAAAAAAGGATGCCTTAAAGAGGAGTGCACGAGAAACAGCACTGTCACTATGGTGTCAGCACTGAGCAGAAACCAATTTCGTTTCAGTTTAGGACTAACATCATTTTTTCAATCCCATCAAAGCTGTTCATCCTTTCAGCCGCCAACCCCCCCCCCCCCCACCCCACCCCGCAGACAGCCACACCTCACACCTTCTGCTCACTGCAGCCGTGACATGCTTCAATGCCAATACCAACCAGGAGGATTGGAGGAAAAAACTGATTTCTCAGAACCAGACTGACCCCCACCTCCATCGCTGTTGCCATGGCAACTGGCTGCGGAAGCGCTCAGACTGATGAAAACAATATCTGCTGGTCCTCCGACAGAGCAGCGATGACAAAGGCGCACTGCGTCCTCTAGTGGTGGAGAAAAAAAACAGACGTGACCTGCTTTTTAGCATTTCCAGAACCTTCTCACAGCCATGAGTAAACAAAACAAGGACAGCCTCTCTTATTTACTATTTAACCACACCGGCTTGTAATATTATCCATTTTATATTGGATACTTTTCACCTGACTCAGTCGTTATGTTCTGTTGGACCAGGGTGCATCAGTAGCTGTGAGTTCATGAAACAAATACACCTTTCTTTCTCTTTGGAAGGAACCAAAACCGACAACATTCATTTAAATGTGATTTTTTTTTTCTGCTTTGTAATGATGTGAAATTCAAGAGGAAGTCTTCAAAGCCCCGAAGTAGGAATGTGTCCCAGTTTTGACATTGTGGCATTATGTAAACACACTGTTTACAAGGACAGGGGGAAGAGCAGATAGAAGTCAAAACACCATCAAATGTGCAGCTCAGACAGCATTAAGTCCTGCTGACTGCGAAGGGCATGTCTGATTTATCTCATCACAGGATGTTAAAGAGTGATGTAAGGAGCCAGATGTTGCCACGATGCAGAGAGAGTTTTTCATCAACATTTGCAAAGCCATTATTTGTGCTGAAAGCAGAGAGCAACGTTTACAGGTCAGACGGTGTAGCTGCTGAGTTTTGGTCGTCATGCTTTGCCATAAATGTGAATCAACGCATCCTTTTTTTTCCTCAGATGGACCACCAGGGGGAAGCAGACCTCAGGAAAGCGCAACACAAGTACCATCCCACCCACCCACCCCTAGCAAAGTCACACACACACATAACAATGGAGCATCCCATTTCTCTCAGCGATCCTGTTTAGTTTCCCAGCCTTGTCAACAAAACAATGTGAACGCACACCATGCAGGTAGCTACCCAGGAAGTAAACAAACACAAGTACAGTGTTCGTTTTATGACTATAAAAATATGCTGTCAATAATATTCAAACTGTTTTTATCCCTTGATACGACAGGGAAGGTTTTGAACATAAACGCACATGCGATAGCACACACAACGCTACCTGTTCCACAAGCTGGCAGCACTATTTCTGGAAAGCCATTACTCAAGATAGTAGCTTATAAGCCAAGGTGAAACCACTGCAACAATGAAAAGATCACAGGGTCATCTGAGGCAGTAATGATGTACATTCTTACATTTTTGTGAGGAGGTGAGATATGTGCTGCTTAGAAAAACACCAAACTCTGGGTAACAGTTAGAATAAAGATTTAGCAGACTGACCTTTTTGTTTACTAAAGCCAGGGAACATTGATGCACTGGGTTTTCCCAGGTCTCCTTTGCCCTCATTCGTGTGCTTGTGCATGTCGTCTTGGTTGGGCTTCTCCGATCGCACCTCTGGTGGCACGGCAGCAGTGGGGGGCTTGGGCTTGGTTGTGCGATCTTCCTCTGTTTTCACTGGGGTCTTGACCTTTTCTGTGATCAGGGCCTCGGCTGGTGCCGCTTCAGCCATACTGCGAGGAGGGACAGCACTGGGAATCAGGGGAGAGGGGGGGCTGACTCCCGGTTTGGGGCCACTGAAGCCCTGCTCTCTCTTTGGGCTCTCTTCAGACGCAGACTCGATGAAGAGATCGCTGTCAAGCTCTGCCTCTCTCTCCTCCCTCAGAATGCTGTAGGCTGTGGGTGGAGCGTGGTTGCCAGCCAGGCCAAAACCACCCTTGGCGACTGGGGGATTGTCAAAGGGGTTGTTAGGCTGGCTGAAAGTGCCCTTGCTTTTAGGTGGCTGGGCAAATGGGTTGCTACTGGCCTTTGAAGGCTCCTCAGACACCGGCTCGATCTCTGAGTCTCCAGACTCGGCGCTGCTGCCGTCATGCTCCCTGCTGCCGGCCTTTGTGCTTGGAGTGCCTTTGGAAGCTGCAGGCTTCACTGTGTCAGCCTTGAACATGTCATGGGAAGCGAATTCTTTCTCTGTTCACAAAGAAACACAGAGAAACGTGGCCGTGAGAGTCTCATACAGCACACATAGCTGTGGAACTAAATAAAATAACTCAATCCTCCTCTTACATATGAACTGTTGACTTCATAAGCAATAAAACACACGCTTGCTTGACTCAGTATACTCAGAGTTTTTTCTGCTACACCCTTACTTGGTCTGGTATGACCTGTAGCTTACGGTGGCTAATTTTAGCTAATGTTAACAAACTTTATCGTATAACTGCTATTACTGAGTCAGTCTGCTGACTTTATGACTCATCTCTACTTGTGCTACTGCTACAGTCTCACTTTAAAGAAAAACACTGACTTTAATACAATTCATTTTGACATCAAATCTGACATAGGAGTGTACGACATATATAGATATATTTGTTTTTATAAGATTTTTGGGATGAAGTTTGTTGATTTAATTCACTTGCACACAAAACAGACATTCCCATCTGGTTATTTTATAACAGTTTCTCAATTGATTTTGCAGAAAATGTACTCTACTATGATATATACTGATATCACAACATGAAACCACATACCCCATAGTGCAGGATTTTATCAACACTTCTATATCTGACTATGTGACAGGTGTGTGTGTGTGTGCTGTGCCTACGTGTTGGTGAAGCATTGGGAGTGGAGGCAGGGCTGTCATCCTCCGGCTCTGATAGCGTCACAGTAGGAACCCCCTGTAAGCCCACACTGAGGACGTTTTCACGCTCAGACACACTGACTGGAGGGGGCTGTTGCTGCGGCTCAGTCTTGGGGGCTGGAGGCTGCGATTCAGTCAAGGTTATCTTCACTGGGCTGGCTGTCTGCGGGGTGCCACCCAGGTTTCGGTAGGAGCGGTAGTCTGACAGCTCTTCATCAGATGGCTCCTCCACGTAGGGGAAAGAGTGGGAGCCCAGTGCTGGACCTAGGTTTTCTTCCTCCTCTTCCTCCTCGTCATCCTCATCTTTTCCAGGGTTTTTATCTATGTAGCTGCCCAATAAGTCACGACCAGTTGAGACTGTGTCCACCAGGCTGTGCACAGCCACACCCTGTTTCTGGTCACAGCGCTCATCCCCGTGGCTGATGTCCATGTAGTTGTAGGATTCTGTCTTGTCTGAGCTGAACAGGGATTTTGGCATGTCATCGGCCAGGTCATAAGTCGTCTTGGTGGTCTTGGTGGAGCTGAAGCTATAGGTTTCGCTGGTGAAATCATCCAGGGCAGATGAGCCAGAGGACGGCTTGGTCGGTTTCAGGTCGTCCGACAGGTAGGAGGCTTCTCGACCTGATGTGAAGCTCTGATTTGACAGCAGGGAAGTGTAGACATCGCCGTCGTCGTTCATCGGCTTCCTAAACAGGCCAGACATGGGGTCATCTACAGAGAGTGACAAGAAGAGAGAGAACTGAGACTCAGTGAGGTTCACACATAAAAAAACTGATAAAGAAGAATGACAGCTCTCTCTGTGTCACACGATCATGAGCTGTCTGATTAATGAAAACATCCAGTTAAACAAGGCCGTGCTTCAGCTGGCGCAGCTTCCAGGGAGAGGCTGTGGCACTGTGAGAGCAGCACAGTCTGACAGGGTGCTCGGCTGTGAAGATCAGTGAGGCAGCAGTAACAGAGGGTACTTGTACCCGGTATGGGACAAAGGGGGATTGTTCGGACCTCCCCAAAAAAAACCACAGTGCCACAACCAGAGTCTGTTCTAAAATCATGCAGGAAAAGGGCTTTCTCTAGTCACATCTCTGCTCTGTAATCACTCATCCAGCGTCTCCCCTGACAAATTAGTGTAAAAACGAACATGCAGACATAAAATATGAACAATATACTGTATGGTAGTATCTCTAAAATGGGGCTAGGTTGACAAAACTGTTCAATGATACATAAATATTTGAAACACAGCATGCCTATTCCTGGTATTCAACTACACAAAATTGAAATAATAATGAAAAATTATACAATTTTCAGCCACTATTATGAAGTCAAAACTGACAGACATTGTTGGTGTTATCTGTGCGTGCTCTGCTGTAAAATATCACTCAACATCTCACTGAATAATTTGTTACAGTGCCGCAGGGAAACATTATGGATGCTCGTATTACATATGACTTGCAAAACAGGAAGAGACGCACTTGATAAGGATGTTATTTTAAATCATCAGGTCAGAAGTCAGAGTCAAATATTTCAATTTGTTGACTTTATGTCCAACTTCCAGTCTTCTAGTCATGCAAACACACACTGCATCCTGTTCATGTACACAAGCATAAACACAGTACTCACACACTACACATCTGATGCTAATGTTTTTGTTGTGCTGTGTACAAGTCAGAGTTTATACTCCTACAAACCGAGCTCCTCCTCGTACTCTCTAGCCCTGCTTCTCCCAGGGCAGCGGCGGTGCTATAAATAGGCTGCGTCCAGCTGCTGGGCTGGACGATGGGGGAAGATTTAAAATAGCAGCCTTAGGGTTAGATCTGGAGGATGCAGACTGACTGACAGAAGGCCCAACAGGTCAGGACGTCCCGTCCCTCCCTTCACTTCCTCTAAGAAGCCCCACCACCCTTCCCTTCTGCTGTCCTTCCTACCGCTGCTCCCTCGGTCATTAACAATACATCATATCGCAGCACAAAACATAAACACTGCACACCCATGCTGGGACATGGGGGGAGGGGTGACGTGACCTGGAGGAAAAGCAAAGCAGGCCCTGACACTCCTGAGTTTTAGATTATTTTATATTTAACAGACTCAGATGTCTTGTGG
Organism: Argyrosomus regius; assembly: GCA_946959425.1. NCBI lineage: Eukaryota > Metazoa > Chordata > Actinopteri > Sciaenidae > Argyrosomus > Argyrosomus regius. The sequence goes on along the minus strand of OX336887.1, from coordinate 12,046,619 downwards.
AGCGACATCTGAACAGCCCTCGGATCCAAGCGGTGTGAAACATAGATGGGCACAGCTGTTGAGTCGAATTCGGTTCAGTGACATGAATGCCCTTGATGTCCTACTAAAGCGAACCAATGTATAATCCTCTTAGTGTACTACCATTGTATAGGTCCCATCAGCCATCGCTCTGGCATGGATCATAATCTAACACTCACTGATTCACTGTACTACGTGTGCAGATGTGGGAAGCACTCAGAGCCACTACAAAATGTGAAGAGAGGTGATCTCAGGAGCTGTGAACTGCCAGTAATCCTGTTGACTGTAGGCAACACCCCCACCCTCCATCAACTCATTCTACGTAACAACCCAGATAAACTCAACGGCAGTTGCATAAGGCATCTGCAGCAATAATGAGGCTGGATGCTTGTCTTTAACTGAGCAGCAACTTGACAAAGTTGGTGTGCTGAGGGCATTTTCACTCTGCTGATATGGCATAGCACACAGACACTGGAAACGAAAAAAACCCCACAAGGCTGAAACAAATGCTCTGCTGTGCTCAGATGGGATTGGACGTGACAACAGAGGAATTCTCAGCTCACACTGGAGCCACACAACATAATCATGTCAGTGAAAGGATGGTGCAGTTAAATAAATAAGTCCTGGTGGATGGTGCTGCGAAGGGGGCAGTTCTTTTGTTGTTTCCTCTGTGCAGCCAGTGCAGCTCCGAAACTAATGCAGCCTGACAATCTGTGCTGTGTCAAGGCATGGGCTCCTAATTATCAGGCTACAGATGAAAACATGTGAGCACAGACGATATCAAAAGAGCCGGAGTTGCAAAATGAATATATTAGCACTTTGAAATTAAGGGTTTATTGAGCTGCATGTGGGACTCGGTGCACAGCAGGCTGTACTCTCTTGAAGACACAGATTGACTGCAGCTATCCGATGTGGATTTAAATGAATAAACTAATGCAAATAATAGAAGAGGATTTTAAAATCACTTGAGCAGCTATGTTTGGAGAACGTCATGTTGTCTTACTTCTTGCATCCACTGACTTGCAAAGGAACAATCTCTGTCAGTCTAAGTAATTCAGCTTTACTTCTAAAACGTCTGTTGATCTGCTGCACTGTAACGACTCCATTACTCCATCCATGACCCTCTGAACTGTGGTGTTACCTTTCAGAGGTCCTCTTTCACTCCATGACCTTGTGGAAACCAATCCATCAAGACGCTTTCTGCGCTCTTCTTTCAAAGCCATCTGTGCTTTAAATACGATGTGTCTTTATTATTTTAGCTATAGTCCTATTTACCGGGAACAGTACAATACTTTGTTTAGCAAGATAAAAGCAGAAATTGATTTTGTAATCATGGATGATGCACAAAGACTGACCTGGCTGTGTATGTATTATGAAACAAAGAAATAATCAAGTCAATGCTGACAATAAAACTCATTTTTGTCTCCAATTATTAATCTGGATGACAGAAATAACTCGCTGTTTCAAAACATAATTCCGTTGGAGGGTGTTATAATATTAGATTCCTTTATTAAGTCTCTTACTTCCTGTGTTTGTCACAGTTTAACTGAAGCACCGCTCAGACTCTTAATGGTCTCTGACTCGGTTATAACTTTTATGTTCATAATGTATTGATTAGAATATCTTTGGCCGAAGAAAAACATGAATACTAGTTGCTAACTGTCCCGCTTTAATGTCGGTAAAGATGAAGAAAATGAGAGAGCACAAAGGAAGTCTATACTAAGAGCTAAGGTACCACAAAACTATCAGCAGAAGTCGATCGGAGAACAGCTGTGCTGAGGGAATCAACCGCCCTGAGCTGCATTGATCCGAGACAATGAGGACATACAATTACTTTAAGAAACGTCAGTGCATCTACCATTCTTTAAAAAAAAAATCACTGAAAGCCACACAGGACAAATGTTGTTGTTCCAGCAGCCTTTATGAAGGCTAAATCAATGCAGAGCCAGTTTAAATAAAAGCTAATCTGTCCCCATTCAGATTCTGAAGCTGTGGCACATACAGTACCTGACTTCTACTGTATTGATTGTATTTTTCTTGCTCGGATAGAGCTTTATGGATGAATGGAGAGGATGTGGGAGGATCCAGACTAAGTGTCTGCAAGCTGTCTGCTTTGGGTCAAAGCTGTCAACTCAGTGTGACTTTAGATTGGCATTTCCTTTTCAATGCGCAGACAGGTTTTGGCATTAAAGAGTACAGAACGGGCAGGAAGGCGGGCATGCGTAGGCTACAATAACCTACACAAAACATTTAGATGGATGTTTTTAAGCATCTCTGCTGATAGTAGCTCTAATCCCCCTGAGCAGGCTTGCAGTACTCTGCTCAGGGATTACTCGATGTCCACAGGCTAGCTGGACTGAGGCTGTAAGATCGTAACCATAGCATCATATTTCACATGCTGCTGGCTTTGAATTGTTTTCAGCGTAAACACAGGGGATCAAAGAACATGAGAAACTATGATTTATAGATATAACGTAACAGTAATGCTCTGTTATTATCCCTCGCAGTGATGCTGTTTGGACTCGGTGTGTCTCGCTTTTATCTGTCCTTTTATCCCTCAGCATTAGCTAATTGGTCCTGGAGACAGATGAAGATGAATGAGATTGGAAACCTGGCAGGTAACACGTAGGATGAGCACTTAAGCCCAAATCATTGTGGAGAGCAGACATGCTGGTATATATATTGTACACAGTTTAAGCCTTGTTTAATTATGTATGGTGCTGGACAACACATTTTTAACTACAATAGCTAATGGATGTACACGCAGACACTGGCTCACACCCGGGAGCTGCTCTACTGACCACTGACATCTGGATGATACTGAATTAAAGTCAAAGACAAATCTGTATTTCCAGTTTTTCACCGACATTTGAACTAGCAGCCTTTTCGTCACAGCCTCGCCTCTTTTGCCATTAAGCTGCTTCCCTCCTCCTCCTCCTCCTCCTCCTCCTCCTCCTCCTCCTCCTCCTCCTCCTCCCCCTCCTCCTCCTCCTCTACCCCTTTATTATCTTGCATCTTTATCATCTAGTCTGAAAAGACCTAGCACTGCTTGCCCCCCCTGGGAACCGGAGCAGAGCTCTCACCACCAGCTAAAGGCACAAATGCACTGTGCTGGCTTTACGCAGTCCAGCCGAGTCCACTAAGTGCCTTCTCCATCTGAGAGATATGGAAAGGACCCAGCCAGACATATGCTGTCTCATCCTTGTCACTGATGATATGCTGAAAAGGAGAAAGACTCGAGTCTAATCCACCTATCGGGGACTGGATTGTTTCCCCATGACTGATGCACTTTGTCAGGCCTTGATAAAGTGACTATTATAATGCACTGTAAGGACAAAGAGCTTGTTGGGAAAAGAAGGAAGTGTCACTGTCTGTGTACAAAGCTGTTTTCCTCTATGACAGAGAGCAGGGGAGGCTAGTAGACACGCTATGTGCTAAAAACAAACCTGACCTGGTCATGATGTGGCAATATCTTCCACAACTTTCTTTCTCATGTCTCTTGAATCCCGTACACGATGGGGAGCTTTAAGGATAAAGGAGGCTATACTGTACTGTACTGTCCGTGAACCAAAGCTAAGGTTCTGTCCTGTGGTAATTTAATACAGCTGAAATCAGCATTATTGGCGTCCTGTGGGTAGATCACTGTTGTGAACAAGATTTAGGACAGGAATGGATCGATTACGTAGCGAGGCAATTCTAGACATCTTGAAGAGATACTATTTCACAGTTTGTACTCTTTAAAGCTTGAACTTCTTTCCTGGCTTCAGTAAACAAGAGCAAAGTTTTCCAGAACTTGTAATATTATTTTGTGACGATCCACCAGCAAAGCAGAGATGAAAAATGTGTTTAAGAGGTGCATGTTGGGGGTTGACAAAGATCAGAACAGACTATAAGATGTCTGGTCAAGAGGAAAATGTCCACTCTGCCCTGCTAGATGTGATGAGATCTGCACTGTTCCAACCAAGAACGTAAGTGACAGAGTGAATTACTTCAAAGGTACAGTATGGACACAGCTCAGCTGGAGTCCTAGCAATTCTTTCTTTTAGGAACCAAAACATAATAACAATAATATGCTGTGTGCCGTGTGTGTTTGTGTGTGTGTGCACCTACACAAGTTTGAGCTTGTCTGGCACACAAAGTAGAGCATGTGCTCTGTTTGTTTGTTTGTTTGTTTTTTGCAAAGCGAGGCCAAACACTGACTGACCATTTTACATATATTTTACGTTCGGTCTGCAGCTTTTGTAGGTTATGTAAATTTTATGTTCCCCATAGCAACACTTTGAGTGTTGCCTTAATGGATTAACATTCAATTTATGCACTCAATATAATAAAATATATTTATTTTTCTTGTTTTGGGTCAGCAGTAGCCAGCGAAATGAGAAAGGCCCGAGCATGCAAGGAGAGAGGGGAAAGTAGGTGCCTCTTTTTTTCTTTTTTTTTTTAAACATCTTCTCATGAATTTTTCAGTGAATTCGTGAATGAAAGTGCAGGGCTCTAGTTTTGCTCGCCAAAGCGAATAGTGAGCCCTGTTCCCTTCAGGATTAAAAATAGCAGCATGAGCTGAGCTGTGCTGAGGAGAGTGACGGACTTAGAACTGAGGTCTGCATGATGTTCCCACAAAAAACACTGTGCCTCCAGCATCCAACAACATAATTATATCATCATCAACAATAATACCAAAGCAGGAAGAGTGTCCTGTCATCACGGAGAGGCTACTTGTTACAGCAGGACTAATGAAGTCTCCTTGTGTTGATAAACTGTAGGATTTAATTATTTTCTACCCAGTCACTGGCTATGCAAAGCAATGGGGCTTAGGCCTGTAATCTATTTAGCATCCCTCTACCCTACCACATCTAAAATGCAGGTATTTTACTGTAGGTATAGACCTACATGTGGGAGTGCACTCAAAGTTCAACAGGCTATTTGTTAATACATGCTGCATCCCATCTGAATCATGCATACACACTCATATTTGATGTTTCAAAAGCTCTAAACAAGAATGGATTAATTTAATTTGATGATGTCTAATTTGATTTCCTTTCAGCATCACTGTTGTGATTCACTACGGAAGTTACTCGCTTGTTTCTATGTTTTCAAGCCCAGAAGTTTTAACTCAGCTGACGGACAGGGCCGCAAACGGCTGCTCCTCTCTCATACACCTAAATGTGAGGTTTAAAATGAAAACCTAACGTGGCTGAAATATTATTAAAAAAATAAATAAATAAATAAATAAATACAATAATAACGATAACTGCCCCGCTTTACCTGTAGATGCAGTTTCCATAGCAACGGGAGGCCTTTTCCCGTCGTCCTGGAAAGGATGAAATTGTTGATCCAGGTCGCTCGCCACCTCGCCGAACCGGGTCGTTGTGTTCCCAAACAGGCCGTTCCTCTCATAGTCATCCCCAAACCACTTCCCTTCAGAGCCTAGCTCCTCACTGGGCTGTGCGGACATGCTTTTTTCCTGTTATCGGACACAAGATTATAGCTTCTTCTTCTTCTTCTTCTTCTTGCTCTCTACCGTTGTGTATAATAAATAAGCGGCGGCGGCGGCGGCGGCGGTAACCCCTTTGCGCTAAGACACCCGTACACAACAATGCAGCTCCTGCTTGTTGTCGGCGTGTGTCAAAGTGAGTGTTGTTGGGGAGAGTGTAGACGCCACAGATGAGGCGGTGCGGTCGGTTGCTCGGTTGGTCCGTCGGTTGGTTGGGGAGCAGCAGGAGGAGTGAGGTTGATTGTTTTAGTTCACTGCTCCAACGGTGACGTCATGGTGTCCGCGAGGCTCACGGTTGGCACTTTTTTATTTGGGGCAGAGTCAAATATGAAAGACAGTACACACGAAGTCAAGTGTTTGACATTGACGTGAAGTGAATGACAGCGAAATGATGCTTAGGGGTGGTGAAACGGCAACTCTCCATATAGGTAAACTGGACGCGGAGGAGCATATTAAATAAAGCTTAAATATATATTATATAAAATATTTTATTTTAATTAAAACTAGCTATAATTACAAGTGTAAGTGTAAGCGCAAGTGCGCTTATAAAATAAAAAATAAAAATGTGAATGTATTATGTAAAGTTACGTTGCAATGTGGCGCCCTCGTGAGGTAGCTCAAAATATGACCGTTAAACTTTCAACATGGCTCCCTAGCAACGGGACGCTCCTGCCTGCCTGGATACAGACTTGATGTCAAACATCGCTGTACTCAGATGGGCCAAAGAGTTTCTGTTTCAAGCAGAAGTCCGGTGTTTTTTTTGTTTTTTTCTTCGTGGTAAATGGTGTTAAGATATGTCTGCCATGCGAGGTTTTAATTCAACATGTTAATGTATGTTTATACTTAACTGACGTGAGCTAAAACTTCACAATAACTGCGTAGCTAAGTTTAAAGGCTAGCGAAGTTAGCATGAGTGTGTGGCGTCGTTTACAGTGTTTGCTCACTAACCTTAGTTATTAGTTGCCATATTTACGCCATGACTTTTTTTTTTCTTTAGTCTCCCTATAGAGCATTAGTGGGATAAAGTAGGATACATGCATTATAAGGGCAAATTAATTAACTAGCGTTAGCTCAGCTGTAGAAACATTATGACACAGAGTGAGAAACAAAAGCACCGTGGTGATGAGGAGGTGGTCAAAGAGTTGGTGAGTATGAAATTGGTTTAAATGATCATTGGTATCTATATCATTGGTGTGTATATATACCTTTTTATTACTCTCACTATTATTATTTCCCCCTCCAAATGATGACTATTTACTTACTATATTTCTCAACAGTGCATGGCCAATGGAGTGTGCTATGAAAAAATTGCACAAGAGGGAAGCAACATCAGCTCCTTGGAGATCTTCTTCTCTGGTTTTCCTCGCATGGTTGGGCTTTCCTTTTTCCCAAGGCTCTGCCAGCTTACCATAGTGGGCCAGAACATAAAACACATTGAAGGACTTGAGTGCTGTCCTCAGCTTCGGGAGCTCTGGGTAGTCCAGTGCCATCTGACAGTAAGTCTGATATGCTGGTAATATGTTTCTGATCATCATTACTGGTAATGCCACAGTGTAATCAGTTGCATTTTATAATAATAAATTTTACATGTATGGACCACCATTTATAGGTCACATCCCATAGTTTAAGCAAAGCAATCAAATCGTACAACATATGTTATATAAATGAAACAATAATTTGTCCCATCTTCTCCTTTTGCAGGGAATATCTGGATTACAGAATAGTCTAGAGCTAGAGAAACTCTACCTTTATGATAATCAAATCTGTGATATAAACAATTTGGATCTGCAGATCAACCTGGAAGTCCTGTGGCTCAACAATAACTGCATAACTCAGATACAGGTACAAACTTGAACCATAAATATAAATATAATCTATCTATCTATCTATCTATCTATGAATTGCTAAATTATTACACAATTTATCATATCAGTAAATATGACTGCGTGTTTTGTCAAAGTAGCACACTCATTTTTAATCAGTTGTCTGTTGTGTGTTTATATATGTGTGTCTCTAAAGGGCTTGAATGCGCTTCAAAATCTCAAAGAACTAAACCTTGCTGACAACAATATTGAAAAGATTGGTAGGTTTTTGGAATCCTCTGTATTTCCTGTGGTTTGATTGTGATTCAGTGAGGTGTTTGAAAAAATAACTAAATAAATAATAATCAAATAATTCTTAACTTCTTTTAAGGGCATAGCCTTGATCTGAATGCCAGCCTTCAGAATCTTAATCTGTCCGGGAACAAGATAAGTTCCTTTAAGGTAAGATTAAAAACAGAAGTATGCTTTTAAAATTCTTCTTTTGAAAAGTTTTCCTACTTATTTTATAAAATCCTATTAAAATCCTTGCTCTGAAGAAAGGGCATTTACAGTTTTTTGTGAAATGTTGGGGTCACAGCCAGTTCAGATTTTCAATCAATTCTACAATAGGCTGGCTACACAAGACCTTCATTGAGTTATTGAGCAGCATAATTTCAATAATATTCATTCATTATCGCATCTTTTTAAAAAAGAATCATAGAGGGGTGTCATTTAGCTCAGTTGGTAGAGCATCCGCCCCATGTACAAAGGCTTAGTCATTGCGGCGGCGGCGGCGGCGGCCCAGGGTTCGAATCCGACCTGTGGCTCTTTCCCGCATGTCATTCCCCATCTCTCTCTCCCCACATTCCTGTCACTCTTCAAGCTGTCTCTGTCAAATAAAGCTCAAAAAGGCAAAAAAAAATCTTTAAAAAAAAAAAAAGGATCTTGAAAGATTACATAAAACTTCTTTGAGATACGTGTTTGTGTTAGTCAGTTATACATATTAGACATATGCTGTGGCTGTCTCGCTCATTCAGAGTATTTGCACTGAGTCATTGTCTTGTTCAAGGTAATTCTGACAACACAAAAAAGTTTTGTTGCTCTAGCTTTGATTGGACTAACACCAGAGATCATATTCCTGCCATCCACCTTTTGTAATGTTGACATTTCTTTTTACATGCTGCAGCAAGTGTGGAGGGGGAAAAAAAAAACAATGACACGTTCCAAAAATATGTGTTTAGCTCATTATGGCATACTCCCTTTCAGTGTGCAATCAACAGTACATGGCCTGTGTATATGCATATCATAGCTCCAGGATCTATACATAAGCTGTAGTTAGTAATAATTGCAACATTACTGGAACATTAGTTTGTCCAAAAATAGAATAAAAAATATTCTATCAACAGTTCTGTCATGCAGGTAGAACAATACAAGTTAGACATCAGTGATATCTGCATCAAATCATGTAAAGTCTTTACTTTACTTTATTTTTTGAGAAACAGTGGTGTTTTAAGGGCACAACTTGATTTATGTAATTTGACAAAGCCCTATAAATGAACTAGCCTGTGTGTTTTTGGTTGCTGTAATTATAACAGGAGCTGACCCATCTTGCCCACTTACCCCACCTGAGAGAACTAGCACTGAACGACCCCACGTCAACCCCAAACCCAGTGTGTCTGCTGTGTAACTATGCCACACACGTGCTTTACCACATGCCAGGCCTCCAGCGACTTGACACCTACGACGTCTCGAGCAAGCAAGTCAAAGAAGCAGCTGAGGTATTGAGAGGACCAGCAGGACCCCTGTGTTACACTAATTAAGCTCACATGAGTCTTTTTTTTGGCTCTGGGGCTTTGGCTTTGAGCATAATTGTTTACATTTTTAACCCTCTGGGGTCCAAGATTGCAAAAGCAATTGATAGGACCATTGATAGGACCCCAGAGGATTAATAATGTTTCCCTTAGCTAGATTCAGAGATAGTAAAATATTGCAACATCACATATATTTGTTTTTCATTGTTGTGGTTGTTTTTAGTGGAGTTACAAATCATATTTATGAGTGAGATATTTAAATTTAAGACATAATTTCTTACAGCATTTCTTAACACATTTATTTACCGTGGAAACCTTACTGAGAAATTTAATTGCATAAAATGTCCATTAAAAATATGCAATATGTATGTGTTTTGATTGCCTTTGTTTTTCTTTTAGGCCACAGTAATGAAGAAAATGATGTACTACAACATGCGTGTACGGAGTGCTCAGAGGAACCTGGCAGAGACCCGGCTCAGTCTGACAGAGAAGGAAAAAACTATGTTACAGCTACCTGAAGAATGCATCAGAACACTCCATCACACCCTTAAAAATGTATGTGCAATACTTGGAACATTTAAAAAAATTATTTTAGCAGCTGTGACAAGAGTACCGGTTAAATTATTTGGCTGTAATCTCCAGCTGCAGGTTGCTTTTACTGCACACTGTTAAGAGAGCTGTTTTTATCTGGATGCATACCTAGCTTGAACGGGAGCTCTCCAAGGTGCCAGCTGGTTGTAAGAAGTCTGCCTGCACGCTGGGAGATGAATTGATCCACCTGGTTGAAGGTTCAGCAGACAGAAATGATCTAACAGCTGACATCATTCAAGATCCCGACATGGAACGCAAAATCCTCAGCAAGATTGAAGCGCTGAAGGAGAGACTGCTGCTATGGACGAGGAGACTGAATGAGTCTGTATATTTGAACAAGACACAGAGAATTTCACAATGCTTCACACAATTTAGTCTCGTGCTGCACCGCACATGTTTCTACATTAAAGCCTCTGATAAAAGAAACAGTCTGGATTTGAAAAAAAATAATATTTCTTCTTCTTTATTCAGGACTGAAGCCTGGTGTCAGCGGGATTTGGTCCAAGCCACAAACATGATGGAATACACTATCCAGTTTCTGTTGATGGAGCTAGAAAGTGTTGGAAATATTCGTTTGGAGGAGGGTTGCTCTGCAGATCCTTGGTATTATTAAGTACAATTACATTTATCATGAATTTCACAGTTACGGCCGACAAAACATAGTTTCTATGTTATGTGCCCAACAGGTTTACTTCCTGTGGCGACCTCCTGCTGTCCCGCTTCTCTCATTCAGACTTCAAGGTTCATGGCATCACTGGGATTAAGATCAACAGAGTCATCCGCATCCACAACAGTGCCTTGAGGCTTCGCTTTGAGGACAAACTTCACTCACTTCTATCCAGCGAAGAGTCTGCTACCTTTTCACAGTAAGTTAAACTGTAAAGAAAAGTGCTAATAATTGTGTTTTTACCAATAATTTACAGACATTTTAACATTACTGTTGTCATCATTGTAACAGTAACAAGGCCGACCATTATTAGATTGAATCTAATGTAAACCATTCAAGCAGGAATTACAGACGTCGGCTGGAGCACTTGTTCTACATCGCTGACCCGGAAATAAATAATGAGAAGGAAGAAATTTTGTCCATTTTAGAGGAAGGCTTCAAAACAGCCGAGCAGTATGAGGTGTGTACACTAGTCCACTGAGTATTAAGAAAGACAGTTATTATATACATGTAACATAATAAACAGCATTTGCAAAAATGTATTTCTATTAAAGATGTTTGTTTATTAAGCAGAATGCACTCAATAATAGAAGGAAGTAAATGTTCTATTAGAGTGTAACTTATTAACACTCTGGTCCCCCTTTTGTGCATTGCAACAAAGCAAAATCTGTAATTTTTTATTTTCACATGAACTCCAAATTATGCTGACTTTAACTGTGTTGACTTTGAACTAGGCTTTGCAAAGAGAGGGTGCTATCCCATTGTCCAATAGCCTGAGTGTGACCGAACAGCCCAGAATTGAACATGCACTGCGCCAGGCCAGCCGAGGCAATTCTAAACACAGTACAGATACGATCCCCTTCAGGCACGGTGAGTTAGTTTTGATCATAGTTTTATTTCTCTATATTTCCCTAAACCGTGACTCTTGTTTTGTTTACTCCTAATAGCTAATAGCTTTTTTTCCCCTTGTAGGGCAGATAATTGTTTCAAAAGTGTTCATGGGTCACAGCATGCCTATCCGCGCAGGAGATCCAGTTGACAAAAGCAGCTATCCTAAATCCTACTCTGTGTACCGCTATGTGGACACTAAGCACAGAACCGCAGTGAGTGAAGGTATGCGGTATCTCTCAAGGCGTGAAAACAATCATTTTTCATTCAGTATTCGTACAATGTCATTTCCTCTTTGTGCGTTTTTCATTCAGAGAGACCACATTCCTCCAAAACACATACTGGCCCTGAGTGCAGTCCCAGACGAAGACAGTGGTTTGTGTTTGACCGTGAGCTTGTCCTGCCTGAGTACATCATATATTTTGAATATATCACTGGGGTAATTAATACATTGTTCTTGTTTTTGTCCATCCCCACTGTGTTGCAAATCAACATGCAGCCTGCTTTGAATTTATTTGAGCACAAATCACAATAGTGAAAAAAATGCTCAGTCACGTCCCGCTTTGATGCAATCAAAATTCAGTAGCATGGCTTTTAACCAAAAACTCACAGATGATAAAACATCTAACATGATTTTTGTCTCTTTTTTTTCTTTTGCACCCTTTTTTTACATTTTATTTTATTTAACACCCACCACTGAGTCAATAATTATAAACCTCCTGGGCAATGATTTGTTGTTGCTAGGATCGAGAACAACCTTCATTGCCTGGCCACAGCACAGGCCGAGGTAATACTCCTTCCAACGATATCATCCTCGACAAGGAAGTCCTCAACATGGAACCTGTGCTGAAACCAGAGCCCAGGTTGTTGATGTTAGATGACAAAAGTCTGCTTGATGTGGCCAGAGCCAATGTCCTCAGTCAGATCACTGTAAGTATTCTGCTGTCTCAAGTGACAACTTGACTTGAAGCCATTTCATGCATTCACAATAACTATCTTTGATGTGTTGAATCTCCAGGTGCTGAACCTACATGGCAACAGTCTAAGTAAAATAAAGGAGATTTCCCGCCTCACAGCTCTGCGGCATCTTACCATCAGTTTCAATGACTTCACGTGCTTGGATGACATTTCTTACATGGTAAGTGACAATAGAAAATATTATTATAAGCTTAAACTACCTAAAGTCATAGAAGAACAGCATCTTAATAGTAACTCACCTCTCTGATATTGATTGAAATTAGATAGTGGTTTGGCACATAATACACCTTTACCATCTATTGTCTCTCTCTCTGTTACCTAAATCTCAGCCCAACCTTGAGTTTCTGGATGCTAGCTACAACCGCCTAGTAACCCTAGAAGGGCTGCGGGCGTTGGGACAGCTCAAACACCTCGACGTACGCTGGAACAAGTTGACCAAGGCCAGAGAGGATACGGCTGTGCTGAGGAAACACACACCTGCTCTTCTGAAGCTTGACACCCGATACAACCCCTGGAACAGGGTGTGTGTGCTGTTATCAAATAAAATCAAATAAAAGATGTTGTACAAGGCACAATGAGGAGGCATACAGTGAAGATGTTATTCTTTTTCCAGCCAGAAGCACTCAGAATGACCATGCTGGGCCGTCTGACGACCCTCACACACCTGGATGATGTGATGGTAACGGAGGAGGAGGCTGCTGAAGCTGTTCACACAGCTGCAGGATCCAGAATTAATCAGGTTAAGTTCATACAGATACAGAAAGTCGATTTATTGCATAAGAATAAGAAGAAACATGCTCCAGTGAAGGACTTAGTACAGCATGGGAACATTTACTTGTATGCTCTAGGATGTGCTGTAATTCAATCAGACCTGTCGACACTCTGCTCACAGGCATCCCTGCTGGCTCACTCGCATACCAACAGTGACCGTCCTCGCAGTCTCAGTCTGCTATCAACAGCCCAGCTCCTATGTCATCTCAGTCCTGCACCCTGGGGCCTCGACCGAGAGCTGGAGGTAGACTGGACCGCACAGGTGAGCAACGGGCATGTGGGTTTGTCTGAAAAGGAGTGATTTCTAAAGATGCATTTGTTTCAAGTTTCACGAAAACACTTACTCTAAGGAGTGACCATGGTGCGGGATGTTGATACAGTCGCAATTGTAATTGAAGTTGTAATACATGTTTAATGTTTTTATCCACATTTTATGCATTTTTTTGCCCTAAATTCTGACCAGATCACCGCGCTGAACCTTGACAGCCAGAGGATTTCCAAATTGATCAATCTGAATAAGCTGGTCAACCTGCGTTGGGCCTCCTTCAATGATAATAACATTTCTAAAGTGGAGGGTCTTGATAACTGCTTGAAGCTGGAGGAGCTTTCCCTCAACAACAATAACATCAGCACACTCAGTGGTCAGTCACACTGTCAACTTGACAATGATGTCGTAAACCATTAAGATCCATCAGAGCCGTCATTATTTCTGTGTCTGTATTTGCTCTCTGTTTCTTCAGGCCTCTCGAAACTGCATTGCCTAAATAAACTGAGTGTAGATGGGAATCAACTGTCCAGTTTGGATGCCTCAGTCCTAGATCATCTGCCCAATCTGTCCTTTCTATCTGTGGAGAACAACTGCATCAGTTCTTTGCGTGGCATCCAGAGAGTTCGCTCCCTTCTTGAGCTCTACATCGGCAACAACCAAATTTCTACGTCACAAGACATCTACTTTCTGAAGGCAAGTGGAAGAGAAATAAGGACAGCAGGTTTCAGATTTTCCCACAATTTATATTGCATTGTGTGAGCTTATATGCTTTGTTGTTTTCTTGTCAGGGATTAGCAAACCTCATCATTCTGGACCTTTATGGGAATCCTTTATTGGACAAACTGGAAAACTATCGGATTTATGTGGTGTTTCACCTACCCTCCCTAAAGGCTCTGGATGGCATTGCAGTGGTATGTACAAACTAGCAACGGCAACCAGTCGAGCCTCTCAGATATTGTAGTAATGAAGGCATAATGATATCCAGTGTTTTGCTGTTTTTAGGAGGTAACTGAGTGTGAAAGTGCAAAGGATATGTTTGGAGGAAGACTAACCCCTGACATGGTAGCAGAGAAGCTGGGCCACTCAAACTACACAGACATCACCTATCTCACCCTGCAGTCCTGCTGCATTAGGTAATAGCCTGGCTATGCACGCATAAACACAGAAGTGACCATAATTATGCAAATTAAAAGTGTTTTGTGTTTCTCCCGCAGGATGGTTGATCTGTGTCCAGCAGACCTCTTCTGTAGCCTGCGCAGTGTCAACTTAGACCACAACAACCTTACCTCTTTCTCAGGCCTCATCTACCTGCCCAACATCAAAGTACAAATTATACTGAATGTCTAAAATCAACAGGCTTGCTTGAAATGCACCTAAGCTGTGGACAAAAACATTATTCCCAGTGTCTTCTTCACAGGCTCTGTGTCTGAACTACAACCACATTGAGTCCATCCTGCCCAGACAGAAGACTCATCTGACAAACAGACAGATACTGTACAGCAAAGTTCACTCCAGTGGTTACGGCCAACAGAACCCATCCAAAGGCAAAGGGTAACACACTTCTTATGTCAATAATTTATGCATTTTTCCCATTTTACAATGCCAAGTATGAGCTTCAACTGAATGTGTGGACTGTAACCATTAGGGGGCAGCACTGACCAGACAATGTTTGAACTGTTCTTAACAGATTTTTTTTCACTGTTGTCGCCCACAAACCCAAATAAAATATAGTTGTAAACACAGTTTCAACATATTGCAATTTGATTAAAAATAAGTTAATAATTATTCTTTCTAGGGATATTATCCCTAAAATTAACCAAACTTTGAAATCATGTGAATAATAATCCTCCAATGACATTTTTCTTTTCATAGAAAGTGCTATGACAGCCATGCTTTTGTTTGCCCAGACTGAGTTTGCCTTTAGGTGGTCTGCACCTGTGATGTCTGACCAGTTAAATGAGGCAGCGGGAGGGCGAAAGAGATGTTCATTTAACCACTGAGGTTGCAAACTGTCATTCTGTGCCTGTGTTTAAGGGAAACTGGGCCCACTTGCAGTCTAGAGCCACTGATGAGCAGCCTTGAGGTGCTGCATTTGAGTCACAATGGCATCTCCAATATGGCCAATCTGCAGCTCAGCAGGCTCACCAATCTTAAAGCGCTCTTTCTTCAAGGTACGTATGGTTGACGTAGCACCCCTCCCTCGCAAAGCTTGTTAAAAGTGCAGTGTATAGAGCCTGTGAAAAGGCAAAGTCTCCCATAGACCTAAGGCCAGGTGGGAGATGAGACTTGAAGAAAAGAACGAATGACTTTCTTTTCAACAGCTTTTGATGGCTTCTGATTGAGCTTTGCTTTGTCAGGGTGATTTGTCCCACAAAGCAAACCTTACTTGGCCTTTCTTCCTTTTTGCTTATAACCTTTTCCAAACTGTCTCTGTAATTTCAGTGCCTTTTACACCAGGGCCAAACAACAAATACCCGACAAATGTTTATATTGCCTTAAAACACTGCATTTATATTGTTTAGGGTGTGAAATTGACTCTCTCTTATTTTGTTTCTAGAAATATTAGACTATTATTTGAGATATCTCTCCATTGTTCTGATAAGGTTTCTCTCCATAGGTAATGAGATCAGCCAGGTGGAAGGATTGGAGGGCCTTCAACAGCTTAGAGAGCTTGTGTTAGACAAGAACCGGATCAAAGCTCTGGCCGAAAACTCTTTCATAGCCCAGAATGTCCTGCTAGAACTTCACCTAGCAGAGAACCGGATCCGGGAGCTCAGCCATCTAGATCCTTTGACTGAGCTCCGCAAACTCTTTCTTGGCATGAACAAGCTACAGGTATTCTTTTCCAGCGTCAGTATTCTCCTCACATGTTGATTTTTTTAATGTTTATGTTTAGGTTTTCAATGAAGTTGCCTCAATGACTCCCATTATAGTGATTTCCTGAGGTGACCACCAAGGACACAGTAAGCATTCGTGCAGTTTTTTTTTTTTTTTTTTTTTGATTTACCACCGTGGTTCATATGCAGACTGTTGAAGAATGTATTCCATTCAGCGTGCAACCGTATTACTTTGCCCTGCATTTGCAAAGTAAGACATGAAGTATAGTAATCATGAGTCATTACCACCCCACTGTGGCATGCGAGGGGTAGCATTAAGGAGAATCAAGTTTGATTGAAGGTCACGGCCATGTGCATGAAGAAAGAGGTGAACAATCAGGACAACGTGTAATCAGTTTCTCAGTCTGCAACTACTTCTCACCCAGGGCAAGTGATTTGCACTTTTGTTGCCGTTTCCTGCCTCCCTTCACTTCCTTAATGTTTTCATGCATTCAATTAAGACGTAAAATACAGCAATCATCCCGGCACAACAGCTCTCACAGTGGGGGCGTCTTTGAATCACAGCCAAGTGCAACCATAAAACCTGAGAATGACAGAAAACATCCCCACGCCCTGTTGCGTGCCCAAACTCTCTCATGAGATTAATGAGTGCTCACACATGTAATCTCTCTCATCAGCTGTTTCCATCCTCTCTACACCAAATTTATGAAAGGTTCAGCCCTGACGCATATGTCTTCATTATTCCCACACTACCAGTGGGAAAGAAAAGTTAAATGAGTGGATAGTGAATTAAAAAGAATTGGTTTTTTTTTTACTTTTTGCAGGACATCACAGAGCTTGAAAAACTAGAAGTTCTGCCTTCGCTGATGGAGCTCTCTGTTGTTGGCAATCCTGTGAGTATTACAAGCGTTAAACACAATAAGGTGAACTGGGGAACAATATCATCCAAGTTTGTTTTGCTATTATGTTATTATGAACTAGGACACACTTTGACCTCTTTCACCTGCCCTTAAACGATCAAAAGCACGCTCACAGGCTCGATTTCTCACTTGCACAATCCAAAACACGATCCCAGTGTAACTCTGTGGTTCCAAATTAAGCGATTACATGATGGCCCATCTGCTGTGCCTCAAACTGGCCGGCATCAGAGACAAATCCGTTGACCAAATGGCAGGGCGCTTTTGGCCCCGTTACATCACCCATCTGGAGCTCATGGATCAGGCCTGAGCAGAGCCTGCAGCCCAGGGCCTCCCTATCATCCACAGGGCTATGCTCAGCTGTGGTAGCTTCTATGCTGCTCGACCCCATCCCCCCTTCTCTCTTCCCATAGGAGGGGTTAATCCTGCCAGGGGGTAGAGGCCAACAGCCACCCCAGAGACAATACCTCCTGCTGTTGACGGCATGAGATCACTACCTCACCCATGTTCCCTAGCCAAAGTCTTTTTCCTCCTCTCCACTGGACAACCATTGGCATGCACTCACAACTTAATCACAGCAGCAGTCTCTTATAGGAACAATAACTTCAAGCTGAATTTGTACCCTGGCCAGAGGGTGCCTTCAGCTGGGCACAGCTGGGTCACTGGAAACCTATTGGGAACATGATAAACTACATTGGGACCCACATAGCATCATGTTTATCCCAGATGCCTTCACTGAGTCTCCACAGTAAAAAATTGCTGGATGCTCGTTAGGGTCAGTCTAATTTATTACCGGGTTGTTTTGTCAGACAGGTGCCTTTTTTTTTCCTTCCAGGTGGCCAGAAATTCTCTCCACAGACCAGCGGTAGTGCTCCGTCTGTCCCGGCTACAGGTCCTGGATGGAGTGATGGTAACACTGGAGGAAAGGACCAGGGCTGAACTCCTCAGTAGTGATCCATCAGTGAGAACTGCACACAACATGCATACTGTGTCTACTCATACAGGGTCGTGGCTATCATCGAGGACACAGAGGTCATGTCCTTTTTTTTCCCTCAGTAAATTTTCCACCTGGGACAAAAAAATGAAAATAATTAATATCGGAATTTATTCCCCATAATGTTCTTCCTGGAGAAAGCTTTGAAACACAATTTAGACCTTCAGATTGGGATATTAATTTTGGAATTTGAAATTGTTAGGGGGACCTGTGTCCTCAGTTTCTTTAAAAAATCCTGAAAGAAATTGTTCATTCCTGCACTATTTTACTCTACTTCCTTCTTTGTATTTGTATCAGTATGAAATTGACTGAACTGAAAATGAAGCTCACAATGGGCCTTATCACGTAAGATGTAGTCCGACTGAAAGAAACAAAATGACAACAACCAAACCACACCGAAAAAGGGGGAAAAGCCTGGATCAAACTCTTTAAGTCTGACTGATTTGATGTTCATGTAACAAGAGACCAGGGCAGTAATTCCCCTGCAGCTCTGAATTAAAAGCAGCCTAAGCCTGCTGGCATCATCCTGCTGATTAGATGAAATGTGCCCGGCCGATAATGCACCAGTGGATTTACCCCCTATTAGCCAGGTCAACACGACCCCCTCTGCTTGTTAATCGTAGATGTGGAAATGACAGAGCAGAGATCCTGTGTTTTCTCATTAAAAACACAAGCACAAACCTCCCCCTATTGATGTTCGTAACTGCCATCTCAGTTGTCACTCTCAGTTTATGCCTGTGACCGCTGCTATTTGAATTTGAACATTGTTATTGATGAGTAGTAATTACTATTCCCCTATAGGATGCGTATATACATGGAACAACAAGCAATTTAATCACCAATCCCCTGCTAAGTGTGTGGGTGGAGAGGACACATTGCACTGACAGTAGTAGCCATAGGAACATAGAGAAAAAAGAGACAGATACAGCCAGGTCAAAGACATTGTGTTGACTCCGGATACACTGAAGAGATTATTTTGACATATCACCTGAATATCTGCTTATCTTTATTTATTTTCTTTGTGCTCCTTATTTAATATTATCTTAAAGTCGTGCTGCCAGTGCCCCGGAGCTTCTCTTCCTCCCGCTGAAATAAACCTACCTGGACTGCTACCCCTCATGCCTCGACAAACTCCTCTAAGAGGAATGAGTATAACTGGAGGACTACAGAACTACATGCATGGGCACGATGTCCTGCCAAGTAACACGGATGAGGCCCAATCTCATTACACATACAAGCGTAAGTATGACATTTCCCCTCTTGATGACTGTTCATTTCTTGAACATATGATTATGTTATTTGTTTTTATGTGTCAGCCCTGTGATGAACTGGTGACCTGTCCAGGGTGCACCTGCCTCGCGCCCAATGCCAGCTGGGATTGGCCCCAGCCCCCTGTGACCCTGATAAGGATAATCTTATGTTGTGGAATAATATATAGACCGTTGTGCATTAAAGCGCCTGCTGTTTTGGCACTGTCTGCTCTCTAACTCACCCTTGTATTAATTCCCTATACAGACAAGAAGCAAAAGCACAGCAATGCTGCTCGAAGTGGCCAAACTGACATTACCTTTCGACACATTCGAAGAACAGGAAGCAACCTGACAACCACAGGTCTCCTTTCTGATGGGAACAGAGTCATCATCACGTATCCCAACCAGGAGCAAGACAGCAGGTTGGTAAATAAATAAAGACATATTATTATGTTTGTTTAAAATCTGTTTAAAAGATAGTAATATACTCTTTGATTGTTTCCGCATACTGGTTATATTCCAGATTTCCGAATGGTGGCAAACCTCCACCCATGTAGCTGCCAGAAGAGGTGGAGCATACTCTGATACTCATCAGTCAGTACACAATCCAAAGGTGAACACATGCGATAGCCATGACTGTGGTGTGGTCATATACCATGGAGTTTTAGGATATTTGTGTGTATTATATTAATGTGTATGAGCATATATGTTTCCATATTTAATGAGAAAAAAGTCCAAACAAAGGAAACTGGTTGGACTTTGTTTCTTTTTGCTGTTTACATCTCAATAAATCACCTTTGCACCTTGTTGAATTTTAGTTTAAACTAAAACATGTTTAGGGTTAAAGATTTGGGCTTCTTTAACATTTATTGTAGTGCAACCCTTTCAAATGCATTTATAATGACTGTGACCTTATTTTCTATCCACATATGTGGATCACTAACCATGGTAATCTGAGGATGAAAGGTTTTTGTGTCACTTCTACTGCTATCCCACCCTTGGCCCCAAACAAGTGAAAAAACACCCACAGATGTAAGGACGTGTGAGGCTGGCACACTGCATCCAATGGGTCAAATGCATCCCCAACAAGTGGATAATCCAGCTTTAGCACACCTCTCTGTGGACAATAATCTGCAGTCACTCAGATAAAGATGTAATCTTGAATGAGGTCCAAATGGATTTTAGAGATTGTCATTTTCATCATGTTAGCCTCTTTTCAAAAAGCCCAGCACAGTTTTGACTAATAGGGCAAATCTCGCATGTTGTAACTGGATATGAACCTACTCTGCTTGATGTTTATGATGTTAGTTCTGCTGAACATGAGATTATAGTTTAGTCTAGTAATCTAGTAGTCCTGTAGTTAATAAAAACACCAGTCTATAGGCTATATTATGTGACCTAAAGACTTCTGGGACCTCTAAAATGATAATTATAAGATGAAAACCTCCATGTGAAAAGATTTAAATGGGACATGCATCAATGTAGGCACAAGTGTTAAATAGCAGGGAATGAAAGCCATTCTCACTGTCACTGTTCAGAGTTTTGCTATCTGCCTCAGCAACTTCTTGTGAAATTAAATGTTTTATTTAACTTGAGTATTCTTTCATATTTTTTCCACCAACCTGACTAAACGATTGAGTGATGTTAACGTGACCACTAGGTGTCCTTAGAGCTCCATTAGCTCTCCCTTTACGAGGCTGCTAATGAGTCCTCGATGAATTTACCACCTGCCCTGAAAGTAGTAATTTATCAGTTGAAGGCGGTTACGTGTGTGTGTGTGTGTGTGTGTGTGTGTGCTTTAGTTTTGTGTTATCCTGCCTGTGCTGAACATGTGAGGCAGCAGCCAGCCAGCTTCCAGGCAGCAAAAGTGAAAAGCTCTCCCCAAACAGGCTCCCTCTAATGCATGTACTTAACTTCACTTAATTTGTGTTAATTCCCAGCATTAAGCGGGGCTAATGACTGTGCAAGTGAGTGCACTGTCATTACCTTGCTCTGCCTGACATCAAATGGCAGCTGATGGACTCACATTAAAAAAAAAACAACAACTCTAATGCACAGATTTGGGGGCTCAGTGAGAGCTCTCTAATGCATTAGGTATTGCAAAGGATAATTTCACATTTTATGTTTGTGTACAGTATGTGCAGTATGGATATGTTAGAGGTATAACTGTTTTTAATGCAACTGTATTTCTGTGTGTGGTGTGAACATACCACTTCATACTGTATGTTTCTTTTTGCATATCTGTCAGTATTTTTAACATTAAAATGACATTAGCATATAGATTGTGAATAATTCATCAGTTGGGAGTGAAGCCAGATGCATTGCTCTCTCTCTGTCTCTCCCTCTCCTCACTCCTCCATGTGAGTCGACCACATGGTCCGTAGCTGGTTTAATGGGATGGAATGTGACAGGTTATGTTTTCATCTGCCTGATATGGAGCCCGGCTCGAGCGGGAGGGAACAAGAAGGGTGATAGAGAGCCAGAGAGAGAGAGACAGAGAGAGAGAGAGAGAGAGAGGGAGAGGAGTGGAGAGGGAGAAGTGAGTTGGCCTCTACAGTTGGTAGTCTGGATTCATAATTAGACATGTTTGTGGTAGTAGTTGTGAATCAGTTATAGATGATGCTCTTTCCCCCATACCCACCAACACACACACACACATAGAAAAACACATGCTCTGTATGGGGCCATTACTGCTAGTCCACTAACTCCCTACATTTGCTGTCTCTGTGCATTCAGAGCACCATTAGTCCAAGACTCTGTGAATAATCTGTGAATGTCCTCGGTAGAGGTTACAATTACATCAACATCACCACTTGACTTGGAATCGCTGTTGTAAAAATGAAATGTTTTCTCCACGTTCGGCTGCTGATGGCAACCAACCGCAGGTCGTCATCAAAATATAAATTATTTTGTTTTTAAAAGGTGCATATTATGTCCTGAGTTCATTTTTCATCCCCGACAAATACGTTCTCTATTCAAAAACAATCTTGCCATATTGCCTCTCTTGAATTTGTCATTGAGTTATTGTTGTCACTTGTCATTTTCCTGTAATTTGTTTCCTGTGAGGCTCCCTGGAATAAAGAATGAATGGAGGAAGCGAATGGGGAAAACACAGATAAAAGAATGCAGTGAGAGTGACAATTAGAATGAAAATGCTTTTATTTTGTGTAAACATTTTGGATGAGAGCACGCCTCGCAAGAAGCATTAAATCTTAACTGCTATTCATTTCTGGACCTGTGTTGTGATTTATCACATTATTGAACTTGTGTGTCATTTATCACATTATTTCAATCACACAAAGCGCGTTGTTGGTTAAAAAATGGCAAAAACAAGGTAACAATAACCAAACAACAGACAAATACCCAATTTTCTTGTAAATTCAACAGAATTCAATTTTCAGAGCGACGTCAGATGGTCTTTTGTAGACAGGTTTTATTTCAGCTGTTTTATTTCATGATATTTGCATTTTCTGCTTTAATTCCTGTAACGACTCTTAAGTCTTAATTCAAGTTGGTAATCTTTGTCAGGCAGCTATAACAAAAATGGAGCAATGATTTTAAATAAGTGGTGCTATGGGTGGATTATAAAGTGCAATATATGATGTCGTGACTGTCGTGTTTTTCTGTTGTGATGGTTTATTGTGTCCGACACAGAGCAGAAAATTACTTTTTTCAGAATGACAAATGAACACAACCTCCTACCCACCCTTATCCCCTCAGCCCCGGTGAAGAATAACAACAACAATTTAATCTCCTTGGCTCGAGATTATTATCTTTCATTGTGTTGATATCGTGGCCTTTTTAGTTGATCACTTCATGATCCTCCTTTTTTGCCCTCCTTCTCAGAGGCAGACACTTGACCACAATCACTTTCATTATATTGAAATAATAAAATACTTGTAGGATTTGCTCTTTTTTGTATTAAGAACACGATAACCCGGATTTACAATGTATTATTAATATTTCTAGTCCTGTGTCAGTTTTGGGGTCAACTAAGCACATTACATTTGGGGATTTAAAGATATTGGCAAGAAAGAGGTTGAAAAATGATTTAGGATGAGGAGGATAAACAGCCGGATGTGTCATTTGATATAATTGCAAAGAGGGATGGTCTTTTCATTGTTCAGTGCAGCAAGTTGTATGTGTGTGTGTGTATATATATATATATATATATATATATATATATATTACTTATTGAAGAAGGCTGTCTGCATTTGACTCTATATTAATGTAGTTTTACCAACTTTTCATACAATGACAGATTTTAGTAAAGCTGGTTGGAACAGCTGACTGTGACTGCCACTCACACAATGACAGCCACAGTCCATGTGTCCTGATTTATGAGTCTGACAGAAAAGCTTTATCTTATACGTGTATAAGATAAGATAAGATAAGATAAGATAAGATAAGATAAGATGTGGATTTGCATGTTCTCCCTGTGTCAATCTATCTATCGATGTGTGTATATGTATATTATTTTATTTTGTATATCTACAGATAGATTGATAGTAGAGCTCAAAGTGTGAATAACTTTGAACATAAGAAATGATTGATGACTTTCTCAATATTTAACTTAACTTAATAATTAACTTAAACAGCTCCTTCAGCAACAGACTGATACTCACACCATGTAAGAAGGAGCGCTACTACAGGTCCTTCATTCCAACAGCTGTCAGACTCTTTAACATCAGAATGACTTTGTGACTTATATCTATATATTCTATATATTTATTTCCCCGGTGTGGGATCATTAAAGTCAATCTTATCTTATCTTATCTTATCTTATCTTATACACATATAGGATAAAGCAGTTCTGTCAGCCTCATATAAATCAGGACACCAACCAGCTTTGTTTAAATCTGTATTGTATAAAATGTTGGTAAATAAAATAATATACATAATATATATACACATAGATAGATAGATAGATAGATAGATAGATAGATAGATAGATAGATAGATAGATAGATAGATAGATAGATCCTCA
This sequence comes from Argyrosomus regius, assembly GCA_946959425.1. NCBI lineage: Eukaryota > Metazoa > Chordata > Actinopteri > Sciaenidae > Argyrosomus > Argyrosomus regius. The sequence continues at coordinate 12,022,346 of OX336887.1, read as the reverse complement.
TAAACACACATCAAACATGGATTTGTGATGTGTGTTATTCCTTTGTGTGTGTGTGTGTGTGTGTGTGTGCGTGTGTGTGTAGTTGTTGAAGGGGCGGGTTTATAAACGTTTAAAGGGCCAATCAGAGGACGCGCTCTCCCCTTGTCTCCTCTCCTATTGGTTACAATCCGCCTGTGTATCATGCCGATGTTGCTTGGCTCTCAAGCGGTTAGCTCGCAGCTAATGTTAACGCTGGCGATTTCCGCCTGCTTCCCCACAATAGCGCACATATCGTCAAATATCACACAGAGCTTATCTGCAGTTGACTGTCCTGCCGTTAACGGTAAGTCTGTCTCACACCAGGGACACCGCGGGTCGCTAGGCTGCTGTTATTTACCTCGTAAGCTAACGGATAGTCAAGCTGGCATCGCTAGCTAACAATAATATAGCTAGCTGAGATAAAGACACACGAACAGTCACAGAGAGGTGAAGAAACGCGCTCACTTCTCGTTAATTACCTGTTGTTTTACTGTTGAGGTGTGACTCCAAATGTGTGGAACAGGTTAGCAGACATTAGCGCATCCACAGGCTGCTGCCTCTGTGATGTGTTTTCATGGCAACTGAGCAGCTGTTGCTCCTGTGTTTGTCTCATTTTGTGCTATACGTTACAAGCCGAGTGATATCCGTGCTATCTCTGTTATTTAAACATCACGTTTTAATATAAACTCATTGTGTACGGTGCTAATTTGAACATATCAGTGAACTCGAGAGAGTTTCAGGGATGCTCTGTCAGTGTTATGAAGAGATGAGGAGGTGCCAAAGGAGACATGCCTCTCCTGTTATTGTTAAATGGCTTTAAAAAATATATTATTTATTTTATTTGGGAGTATTATATTAGCAATAAAAGTATATGTTATATATATACTATATGTGCTGTGATTGAAGCCCTGATTGCAGTGGGCCCAGTGTTCAGTATGTCAGCTGTAAGAAGTGAAATCAAAATACAGGCAGTAAAAATACCATTACAACTTTTCAGTTGAATTTTATTTATATAGCGTCAATTCATAACAAAAGTTATGGAGATATAGAGCAGGTCAAGACCGTACTCTTATTATCTACAGAGACCCGACAGAGTTCCCACCAGGAGCAAGCACCTTGAGCAGAACCGAGCTCATTGGTGGACGGTCATCCGTAGATAGATAAATCGAGAGACACACATAGTTACAATAACTGTAACTATAAACTTTAATGGAGATATGACTAAAGGTAGCAATAATAATAATAATAATAATATATGTAGTGGACGTCGTGCAGGACCACAGCAGCAGCCACAATCCATGAGAACCTGCGAGACGAGAAGGCACAAAAACTCTGAGGAAGAAGCTAAGTTAGTAACATATTAATGGGACATGAATGTTTACAGATAGAGAGAGAGAGAAGAGCTCAGTGCATCATGGGAAGTCCCCCGGCAGTCTGGGTCCTGTAGCAGCATAACTGAGGGATGACCTGAGCCAGCGCTAACTATAAGCTCGAACAAAAAGGAAGCCTACTCTTAAAAGTGTCGACGGTGTCTGCCTCCCGAACCCAAAATAGGAGCTTGATAGCTGAAAGCTACTGTTGTATGACAATTATGATGTTGTATTAGTACATCTGTAGCTTGTTCGGTGATAATTATTCCTCCATTGCCTAACTGAAGGTGTGCTTTATTGCAGGCAGCTTCATTGTGTATGGGACGATGAATGGACACCGTCCTTCAGCTGTGTGGAGATGACCTGCCACCCCTTCGGGAATGGTCAGAATGGGGCCAGATGTGCCCCTTCTTAATGAGTACAAGCAGGAGTTCTTCTGGAAGCGCTTCCCCCAGACGGTGTTGGGGGGTCCACGCTTCAAGTTGGGCTACTGTGCTCCACCATATGTCTACGTCAATCAGGTAGTCTTGTTCTTGACACCATGGCTTTTTGGGGGCATCGCTACTCTGCTCTGCCAGCTGCAGCTGCTTCAGGAGCTCCACGCCACAGTGCTCTCTGGTATGCTTATGTTCGGGGCTGCAGCGGGTGTCCAGGCCCTGGCATTGTATGCCGCACGGAGGAGTGGCACAGTGGAGAGACTTGGTGCTCCCAACATCTTGGTTGATGAAGAGGAAGTGGAATTCACCCACTGCGTCAGCCCAGAGACGGTCCGATTTATTGCCCCTGGGAAAAGGTTTGGGCTCAGTGTGGCGCTGCACACAGTCCTCGCTGGGGTGCTCTGCGGCTTTGGGACATGGTATGTTTTCCTTGGCAGACTGACTGCGCTCTATGGCAGCATTGGCGTGTCCCTGGTCGTCTTTGTCCTGAGTTGGGTGACGCTGTGTATAGCTGAATATTCCCTCATTGTAAATACAGCCACAGAGACGGCCACTTTCCAGGCACAGGACACTTATGAGATCACACCACTCACCCGACCCCTCTACATCTTTATTTTCATTGCTGTGGACTTGGCTAACAGGTGAGCAAAAGTCCTTTTTTATGTGACTGTATTTTACAATGCTTGCCGCCACAATAAGTCTCAATTACCTGCTCTGATTTAGGTTCTCGGACCCCGTCCCTGAACTCCAACTGGCCAGCCAGGTTCTCCATGTGCTGTTTCTCTTCCTACCTCTGCTGTGGGCGCTCGGTATACTGCCTCCCCTGGACGCCCTGCTCCTCTGGGGCATGGAGCAGGCTCTCGTGTTTGGCTTAGGAGGCTCGCCCATGTCTAGCAACCTCAGGTAAATATTGCATGCAAACATGACTTAAATGTGATGTTTTCTGACTGTGCCAAAAGAAATAAAACACTGAGCATACACAACCATGTTTGTAAATGACACCAGTTTATCTCTCCTATGCCTTAAAATTAAAATAATAATTAATATAATAATAATTTCAAACAATATATCTGCTGTACTATACTGTATAGCGCTGCAATTAATGATTATTTTCATTATCAGTTAATCTAGAGATTATTTTCTAGATTAATCTTTTGGTCTATAAAACCTCAGGTGCCATGTATATACATTACTTCAATGCACGTTATCTAAACTACATATAAATCCATTCATAATGTGAGCCTGACACTTTAAAGTCCTGTCCTCAGTCCTCATCAGAGTCTGTTAGTCCCATTAATTTGACAATTGTGACGCCTGTGTATCATCCGCTCTGACGTTTTGTGTGTGCGCTGTCCCACAGGCTGCTGTTGATGTTTGGTGTATCTGCCGGCGTAGCTGTGTGCAATTACTTCATTCCCTCAACACTGGGTGTGGTTCTCTTCTCCGTCTCTACGGGATTTCTGCTGAGTCTGGACCTCAGCCAGGTTGGCACACTCTGCAGAGGTCCCAGGGCAGCCTTTGGGGATCATGGATTTCGCAGAGGGGGGTCACCACCTCCTCCTCCTCGCAGTTCCTTTGGCTGGAAACTGGGCTGCAGGGAGATGCTGCTATATTTGAGCCTGCTACTTGTGGCGATGGCAGAGGCAGGGGTGTTGCATCACTTCCTTGGTTCAGCTCAGTCCCACAGCTTGGTTTCGGGACCCCAGGCTCCAGTCAGCTACCTCCTCCTCGTACTCTTCTGTCTCTGCTGGGGTCTCAGAGAGATCCAGGGGGCCTACGTATTGGGAGGAGTGTTCCTCAATCCCCTGTACCCTAAGGGCATGTCCAGTGTGCAGACTTTCAAGCAGAGGAACAGAGGGTTATACATTGCTGCAGCCATCAGAAGAGTCCTCCTTTATGTTGGTGAGGTTTTTTTAAATCTTACCATACTTTTCAGGTGTGAAAACTACAATGCTCTGTATGTGAATGTGTGTTTGACCCACGTTTACTGTTTTACTTCACAGTGTCTCCATTTGCAATGATTGCTTTCCTGTCGATGGACAAATCTCTGCAGATGCTCCACACGGCTTCCCTCAGTGTGGGATTCACGCGAGCCTTTAGAGTGGTATGCTCACACTCTTGCAGCTCTTCTAAGTATCAGTGTGAACATAACATGCAGAAATGAATGATTACAATGAAAACTGACTTCAGGCAGAGTCCTGACAATGAAAAATGTGTCTTCTTGGTGCCCCTGCACAATTTTTTTCCTTCTGTGATTTATCCGAGTATGTTTTGCTTGATTTTTTTTTGTGTGTCGTGCTCACACTGATTGCTCTTTGTTGCTGTGCAGGTCTGGCAGAGTTCAGAAGATGCTCTGCTACAAATGGTGGTGGTGGTCTTGATGCGGTTTGCAGCTGGAAACGACATGCTGCTGTGGTGGGATAACCTTGGCACTGGAGTTCAGCTTCTTCTGGTGAGGCCAACAATAATTTTCCCTTCATTTTCACCCCACATTAGATCCTCTATTGTATATTATATCTGCATAGGATTAAATTTGTCCTAACAGTCCCGCTACATCTCTCAATTTTTCGCACTGTTTTTACACAAAATCATCATGGGTACTGATACGTTTTTCTCTCTCTTTTTTTTTTCAACATATTGCATGTTTTTATTTTTTAGGTACACCTGTACAATGTAATCCCATACAACAGATCTGCCACCACTTATACATTGTCCCATGTGTAGAATTTATTGACACAGTCAAGAGAGGTGTTTAATACTGAGGTTGTAGTTAGTGGTGGTGTTGTACTGGACTGCATTATACTGAAATGTGTAATAGTCTTAATAATGTGTGTGTGCGTGTGTGTAATAGTGAGAGTTTCTCAAACGTTTTACACCACGTACCACCTCAGAAAATATTCATCTCTCTAAGTACCACTATTTTGAAAGAAGAAGATTATTTATTGTTGACTGTTGTTGAATCCTGAACAGAACCGCTTCAAGAACCAGAGTTAATTTGGTGTTAAAGTGGTTCCCCTCATCCAAATTCCTAATATTTCCTGTTTGGAGCCACAATTGCAAGAGTTTTTTACTCATACCACAGTTTGAGAACCGGTCCTCTTATACAAAAGTCCAGGTCAACACCACTGCAAACTACAGCCCCAATAATAAACATATAGTTAAATGAACAGTGGCAGTGTCAATCAAAACTACACATTATTATCCTTGTTAAGGTGAAAGTTACAGCTGAGCTTTTGTATTAGATCACATTTGATTTTACAGGTGTACCTAATCAAGGTGTATTTTAATAATGCTGCAGTGAAATTGTCCCAAACTCTTGGTTTGGTTAGCAGATATTAAAATAGAAAAACATTATTAAAAGTACATAGAGTAAAATAAAAAACATAATAAGAGCTGATGGTGGTCCAGCGCTCTTCATGTTTACCTTTCTGATCCAGGTGGGCCTCCTGATCGACAGACTGACCCAGTTCTTTGCCAAGCTGAAGTTCACCCTGACTGTGTTGGTGACATCTTGGACAGAGAAGAAGCAGCGCCGCCAGTCGGCTGGAACTCTCTTGGCTCTGAACGCCTCCCTATGCCCACTGCTGCTGGCTGTGGTGACCCTATCTGCCTTGTTGTCCGCCCCTCTGCTGCCTCTCTTCACCCTGCCCATCTTCTTGGTGGGGTTCCCCAGGCCTCAGCGCAGTTGGCCAGGCCCCGTAGGTACTGCCTGTCCCTGCCCAGACTCAATCTTCTACCAGCAGATGAGCGGAAGTCTGGCCTCTGCTCTGAGGACAGCCTTTGCAAGAGGGTCACTAGGTTAGTCACTTGATCTCACCTCTGTCTATGGTGTCTTCCTTTCTTTTAATTATTCTCACGTTACAAGTAAACGGTGATTACGATTTTAGCATTTACAAAAATCTGAAGATGTTTTTATTAATAAAGAAATCTCTTTTTTTTGTTTTGTTTGACCAGTCAAGTAGTAGCTCACAAATGATATTTAATGTCACTAAATAATTTAGATTATTAACTGATAATCAAAATATTTGGAATAGATTTTTTTCTTTCATTAACTAGTCTGCAAGTATTTGCTGATTTTGTTATTTACTCTCCACAACAGTACACACAGAGGTCCAACAATATCAAAATAATATATGTTGTTTTTTTTTTTACTACATTGTGTTTTGACTTGTACAATAATTACAAGGACTGAATCTTCCTATAGGTCAAGTAGGGACAGTATGCAGTTCAAAGAGCACTGAACCATCACCTCATATGGTTTAATAGTAAGAGGAATGTTGTTGTGAGGCGCTCCTCGGTATTGCTGGCAGTAATGTGAGCTCGCATGATCCAGTTAAGCTTCCTGTGAAGTGACCCAAAAAAAATAGCGCTGATCTGTATTCATTACATCCAAATGTTTCCGCACCATTAACCGCGTAATACTCTCAGGCCAAACGGAGCTGCTGCTGCTGCTGCTGCTGCTGCTGCTGCTGCTGCTTGCTAGGATTTTGTTCTGGGCTCGTTCAGAAGGGGGCAAGAGGGGGAAAAGAATGGTGCAAGTAGAGTATCATTATTTATGGATTGATGACTCAAAATTGAATAAAACTGCTGAGGTGATGTCATTTTTTTTTTTTTATGTGAGCTTGGGCCACTGTAGCTGTGACGCATATTCGGAATAAGCGCTTGTTAGCTAGTTGTTGTTAGCTGTTGCTTTGCTCACACTTGGGGCCGTGGAGCAGCGAGCAGGAAAGGAGCCTGCCCAGCGTGTCACTTCCCATCATGAGGTAGAAGCAGGGTCTATTCTGAGATGTCATTATGAGACATGACATTATTCATGAGCCAAGTAAGCACTATCCAACCTAAAAACAAAAGCATCCATCACCAAGACATTGCTGTTCATCTGCGTTGGAATAAACGCCTGTCCACTGTCTTCTGGTACCCAGAATAAAAAGCTCAGATTGTATAAAAGAAGTTAGTTTTTAGAGGCTAATGGAAAGCAAAGGCCAAGAACAGATTCAATATTTAGATCTCTGTGCAGTCAGCCAGTTAAAACAGTATCATGACCTTCCTGTACAACTGTGATGGTACACGTCTCCCTGCAGCTCATCCAGTAGCCGTGTTATCCACATAGTCAGCAAAGGGATGCACAGCTGATGCAAAATGAAAGAGATGCACCCTTACTTATGTGTGTTACATGATGTGTATATATATTGTGTATTTTCCTACCCCTCTTGCCCTCAATTTACACATCACATCTCTTTACACGATAGATGCATGAGTGGTTGATGATTTTCTCCCCCCCTCTGTAGGTTCTTTAGCCCCAGGCTCTCATTTTCTTGGCCGCTTTCAGGACCGTATGGTTTGGATAATGATCCTGGAGAGAGGATACGGCTACTGTACAGTCAACATTAAGGTACTGTGTCTATTTGTCTATTAAGAAGAATCACCACAGTCATATACCACAACATTACGTAATGCGGTGTGGTTTGTTGCAGGGTCTGGAGCTGCAAGAGACATCGTGCCACACAGTGGAGGCACGGAGGGTAGATGAGGTGTTCGAGGCTGCTTTCGAGCGCCCCGAGCGGCTCGGTTTCACCCAGGGCTTTAACCTGCACTGGGGAAACGCCCTCACCCCTTGTGCTGCCCTTGCAGTGCGAGTCTACTCTGATGCCCGAAATGTTCTCTCTGGCATCATTGACTCTCACGACAACTTGAGGAAACTTCAGGACGACTTTCTAAAAGCGCTTGTCTGGTTGCTCCTCCGATATTGTGTGCAGAAGCATAAAGGGTTTCTGTGGAGCAGTGAAGAAGGGCCAGGTGTTGGAGGCAGGAAGTCCCAGTCTTCCCAGTTGGCCCAGACCACTTGTAACCAGCCACCTGAGGCGGTCATGGTGGAATCCAACGTGTCTTCTCTCAGGTTTAGACAGGATAGCTCCAGTTTGACCTCCTTTGGTGATTGGTCAGATGAGGATGACTTATTTGGACCTCAGCCAGCCAGGCGGACAGTGGCATTAGTGACTGCAGAGGCACAGCCTGGAAACTCAGCGATGCAGACAGGGGCCTCTCTGCCGGGCTCTGTGGAGATGGACAGTCTTTTTGAAAACATGGCTCTCTCTGCCTTGCAGCCACTGCAGCCTCTGGGTCTTGGCATTGGGATGCCAGCAGTGGATAAAGGCTGTAACCCGGAGGTCTTCAGAGAAACTCCTGGTTCTCTTCCTCAGCTGAACTTCAGCTGCCCCCAGTCGGAGGTATTTAACTTACCAACTGGGTGGAGGACAGCACCTTTGCTACCATCTCGACTGCTGCAGCTCAAGCCTTTGTTTCCCGAGGACTGGTTTCGGTTCACCTTGGGGCGGTTTGGACCTGCTGTGCAGGGCGAGACCCCAGAGGACATGACCAAAGCCCTGAAGGAGGATGAAGCCTTGAAAGAGCTGCATGCACAGGTCGCACTTTCATGTCTCATCTCACTGGGGGCAGAATCTGCCTTCACCAGTCCCAGTTACGTCTACAGACTCTATTGTGGAGATGTACCATGGACGGAAGGACTTGACTGGCTCTCCTCAAGTAAAGAACTTTACCAGCTCGCACTTCGTGCTTTCAGGTAAAATTGGCATTTGGACTTTATACTTTGTGGTAATTCTGATCACTGAGTTTAACTGAATTCTTCTTGTATGGTTTTGTTCGCCTTCAGGTTCAGTTTCAAACTGCTCTTTGATCAAGCAAGTCTGGGACCCATGGAGTCCGCTGAGGAATTGTTCAGCACCTTGGAGGAATATGAAAGGGACTGGTACATTGGCCTTGTGACTGAGAAAGGCTGGCACGATAGTGTGCTTCAGGAGAAACCTTTCCTATTCTCTCTCGGACATGACCTCGCTATGGTAATTACACCCTCCAGTCCTCATTTACATTCAGTCAGAGTTATAAAATATATAAATACATCTGCTGATACCTTACAACTTATACTCAGTGATATGTACGTCTTGTATGATTGACTGTCCTTGTCCATAGGGTACCTACACAGGGCGAGTCCTGTCCCTGCAGGAGCAGCTGGTGCATGTGGGCCATCTGAATGGAGAGGGGGTGAGAGGCCAGTGGGCAAACCTTTCCTGGGAGCTCCTGTATGCTACCAACGATGACGAGGAGCGTTACAGCATCCAGGCTCACCCATTCATGCTGAGGAACCTGACTGTTCAAGCAGCCGACCCCCCTCTAGGATACCCTATTTACTCCTCAGCCCCCCTTCACTTCCCCTGCCTCTGACCTGCAGCCTCTTCTGCCCTTTTCTGCTGAAAGAAGACGCTTTTCAGTCGGTACTACCACAGCAAGATCAATGAACAAGAAAGAAAGAGAAAACTTCACTCAATTTTGGAGATTTACATTTAAAACTGTTGACACACATGATTTCAGGAGACTAATGTCTGTATGGGAACCTACTTTGTTGTTGTTTTTTACGTTACTTTGACCTTTTTGGTGCTTCATTTCTTGCACCACAGAGGAAGAAGAAGCAGTGGCATCACCACTGTACAGTTGTACAAGTTGCGAAATCTTTTAACTGACGATGGTGGACTACCTCCTTGAGCGGCACATTAAAGAAAAAAATCATGAAAGAGTCCCTGATAACCGAAGCACACACGTTTTGTGGTTTGTTTATTAATGTTTGTGCTTAAAAAAAAAAAAAGTGAATAAATTTGCCCACCTCCCCTCTAGAAGACACCTGATGAATACCTCTGGTTTTATTGTACTTTTTAGATTTCATAATTTTCAGGTGATTCCCCTCCATGTCCTCAAAAACGGGACAAGAATTTTAATGTTTTGTTAAGATATCGAGGATGTGCCTTGGGTATGTCTTGTTGTATGTGTAAGGTGTTCAGTGCTATTGTTTTGTTTACAATTCACTTGTTTACAATTTAGAATGAAGAGTTAAATGAATTTGTCCATAGTCTCTTGTACATATTGTTGATTTTTATATGTGTAACTGTATATACTTATAATAAAATAGCTTGGCAGAAGCGGTTTTGTTGTGTTTACAAACTATATTTTATTAGTTGGTACAAATGCTTCATTCCTACATGAAATCCACCATTCAAATTCACGTAGGCTCTCGACCAGAAGTTCATATTATTTAGGGATCTGTGTTACAAGTTAGAAGATTTGAGATGAAAGCATAATAAAATAAAAAGAGAGTACCTATTCCTATTAAAACCTGCCATGTGTTAGGAACAGAGCTCTGAGCTGTTAAAGCAGTTGTGTCCCTCAATGTTTTCATTCCAGATGAAGGCAAAGACCCCAAAATTTTGCAGAAAAAAACTCCATCACTTTTCAGGTCGAACATTAGGAGTGCAGTAAATGTGTTTCCTCTTCAGGATGTGATTTTCAGTAGGTCTTAGGCTTCCTGAAGTATGAAGAGTCTGCATCCTGTGAAAGAAACAGGCTACCTGTTAGCACTGATATTTGGCATCCCTGTGAGATTTGTAAATCTGTAGTAATTGTGTGTTGGACACAAGCATGACCCTGACATTGTCTCAACTCTAGTCACTTCACTGTAGAGTTTGTATAGTTGTATAGGCTGCAAAGAGCATTTCTTTTATTCTCGTCTCAAAAGGATACGTCACAGACCTTACTGAAGATGAGCATGTGATGCTCCAGTGTCTGGCCAGTTGGAACATGACCTTTCTTCATGGCCTTCAGCTGTCACTGTCCAGCAGAGGCCAACAGACACACTGGTCGGTCAGTCAGTCAGTCAGCACCGCAGGGAAGTAGTCATGCTCACTGTCATAACGTGGCTACCGTCTTTTTCTTATTAGACCCAAGCAAAGTCAATAACAGCCGAGACCCCCAGCTTGTAAGAAACAGCTCTGTGTAGTGTCTGCCACGTTTTTGAGCTTTGACGATGAGAATGCCCTGATCCCCGGTCAGACAGAGCAAGGTCAACCGTGCAGGATGCTACACCGAGGCTAAACATACAGAAACAACAAACTGATCCCTTCACAGGCTCACTTTGTGTCACCTTGTGAGTAACGCAAGCCTTATATCTGAATTAGACCAGGAGAACAGACATACATCTTAAATATGTCAATTCATTTAGCAGTAGTTAACAGGAAGTGTTTTGTTAAAGGTCATATGTACTCAAGGCACACACAAACAGGTGTTTTCATTTGTTTTGGATGATTAAATCTGTGCAAGCATGTGGCTGACTTGTTACAATGTTACAACTGTGAAGGTGGGACAGACTTTGCTGAGCGTGACCTCAGCAAAGTCCCAGCTTTAAAAGAAGAGTTTTCTTCCTGAGAGTTGAGTTGACTGATAGCACTTTCACGTCTGTAAGGTAAATATATATAGTAGACTAATTAGGTCAAAAACATTGTAATATCTGATTTTCGCAGCCCTACACCAGGTGGACCTCCCTGCTGATAAGTGTAGCCTATGCTTAAGGTGAATATGCACCATATTAACTTTGTACACGTGGATTTCCTTTAACAGATGAAAACCTACCAAGCCAGCTTTGAAATTCTGCACCCGTTTTCTGCCCAACAGGTTTGTGAGGAACCAGGCAAAGGTGGGAGTGTACTGCCAGATGTAGCAAAACATGAGGAAGGGTTGATGTGTGATCCACATTTCCTTAACGCCGTTGGAAATTCCAACCAGCATTAAATGCACACAGCGACTTGTTGACATCTTGTGCTCCTGGTTACCAGCTACGGCCACAGACTGAAATAACAGGAGGAAAATGGGTTACTGAAAGAAACTGAAGTCACGTATCAAATATAGGTTAAATATCAAATGTTTTTATTGAAAATCAAAAGTTCTATAAACAAATAAAATACATTACCCTGTTCAGTTCCTCTGTGAAGGCATTGTGGACAATCTCTGATTGTACAGGCCCCGGACACACACTGCTGATGAGTATGTTTGGAAAGTCAGTCAGCTCAGTCCGAAGGGAATTAAAGAAACCCTGTAGATAATATGATAACATTCAGAAACAGGGTGTACATGCACCCAGACAGGTAATCAAAGCACTGTACAAGTTAAATCAGGTTAGGTGACTATTCTGTTCACCTGAAGAGCATGTTTGCTGGCAGAGTATCCTGTTGCAAGCGGTGTCCCAGCTAGGCCAGATATGCTGTTGACAGTCACAATGCTCCCAGTGCCTTTCTGCGTCATGTAAGGCAGCACCTGCTTGGTGAGGGAGACCGTGCCCAGGTAGTTGAGCTCTATCAAGGCCTGATACACATCAAGGCTGGTCTCCACGCACAGAGATCGCTGGGTTCGGCCGCCATTGTTAATGAGGATATCAATCTGAAAAACCATGGAAGAGTGGACAGAAAAGAGAACAAAGTAAAGTAAGATTATTAAGATGTATTTCAAACAAGGCAAATATAATATGTACCTGAAAACTAGATAGAAATGTTGCAATGAACACAGCATTGTATTATAAAAGAGCTGTTTGCCGGCTCTTTGCCATGACCTTACATGCCCAAAGTACTGGATCACAGTCTTTGTTTTTTCCTCATGTGATGTCCTCTCCAACAAATCAAGTGGAAGAACAAGAATATCTTCATCCTGGAGGCCGTAGCGCTCTTGAGGAATAAATGACAAAAAGAATTCAGCTGGCTACAACTGAGTGAGAGTGACTGAAAATGAAGCAAACTCAGGTAACTCATGTAATGTCCTATGGAAAAATGTTAAAGTATTGAACGTCATCACCAAATCCTCTCACCCAAACAGCAACGTTTCACCCTGTTTAACTCATCCTCACGTCGAGCAGACAGGATGAGACGTGACCCACACTTTGCTAGCTGGTAGGCCAGCTCCTCTCCAATACCACTGGAGGCTCCAGTGACCCACACCACCAGCCCCTTCAGCTTCTTCTCTGGTTAACGAAAAGACACAACTGTCAACATTTAATGTCACATATTGGGTCTGAGAATACTCCACGTCAACAAGAGCTTCACAGGAGTTTCTTTATGCCGATTAAACCACCACTTCTTCTTCGGGTCTTCACCATGCACCTTCGACAGAACCTAGAAAATATAAGAAACACTTTTTCCTAATGTTTGCTGTAACATGTTTACACTCATGTCATGAAGGGGATGAGAGTCATTGTCCATAATGTTGAGCAGTTTATTCCGCAGTAAGTATTTGTGAAGCCTGGAGCTTTTAAACACACTGATGTGGACTGATGTTTAATAAAAATAAGACATTGGTAGTATAATCAATAGAAAATCAATATGGTGTTTTTTTGTTGTGATTGTAACCTTTTTAGTGTTTTAAAAAGATTAACGCCATAAGCATTAAATGAAACATACTTTTAAGCACTGACTATTAGCTGAAGGTGAGAGTTGTTTACATGTGATTAGTGAGTTCAGTTTTAACTCCTGAAAAGAGTTACTTTAACTCTAACTTGAGTGAATTTGATGGTCTCACATGCTCAGACTGGTTTTCAGAGTTTACACAGTGTGCGATGCACAGTCTACTTAAAGGACCAGTGTGTAGGATTTTGTGGTATCTAGTGCTGTAGCTGCTGATTACAACCATATCACCTCAACCTGTCCTTCATGGCACAAAAGAGTGACTATAGTGGCTGTGAAACAAATAAAAAAGATCTAGTGGCAGCGTTCAGTTTGTTCGTTCTGGGCTACTGTAGAAACATGGCAGACTTCATGGAAAAGGACCTGCTGTGTCTTGTAGATATAAAAGGCGTGTTATTCTTATTTCTAGGTGATTAAAAACTAATTAAAACATAGTTATGAATATTATATTACATTTCTCTGTAAATAAAACACATAAATCTCACAAACTGGACCTTTAAGTTAACAACCATGCGTAATGGCACTGCGCCTTGGAGAGGTGCGCCAAAGCGCATGAGCGACTGTAACAGTGTAGCTTCAGTTAGCTGTGAGGCGTTTGAGGTACTCATGTGAACTATCACCTATATGTCGTACAGACGACATGGATCAACGTGACACGAATTGTGCAACATCGTAGAGGGCTCATGGAGGAATAACGCCAATGTCATCACCTCATACTCCTGCAGCCCCTTTGTTTGTAAAGAAACTGGTCTCAATAAGAGACATGCGAAGAGGATGCACTCACCTGGCCGGTGGCCGAACAGACTTGCCCACAACAGAGTGAAGTCTGCATCCCCGAAAATGAAAAACAGGAAGTGAATAAGTAAATAAAGTGGTATTAAACACCACAGCGCAGAAACAATGCAACAGTCCATCTATAGAAAATGAATGAATACACTTATAACTTAACTACTTCTTAACTAAGTAGCTACTATTGTGTTATCAGGCTTCTTCAACCGAAAAACAACTGCAGCTAAAGGGTAACGGCGTCACTTCCGTTCTGATATTTTCAAAATTAAAGCTCGGCACTTTTCAATTTAGGAAAAAGACAAAGCCATTAATCTACAACATTGTGTACATTGTGTGAAGTATTTCTATACTTATAATAATAATAATTAATAATGCATGTCATTTTGTTAACATCAAATAATTTTGGAATTTAAATTCTATTTGTAAAGATCTATCTATCCATCTATCCATCTATCTATCCATCTATCTATCTATCTATCTATCTATCTATCTATCTATCTATCTATCTATCTATCTATCTATCTATCTATCTATCTATCTATCTATAGATCTATATATATCTATCTTTTTTCTTTGCATTGGATGTCAGCTTTTTGTAATCATGAACTTCAACCACAACAGTTGCACAGTTTTCCACAGAAACCTGTTACTTCTTCTCTTCTTCTCAGCGATCGTTGTTGCAAAACAAAATTCTCTTTCAGAACAGAGACGAAAAAAAAGGACAAATGTGCAGCAGTGTAATACACAAAGTCAAGAGTGAGATGGAAAATGTTGCAATGATGCACAGGTAAACAGAATGAACAGGAGAAGCTGAAAAGGTGACATGACAATGTATAAAAAGAGAAGTACTGTGTCATGGTAGCTAAATGGTTGCAGCACATGCCACATAACAACAATGTTGCCGGTGTGATTCCCTTTGCCACATGTCACTACCTCTTTCTCTCCCCTGGATTTCCTGTCCGTCTCTTCAGCTGGCACGGTCTAATAAAGCAAAAAAACAAAGTTTTTTTTTTTTAAATTAATTTTAAAGCCAACAAAAAATACTGAAATACTAGTGCAGAACTAGTGCAGGGTACTGATAATGGTTCCTATACAATACTTATATAAAATATAATATATAATATAAACATGTTTTGAGCCTCATTTTTCATTTCATCACATTTTTACAAAATATATTAGGCAGCTCAATGCACTGTAAAGTAAGAAAGGTTGTCTAATTTAAATCAGGAAATATCTGATCAAAGAATCAGTAAAAAAAAAAAGCCAAAGAAACTTGAACTCACAACCTCAAATTAATCGGAAAGGAAAACTGTAACTGGACTGACGTACATAGATTATAAAAGGATACAGCCATTGTTGGATGTGTATCAGGAGTAAATGAGCAGCAGTACAGGTTATCTTTGTCGACGGACGCAATCTCAACCAAGACGATCAGACAATCTCAAGACGTCTCAGACCACACCAGTGAACATTCAGAGATTTGATATGGAGATGGTGGGAGCATACAGATACCTGTGTGTTCACCTCAACAATAAACTGGACTGGTCGGACAACACAGATGTCCTGTACAAAAAAGGTCAATGTGATCTCCACTTACTGAGGAGACTGAGGTCCTTTGGAGTGTGTGGAACTGTGTAGGACTTTCTACGACACTGAGGTGACAGCTGCATTGTTCTATGCAGTCGCATGGGACCAAAACACAGACTAGTCAATATGGCCAGCTCTGTCCTGGACTGCCCCTCTAGATTCCTTAGAGGAAGTGGGAGAGTTGTTCCACCATGAACAACTCCTCTCACCCCCTGCATGAGACTGTGGAGGCCTTAAACAGCTCCTTCAGCAACAGACTGCTACTCCCACCATGTAAGAAGGAGTGCTACCACAGGTCCTTTATTCCAACAGCTGTCAGACTCTTTAACACCAGCATGACTTCATGACTTTATCTATATGTGTCTTTATTTCTTATTTATGAGTAATCGAACTGTAACAAGTGACAAGAGGGATCATTAAAGTCAATCTTATCTTATCTTATCTTATCTTATCTTATCTGACACAGTCTTCACTGACCTTTTGGCACTGCCTTGCACATTGTATAGTTGCATTTATGTGACATATGTTCATCTATTTATTTTGATTTTTAACCTTCTATCATTGTTTTTCTAATTCTTATTTTTCACTATTTTAGTACAAACTTGGGTGCATGGTACACTGCATAACTACACATATTACTTGTATATGACAAATAGACAAGTGAGTGTCTAAATTAATTCCTGAATTTCATATGTAAACTCACAATCAGTAGCTCAGTCTGTAGGGACTTGGCTTGGGAACTGGAGGGTGGCTGGTTCAAGTCAAACATGGACCAAAGTATGGAGGGTGGACTGGTAGCTGGAGCGGTGCCAGCTCACCTATTGGGCACTGCTGAGGTGCCCTTGGGCAAGGTACTGAACGCCTAACTGCTCCCAGGGCACCGCTATGTGTGGCTCAACATCACACTACCATCTTTCCACATTTGCATATCTACAAGCCTTTTGTGTGTTTGTGGTTGTATTTCAGGTAAAATGCATGTAAATAATAAACATAAAATATCTATCTACATATTTATACGATATTCTTATTTTTGCACATTCTATTTACATATTCATATTCGTAGTATCTTATTTATGGCATGTATATCTTGTATAGTCACATATTTATTATCCATATATTATACATATACTATACATCATATCATATCTTGTGTATATATACACATATTTATACATGTGTACATACTATATTGCAGTTATGTATGTATGCACACCTTGCACAGGCTAAACATATGACACATTTCTATGTGAATCTCTATAGATATATTATTACTGTTGTTGTTGTTGTTATATACTGTTATTATTATTATGTACTGTTATTAATAATAACACTACCATCATACCATCAGTACTATTACCATCATCTTGCCACTGCACCTATCTATCTATCTATCTATCTATCTATCTATCTATCTATCTATCTATCTATCTATCTATCTATCTATCTATCTATCTATCTATCTATCTATTTTTCTTCTTCAAAACACTGTCATCCATTATAGGACAGACGAGCAGTGCAGTGTACTCAAGATGCAAAATATATTTTTATCAGGGCTACAGTCAGTCCAAATACAGATCTGTAACATGATGTGCAGGCTGTCAGATTGTGTACATGCCCTCTGCGTTGGTTACAGCCACAACTCTTCAGCGATGATGTCATGTTTTTTGGAGTACGCAACCTGCAACATCCGGGTCAGCCGCATGCGCATTTGAAATCTCCGCTAACCCGAGCTGGTGGCTGACTTCCTTTTACTCCCCCCTCCTCCTGCTCCTCCTCCTTCTCCTCCTCGCACACACAGGAGCGGGATTAAACGTTTAAATAAGTGCGGCTCTTCTACACTTTTCCAGAGTGGATGGGTCAAATTCTGCTGATTAAACAGTATCGCTGTGATTGTATGACTGGGAGAGAAAATGCTTTATGAACCAGTGTGTGCGTCACGTGATGATCCCGGAAGTTGTAATAGCCCAGTGTAGCCACTGCGCCGCTCCTCAGAAGCTAACGTTAGCTAACGAGCTGTCAAGCTGTCTAGTGGAGAGGCTGGGGCAGACGTTTCAGCTTCACCCCCCCACCTCTCTCTGGCCACCATAAACCTCCGGCCCACATATCACCGAGAAAACCTGTTAGATTACACTTTAAAATCATCGCCAGCTGAGATAATGTAATACATCACGGGCAAAGAGGGAGCGTAAACATTTTATATGAGTCTCGAGTGAGTGACGACTGCTCGTTGCTAGCTAACTGGCTAGCTAGCCTAGCTCAAACCGCCGCAAACCGTCAAGTTTTCGTCGGTGTACCTCTCCGGTGTGAACGGCGGCAAGTCAGTCATCGCCACTGTCGCAGTTTCCATCGCTGTCAGCCGGTATATTTTTTTGTGGATATTTGGTAAGTCTTTTATAAAATATTTACTCTTATGCCAGCAACCGTTGAGGACCGTTGGGCTATCTTAGCCATGTTAGCATTTATAGCAAGGCCGAGGGCTCAACATAACGTCAGGGAGGCCTGTCAAAGTTAGCTGTGAGAGACAAGGGTCAAGGCCCAGCAACAAGGCAGGCAAGGCTGTTTGTTTATTTGGGTTGCGGTTTGGACTTGTCACAGAGCTAACTTTTTTTTTAACCCGTTAATCCTGTTAAACGCTATTTTTATCGAGCAGGTTCATGTCGTAAATTTGCTCGCCACCACAACGTTAGCCGTGCCGCTAATGTTTCATTTGTCAGATCTCCTGAAATTGTGTTGTGCTGGTTTTCGAGTAACTGGTAAGTCTGTTAGGCTAACATTAGCTCTGCAGGCAGCTCTTTAACTAATATTACCATTTCTCGCTAGTGTGCTGAAGTTGACTGCATTGCGAAGGTCAGAGAGATGCTGCCCAGTGTTGTGTTCATAACACGATTAACGCTTGATTCAGATCTTTATGTTTTAATGTTTAACTGGACTAGTCAGTGGTTTGAGGGCGTTTCAATCTGATCCTCAGCTGCAGTGCTCCTAATATGTAGCCAAAATGTGTACACAGGTCCACTATTTTTAGATGTGAGCAGGGGCCCTGAACTGAGCTCCAAGATGCTAATCTTTTGCCAGAAATAGACGGAATACAGACGATATGTTTTAACCCAATTTAATATAGAAAGTTGTGTTGCTCTGTTTTTAGCTCTAGACATACAGTATGTGTATATTTCTAGCTGATTAGAAACTGAATATTGCCACATAGTTTGTCTATATTTCAGCATACTACATTTCTGCCATATTGTGTAAACAAATTTCTGTCTTTTAATTTGTGTTACAGGTCTTAAGAGGGAAACAATGGGTGCATTTCTGGACAAACCAAAGATGGAAAAATACAATTCCCGCGGTGAGGGTAACAATCTGAGGTATGGGCTGAGTAGCATGCAGGGCTGGCGGGTAGAGATGGAAGATGCACACACAGCGGTAATTGGTCTGCCTCATGGTCTTGACCCCTGGTCGTTCTTTGCTGTTTATGATGGGCATGCTGGCTCTCAGGTGGCCAAGTACTGCTGTGAGCACCTGCTGGAGCACATCACCAGCAACTCAGACTTCCAGAGTGCTCTGCAGGAGGACCCCTCTGTGGATAGCGTGAAGAATGGGATCCGCACAGGATTCTTGCAGATTGATGAACACATGCGAACCATCTCAGAGAAGAAGCACGGCGTGGACCGCAGCGGCTCCACTGCAGTGGGAGTGATGATTTCTCCGAGCCATATCTACTTTATCAACTGTGGCGACTCGAGGGGACTCCTCAGCCGAGGCGGAGCTGTGCACTTCTTCACACAGGATCACAAACCCAGCAACCCCCTGGAGAAGGAAAGGATTCAGAATGCCGGCGGCTCAGTCATGATCCAGCGAGTTAATGGGTCCCTAGCTGTGTCTCGGGCTTTGGGAGACTTCGACTACAAGTGTGTGCATGGAAAAGGTCCAACAGAGCAGCTTGTGTCTCCTGAGCCTGAAGTTTATGCAATAGAGAGATGCGAGGGAGAAGATGAATTCATTATACTAGCATGTGATGGCATCTGGGATGTCATGGCCAATGAGGACCTGTGTGACTTTGTCAGGTCAAGGCTAGAGGTGACAGATGATCTTGAAAGAGTCAGCAATGAAATTGTTGACACCTGCTTGTACAAGGTATGGCATGTCCACTATACATACACTGATATTTTGTTACACACTTGTCCGTTTTGGCATCATGGCTGATTTACAAGACATCTGTTTTTGTTGTTTGTTTTTCCACAGGGAAGCCGGGACAATATGAGTGTTGTGTTAATCTGCTTTCCTGGGGCCCCAAAAGTTTCTCCTGAAGCAGTGAAACGGGAGGCTGAGCTGGATAAATACCTGGAGGGCAGAGTAGAAGGTGAGGGAGAAAATTTATATTTAGGCGTTAGTAGACCACCATAGAAAGTGAAATGATGACATTATAATCTCTTTTCCTTTCTTCAGTGTAAACCTCATGCTTTCTTTGCTTTTTACATTATGTTTTTAAATAAGGTTATTCCTATTTACATCTAGTCGGACGAAAATACAACAGCTATGTGTGAAGCCAGGAAAGTACCCAAAAGTTTCTGAAACACGTCAGTTGTTTTCCTATGATTCACTTATGGTATATAAATTAATCATAGAAATTGTAATAATCTATGGTTCAGTCTAATCTAGGTATTAAAATGTGTGTGATTATACATAATCTGAGGATTTTCAAACACTTTAATTAGATCAAACATAACATCTTATGTTAATATATGTATATTTTGCCTCACACCTCTAAGGTGTAAAGATTTTATTTAAAATGCTTTAAGCTTAAAGGGCTGTTCTATTGGGGGAGGGAAATATTACCAAAAAATTACTGTAAGGCCGCATTCAGACAGGATTTAGCGCTGGGGCGAAAACGCAGGTTTTTCCATTCATATGTCAGGGGTTGCTCCATTTTGGCGGTGCGTGCGGCAGCGGTGTCTGCCAAAAATTGCAGTGACCTGCGGCGGAGCCAGATCCAACTTTTGTTGAAACTCAGCCCGATGTCACGCTGCGGTCGCCAATCAGACGCTCAGATCAGGCAAACCTCCACAGTCAGCCTGAAATGTTTCTAAAACTGTGACTATCCAGGTGGATTCATGGACTAAACTTTGATAATCTATCTGTTGTGTTCTGCCTTTTATTTATTTCATGTACCCAGCTTCTAAATCTGTGTCTAGATCATAATTTACGCTGCAAAATAGTGGCACGGAGAAGTTTAATTGGTTTGTGTCCAATGGTTTGAGAGACAGAGTGAATGAGAGCGAGCAGCCTTGATAAAGCCGGTTAATCAGAGGAATAAAATGTTATTTCCTGATTGTTTCACAGTGGTTACGTTCAGCACAAATAGACACACCCCCAGCAGCCACCCTCACACCCACATACCTCCACACAGCGCCGGATCCTGTCTGAATTCACCCTTAATGTCAGGTGAAAAGAGGCAAGGAATTCCCCACACTGTTGGACTCGCTTTGTTCATCACTCAGAACACTTTCAAATAAGCTTAGGGGCCAAAGGTTTAAAAAACAAACCATCAATTTAAGTTACACTTTGTGTGTTGAATGAAGAATGAGTCTTATTTTCAGCGTTGTGTGACTCATTTTATCTGGAAATTGAACTGAACACACGTTCAATGTTCACTTGACAGCCAGTAAAAAGTTAATATTTTCCTACTGTAAGTGCAGTAGTCTCAAAAATCACTTCCTGTCACTGGTACACTACTAAACCTATATACTTTCTATCAGGAGGCAAGTTAAGCCAGTTTTTTATATACAGGGCGTCACAATCTATAAAGCATATGGACGATCTGTCCTTAGATCTTTGATTCAGATGAGGAAACTACCCTAATAAATCCCTCAGTGGGGGAAAACAGGGGAAAAAAACCCAGGAAGAGCAACATGCAAAACTGTCACTGTTCTGTGTGCAGAGAAAAAGATTTAGAAAATTAAACTGTAAGGTATTTACAGTAGCAGTGACTTTTTGTTTGTTAACAATGATTGCTGGGCCTCTCTCTATTAGATCAGTGAAGGAGAGTGTTACTATAAAAACAGTATTAAATCAATATCAATAATAGGGATGGTATCCACTTGAAACCCAACTCCACCAACAAATGTCTATGCTTCAGTCAAAACATGATAATATTAATCTGTAAGTAAAGGAAGTTTCATTCATAATATTTCTGTATTGTACACATAGATTTTTTTTAAATAACATTTCAATTACACATAATCAGATTTAGAAGCAATTGTTGTGATACAATTTAAAAGAATTTGATTTTGTTTTCCAACAGAGATCATCAAGAAACAGGGGGATGAAAGTCTCCCAGATTTGGTCCATGTTATGCGGACGTTAGCATCTGAGGCCATCCCTAACCTCCCGCCTGGAGGAGAGCTGGCAAGCAAGTGAGTGAGCTTTGTGGCAACTTCATAACCAGTGACACATTTTTCTTTCTGATAGTGATTACCACTTTAATTTAATCTAACATTTTAATACTTTGACTTCCCTTCAGACGAAGTGTTATTGAAGCGGTGTACAACAAACTCAACCCCTACCGAAGTGATGACACAGTAAGTATCCCAGCTTGTCTCTTAACTCCCCTGTAGGCGTGCTTGGCTTGGAGCATGCATGCTTTTTTGATGTGTGGCCAGCAAAATTTTAACCAATTTTATGCATGTCATTAGTATTCAACAAGACGGAACAAGGAAACATCCTTGTCAAATTAATTTCACTCAAAATTGAGGCCTGGTTGACTCTGCGATGACACGGTGACCTGTTCAGGGTGTTTCTTTGCTTTCTGTCCAGTTTATGTGAATCAAAAAAAAAAAGAGAGAAAATGGATAAAAGCACCATTAACTATACATTTTCTGTACGGCTGTAGAAAATAGTTTGATTGTCTCCCTTAAGTAGTCTTAGCAAAACTTCATTCGCATAACTGGGTTTCATTTTGACAAAGGACAACATTTCAAGTCCCGTGCCAAAAAAAGGCTCAGTTTTGTACCTCATGAGCTGATTTCACTGATTAGTGCTCCTCAAATCAAAGAGGAAAGAGCTAATAAGTGAAATTGTTTGGTATTTGTGTGGATGAAATAAAAACCTACATTCTCTCAAATACTGGTTTAAAAGGGACGTTTCTCATCATTCCTTTTTATACAAGCAGACCTCAAAGCTGTTGCCCTTGTCCACTCAGATATCATGCTTTTAAACTGTTATCAGATAAGGTCACTGCATCAGCTACATTTTAATTGTGCACGTCATCTCGTCCTTGACAGCGAAAATTAGTACTTTGTTTCAGTGTTTCATGTTCGTACAGAGATGAGACTTTTTAAATTACTATCACGCATTGAATTATCTCGGAAATTAGGGTTACCTTCATAACTGCCAGGCCCCTTGACTTCCTCTGTATTATGTGCTGCCGCCTGAATACAAAATTTGCCACCAGTCTACACAAAGCTTTCCATGGAGAAAGTAAAATAATATTCTAACAACTGTTTGCAGATTTATACAAAGTGACTCACAGAAATCTTATACAGTGTTTGTTACTGTATTCTGTCTTTAGACTGAGCAGTCATTTGACTCACCTTTTGGCAGCAATTGCACAGTTATGATATCGTGAAATTAAAAAATAGATTTGAAACGTATTCATTTTTCCTTGAGGAGAAATGTTTTGCAGCTCTCCTTGGATAGACGACTACTTTTATCAAATAGCTGCACTTTTTTACGGAGCCTCCTGTGCTTTGTAATAGTTCAACACTGTAGGAATCATAATTTATCCTTCTCTGGATGTATCCATCCAGCTTCAGGCAAGACCTTCACGTTAATGTGTAATGTTTTGCTGTGTATAAAATATATTTACTGTCAGATGTCAAAGTTGTAGATCTGGAACACTAAATCTTAAAAGCCCATTATAAAGCCACGCTGTAGCACCATAACATACAGAAGAGGTCAAGGGATTAAATATGTTAGTTAGTTGATCACCTTTAGTAAAATTATGGTGGTTTGTTAACGGGGTATGTATCATTCTGGTTAATATTGTGCAAAAGCACACCATGTAACTAACATGTCTACAACAAAGTGTAGTACCTGAGGCAGCGTCCTTCTTTTTTAACAAAACACAGTTTCACCACCAAATGCCAACCAATGTTTCTTTGTTAGTATGAAAGGTGAGGGCAGTCATATTGGAGAGAGATAGTTCAGTCTCATTCCCAGGTCATCAAATACCAACATAAATGGGAAACAAAGCAGCTCGGAGAGAGCCACGCAACACAACAGGTGGTGTCCATGCTCTCAGGTCGACAAATACGAACACTTTAGGTTAGTGCCTCGCAGAGTCTCATTTCCCAACACAATTGCCAGCTATTGTGTTTCGTGGCTCACTCCAAGCCACATTGTTTGTTTCCCATCTACGTCAGTATTTGACGACCTGAGACTCAACAATAAACTATCTTTCTCCTGTGTGAGTGACTGATGGAGAACATTCGTCAGCATAGTAAATATTCCTTTATCGCAGCGGTGCAAGAGAGAATAAAGATTTTAAAATTGTTTTAACAAATCGAAAGTATCTGGTATAATAGACAAACAATACATTTTATCCATAAAGAAATGTATGGATAAAATGTGTACTCTATTCTTAATATCAGTATGTTGGTAAATAGTTTGAAATCTGTTGTTTTTGGCAGTTTATTTCTTATTTATTTGCATTATTTGTAGACCTTTATTCAAACTGTAGTGACAGCCTGAATCAATGATCGCATCTGAAGTTAGGCAGGTAAGTTATGGAGGTAATCTCACCGCATGCATAACCAATTGCAATGTTGCAATCAACTTTATTTGTTTTCTTAACCTGGATCCAATTTTAAATATTGGTTATCTATAGATACAATGAGGCCAATATTTATCTAAATGACAAAACTGCTCAGTGCACACAAAGCGGAAATCTCTATGACTGAAAAATTAAGCCAAAAGCAAGTCAGTCTCCGTAAGTCCCCATATTAAAATGCCCAACTTCTTTAACAGTGGAATTTGTTTCCAGCCTGGTGCAATGCTTTTGATTATTTTTAGATTAGATGATACAGAACTTAACCCATCCTGAAAGAAAGATTTGTGCCAAAGATGCTCAGCGTATGTGTATATTTGTTACATTAAAATAACAGTTGTACCCAGTTGGGCACTTAAATTTGAGCTACCTCCTCCAAATACTGTTTCAAAAAATGTCATTAAGTTTAGATTATTGATACGATATAAATTAAAATAAGAGAGCTCCTGAAGTTGAAGTGATGCGATCAGATACAACATTTTACTAGCAGACAATAATAACTACAGAAACACAAAAATAGTACAGTGGTATTAGAGGAGCTTCTTCCCCTGCTACACTCACTTTCACTCACGTATAGGACAAAATGCTGTCACTGCAGTACAACAGTCATGAGAATACATGCTGTCATTGTGAATATATGCTTTAGGTCAGTTAACTAGAGAAATCTAATTTCACATTTATTGTTCCGAACCCAAAGTCAGTGCCAAGTTTGTCTAAAATCGTTGTGAAAGGTCCTTTGTGTTAAATAATCTGTCAACATGTTTTCGTAATAACCTTTTCCTGTGGCTGGTTATATTGTTTGTCAATAAGAGTTACCAAACATTGCTACTTCCTGACAAACCTAAAACACCCTGAACCGAAACAGAGGTTTTAAATAGATGGAAACATCAACAACTGCTTTATCATTTGGTGACTTGCACCTTTCTTTTCCGTCCGTGTTTGGTTGTGAATATCTCGATATGAATATATAGCTGCATTTACGTGACGATTAGTCTGTGTGAATTTGGAACAAATTATTATGTCACATTTTAAATAGTTTAGAGCTTCCATATAGTTATCAGTTTATCAGTTACACAAACATGCACATAACCACATATTTATTGCTCAAAATTATGTGAATTAGAAATTATTTGCAAATTTTAAAGTGCATTCGTACAGAGACAGAACATTTTCATTTTTATTGGATAATGCTTTTCAGTTTGTCTGATGTTCATTATAACTAAAGATGGGAATTTTAAGCAGTTTCATTTTAAAAGTACTTGCATTAAATTGTCATTGTGTACTTGAGTACTCCCAAAATAATAAACCTAAGAATAGGGTCCGACTCAAGCAGAAATTCAAGAGGGGTAACGGTTATCCGGCCTCTCTGTGCTGCACAGACTGTACAGATTACCCAACATGGGGGAAAAAAAACATATTCACACCCATTAAGATGTTACAAAACAGCTAAACAACACATTTTAGTTCAGCACTTTGCAGATCAGTCCTCAGTTTCCACCTAACCATACTCTTGCATATTCTCCACACTTGTGGTTGTTGTTCGTCGTGATGGTAGCTTGTAGAAGAAGAGGCAGCGTTCTCCTTCCACAAAGGTTAACTAGAGCATAACTACAGTCACTGTTGTTAGTGTGAGCTGGTTAATCTTCTCTGCCCTGGTAGCATCACTGCAGCACTTCTTAACAGAGCCTATGTTAGCAAATGAGGGTTTGCCTGTTAGCCGTCTCCGGCTGATTCTCCTGCTTAATCTGAAAATAGTTAATAATTGAACTGGTTGTTCAATGACACACAAATTTAATGTTACTTAGCTTGCACTGCACGTTCACATCTTATATTTTTTCAAAATACTACTTGTGGGCATTCTGCCTGTAACGTCAATAATTTACGCGTGACTACCTGCTGCTACACGTGCGCAGACTTAAATGCGATTACTCAATGCATTGAATGAATGAACGGCGTCCAAATGAGTACTTATCTCCATCCCTCGTTTAAAATATATCAGAATACATTTACTCTCTCCGATATCTAACTAAAATGGAAAAAGTCTCTCTGTTTGTATGTCTGTCTTTGGATTTCTTGAACCGTTCATGAACTATTAATTCTTTGGTGTATTGCCGATGACCCAAGGAAGTGTGTCGAGAACAAAGTTGTTTGGGTGATTTCTCAAGAAAGCTGGAGGCAAAGCAATTGGCCAGGCGTGTTTTGAACGGGCACTGCTCTCATGAATAATAACACATTAAAAATATGTATATTTAAGTAGACTTATGGTCAGCAGATTCAGTTTGATGTGCAGTATCAATGAATATTGGTACTCATGGGAGGGTGCTAAAATCATTATATTTACCTGAATTGTAAGCTCTCATTTGTTATTGTTAGTTTAAAAAATAGACCGTACTAGTCACTTTTAATTATTTTACTTTACTTTCTGTAGATTTTGTATCTGAAGCTTCAGACTGTACTTGGTGCGTGTTTAGTAAACAATGATACAGGACATGGTGGCTTTTTTAAACCAGACTTTAGACCTGTCGACCAATGAGTAGTGTTTTCTGTGGTGTATATAGTTATGTGTACAATGATGAATCTCCAGATTATCTGTAAAAGTATTTACAGTAGTATCAAAAAAATTGGAGGAAATTGATTCACAAGTATCTCTATCAACTTCTGGAGGATTTTTATTATGTGTCAGTTTGTATAATACATGCTTAAACCTGTCCAGCTCTTGATAGAGATCTGGTGGATGTAGAGCCAGAGTCTGAAGGGTTTTTCCTTCCTCTTCTCTCTTATCAAGGACTCTGCATCCACAGACGACATGTGGTAACACAACCTCCTACCACTAACACAGCATAGAGTTTACAAACCACCATCCTCTCAAGACCCACAGCAGCTCAGCTCAGCAGTCTGTCTCTCCGTCACTCTGAGCTTTTGGTTTCTAAGAAGGGAATTTCATGGGAGGAGGAGATGGAGGAGGAGGAGGAGGAGGAGGAGAAGAAGAAGGAGGAGGAAGAAGAAGAGGAAGAGGAGTTGCATGCACACAAACCTGGAATAGTGCAGCACCCGTCTACTCTGGGGTTCGGGATCCCTACTGTCTTGTCTCCCCTTTTATGTTCATCCACCTTAATACTCTCCTCTAAAGTAATCCATAACAAGTCCACAAGGTCTTCTTTCTTTTTGTTAAATAATCAGCTTAAGTAGTAAGATTTTTTGCTGTAATTAATTTGATTCACATTTCCTTGTGTGTGTTTGTATATTTCTGTTTTTGTGAAGTGCAATTGTCCTGTACAAACGGCCTGTATTTAATGCAGCTTGATTTTAAGTTAAAAAATGAAAGAAATGAAAAAGAGAACCTTTTATGCACTATCTGCCTTTTCCTGCTCTTCTGGAATTGTAACAAATGTCTATTCAGTGAATATTTCTGCTTGTCCTCCAGGCACAGTGTCTCTGCGCTTTTACATTTCCTTTCTTTATTTTTTTTTTCAGTTAGTCTATTCTCCTTTAAGAAACGGGTAAATTGTATAGTTGACAGCACAGTAAGCTCTCTATCAAACCATTTAAATCCTAATTATTATTTTTTTTTCCCTGTGCTTTTTTTTTTTATTGTATTTTATTTTTGTAAGTGGTCTTCTGTACATGCTCAAATAATAATGGCAAAGGTGTTTCTCAGTCATTTTGGAAGTGTGAAGTGATTTTTTTTTTTTTTTTCTTTTTCATTTCTTCAAGGCATCTGATTTGAGAAAAGAAAAAAAAAGAAAAAAAAGACCCCTGTTAACACGTTTGTCTGTGCAAATAGATACCTGCAAGCGTGCGTGGGTGCTTGTGTGTATGTATGTGCGCACGTGTGTTGGTATAAAGGCGGCTCTGTATGTGCAACTCTAATTTAAATTTTTCGCTAAGGTGGTTCAGACAAAAAGACCAGGCTGGAGTTTAAGGGAATCGCTCGCCCAAAGCTTACCCATTGTCTGTCCCCCCCCTTTTTTTTTTTTTTTTTTTTTTAAATTTTATTTCAGCCAGTGTTCCATATCAACCCAACATAGGCTTTCACTACTTCCTATTCCAAAAAAAAAAAAGCTTTGGATAATAGAGTTTACATGCTATTACGCTATTTGAACAACTTCAAGCTATATATCAAAACTATACTGCAACCTGAGATGACACAAGTAGTTCAACATACCCGTTGTGTGCGACGGTTTGCAGCTAGTCAGGTTTTGACTAGCTTACACATCTATTGTGTCATATTTAAATATCAGTTTCTAAACATGCATTGTTACCAGTGCCCACTGTGGGTGCCATATGAATTATAATTCAGCTTTATGACAGCCTATGCCAAGTTTTTGTTTTCCTCATGAGATTCAGTTTTTGTATGTGGTACAGATGTTTTTAGCTTTTTTTTTTTTTTTCCTTTAACACCTGATAATTTGATTGATGTGAACAGTTTAAGCACTGACTATTTTAGAGAAAATCACCCATTACCAGTCTGTTGATAGGAGAAACTGTTGAATCTAAATCTTACAAGCCTATTTTTTGCCCCCCCCCCAATATCGTCTTTAGAACAAATCCGCTGACTGCAGTGAGTTCTCCTGGTTGTACAGCACCTTTTCATTCCCATCGGGTTTGCTCTGCTTAAACCCTCCTCCACTGCACCACAAGCCAGAGCACAATACAGTTCGCTGCTATACTGTATGATCTGTGGGTTGATAATTATGATTATTTTTCAGTTAACATCCCCCCCTTCTAAAAAGATGAATAGTCACCAACTAAATCTGTATTCATCACACACACAGTAGATATTTTTCTTGAAGAGAAGTTGTTTTATTTCAGATTTATTCTCTGCCTTTTTTTTGTTTGTTTTGTTTGTCTAAAATTGCATTGTTGGAAATTTATGTATGTATATATTTTTGACTTAAACTTTCAAGGAATAAATCATGTCGCTTGAGTTAGTTTTTTGGTATGGGCAAAATGTGATTCTGCTTTGTCTCGGGATGATTAGTACAACAGCGGTTTCCCTCTAATCATGTTGGTGTTGCTCTGATTAATACTCAAGGTTTGAACAGGTTCATTTATGTAACAGTAATAATGGACTAGATTTGTAATTCATATATTAAAATGACAATCCTAACTATTTCACCGCATTTAGGTTTGTGGTGGGTAGCAAATTATTTAATCGCAGACTTTAACTTTGACTAGAATCCTAAATTAGCTGCTTTCTAATATGCTGTAGTGGCAAAAATGCCAAAGACCACTGAAATTTTGCAACTGCGAAGTCCATATCGCAATATAAAGGAGAACCTAGCTGTAACCACGTAAAATATTTTTAAAATGTTAAGCTATTAAGAGAGCGATGTTAACTTTATTTTGAGATTCCCATTCACCGTTAACGTTTAAAGGTACTCTGGAGTTTTTTTTTGACCACTGGTGGTGCTGTAGAGAAATGTTGGATGAGCACAAGGATGAACACACAAGACAAAAACACAAAGTGATGATGTGAAATACACTTCTGACTGCAGGAAGCGGTAATGTGTATATTAACAGTTGGTGTTAAGTGAACCAATGAAAGACGATGAGACCTCAAGCTGATCTTTAAAAAAAACAAATGCAGGTTTATGTGACGTTAGGAATGGCATTGAACATGTTTGTTTGGCCTTAAAGACACTCAAAATACATTTCGGTAAGAAATGTTTGAATGTAAACCTAACTTGTGTGTTTTCAGTGGAAACTCTATAGGGTACCTTTAAACAACCTGTCACCCCAGAAATTACATAAATAACATGTCAGAATTCAAAAGATACCCTGCCCTGACGCAACACTGTAAACATGTCAGATAGAGAAATTATTCCGTGTTTGCATGAAAATGTGCGTTAAAAACTACATTTTTATTCCAATAAATAGCAAAAAAAAAAAAAAAAAATGTCGTTTAATTCACATCTTTGATGATTTGATGATGGTTTAAAATTATAGTATTGTATTTCTATCACAATACTTAATACCTACTAAGGAAAATCCATAAGTCAATTTATTCTGTGTTTTTTTTTCTTTATAAATAAGCAGTTTTATTTTGCGCCTCATCGCTTGTGTTTGTTAGTGAGTGCACTAAATGTCTCATCAGTTTTCAGCATCAAGCTGCTTTCTTTGCAAACCTAGTGGATGTTGATGACTCTTGAAGCAACATTTCATGCAATTTTTCTTAAAGCTTAATAAGGAACAAATAATATTTCTTTGTATCTTGAGGCCATTGATACACCCACTCCCCTGGACTGTCCTGCATTAGCCCAGAAGTTTAATAATTCGAGATGTGGCCCCTTAAGGGTAGTGACCCCTTTACATACCTGCATATTCCATAGAATGAAAAATGTAAAAATTTGCTTTTTAATACTGAAAACTGCTGTATAGCTGGAATGCTAGCAGATATTAACAGCGACTCGGTTGTGATTTGTCACATCTGGGTGTTTTTCTATTTAAATTATAACATTTCCTACCATCCCTTTTACTCCCTCATCCACAACAACAAAAAGTGAACAAAAAAAAAAATGAACCCAAGCATCCATTCCCCTCTTTTTAATTTTTTATGAACTGAAATACCTCATAACATTTTGTAGGAAGTGTTTTTGTCTTGTGTTATGTAGATCCAAACTGTTCAGAAAACAGTTCACGAATGCGTTTTTTCTCGTGGCTCTCCCCCGTAGAACTTCTTCTTGATTTTAACACTGATCTATGTGAGTGGGATAAGCCTGTGCTCATGTACAGTATTTGACTGAATTGTGCTAATTTTAAAGAAAACAAGTAATGATTTTAAGTGGCTACTTCAAATGACAACATATTTTAGTAACTAGGAACACTATCGGCCTTGTTGTATAAGCTGATGCCCGCCACCCCCTCCGACCCTCAAAACGCTCACCTGTGTAATTTCCCACCAAACTTGTCGGCCTGTGTGATGCTCACTTATCTAATCTAGAATTGTATCGCGAGTTCAGGGTTTTTAGAAATGTGAGATGTGTGACTAAATGGCAGTAGTCATATGCACTGATCATCTGTATAATCAGCTTTTTTTTTTTCCATAAAATTGTTATTGTAGAAAAAAAAAAAGATTATAAAGCTATTTACAGAGTTACCTTTGGTTGCCTGGAATGCATCCTGTATATTCTTGTACGGAGGACTGCCTGGCAGAAGTTGAAGAGATTTTTAAATGCTTGCGCCCTCTTGTACATATTGATGTACCTCGGTTGTGGCGTTTACTGTGTCATCCTTTAGCAGTGGTGGTTTATTTGTCCCCTCACAGGGCGACCTGAGCCTCACTTTGCTGACCTTTTTCAGCTCATAAATAAGCTCACCGATTTGCCTTACCCAATCTCATGTTGCCCCCTAAAGTACTTGTTCAACAAAACACTATGAAGAGGAGTGATGCTGCTGACATTACACTCTTATAGATTTAAAAACTGTCCCCATGTTAGGGTACTTAAGCTATCAACAAAGTGACTTTGTCCTGGTTGTCACAAGGTACAACTTTTCAACCATCGCTGGTTTGTATGCTTTTTTTTTTTTTTCTTTCCATGTTACCTTCTTGAATCTCGGAAAAGCTTATTTAATTTTTCACTGCAGATGATGTCATACTTTTAACAAATGCAAGTGTTTTAACATGGTAACCTCGCAAGCATTCAAAATGTTCATACATACATCATGTCTGCTATATTTATGGTTACATTCAAGAATAGCTTTAGAGTGCTGTAGATAAATATTGTCAATGTTGATTCAAATGCTTCTCAGAGGCCTCTGTGAGTGATTTTACAAAGTTCAATAACTGTATATTTTGTATTATGTTCTAGCTCCAAAGGAATGGCAGAAAAAAAAAGAAAATGTTTAAAAAAGCTTTGTTCCCTGAACTAAATTGTACTATTTGTGTTGTCGATTGAACAAATTGCATTCCTTGCTTGTGAATTGATGCATTTCTCTCCCTGCCCCTTGAATTTTCTCCCCTTCTTTCCCTCCTTTCTTTCATTTTTTAGCCTTTGAAGTTTGAATAAAATTTCTAGTTTGCAGAATGTATTACTAAATAAATGGGTTGTCATCTTGTACCTCTCATTTCATCACTTTTATTTTTTACACTTTGTTTGGACGTGTTGCACAAGTGAAACTTCCTATGATTGTAAATATAAAAAAACATGACAGACATAAGTACAGTTTTTACAGGGAAAGTTGCATCACATTGCTAAAAAAAAACACCAAAAAAAACATCCTGCCTTAGAACGTGGATTACAATAACTTTCAGACGTACATGAGAGTATTGGTGTGTGGATCTGCTGCACAGTTACACCAAAGGCATTTTATTTGTCACACTACTCTAAATCTTATTTATAATTCTTCTTATCTTGTCTGGTAAAGAAGTTGCAAAACACGTTATTGCTATTTTTTATGGTTAAAATATAGAAGGCCTCTCATGTATTACCATTAGGTTTAAGTCACAGAGCTAAGACACTAACACTAAGCATTTCTCCAAAAAATAAACACCTAGCCATCTTTGAAAAGTTTATTTAACAACTCTTACAGCTGTTCAGAATCTAACATCTGGTATAATGCTGTAATATTTTTGATCACACCTAAGTACACCTTAGGCCGCTGGTATCAGAAAATACAACTGGACAAATGGGTTACATCATACAGTGGACTCATCCAGATGTTTGAAGAGTCTTTAAGAGGTCTGGAAATACCTTATTCACAGCTGTAAGTGGTCTTAAATGAACTTGAGGGTTTTCCAAACATCGCCGGGTAATTATTTTTCAGGAAATCAATACCGAGCTCTGTGACACAAATGTAATGGTCAAAACACGAGAGGCACAAACGAGAGCCATTCTCGTGTGTGACTTAATGCTTCAGTTTGTGGTTTGATAATCAACAAGCCCTTTCATCGCTGCATGTTTTCGAGCCCCATGAGCTTTCTGAAGCGCAGAGGTGTTGTTGACTTATCTGGGTATCGGAGTCGTGTTTGTCTGCCTGCCATTTCTGTCAGTGTGTGGTAAGTGCATGTATGGGGCTTGAGCTCAGGGGATGGGTCAGGGCAGTCCACGGCCACTGGGATTAAGAACCGTGGGAGGGATTACTTTAAATGTCAACATAATGTCATGAGCTGTGTTAGAAGGTCAAACGTTCAAACGGTGCTCAGTGGCGAGCAGTTAATAGATCAGGTACAATT
The DNA here is from genome assembly GCA_946959425.1 of Argyrosomus regius. Lineage (NCBI taxonomy): Eukaryota > Metazoa > Chordata > Actinopteri > Sciaenidae > Argyrosomus > Argyrosomus regius. Next base: position 11,988,861 of record OX336887.1, on the reverse strand, counting down.
TGGATTGTTGTGGCTCCTGTGATGAAATGACTAGCATGCTAAAACAAGCTATTTTTTGGAGATGTGCTTTTCAAATATGCTGAAGCATGGTATGATGCAGTCTGAAGTTTTCACTCCCAACAACTGTTAATGTTGCTTAATGACATTTAAAGGTGTGTATTTTATGTGTAGTTACTTCTCTTCATGCATTGATCTGTTATTAGATATGCAGCAAAATTGTCTCCCATGCTATAGCTTTGTCTTTTTACTCAATTTCTGACTGATCAATGCAAAAAACAGCATCCTAATGAGTCAGCTAGCCAGAGGGGGGCAGTGTTAATAGCTGAGACAGATTAGAAACACCAGCTGTAGCATGCACACAAACACACACACACACACAAACAAACAGTCCTCTGAAAGTTAATTGAGTCAGTGTCTATTTATTAAGTAGATGTTGATGACAGCTTTTAGATGCATGAAATTTAACACTAAGTCATAAATGCTGTAGCAAATGTATCATCCACAGCTGTTAATTGTCATTGCCATTGTGTTTTTGCACTTTTAGCTTCATGTTGTCCCCTCTGGTGCTTTGGAAACCTTTTTCTAAAAATAAAATAAAATACAAAAATTAGAGAAACATCAAAACTTCTATATAAAACAAGCTTGTTTTTTTTGTTTTTTTTAACGCGTCCATCCCGCCCTTTGAGCCATTTGCACAAGAGCTGCACAAAATATGACTCATTAGATCTCGGGCCACCTGTGCACCCCTAATGAATCATGCTGCCCTTATATTCCTCCACATCAAAAAATCAAAAAAAAAGAAAAAGCGGCCGTGTCGGCAGAGGCCATCATCAAATGGAGCTGGCTCGTCATCTGCCTGCCATTGTTTAGCGCATGTCATGCTCTGCTTCTCATGGCGGAAAAACCCATTTGAGCTTCACTAATGCAGCCATGCAGACGCAGCAGTAAGAGGTGGGGGTGGTAGAGCACACCGCATACTCTGTGTGGATGGTCTCTGCACTGAGGTCACTGAGCTCCACATTTGCTAATTTGCTTTGGAGTGCACTTGGAGCCAGATTTTTCTTCTGTTTTTTTTTTTTCAGGGCTGCTCTGTAAATTGGGTTTGGGATTGAGTTAAGCACAGGAGAGCAAGGGGCATCTTTGACGGGTATTTCGGGGACAAGATGTAGCTCGATAAGGATCAGATCTGACAACCTTTACTCTGTTCTCTATTTCTGCTTCTTCTTCTCCCCCCTCCTCACCCACCCGCCATGCTTTCCTTCTCCGTTTCCTCTTCCTGTGAGTGTACTTGTTGCCCGAGGTCAGTTTGTCACAGAGAACACAAGCTTTTCTCACTTGGTTGCAGCGATTCAATGATTGGTGTGTACAAACAAGCATATCAAGCAGGGATGACATGCACCCACCTCCCCCCTTCTCACGCCCTCCTCTCTCCTACAGACATCAAATATGTCCTTCCTGCTCTCTCTGCTCCTGTCTCACTCCTCTCTCTCTCTCTCTCTCTCACTTACACCGAGTGTCCCCTGCATGAGGTGGGTTACACAAGCTGCTGCCCTGGGAATCCCAGGCCAGCTCATTATCCCGCACCCCTGAGACACAGCTCACTGTAAATTAGGACATCAAACGATGCAGGCTTGTTAGAGAGCCACAGATACACTCATTAGCATCAGCACCTTTCCTTGTTAGAGCCTGTATCAGCATCCGCTCCCACCACCACCACCACCACGTCGTGTCCTGACGTTCCTCCACACTGACTGGAAGGTTTAGGATTAATGTCAGCTCTAGCCAGCAGGTCAGTACTGTTGTGGTTCAGATATGTGACTGATGGATCAGTGGTGGCGGGAAGCTGTGGAATTTGTTGACAGTTGCTGACTATCCCCACAGATCTTATCCATATTTCATATTGTGGAAGAGAATATAAAAAAAACATCTCTCAGAATAACTCGTCTGGCAAGTGGCTGAGTAATTGTGTGTCACGGCTTCAGGGGATGGACAAAAAAAAATAACACCACTTTCAATACAACATGTTCTACAGTAAACCCATGTTGTGCGTTGATCATAAGGTCAGACCTGGATGAAGTTACCTCATCAAGTGGTTAAAAAATGTCTTCTGTAGCTCTGGACAGAGCTGAAAATGTATCCCTGATGATGGTTTTGACAGTCCAACAAAAGATGTTCACAGACAAATTTCCTTGGAATACAAAGCACAACACCTTGACACCACAGTTCACATCCTGTGTCCCATGTGTGTTTACATTTAGACAACAAAAGCATTTCAGGGAAATGTCAGAGTTTTGATAAATGTTTATAATCACGTTGTATTTTGTGATTCAGGTCCTAAACCACACCACAACCTTTCGCTGACCTGACCTCCGTGCCTAAGCATAACCATAAACAATCTTTATGTGCCCTTCAAAATATCTGCTGTTGCATATTACTTTTTTATAATCGTCATTTCTAGAACACAGCGTTGCTGTCAGGGTATCTCATCCTCTGCTTCTTAAATTTACCTTCTTTTTTTTTTTTTTTTAAATCTGTCTCTCATAAATTTCCTTTATGGAAGTCACTGTTACATCAACTTGTGACCACTGCTCCTCTTTGTTAATGAAGTCATGTATTTTAGGACTTTCCCACATGGCATCATTTTACTGTGAACCAGCAACTGAGGTGTAAATCATGACAAAGGGATCTGCGAGCAAAATATATTAAAATTATATCGATAAGATATTTGATTTTGCAAGATTTAAAGAGCTACCTACAAAATCCAGTATCTTATTGATATTCATCCTAATATGTTTTCCTTGTAGATCCCTATGTCATGATTTACACCTTAATTGCTGGTTCATCGCCAAGCGGCAACCTCTGTAGCTGTGAAGTGAAGCCAATGCAGAAGTGCCAAAAACTCAAACGGCCTCTTGAGGCTGGCTACAGAACTAGTCAGTCTCCATAAGTCCCCATATTAAAATGCCCAACGTTAGAGCTGAAATAAATATGTTCTTATCTTAATATGTTTTGTCTTGCTCTATGTTATTATGAGTCATCGCTTGCAAACACAGCAACATGATGTAATGTGGGAAAGTCCTAAAACACATTACTTTGTTACCAAAAATGAACAGTGGTCACAAGTGGATGCAACAGTGACTGAAAGGTACTTAATGGTGGATTTACTGCACAAAAGCACGGCCTCAAAAATGACTATTGAGGTCTCAACAAAACCCTGAAGAATTCACCACCACTCTGTAGACACATATGAGCGAGCTGGAATTTAGCTTTGTCTGTGAGACGTAGGTTAAATACCCAGTCAATGATAAGGCTTTCTTAAGTGTTATTTTCTATGGTTAGGCACTTCTCAAGGTGTACAGTATTTGTTCAGTACCTGCGTTGCTGTCTTCTGTCAATCCATACCAGCAAACTCTGTCTAAAACCAGATATTGTCTTTCACTGTGAAAATGTATTGATGCGACTGATAGCAAATTGTTTTTCTTTTGTACCTGCTCAGGCTTTCCACGTTTCCAGCATGCTCTGTAGTCATTGGGCTGTGGTGAGATGGAAATGTTCCTGACTATCTGTAGGGGTCTTGTCATCATGCCATCTTCAGTGAGCCCTCAGCCATTAGTTGTTTTTTTTAAAATCATAACATCACAAGGTGTTTTTGTCTTTTTTTTCCTCCTCCATACTGATCTGTCTTTTTCATCTGCTCTGCATGCCGTCTGACATCTGGTATAGCATGCAGCCCGTGGGTGATTCATTCCTCACACATGCCGTCACTTTACTTCATCTGTATCTATAAACTTCACTTCATCTGCATCCTGCTCTTCTCCTCCCCAGGACCCAGACATCCTCTTCTTCCGTGGTTTCAGCTAAAACAAGAACTAATCAGAGGATGTCAAGCCAAGCGTTTGTTGCCTTGTATTTGTGTCCATCCCCATAATTAAGTGTCTACTCTTACTTCATCATTTATTGAATATGGTTTTCATCCATGTACACATCTGATACGCCCAACTAGTCATTCTTAAAATGAACTTATTTACACCTCTCTCGGCCATTGTGTAACATCATTCCAAACAGTGGCTTAAATACTAATTTAAATACTCTAAGACAATGTGTCCTCTACTACAAATCTTATTGATCTTAACCTATTGTTAAATTATAATGAAGATAGATAGACACATCAATGACAGCATTATGTAGCAGCAAAACATTAGAAAGATTTCAGATTTCTAGAGTCTCTGTTTCAAATTCTGTGTTTCCATTGTTAACTCATTGTCTAATTGGAGAAATACATACATTTATGACTTTCGCTAAGATTTCACTTTGAATTTTGGTCGTCACGCTACCTGGTAATGTCTCCTGCAAAGTCGACAGGATTGTGTTTTTCGATGTTGTATAAAGATAAAAGCAGATATGTGCCGAGGCCTGAGGCTCAGATTGAGGCAGTTGTACAGCACGAACCTGTGAAATTCACCACAACAAAAAGGAAATCATAGACGACAGCATCATCACGGCCGACTAAAATTAGGAAAATGACACCTGCAGTGAAAGATTTGCCCCATGAGAGGACTCTATATTGAGTTTATTCCATACTCTGACTGGCTTAATGTCTTCTTTCTTTGCAAGAGCAATTTCTGACATTTCTATCAGTTATCACACTTCAAATGATCCACAAAAGATCATATATATTCAAATTCCCAAATTTTTTAACGACATGAAAGTGTACATGTTGTTTTTCATGTGATGTTTTGGTGCTCTTATGTTTTACTCATGTCATTTAAAGACCCCCACTTTCTCCAAATAATCTTACCAGTTGGGCTTGGTTTATAATTATTTTAGTCTTTTGCACTTCCTCACATGTTGCCTTTGTTCATGATCAGATCAGAGCTTCTTCCAGCAGATATTTAGTCATTTTAGCTGTGTAATTTTCCATCCCTTTCCATCCTACACCAGAATCAGTAAATCCTATTTGAAAGGAGCCAAGCCAGTTGTAACAGTAATGTTTGGTGTGCCTTTCCATTGCTGCAGCATTAACTATTGCAGCTGTGTTTGCCACTGTTAAAAAAATCATTATCTTTCCTCTCTGACAGTGTATCCGATCTTCACGTGTATGACTTTTTGACATCAGGATGAGGCCATTCAAAAGCTTTGTAATCACGCTGTATGTTAACGGGCATTAAGCGAGGCTTTGAGCTGTCCATCCACGCTGCCAGTATGTTTGACTTGAGAGAAGTCAAGTGGGTTGTGCTCCTCAGGTTTTTCTGGTCCATCACACAACTCTTCACTGAATAGTCTGTGATAAACAATGGTGCTGAGCTAAGATGCTGATTCTAAGGCTGAAGTGAACAGGGAGCAAGTGTTTTTACTCCTGCTACCACAGAATATTTAACCAACACAGCCTGTGGGTCAGCACCTACGAGTCCAAAAGTTAACACTGAACTGTACTGTATGTCTCCAGGCCATGTTTGTGTCCTGATAGGAACATCTCCAACATTGTTCTGTGTGAACTATGTGTCCATCAATAAAACCTTGAACACAGCTGTCACTCTATTGTATGTTGTGTCGTGTGAAAGCCTTTGTAAGCAATCGTAGCTGTGTGTTTTAGGTGACATCTCATCCTTTAAGCGGCATCTAAGAGGTTAATTGCCTTCAGTGTGCATTGTCTCTGTTATCTACCACTATGTCTTTCCTCTTACTTAACACAAATACACGGCAGACGACACACAGCAATTTGCACGTGCTAAACTAAGCGGGATATATTAGTGGAAAAGGTCATGAACTGAGCAGCGTGAGTTTTCTGAATTAATTTACATGTACAGTATGTTTTCATTGTGTAAAAGTACTTGGTGAAACACAGATAACACTAAATGGCAGTCATAAAGTACTCACTGCATATCAGTGAGCTAAATTGTTCTATTGACTACTCTCATAGCGAGCATATATAGTGCAAAACATGTTGTGTCTTTGTTCCTGTTTTTATAACAACACTACAAATCACCACATTTGTCAGATAAGAACTTAACCGATTTAGTTTGGCTGTGTGTAAAGTTAAAATATTCTGGACTGGAGTTTTAATTTGAGGTTTTAACGAATAAAATTCTGCTTCAGTCTTCACGATTTTCAACATATAATGTAAAAATAGCATTACTTCATACCAAAAACAACGACGTACAATTCAAGCCCTTGATACCAGAAAATGAAAAAATTCTTTACATTTGTTGAGCTTAACGAGTTTCACAACATTAAATAAACCCAGACATATTTTAATCTATACACTTTTCTTCATCAGAGGGTTTCATGTACAGTATGTGAGTATGAATGGTGAGGTCAGAACGTGGTCGTTTCCAGTGAACTTTTCAGCCTTCAGCTTATTGGAATTGCCAATAGCGCCATGAAGTGAACGGTTGTATAATGTACTAAGAAATGTACTTTCGTCTTTGAAATTTCATATAGTATTTTGTGTTAGGGAAACAGTTTAATTTTATTTATTCTATTTGAACACACAGAACCTGCTGTGGGAAAATATCTTCAGTCAGTTTTTTCTACTGCAGAGTTTATTTGATAAATAATAAGAAGAAATCAGACATCTGCGTGCTTTTTAAACTCTTTGAATTCAACTTTTAAACTTGTAATCATCAGCATCCAGCTAAATCCCAACACACAATCTTATTAATACAGTTTAAAAATTCAGTCTCCAAGGCAATGGAGGTTCAAAAAGAATATTTCAGTTGTCAAAATTTTTTTTCACAGCACAAAGCAGAGTAAAAGGTGCAACATATCAATGAGTTTTTCAATTTAAAAGTGAAATCACCACAAAATGTTGATTGGGTGAATATTCTGTGTATTTAGTCATGTGATTGTATCAGATTTTGCACAAATGGCTCTGAAAACTCAAACATAAACTGAAGAGCTCAGGTGTGGTTGTGAACCTGTTAAGGGAAACATACTGACCGAGCATGACTTCCTATATTGTTCCTCCATTGTCGGTATAACTGCATGGATTCATGGTGGGCAGCCTGTGTTGGCAAGAAATTTGGCACCATTCAGCCACAAGCCACACAGCACAAACGGGCCTTTTTCCCGCAGTCATTGAGGCATCTTATGACTTTCCTGCCCTAACAGGGGAATTATTTTGTTTGTCAATGATGATTACTCTAATTTGGCCACAAGCTTTCTTTGCTGTTTTTGTGAAAGGGTTTTTCCTCATTCAACACTAATCCTTGTGAGGAGGAAACTCACTATTTTGTATAAAGACACACGTGTTGTTGCCCTGTCTGAGGCTTATACACAAACACAATTCATCAACAGGTGGGGGAGGATTTTTTTCTCTCTGCAGAAGGATGTTACATTTGCAGTGTGTGTGGTAAGTGTGAGAGAACAAAAGTCGCTGGCAAGGGGCATTCAGTCTACAGGAGGATTTCCTCACTGAGCAGAGGAAAGAAGAGAGGGAAGCCTTGATATAGCTGGTTGTGCAGAAGCATTTATACAGCTCAATTAACTTCACTTAATAAATATTGAGATTTGTTAATTATAAAGTTGTGTAAGAAGAGCCAGTTTGTATTTTTTCCATATTAAATAGTCACCTTCACAGCCTATAGTACAAGACATCTACACATGGTGAATAATGTTAGTCGGGTTTGACTTTTTCTCAACAGCACTTATCCTATTGGCTGCTTCTTAAAGGCTGCAAACTTGTCTTTTACAATGCACGGTGGCTACAAAAGGAGAAAATGTTTAAGTACTGCGTATGCACTGAAATCCATTCATGTGAAATCTTAAAATGTACTTTGAGCAAAGATTAAAGTTGCTGCCTTGGCTTGCAAAGGTGTGACTTGAATTGGAGAGGAAGATAATGGGGAAGGCAGATGAATCCGTATTAGCGGTACGTTGATTTGTAATGGTTTTCCTTTAATCTCTTTGATACCTTTCATTTCAGATTTGGGATGCTTGGCCTTGCCATCAGCAATATTTTATATATTTTTTTTTTCCAACATCATGCTTCAATCCCCTTGAAGGATGTTTTATGTAAAATATGCTTTTTGTACCCTGAAAAGACATTTAATCAAGATTAACCTTGGTATTTTAGTAGCCAGTGGTCTAGCTTTGTGAGGTTTATAATGGAAGACAATTAAGCACTACTTTCAGTGCTGAGGATCTGCTCTTGAGGAAAAAAACATATATTTATAGTAGAAAATTTTAGGAGGTTTTTAAAGGACTCACAGGGGACTTTTTTTTTTTTTTTTTTTTTTTTAACTGGGTTGAATAACCCGACCTATAGCATGTAAGACTTTTTTGTTACATTTAAGACTTTATAAACCTTGCTTTGTATTAGATAAATTGGTAAATTAAATGGTCTCAGCTTTAATAGAACAGAAAGTTATTTTGTCACTTCAATAAACTGCCTTTTTTTTTTTAAGCTGAAGGGATTTTTTTTTAATTAATGTCAAGGCCAATGGTGATTAATAATTATTGTGTTTATTATATGACCAATAAACTGAACCTCAATTTGTAACTTCTTATGTCCCAGCTTCACGCAGACAAAAAGAAAAGAAACTTGTAGGGACTAACTTCCAATAAACTGATCTCTGTTTTTGTCCAGAATACTTCACCTTTTTTTGAAATACTTTAATCAGTACTTGTAGCAGAACATTAGCCTGCTGGAAATGTGGCAGCAGGGGAGCACTGCTCTTGTGAATGTTCATTCATGGTTTTCAGAGCATGGCAGACTCGAGTATCCTCACATTGTGTGTTAAGAAAGTGCAGAGAAAATAGTTTTCCTGGGTGGTCCGACTCATTAATACACTCCGCACTTCTTGATTTACGGCTCACAGTTCAACTGCTGCCAATTAAGACACATAAAAAAAAAAAAAAAAAAAAAGAAAAAGGGGAAAATACAGAAGAGGAAGAAGGAGGAGGAGGAGGAGGCCGCTGAGTTTACTCCACAAAACCGTGTCAGGATGAACCTGCCCTCCACATCAAGGTAGGACACCACAAACGGCTAAAAAACGGCCAGAACCGGGTCCACTACTATAGGGTTAGCATGTTAGCATGTTAGCACACTTGACGGTTGAGCTAACCTGTTGCTAATGCTACAACGTTAGCTCGGCGTAGGCCTGTTTGAAAAGTTAAACGAAACTCCCGTCTTAAGTTGTTTTATTCTTTATTTTAATGACACGTCGTTATTTTTGTGTGACTGTATAAAATATATATTTTTTTTAATGCGGTTACTTATTGAGGCAAAGTAGCAAAACAGACGCAGCTACAACAGGCCAACAGACAAATATGTTGGTGAGCACTTGAGCTGTTTTTAAATGAAATTGGCCTTTTTGAGAAACATATCCTTCACCTCCGCTTTGTATTTCGTTTGATTTAATTTAATGTATGTGTGCTCTGTGTTTCTGTAACATAAAGCATGTTTTTATTCCTCATCTTCCAAGTGTTAAAATACTCTAATAAAGCAGCTAATAAATATGATTCAAGCAGGTCGTATTTAATGCAAAAAACATAAATAAATAAAATGATTGCATAAACAAGATATAGATTAAATTTGGTTTCATGTGCTGTGCTTCAAGGTTGTAATATAACATTTTGTGTAAATAGCATAATCAAATTAAAACAGCCATTTAATGTTTAACTGTTGTACCAAGTTTCTCTAAAATCACTCAAATCTGTTAACTAACTCTGCACCAACACTTTAAAAGACTATCAGATGAAATTATGAAGCAAATTACTATTTATATATTTAATATTTATTTAACTGACGTGAAGGATATAATGTTCAGTTTTTGAATTTGAGTCAAGGCCTCTTTAAAACAGTTTAACATCAGCCATGCAGGGGTGTTGCATACGTTTGAGCGTATATCTAACAAACAGTATAAGCAATATAAAATTGAATATTTCATCATCCAGCTTAATTTCAAGCTCATACTTTTCCTATATGTGAAGATAATCTGGACAGCAGTGCCTGATGTGATCATGAAACACTTTAAAAGACACTCAGAGGGAATCTCTGAATATTAAAGTATAAATATATTTATCATTTAACAGGGATAGTGCAAATTAAATTGCAATTTTAATGTTGTAATGTTGATTTATATGTAGGTCATTTGGAAGGAGAACTGCAGCTGAACGTGAACAAAGTTTACTGTTGTTGTTATGTTACTGACTCAAAGTGTATCTGTCTGCACTGACCACTGTTTTATATTTTTGTCTCAGTTTCTGCAAAGTGATTATCTTCTTTTTGTTTGCTTTCATCCCAGTAAAATAAGCAGCTTCCTTGTTGAGGTCGTGCACTGATGCACGGTACCCTGTGACCTTGTCAAAAGCAATCACCGTGGCAACACGCTGGCTATAGTTTTCCCTCTCATCTTAAGACATAATCTGTTTAATTGGTGTCAAAGTTGGGATCCTTATGGTGAAAGTCCTGGAAATATCCACAAAGACAGACAGACACGCTCACTTGTTGACACTTAAAACAAAACTAATGCAACAGGCGCTCGTCAATGTGCTGCTGAAACTTGTTAATCTATAGTGTGTGTGTGTGTGTGTGTGTGTGTGTGTGTGGTGGTGGTGGGGGGAAGTGTTACTGCAGGCCCTCTAGCCACTCCAGTCTGATAAAATCCTTCAAGTTAAGTCAGTCCCATTTGACCCCTCAGACTATTCAACCCTTCCTCTTCTTTACACCTGCTCAGTCCCAATAACGCAGACTAAGTTGGGACGACAGAGAGGATTTGCTTTTAATCTCGTAGGAAGACATTTATCTCATCATGTTGCTCATTTGGTCTAAATTAGAGTTGGGTTATATATACGGTTATTTTTTTTTATTAATCATTCATCTACCAATTATTTCCTTGATTGATTAATTGTTAAGACTTTAACAAAAGTTACACAATAATGCAAAATGCTCATTATAATTTCACAGAGCTCAAGGTGACTTCTTTAGAATGCTTGTTTTGTCAGACCATCAGTCGAAGTTATTCACTTACAACGATACAAAACAGCAAATCCTCATCGCAGAGAAGCAGGAACCAGAGATTTGTGTCTCACTGCTGGTTAATTTAATCTGTCCCTCGACAAATCAATTAATAAACAACTTGTTTATAGTGAATTGATTAGATACTGTGACATAAGAGAGTCAGCATTTTGCTATACTTTCCTCCAAGGTAGTTTCAATGTCTCTGCTTGATTAAAGACATTGTGAGTAATGTGGCAAATCAATGAGCAGGAGTTATTTATGTTCATATTTATGGTGGTAATTTTGAACTTACAGGATTTTAGCAGGAATATAATATTATTATAGTATTTGATTCACTGGATTTTTCTGTTAATGTCTATTAGGCACAAGCTAAACATTTATGCAGTCTAATACAAAAGTCCTGCAATAAATCCCTCTGACATGAAAGATTTAGTTTTTGTAACAGAGGCATTGATGAGCTGTTTTGGAGGATGTATCACAAACTGCAGCCTCCAGAATGACGATAAAGTCGATTCAACGCCTCTTTAAAACAGATTAATATCAGTCATGAATGTAGGCTTTAATGCAGGGGTGTTGCATAAGTTTTATCATGTATCGAACTGTGTGTTTATCGCTTTTGCAATATAAAATTGAATATTTTATCATCATCAAGCTCAAATCTTTGACATATGTGAGGATAATCTGGACAGCAGTGTCTGGTATGATCATGAAATCATGCTGAAGGATGTACTCACAATCTATAAATTTCTATAAATCCAGTGACATTCAGTAACCCGAGCCAGGATCATGATTGGCATTACACCTGCCGATAAAGGTGTTTGATGGCAGAGCCACAGTTTAGCTTCAGGGTCACATGAGCCGACCTCCTATCCCGTTGTCCTCGACAGAATATTGAATATCAGCGAGCAGAGGTCAGCCCTGTTTCTTCTCACCTGTGACCGCTCCACAGACTTGTGTTTTATCGTGGGGTTTCCTGGGGATGCTTGTGAAAATGGGAGCCCGACTTAAACCAATTAAATCACTGAATAGGTGTCCATGGGAGGGTGACAAGAAAACCTAGAGAGATTCAAAGACGTGTCAGCTGCTGACATAAATCATATGTAACATGACATTAAAAGTATCAAAGAACAGAACTGTTAGGCACAAGACAGAAATGTTGTCATAGTGCAACCTTCTCAAACAATTAAACCAATTGGTCTTCAGCTTGGAGCTCTTTAAATTTTCTCTTTTCCGGGCTTAGACATCCACCTGAATGCTCCTCACCTTTGCCACAGCAGAGCAGCGAGGAGTAAAATGGGAAAGCCAGATGAATGTGGAAAACACACATTAATAAAACAGGAAATTGGGGGCTAAAAAGTGCAAATAATCACTGGATGTGAATGTGTCCATTGAAGCACTCTTTTTGGGTGCTAGCCCGATGCTCCCACTAATGGTCTGTTTCACTGAAGTAGCACCAGGAATGCTAACCTTCTCAATGCTTCACAACTCAGGGCAAGCATGGCAGCACTCCCATTTGTGTATGTTTGTGTATGTGTGTGCGCTTCGCTGTCATTATCCTTTCTTGAGAGGAAAAAAAAACCCCAAACCTCGGTCTAGCATACTCTCCCATCCTGTAATGAACAGAGTCTACATATTTATGTTTTTGCCAGAGAACACTTGAAACACAAGAGGGGTTAAAGCAAAGAGTGGGGAGGTCTTTGGACCATTTTCAATATTTCCCCCCTCTGTGCTCCATAGGGCAAGTGAGGGGTTGCTTCTTTACAATAATCAGGTGACCAGAAGGAAAATAGTGTGGCCTTAACAAGCCCAAATTAAAAAAGAACATCATTTTCATTATGCAGTCAAACACAATTACAAGCAAATGTTTTCTCTGTGGAGCTGCCCCTGCTTTCAGGGTCTTTGTCCCTCTCTCCTTAGTGTGTGCAGAGAAAGGCCCCGGTGGTCAATGGGCAGCTGAGTGGCGTGTTCAGCGGAGGCCCACATCCTTAGCCCCCAGCGCAGAATGCGTTTTGTTAGAAGAGCAGCCATACATTCTGAGCAGATTTGTTGAATTAGAGAGCGCAGCAGGAGACGGGGAAGCGGGGGGTAAGTGATGGGGTGGACTTGTTGCTAGGTGACTGACATACAACTGCAGCATGCCAGTTTTCAGAGCTTGGCACTCCTTGTCTGTTTTCCTTCTATTTTGTTTTCTTCCTTATCACACCCCCCCCCCCCCCCCCCTCTCTACCTCCTCATCCCCTCCGTGCGCCACCCTCCCCATCAATTCACTTGTCTAGCTCTTCTCGTTTCTGAAGAGTAGATAATAAAATGAAGAGAAAATAGACAAAACAGGGTGAATCGTGGAGGCTTCTACAGTACACCTCTAGCACCTACTAAGAATCCAGTCATCAGGTTTTCAACTGCGTCAATACCTAAAAAACCTTACAGCTGTTAAGTGTTGTGGGAAAAGAAAAAATGCTTTTATGGTAAAAGTAAAGGTGAATTCCCTCTTTCCTCTTTCTAATGTGCTAGTTAGTATAGAATCTGACATAAAGCATTAGCCTCATGGAGACACTTTGCGCTATCAGCAAAAAAAAAAAAAAAGGCTTTTCCTGGGGCTGGTAAGTGACACACAAGGACAGGCAGGATTTCTCTGAGCTGCCACATCCCTGCAGGCGTTGCTGAGTGGGAGATTTGCCATTTGAAATACTGATATTTTCAAATATAACCTGAGATGCAGTGAATTCTCACCTCTTCAATCAGATTTCAGTCCATTAATTAGAGGATGGAAGGTTATTTTAGATTTTGACAGACCTCATTGAATTTTCCTGAGCAAACACTTCTTCTTCCTCCTCCTCATTCGATAAGTGTGTTGTCCATCCTCCTGACTGCCTGACTTAGCAGTCTGACCACTTACCTTGTCACTTGCATGTCAAGCATCTCGGCCTCATGCAGCCACACTGACCCGTTGAGAGGACCATCAGCAGACAGAAGTTAAGAGTAAGGTGGAAATGGAGCCAAAGTCTCTTTCAGTTTTGTTTCTGGACTCCATAAATATTTACATATAACGTCTAAAGGTGCTGGATTATATTCTGATTGAACATTATGTTTTACATTAAGCTTTCATGACAAAGGTGACAGGTCACATGCATGCTAAGCGTGATGCATAATGTATTTTTGATTGTCACGTATGTGTGCAGCACTTTTGTATCGAGAGTATTCAAAATCAAAAGAAACGACTGCAGCTGCTGGTGCTGGCGATTGTGGAGAGGCATTACCCGCACACTTCGTCTCTCTGTTTGTCTGAAAATGTATTACACTTTTTTTTTACCCTCCCTCCTTCCCATTCATTTGTGAACATCACATATTCATTCTATGCCAGCGTAGGGTTTAGAGATTCAGGGTCATCGGGAGTTTTGATTTCCCCCTCGGTGTCGCATTTATTTGAAGCTCTGTCTGAAGGTCAAAACCAAATACACCCAAACGAAAAAGCCATTGTTGATCTGTTTCTCCACCTCGTGCCTCCCTATTCCTTTTCACCAAGAAAGCATCTTTGCTTCTTTGTGCTGCCGGAGGCTTATGAGACTATCAGGGCACACCTGTGCCCTGAGGAAAATTCCTCTGCTCTCTCTAAAGCTGTATTATTCAGCACAAGGCCATGACAGTCAGTGTTCCTAAAAGCATTCGGAAGATTGTAAATGGTGTTGCTAAAAACTGTCAGGAACCCACCGTGGTACAAAAAGAATAAAGATACTGTATTCAATAGCTTCCTTTCATGAGTGCTAGGCCGACAAATTAAATGGATATATGCTTCACATTTGGTAGTAAAATAACCCTTGATATATCTTCCATAAGCTGAAAAACAGAGTAGCTTGTGTTTTTCTGAGATGATGATGTATGTTGTTTCTGATATAAATAGCACTGATGACACTTGTGGCAGTACAGTCAATATACGAGAAATTTATGTTTAGATTTTTAGTCATTTTTCTCAGTTTTGACCATTTTTGTTGTCATCAGTTTGTTGAGACGACCACATGAATCTCATTATGTCATGACGCAGTTAATTGGTCGATTAGACCTGTAAAATTTTAACATAGTGATTACGGTCAGTAAATTCAGTTTATTTCAATGTATGATATTTCTGAACAATTAAGAAGCGATATTTTGTTAAATATGTACGAATAATTCACTAAAATGGTCAGCATTACTATTAATTAATTAATTAATTAATTACCTAATTAACTAGTATGTGAAATATGTTTGTGTGTTTTGTAGCAGCTTAAAGTTTTATTTTGTAGATTTTAAATTCATGGACAGGTTTCAAGTGTTAGTGTGTCCCATATATTTTTAATTATAAGCTGTGCTTTGCATTTATATGTTTGTGTCTGTCCCCCTGTGTATGAACAGATGTGTGTGTGTGTGTGTGTGTGTGTGTGGCAAAGAAAAGAGCAACAGTCATTGATTAGCTCAGCTCAAAGCCTATATGGACTTGTGTGTTTTAGCTGATTAAATTAGCAGTCACATCTTTCTCTCTCTTGTTGGCCAGGCTCCACATGACTTCCAAACTAAGGCGGCATATTAACACCGTCTCAGGTTTTTACTGCTGGCTCAGCCTCCCTGTCGCCGTCAGTGCTGGTGTGCTGCAGCGTGCCAAAGTATTTGGCAGGACTTTAAACCGGATGCTCATGAGATGACAAACAAACTCGCAATACATTTTTTAACAGTTAATGTTGTTCAGTTTTTTGATTGAACCCAACCTTTGAACTGAAATGTTAATTACCAAACTTGCAACATCTGAATTAGTGCTGCCATATCACCATCACAGACTCACAGCAAGGGCTTTTATTGATCATATCCTCTTCTTTCGTGTGATATTATCATTTTTGCGTCTTCAGAAAATCCACTGCTGACTCTGGTGTCTTACAGCTCGCTCATTTACATTGACCCGAATCCCCCAGCATGTCTGTTAAGTAGAATGATTTAATCTTCCCTGGCAGGAGCACCCAGAGCACCCCTCTGCTTACCCTCCGAACATGCATTTTTAATCAGTATATTAAGATGTCACATAACAGTCTGAGCTCATCACCAGTGCCGTTGGCCATAACAGATATGGATTCAGCTGTTTAGAGTGGTTTTATACCCTGCCTGCTGGCTATTACTGAGAAATCACTGAATGAGGATGTGTAAAATATTTTCAAATACAAGAGCCATACCTACTACCAATCCAGCCTCGCATAAAATGTAATCTTTGTGCCTTTTTTAAAAGCCACATTTACTGCGCGACAGAGAAGAGCAGCGACCAGCGAGGTAGAAATTTGACTCATCTTCTCAAGGTCTTTGAAGTCTCCACAGGGCCTTGTCCTTGTAGCACAAGACTGCTGATGCCACACAGTGCACTGAGAGGGGCTGCGCACAGATAAATATTTGAGTATGTGTGAGTGGCGAAAGCGAGATGACTCTCAGCCTGTCAGTTGTGTTTGGAGTCGTGGCATCAAGCGCGGGGACCTGCTCAGTGACACCGGGTAACTCAAGCAAAGGCATGAACACATACACATATACTTTCTCTCTCTCTGTACTCCCATCAGCCTCCCTCACCCCCTCTCTGTGTATCACAGATAGCCCTGTCAGCTAACTCCTGTCAGAGGCATCACCCTCTAGGTACAGTGGCGAGCTTTGTGCACACAGTGATCAGGCAGCTTGCCAGCTCTGCCTTCTCCTGCCTGTACCTAGACAACTCCCTTCATCCTAATGAGCTCTGTCAGAATGGCATTTGACATAAGCCATCAATAAAGCACAGCTGACAGACTTTAAAAGTCCAGAAATCCATGATATCCCTGGACTCTGCTCTTCGTTGTGTAAACAACTCCCAAATACTGAGTTGGAGCTCCATTTGCAGTTAGAAGGACGATTATTACATTAAAGTTTTGATCTGATACAGGGCTAATGGATATTGCTGACGTAATCCTTAATTGACTTTGTCAAATATATAATTTATCATAAATCTATAAGCAGTTTTCACCCTGATGCAGATTTTAAAACAAGCTGCTTCAAATAGAGCTTTGTGTGTTTCCGGATGAGGATTATTGGTGTTATATCATTTTTATTTCAAACTGCACTGAATGGATAAAAAAATGCACACACTCCTTTATTAGAAAACAACAACTTTAGCCAATGAAAACATCTCAATCTTTTCAATAGACACTGAAGGTAATTGTGCTGCATTGTACAATCAGCGAGCTACGGCGAGGCTCTCCTCGGAGCGAGTCTTGCCGTAGCTCCCAGTTTGCTGCTCGTTTGTGTTCGGTACGAATAGAAACACTAGGTCGGCGAAATAATTGTGTTTTATGGAAACTAATGAACTTAAAGAAGTCGTTTTGATCTTTGCAGTATAGGAGCGTGTAATGCAGGGATGAGTGTACCATTTACAATAAAGTAATTCTGAGCTCAGGGTGAAGTTCCTGCGCTACGAGGGGCTCTGTATGAATCATCCCCCCAAGCTAATGGACGCAATTCAGGCTTCTGTTTTTATTTTATTTGCCCTCGCTGTCAATTTGCCTGAACACGCATGAGTAATTATTAGGGCAGTGCATTAAAATAAATACATGAAATTAATCTAGCATGCCATATATGTGCAAGTAAGAAGAATACGTAGCTGTTTTTATTTTTCCTACTCGCATACAACACATTAAATCGCACATCCTAAAAAGACTATGTGTAAAGGTCAAGCTGCGATAGTGTGGACAAAAGAGCAAAGTCTGTTGCTAGAAGAGACATTTATTGACAGTCATCTGCTTGTCTGTGTGTGTGTGTGTGTGTGTGTGTGTGTGTGTGTGTGTGTGTGTGTGTGTGGGTGACTACGAGGCTCTCAGACAATGTGAAGTGGAGGTGAGGCCCAGGCAGCATGGCTGCGGCGTTGTGACCTGTGCCCTGACTCACGCATCATGTAGCTTCCTGGCGCCAGAGGACCTTCTGACCATGATGAGTTTTGACTCCTGTCACCTTTGGGTGTCGTCAAGATCCTCTGACATGGACTGGACGTTTTATTATGATTCTTTTCTGCAGCCTAAAACGCTCTATGGGTGACCACTGTCCCCCACCAGTGAGGAATAGATGAGAGAGGAGACGCTGAGGAGGCTTTTCAGAGTACACACACCAGAAGAGAAAAAAAAAGGTTTGCCATTGTCACACACCAGCAGAATAATTCTTTAGAAACCTGTTACTGTTATGTTGAGAATAATGGCATTACAAAATCAGTCAAAAACTTTCAATTCACTGGTATCATAATAGACTTAAAGATAAGGATCTTTGAGATGTTCTGTAAAAACTCTGTTTGTCTTCTATTGCAGGCCGAGTGTATTGTTAGGGGTGTTTGTTCGTGAATAAAATAGAAAAAGGGGAGACAGAGATAGTGTGTGTGGGTGGCTGCAGAGGAAGGTCAAAAAAACAAGCATTCAATCAACCCACCTGTTTTGACAGTCGGTCTGTAGCTGCATCAGCACTGTACAGTGAAAAGGGTTTTTTTTTTTATTATTATAATTTGTTAAATATTTTCTCATACTGTATTCTGGTTTGACAACTGGACCATTGTGTCAAAAAAAAAAACACAGACTCTAGACAGTTTGCTTTCATTCACCGTCACACTTGAAGGTTGCAGTTTTAATGTGGCTGAAAACAAGGGAGAGGCACCACTGGATGCCAATTTCATGTATGGTTTTGTATGTGGAAAATTACTTACTGTTGTGTTCAATTTCAAGCATGCTCTATATGACGTCTATGTGCGTAAATAGAGGATTTTCTGTCAGTAATTACCAGCTTGGCCAGCTAAATGCTGCCTCGCACACACTCACTTTGTTGTGCAAGTGCTATAGGTGATGCATGCATTTGTTCATTTGCAGTTTCTTATTGCTCTTGCTCTGCCTCTTACACAAACACTCACAAACACAGGTAATATATAGCCAGCGCCTCGTGCAACATGCACTCTGCCTAGTTTCATTTAGCCCTTTATCTGGCCAGAAATTGACTGCATTCAAGAGTGGAATGGATGTAATAATTGCATGCACTCTATAACATGCCCCGTAAATGTGTTTTCAAAAAAAAAAAAAAGAGGAAGAAGAGGGGGGAAAAAGAGCTTTTTTGTCAAGGATTTGAGGATTTTCACTGTATTGTTTGTTTTCAGTCGTAGTTCTCTTAGTTCCATTTGCAGCCTGTGGGGACGGAGATTCTGGGAAACCTTCGTTATAGAGACACTCACTTTTCTGTTGCCTGTCACCGGGTCCAATGAAGTTACATTTGCAGGTCACAAATGGTTGATAACCTGTTTTGAAATATGTATGAGCACGGCACAGATTTAAACAACAGAACATCTCCTTGAAGAAGTTGTAATTGCAGACATACTTTGACATGGGCTCACCGCCTCATACCATTCTGTTGGTAAGATTACTCTTTTCACATGGCAGCATTGAGAACGTACACTTCAGGGTAAATATACAATGCTACTGTCAGTCTCATCCGTTTTAAAATGTACATTGTGGAATACTCTGTTCACCAGTGTGAATTGGCTTAGTGGACATAAGGTCAAATATCACGTGAACTGATTATAATAGCAGTGGTGTAGTGTATGCATTGTGAAACAAAAGCTTGGGGGGAGGAGTATGTATGTCAGGGCAGGGTTGGCCATGTGTGTGCGCCCCCACACTGACTGCTGCAGTGTATTGGCTCTCCTCTATCCATGTTAGCAGGGATGTGTGACTGAACGGCACTGGATTATGTACACTGGGGGCCAATGGGTCAGTGGATAAGAAGTCTTCTCTGTTACCACAAATCCGCAGATTAAACGCAGCATCGAGAGCTAGCGCTGCCCCGAGGGCAAATGGGTCTGAAAACACAACTCTCTGAGAGCTTTGGCATAACCCTCCTGTCACCACGGAGCCACAAGGCAACGTATGAGTGAAGTGACTTCTCTTTAAGTCCCACCGCATGAGCCTGGCCTTTAAATACATCCGGGTCATCCAGGGGTTACGGGTAGTGTTGCTGACATGATATCTTAATTGAAAAGTTAATCCTGCTGCTGGGACAGCTGACTCTAAGTTAAAACAGTCTGTCGTGCCGAGAGAAGTCAACAAAACACCGAAGTCGAGCAGGCAGCCTGCGAACGAACACCGCAATATTTGCACCCTCCATCTTTGCCTAGGCGCCCCAGGCAACTAACAGCATACATTAGCATTGTGTGGCACTGTTTTACATCACTCCCTGCCTTCGCCCGATGTGGTTTAAGTGCTTTAAACAGGCTCGGCGCCTACACAGACAGAGGACATTTACAGTAACAGAGCATTCTAACATATTGGTTTCAGATTGGCTTTTGGTGTGGGAACTCTTTGGTGATCATGTTTACATACTTCTCTGAGGAGCAGTGATGTAGGAGAGTGAACGGTGCTGTAGATCTGTATGGTGTGGTGGCAGGATGGCTGTTGGTGACAGGCTCTTGTAGCGTCTCGTCTGCTCCACTGATCCTAGGGAATCTGGGTCATTTCCAGCCTGTTCACATGTAACTATTCCCCACTCCTTCCCTCCCTCTGCCCAGGGCAAGCCACGACCCAGCTACACGCTAATGATGACGCAAAGTAAATGGACTTGTCTCTTATCGGAAATTCGGTGGTCTGCAGCGGGGTGCACCACACCTCTGCTGCTGTATTACTCTGTCGTCCCTGATGGTGTGTTGAGCTTTTTCTCTTTGGCAGTAATCTTCTCAAACTGTTTAATGCAGCGAAGCAGTGACTGCAGCTATATAAGCTGCTGGTTGTGTCTGTGAAGTGCTACTGAGCCTTCAGTAATCCTCATAGTATTACAGCTCCTGTAGTCACAATAACCTACGTGTAAGTAATAATAATAGTAAACAGGAATCTAATGTTATTTTACTTGAATTTGAAAGCTAATTAATATTTTTGAGGCATAAACTCTTAACCATGAAAACAGCAGCTGACAAAACATGTTCTCTTACTAAAGGTCTGGAGCTTTCAGTCATTTTGCATGATCTACAACTACAGATGGAGTTTGACACTGAAGACTTCAATTTTTCCACTTTTAAGACCTCTTTTTGTTAATATTTTGCTTTTAAATTAAACATAGCGCTTCTGTCTAACATCTGCAAACCAAATTACAAGAAAATCTGACAATATAGAGCAAAGTTCAACTCTTTCTGCAACAAAATCTGTCAGAAAAGTGTTAAATTATTATTTATTTACCATCATACTTTGAGTTGTGGTGGATTGCATTGTATTGTCAGGTGTCCCCTGATCTCCAGGGGTTTTATTACTTTAAATATATATGTAAATAAACAAGGGAGTCTTTATTAAAATATAAACAGGAGATAATTTAAAATTCAAACAGGTCTAATATAAAAAAAAAACAGCATCAGAATCTGTTTTGTGTGACAGAAGACTGGCTGCAGATCCATGAAACAAACAAACAGACAAAAGGAAAAAAGAAAAAAAAAATAGACGTGTTTGAATGAGATCCACTGTGTTTCTGTGCTGCATGTGCGGAGATATTGGTGTCAGGAGGCCTGCTATCTCCTGACACAGTGACATAGGCCTGGACTCATTGGGATACAGCAGAGCTCATTCGGCTGTATCAGAGTTTATTTAAGATGACATAATATCATATAAAATGATAGGAGCGTTAAACACCAGCAGGCGTGCGAACAATAAATAATAAGCGTCTAAAATTGGCTCGTGTGCGGAGTTTTCCAGAAGATTAACACGTGTAGAAGTGACCACTTGTTTATTAGCGCAGTGACACTAAAACACGAACTCACTATGAGGATAAAAAATGTATCCAAACCTCTTGTTTTTTTTTTTTTATTCTATAAATGTTTAAACACATCCTATAACCCAGACGTGTTGCTTACAGAGCACGGTCTACAATTGTTATTTCCAGCCCTCCGTTTAAGAGATCCAAAACTCAGCTATATTTTATTGATGCGCTCTTCCTAGAGGAAAAAAAAAAGAAAGAAGTATTGCGGCTTGTGAATTTAGTTTGGGACTGGCATGTCTGCAGGGATGAAATATTTACAGGAAGCTAAATATTTCAGATGAGCACCTTGTCAGGCGCCCTCGCAATTTACTTCCACTGCTGCAACTGATGGAGGTTTGTTGTTTGTTTACCAATATTTACCGCTTGGTGTAATAATAATATGGCTGAATTAATGATAGTGGCCACTATCTGCTATAGCTTAAATTAATAGTTTCATTAAGATAATGCGTTGACAAACAAATATTAAGAGTTGATCTGCAAATTCTTCATTATTATTATGATTTTTTTTAAAATATCTGTAATATGATGGTGCCGTCTCCAGTAAACCAGCAAGAGAATGAACAGCTTCCTGTGCAGAAGGCATTTCATAACCCCGCATCAAGAGTGTATAATTCATGCAAAAAGAGCCCGAAGGGGGTTCAGCTCAGTGTGTGCGTGGTGTGCGTGCACATGCATGCATGTGAGAGAGAGAGAGAGAGAGAGAGAGACAGAGCGGAAAGAGAGAGAGAGAGAGAGAGTGTGTGTGTGTGTGTGTGTGGGGTGAGGAGGAGGGGTGAGCAGGATAGGAGGGGAGGTGTGTGTGTGTGTGTGTGTGTGTGTGTGTGTGTGTGTGTGTGTGTGTGGGTGGTGTGGCGGGAGGGGGGGGGGGGGTCTGTGAAAATAATATCAGGCTTTTCCGTCAGAATGAACTTTATTACTGTATCCAGCCATGAAATAATCTGACCCGACACTTCAAACCATCTGCGCTATCTATCCGCCCTCTTATTTACTAAATCAGCCTGTGCACAAAACGGAGTGTGTCTGATACTAAAGCCGAGTAGCCATGACAGGGCCATGATAATCCTATATAAAGGATACACAAATATAACGTTTCGCTCTCTCTCTCTCTCTCTCTCTCCCTGCTCTGTTTTACAGCCATCACAAGTCTGGAGGCATGCAGGCAGCAGCCTCCACCTATATGCGCTCATGCTGTCCGCACCAGTACAACCACAGCAAACCAGTAAAATAAACCAGCACCAGGCTGCACACACACTTAGTCTAACTCATCAATTAGCCTCTGTTTTCCTAAAAAAGACAATGTATTCATGCCCCTCGTAAAAAGTTTTTTTTTTTTTTTAAAGAGCAGGCATCATCACAACTTAGGCTCTGATATAATTTATTATGTTTAATAAATTATCACTTTTGTGAGGTTGAAAAATGCGGGGAAGCCTCGACTTACTCTGTTCAAGGTTGCGAGACTGCATTTGGCTGCAAATTCACAAGTCCTGTTGAAATAAAGGCCACGATGACCCTTTTCAATGATTTCTACAGCATCGAAATATCAGTTTATACGGTTAAAAATATGTATTAGACATAACGAAATGCAGGCATAATCTTATAGGAAATCAAATCAAACCATAGCATACATTAAAATGTTATAGAGAGCTCTGTAAGGACTTATGATGGGAATATTATAGGAGTATTATAGGCCTGGTGGTACGGGATTAAAAAGCCTATCATAAGTGAGGTCACTAGCCTATAAAAAGACACATTTTATTAGGCCATACTCATACAATAAATATGATATTGTCCTAAAATTATTATTATTATTCACTGATTTTTTTCGCCCTCAGGGTATGACAGGGTAGGGTGTCATTTTGCTGCGTAAAGCCCGTTTGAAGAGCTCTAAAAGGAGACTGAGCTGAGCGTGTTTGCCTGCTTTGGCACTTCACTATATAGAGTTAAGGGTCTTTCTTTAACACCGCCCGCCGCACAAAGGCAGAGGGGGTGTTTGGAAAGCACGGCGGGGCAGCTAAACGTTTGAAGACACGAAGCAAAAAAAAGAAAAAGAAAAAGAAAAGAAGAAGAAGCAAAAAAAAGGTCAAAATGTTTATATTATTTTTGAAAAGGGAGGTGCTGAGATCTCCTTTTACGCCTGATTGGCCGAACTTGACAGTGATTGACGTGCATCCATGGCAACCGGGCAGCCAATCTGCCAAGTCCAATAGGAAATCATCGGAGGGGGCTTGACTGTCTTTTTCTCCCCCCTTAAAAAATACATCTCGGCTCCGGCTTTAATTCTTTCGTACTTTCAATCCCAGCCTACCTTGAAAATACGCAGCGGCTCCGGCTTTAATTTCCTCACACCTTCAGCCCTTTGCCTGCCAAGTTTGCCAAGCCTGAGGATGCGGTAGCCGGTCTTTCACGCAGCATCGTTCCTCCTCCGCGGTGTTTGCGGGGTGTTTTTTTTTTCCCACGGCTGGTCAGACGATTGGTTCGGTAACTTTGGGATTGCCTTGTTTTTCTGGGTGTCTCGGACTGCCTCGGCGCACGGAAAGAAGAAGCGGAGGAGTCGACGCGGAGGAGAGAGAGAGGGAGAGAGAGACAGGAGAAAGGAGGGGGAGAGGGAAACACAGGAGAAGCCTCCATGTTTCAGCTGCCCATCTTGAATTTCAGCCCCCAGCAGGTCGCCGGGGTCTGCGAGACTCTGGAGGAGAGCGGGGACGTCGAGCGCCTCGGCCGCTTCCTCTGGTCGCTGCCCGTCGCGCCAGCGGCCTGCGAGGTCCTCAACAAAAACGAGTCGGTGCTGAGGGCCCGGGCCGTGGTCGCCTTTCACACGGGCAATTTTCGCGAACTTTACCACATCCTGGAGAACCACAAGTTCACCAAAGAGTCGCACACGAAGCTGCAGGCGCTGTGGCTCGAAGCGCACTACCAGGAGGCTGAGAAGCTGCGGGGACGCCCGCTGGGGCCAGTGGACAAATACAGGGTGCGCAAGAAGTTCCCGCTACCCAGAACCATTTGGGATGGAGAGCAGAAAACCCACTGCTTCAAGGAGAGAACCCGGCACTTGTTAAGAGAATGGTATTTGCAGGATCCATACCCGAATCCCAGTAAAAAGAGGGAGCTTGCACAGGCTACAGGACTTACACCCACACAAGTAGGAAACTGGTTCAAAAACCGCAGACAAAGAGACAGAGCAGCGGCTGCGAAGAACAGGTGAGCTACCAGCATCCTCTGGATGGTTTCTGATCATGATAGCGTCAGAAAAACAAATTATTTTGGCATAGTAGAAAAACAACAACAACAACATGCATCATGACTCAGTATGTGAATCTTGTTATTTAACGGTCATTCAGTTTAATATAGAAAAACAGGCCCTAACCCTCGCTGGTTGGAAATATTCAGAGTCCTGTCATCCTAAAATCAGGGAGATAATAAGTGTTACTCACGGTGTCTATAATACCATATTTTAATGCACAAAATGGCGAAAAAAACGCAATAAATCTCTAATTATCTTTTGGATTGTTGTGAGAACAAAGCTTTGTAGAAATATACTTTAATTAACAACACGTAGCCTTACAGAAGCCATATTTTCACGTTATTTTATACTTATTTGTTTGTCAGTTCACCCCAGTAGGCTGCCTGTACGTCTGTAATGATAATAATATAATATGTTAAATTTAGTTTAATAGATAAAATGCTGTAATTTCCACTTACAATTGTAGCCAATCCGTTGAGAGGCCTATTATCACCGTGTGGGTCGAGGTCACACTGCTGCTGTTGGTCATGTTTAATACAGATAAAACAGCCCATAATTTTCCAGGTGGTATTTATAGTGAGTGGTAAAAAGCTACACAGTAATTAGTGAGCTCTTATATTATATTATCCTATTGTCTATTTCTATTGTAAATAACCGATCTTGCTGTGGTGTGCAATAAAATCTATCATAACAGTGCTTTTTATTATTAGAAGAGGTGCACGTAATTTTATTGTAATGTGTAATGTTTACCAGTTGTTTCAGGATTTTTTTTTTAGACATTAAAATAATTGAAATAATAAAAATAAACGGCAGAAAAATACAAAATAAAATGATAATTTACCCCAAATAGTTTTCAGAAAATTAATTAAATAAATAAAAAGGTGATGGTTGAAACGTGTTTTATGTCATCTCGTCCCGTCTCTCCGTATCTATCCGCCCAGGCTCCAGCAGCAGGTCCTGTCCGGCGGTTCGGTTCGCTCCCTGGCGGACGAGGACGGCACCGTGGACCGCCTGGGTAACTCGTCAAGTCCGGAGGCCAGTCTGTCCAGCAAAGCAGCCGCCTCGGCCATCTCCATCACCTCCAGTGACAGTGAATGTGACATCTGACGGGCAGATTGAGGGTGTTGATGAATTTTAAAAAAAAGAGGGGATGCGACTGAAAGACAATCTAATAAAACAAGTCATAGTGCCTGCGTTGAGTTATAAAAACACACACACACATACACACACAAAGTGACATTTGACGGGTGCCAAAACATGAAGGGATCTGTGATCTGCGGTGGACTGTCCGTCCTTATCCTGTTAGGCCTACATTGTTTGTTTGCGTTTTACCCACGTGTGGATAACTGAACTTAATACGGACGAAACAACATATTTGACGGACTAATAAACCAACCAACAAAAAAAGAAGAAACATTTAAAAAAAAAAAAAAAAAAGATGAAGGCATCCGAGCGCCTAACCTGCTGTTCTCTGTGGGTATTTCATGTTGAAAAAGAACTGTGATATTTTTACTTTACTTTCAAAGTTTTATAAATAATGTTTATTTGCCTATTTAAAAACGATCTGCTCTGTCTCTTCGAATTTCATATTCATTTGCTTGGTGTTTTTAATACTTACCTTGTACACAGGTGAACCTGTTGAGCATGCGCGCTTTAGTGAAAATGTGTTTCAGTAAAAGGAAAAAAAAAACCGTAAAGATAACTTAATAAAAATAATTGTTGGTCAAGAGAGTATAAAGTTTAGTCTTATTTTTTGGGGATTGTTGTGATGAAGTGATGAATACAGTTTTAAAATATTCTTTATATATATTTATATTGGTGATTATAACACTTTAGTGCTATATTCCCTGACACGTTTCAGAGTTAAGGCCTAATTGGCTAACATGCTTTACGCCCTGTAATGCAGGGTGACAGCGAGAGGTCACAGAGAGGCCGACTCACTAACCCGGATGATCTGCGAGAGAGATCATGGAGATCAAAACACAGCAGATTGTGGAAATAGGCTTTATTCGGGCCGTGGAGGAGGAGAGACAGTGTTCTCACATCTTTGCAAGTGTCTATTTTCCCAAGACTCCCTATGCTTTAATTTAGTAAATAGGCCGTGTACATGGTGCAAATTAAATTAACATAAAAATGGCTGCAACTCCACTTATGATGGTTGATTCAACGTAAGATTTTGTGTTGCATTAACGCACAGATTTTAACAGATTACATCTGTTTGGGAAAATGTAGTTTATTGATTTTTATTTACTAATTTAATTGACTTTGTGCTCGATACTTTAAAAAATCAGCACACTTTTTGTAGAATATTTTTCCCATAGTGGTTTAAAGCTACTCTCATTTTTTTTCTTTTTTTTTTTATTAGTAGGCTATTGTTTTTATTTGCTGTAATGTCTGCAGCATCTCCGCAAACTTAAATCTGGAATTACAATATTCCTTTGCAGCCTGAAAACAATTTAATTAAAATCTATTTACCAAACATTTCTACTATAAATAGTCATTAAAACCAAACAAACTGCCTACAGTGAAATCTTAACAGGATCAGAGCAAAGTGAGCAAAGCAGGCTGAAGCAGAAGTTAAAGTTGAGCTTTTCCAACTGATGGGACAGACACCTGGTTTCATCCAATTTGCAATTAATTAGGCTACAGTAACTTCTGAAACACACAAAAGCCTTTCAGCTTGAACAACACAGAAGCTAAATCTGTATAGAGAGAGAGAGAGAGAGGGGAAACAAGTGAAGGGAAATAAATGGGGTTGTGAGAGGGGGGTGGTCTTATTTTTATTTTTATTTTTTTTCCTGCTGCTGCTCCTCTTTCAAACCGCGGGGACAAAATGGCTGAATATTTCCGTTTTTCTATTGAAAATAAGGACGGCCGGGGGACTAGATGAAAAAGTCTTTCTCGCAGTCAATAAGGTTGTCAAACTGGTCAGCGGTAATCAGTGCTAATGATGGGTCTGGGGTCCCTGCTCGGACAAAAGGGGCCCTGCTGCTGTTTTGTAAAGGGAAGCGACCGCGGGTCCCTCTCCAAAGAAAAGCCTCCTGTGAGGGTAGTCTGGGGCACGGAAATCACAACTTCTTCAGTGTGTGTGTGTGTGTGTGTGCTACTGTGTGAGCTCATGGCTTGGCCTATTAAAAGGATTTAATTACCAGTTGATTGTTTTCTGACTAGCCTACTCATATGTGCGGCACATATGTTTCAGTCATTTTATAAATGATTGTGCTGCTGAAATAAAAGGCTTCATCTTTGTTTTTTGTAAGCCGATCTTTGTATTGTAGAGACAGCATTTCATCTTGTATTTGTCTGAGTATATGGTGGGCTGAACGTACTGCATGTATTTCAGCTTTAGAGTATTTTGACAAGTTAAAGGTTGTCAGATAAGTGCGGTTAACTTGCACGAGTGGAGGGCTTGGGTTGTGATATGTGTTGAAGGGCACGCTGCAGCCTTGACTACACTGTACGTCTTTATTGTTATTGAATGTGTCAGTGTTGTTCAGAGTGCAAGGACTCTGAAGCATACTATAGTTTGTCAACATAAATGTCTGCACAGACGTGGCAGCCTGATATTTGTCTGCAGAGCTTGTATTATAGCACACTTGATAAAGCCTCAAACTTTATTTTTTAGAACAATGATATAAAATGAATTAAATTTTAATAATAATGTGTTTTTATTACATGGCAAATTGGGTCATCTTCATTAAAGAATGCTTGAATGAGTAAATTTAGAGAGGGCACTTTCTACATGGTCTTCTCTTTGCAGTCCAAACAGGATTTCTAAGGCGAGAAGTTCTCATGGCAAAATGACAAGGGAGGGATTAAAAAAAAACATAGCTATCGAGTGACACATATAATAACTTGTCATCCTGAAGAAAGAAGGTCACAGATACGAGATGCTTTAGAAACGGCCTTGTACAAGCGTCTTCTCTGCTGAGTTTTTCATAGAAAACTTGGCACTTTGTACTACAACAGTTTATGAATCATTACTTCTTTAGTCACATCAACAGACGCACAAAATTAACCGTTTAATGAGCTTTTTTTTTTTTTTTTGGGTCAAATGTTATTTCCTCCAGTTTTTAATAGCCTATGCAGAAAGATGGTGGAGTCAAGCATCGTTGAAGCATCTTCCACCCTTAAAGCGTCACACCTCAGCCTCTGAAAATCAACCACCACGATTTGCTGATGTTCAAAACCTTTTTTACCCTGCAGATCTGTCCTTTCTCGCCACCGTTGGGGTGATTTTAATTATTTGAGATCACGACGAGATGATCTGTTGAGATGAACTGTCTCTTCCCTGTGAAACCTGATTCATGTCTGTCAGGTGGTATAAAATTATAAATGATAAAATGACATAGTAAAAGATTCATTACAAAGGTTTATCATATGCCGAGCAGTCGTTTTCAAATTTAATGGACAAAATCAATGCTACTAAACAACAAATTAAAGCTTTATAAGCTTCATCATTCAAACTCGATAACAAACCTCATGATATATGTCACTGTATAATAATGGACAACTGGAAACATGCAGATAATTTGCTCAGAAACCAGTTAAAAATACTGCAGATCTGGACTTGGTCACTAAACGTAATCCGGGATATTGTTAAACAGTCTACAATAAAATGGAGCTATTTTATTAATCTGGGAGTAGAGTGTCATTTTTATACTATGTGATGCTCTGCAGATACTTCAGTGGTGGAATGTAACTAAGTATATTTACTCAATTATTGTAATTATTTTGAAGTACTTCTACTCGTATTTTTAGTTCATACTTCTTTATACTTCTACTCTACATTTCAGATGTGAATATTATGTTTTCACTCCACCAGGCTACATTTATATGCAGATTCATATTGTAAATACAAGATACACTCAGTGTCCACTGTATTCCAATACAACAGTTCTGCCTTGAGGTCTGCTTTTATGCCGATGATGTTCAGTGTTGTTTGTTTTGACACTGTCTTCATTTTTTAAAATAAATCATATGTTTTAGCACTGAGGTCATAGTTAGTGATATGTTGTGCTGCATTTTACTGACGTGTTTCTAATGTTCTGCCACAGGACAAAAAAAGATAGAAACCCCTTTAAATATAATTCAGTCCAGTGCAGCAGCTCCTTGGAGTATGACCTCAATAATAAACTTAATTGAATTTACACAAAAACCGAACATTAGAGA
Organism: Argyrosomus regius; assembly: GCA_946959425.1. Lineage (NCBI taxonomy): Eukaryota > Metazoa > Chordata > Actinopteri > Sciaenidae > Argyrosomus > Argyrosomus regius. Next base: position 11,958,694 of record OX336887.1, on the reverse strand, counting down.
ATTATAAACATAGATGTTATGGCAGAGCTGCAATAGATTGTGCAGGTGTACATAATAAAGTCAGTTTATGATCAACCACTAACTCATGATGTATTGTTATAGGTGAAGCTAATATATAATGTAGTTAAAATGAGTGGCTGCAACATTAGTGATGCTTACATAATATATTATTTTGAAAGGGGCCATTCTGCATAATGAGTAGTTTATTTTGATGCAAATACTGCTGTCCTTTTTACTTACATTTTTGAATAATGACTCCTATTTGTAACAGAGTATTTCTACACTGTAGTATTGCTACTTTTACTTATAAGTATAAGTAGATCTGTTCTTCTTCCACCACTGGATCCGTCCACACTGCTGTGTTTTCCTTATAATCAGCCCTCAGTGTCCTCACAAGTCAAAGTAAAGTTCACTGTCTGAATGTTGAAACCTTAATTTTTGCATGGATACAATAAATAAATACTGTTGCATAATAATAATATGTTTTAAAACTGCAACAGTGGAGGGCTAACTCTGACTGTCATGGCGTCACATTTTCCCTCTCAACACGCCTCCTGAAGTGGTCGAGGTCACTCAGCAGGGGAAACTTGTCCTTTTCAGTATGGCTTTTGTTCCTCACCCTCTTCGTTTTGAAACCAAAGCACTCTCCATCCTCTTCCGCACTCCAACAACTTTTTTTTTTAACCCCCATTGCTTGTTGTTTACAAGGTTAAAGCAAAACTCACTGTGTGATCCTTTTGAAAAACTCACCATCAAAATAGTTTGTTCCCAGCAACAGGAGGAATCAACAGCGGTCTACTCATGGTGCGAAGGCCATGAATTTATATCAAAATATTAATTTGAAAACCACTATTTTGCCTCTCAGTGTTTCCCAATATTGCAAAACAGCTATTTCTTTAAAGGCCTTGTGTGCGTGTGTGTGTGTGTGTGCAAGTGTGTGTGTACTTCATCACCTGGCCGATGTTTTCTTTTCAAGGAATAAGAATCAGTCTCATTTATGATGTGTAGCTGCATAATCCTCTGAAGGCTTCACTGAATTGAAATCATGATAAATTGAAAAATGGAAACTGCATGCTTGTGACGCCCCCTGGTGGTCGTGATTTCTTACATAGCTCCACAACTTTAAAAAATCTAACAGTGTTAATCCAAAATAAACAAAATAAGATGTAGTCAGATATTAGATTAGGATATTATACTATGCAGGCAGTTCACTGGTGGATTTGACTTTGTGTATTGGAGAAGATGAACAAAATATATTGAGAACGATGCTGGTTTATTTATTTGAAGCATTTCCAGGAGCTCTGAGCTATGAGATGTAATGTAAGATAAGGTAATTTAAAATTATAGGATTTTAGAAATACTGAGAAATTTTGTGTAACTTCCCCCAACCACCAAGAAGTTTAAAAACGCACTGTATTGATTTATTATGCCCAACTGTCGGAGAAATATTAAATCCTTTCATTTATTTATTATTTTATAATAGCAAGATAAGGCAAAATAATCTTTTTTTTAAAGTCATATTTCAAGATACTAACATTGAATTGAATTAACAACACTGTTGAACCTCACTGTGTCCTCACTGGCAAGTGTCCTGATTAGATTCAAAGAAGGAGGTTGACATAATACATGTCACTTTGGGGGAAAAAAAAGAAGAAGAAGAAAAAAAAATTACTTTAATTTGGAAAATCTAAATTGATTAGTTTTTCTGATTTTGTAATTTGGTTGAAGCCTTAATTTTTGTCCTATTTCAATTAACTTTGTTTCAGCTTAATTTTTCATTTTGGAAAAACTTCACAACTTCATCTAAGTATAGTTTTTTTTTTGGAATAAACTAATTAAAAAGCAAAAGATTGTTTTTATGAATTGAATAACTTGAGTCTCAAGTTAAATGTCAGTCAGTACGAACTGTAATTTTTTAATTACACTCAAATTTATATATTTTCTTCAGCCACAATCCAAAATTTTACTTAATGTTACTATATAATAACATTATTTTGCTTTTTTACAACTTAATTTTGACCATGAAGCGAAGCTAAATGATCTGTTATATAAAAGTAGAAACATTTTGTTAGTCATGCTATAAATAAAGACAGAAATATTCTCTTCAAAAGACCTTAATGTTTATTGTGATAAAACATGCATCACTTTTTCTGTTATGTACACAGAAGCAAGAAGAAAAAAACACCTATATAATGTATGACTGGTATAAAATATTGTGGCATTGATATTAAAGTGGCAAGTGAGGATAATCACAGCCTCATGAAACTGTACAGCCACAAACTAGACACCGAGGGCATTCAGAGGATGGGTGGCTAAGGGGAAATCTGGGCCATTTACAGCTCAACATCCAACCAAAATAGACCAAACCAACATAGACCTAACATAGACCAAAATTGGTCTATGTTAGGGAAGGGTGGTTAAGGCAAAACTACATACCTAGATGCATGTGTTTGTCCACATTTTCCCCAAGTTACACAATAAGGCACTTCATCGTACACTCTTTTTGGATTCATCTCGAGGCTGTATATAGTGCAAACACACATACAATTTAAAATTATGCTGTCTAATTTTGCTACTTGACTGAAGATGCAAACACTACAGAATGTACAAATGGGCACTTCGAGTTACAGTAATTGTGATTTACAAATGTATTGCTTATATTTTCAGTGTTACTACTTAATTGATATGAGGCATTTTGATGTATTGAGTGAGTACATAACTGATCAAGAACTTTCAGTCTGTTCCACGTCTTCTTTCTGAAAAATCCTCCCTTGTTTCTGATCTCAGTCAGTTTGCTGCAGTTGAAGTTGAACAGTTCTCAGAAATTCAGCATTGACCTTGAACAAAGTAGCACATGCAAATGTTTAAGGTGTTCCAGCTGATCAGTCACTGATCATTATTCGTCAATATTACGTTTCTAAAGAGCATTTGTGAAGCTCAGTCTAATGGCTCTGGCTGCCACCATCTCGGCAATTCTGCCTCTGCTGGCTCCCCACTACTCTAAAAATGGGCAAAGATGTGGATCATCGGTGGAGCTGAATGGGGTAAATGAAGCCTAGGTGCTCAAACAACTGCACCCACTTGTGAATCAAAGGAGCCACAATCCTAATTTTAAACTTTAAACTTTAAGAGGAAATGTTTTCTACTTTCCTTCTGATGTTTTCTGGCTCCTCCGCCTCAACTCGCGGTTATTGACAAAGTTTTCCTGATAGACAGTAAAGTAAACTACTACAAGTTATACCTGGTGTTTGCTAAAGTTAGCTCAATTTGCTAGCCCGGGTGCCTGGATTGTGAGATCAGAGCACCGAGGTATGTTAGTGGTTGTACCACAGGCGTTTTAGACCACTGGGAAGAGGGCATAGGCGTATGCCGACTGTGAGTGAAGACAGTGTCGTGCCAGAACCGGAGCTGGGCAAGCAGGCAATGTGATCAGGCTCAATAGCCTCTATCTTCTGTGAAAAAACAGAGGATGATGTTGACAGAAGAAGCTAAGAAGACAAAACAGAGAGAGCAACTGAGTAAGAAGCCTCCCAACAAGAGTACATCTGTGACTGACTTTTAGTCGTCGTCGAGAGCTTTGTAAAATAGTTGTTAGCAAAGTCGTCACCTGCTACGTTTTAATCAAAAGCAATATAATCATAACAAATGTACATTTTACAACTGTGTATATTTATGACAGTGTTACTGCATCTGAAACTGGGGGATCTAAAAAGCAAATGGGGAAAGGGGTTTCTCCAAACTGTGGCCACAAAACTGTAAACATCTGAAATATAATTGTAAGCTTTAACATTAAGGTAATTAATGCACTACAAACTGGGGTGTCCACATACTTTTGAGTGTACAGTTATTTCATATGACAGTGAGGACATCTTTTTGTCAAATCCGCTTCTTAACATATTAACCTGTACTGACAAGCTGTAGTAATGATGCATACTTAATATTAATTAAGTTAAATCTGTAATTGTCAGTGATTCTCTGCTATTTTAGTGCTTTAAACCAATGCATGGACTATATATATTTATAGATTTATCTACTAAATTATAAATTATGATTACATTTGGCTTTTGTTCTTGCCATAATAATGCTTGGTAAATCTCGGTATTCTTAATGCACTCATTGACTCATTTAAAACAATAATTTTCTTTACAGAAACTCTCTGATAGATAATGTTACACCTTTACTACTGGGAGCACTGTGGTTGACTGTCTTGTCTTTGACTATAATCTTGTAGTTATAATTATAGAGTCTTTTATTAGGAGAATTTTCCTATAAATAAAAACAGATTTTCTTCCTCCCAGTGCAAACAAAAACCTGCAAAGTTCATTGATTTGAGCTCACAGGAATGAATGTAGGAGTGGAAATTATGCCCTTTGCCATAGCTTCTCTTAAAGTCTTAAATTCTCTCTTTATAATTGCCCTGCATGGGGAATAAATCTCATATCGGACTACTTATTGATCATGTTCAACCACTGGTTCACACAGTGGGGTTGTTCAGGTTCTAACTTCAGGAGAGCTCGGTAACTTTGTCTCAAAAGACATTGATTGGCCCAGTTTAGTTCTGCTTCAATCACGTTCATGTTCAGACTCAGAGTCATGCCTCGTACATTTTGGCAGGCGGATCAATCAATCAATCGATACATCACTCCAACCTTAGCCTGTCTGCGTCGCTCACAAAGCCGCTGTTTGTTAGCAGATACAATGCAGACAATGTGAGGCAATTATGAGTCTGGTCAGCCAGTGTTTGTATCACCAGGCTGAAGAGCAAGAAAAAAATTAAGTTTCATTAAAAATGTCAATACAACAGTGCGAAAATAGTGCACTGAAGCAAAAGGACTGATTAATATTAATGGGAGTAAAATGTTCAAAGGTAATCAGTGAGGATTTTATTTGTAGTTTTTGTGATTTACTTTCATATTTTTGGGTTTTTCAGGTCTTTATCTTGAAATGTGCCATAAGATAAAATCTTTTAGGCCTGTTAATATTAATAAAGCTTCCTTTTAATGTTACAGTATATGTTGTCATTCATTCTACAGCAATGTATCCAGATGCAGGGCTAGATTAATCCACCAGGGGGACTCAAAGTGAAAAGGGGCTATGGGACCCCCAGCTCCCCCATCCCTGACCTCAAGTTAGCGTGCAGTCATTTCATAAAACAAAAATTTACTTCAGCTGAAATATTAAAAGTATCGACCTTGTGCGTGAAAAACATTTTGACATCTCACAGTAAAAAAACATGCGTAACTGATTAAATTAATAAATCACTGTCTCACTGGGGCACTTGAATAAAACAGTCATTGTTAATATTATTAGCATCACTTGAGCTTTTCCTGCTATAACAAGTCAAACGTCTACTATGAAAAAAAAAAGCCTATTATAACTAGATGTGACACACGGCCTCTTTATAAGACATGGCCTCCAGATTATGTTACTGTAAAAATGTAGTATAGCACCTTAAGGCCCTCACAGTTCGGTTTATTGTGCCTTAGCGGTGCATATTGTCAAACAAATTTGCAAATCAAGTTACCACTAAATAACTGCCACACAGGGAAGCTGGATTCTTTGGACCCCTGAGGGTTTTGAGCCAAAGGCAGTTGCCCCCTAAAAAATTACATTATTGGTGAAAATTCAACTAATAATTCGTCATATTTCATGAGCTGATTTTTGGTGTTTCCTCCAAAATGAGAAGAAAATATGCTGTGTAGTACTTTATAATTCACACGTGGAATAAAATTTTTAGTGACATATGTGAGCAGTACTTATCTGTTTCACACTATTTTACAGTGAGGACAAAGTATAGCCCAAGCATGCCAATGTGTGGGAGTTATTGCTGAGACTTTGTGTCAGTTCAGTGGGTGTAGTACCGTATGTGGCCTCTAAATGGAGACAGTGACTAAAGAAAGAGACTTCCCAAAGAACTCTTTATTTTATCCTGATATGAGTCAAGGTCTGACATTATAAAAATATGCTTTTTTCCGTGGCACATTCATTACTATTCAAACATGTTTCTCACAAACTAAAACACTGTAGCTGAATATGTGATTCTTTAATTATTTATGTACACCAAAAAAGGATGACTGAAAGGATGACATGCAATCACTAAGTAATACCTTTTCATAAAGAAAACCTGTGTGAACATTTTTTGTTTTATTTTTTCTCTTTTTATGATCAACTGTGATTATTTTATTCTAAAAAAACAATGTGCCTGAGATTAAATGGTTTTCTCTTCAGTAAATATACAGACTTAATGAACTGCTGTGAGATTATTTTTTATGCTATTTTTTTAATAATTATATTTATGCTTTAGATTTTTCTTTATTATCTTAATTGATATATTTTTAAATTGTATCCATCATGTGTATTAATTTAATTTTTAGTTCAATTATTCATTTTATTTTGAATAAAAAAATACATATTTAGTTAAATACAGTATAACCACTGTGACAAATGAAATGAAATGTAGGTGGTGTGTTTTACCATTAAACAATAAGCTGACTTTTATTAGTTTGTTTAAACGTTTTAACACGAGCATGACTTAATGTAGCACTGTTAAATTACCCAATTACTTTTTCCTGTGTTAATCATTTTACCATTATATATAGATATATATGTGCATGATGCAAATGATCCAACATGCATTTCAAAATACCTGAAAGGTGTATATGATGTGTATAACGGTTTGTTTTATTTAATTTTTACTTAATATTTAAGATTATCTTAGATTTTTTCTATATATTTTTCTTATTTATGAATATTTTCTTATCCACCTTGTGTATTGTGAGCAGCTTTAACAACTGAATTCCCCCAGTTTGGGATCATTGAAGTCTATCTCATCTTATCTATACATATCAGTGTGCGTTTGGTGCCTGTACCTGTATTTCTGCCTTTGGCCACAAGGTGGCGCGCAAGATCCACAGCAGAGAGGAAACAGCTGCAGGGTTTTTCCTCTGTCATGTATGACTGCATGAGTAGATAAAACCATATATGAAAAGCCTCATACAATGAATAAAATCTTAAATTATTTTATTAGACAAAGAAATAAAAAATGTGTCACTCAGAGCACATTTGCCTGAGAAGTCTTAGACGATTTGTGGTTTTTTTTACCCCATTCAGGCTTATTTTAGGCCTCCAGTTAATGAGCAGCTCACATTCAGAATAATACCAACAGTAGAAAGAGCTCCTTAAATATATTTCAGATGTATTAATAACATGTATACAAACAAACTACAGGTAAATTTGGACCTGAGTGTAAATGAGCGTACAGCATTACTGAGCGGAGGGTGTGAATGTACATGTGTAAGAAAGTGTTGAGGCAGAGCAAGGGCACCAGTTGGGATTTTAACGGTCTATATTTAAACTCTCTGGTCTCCAGTTTCTGCAGCTGTCGCCAAGTTTAAGTTCAGCACCTTGAGCCTTTCTCAGCCATGTTCTTGGGTCATAGTTATAAACCTGCCAAACTCAGAGACAGAGAGAGTGAAGCGGAGACTCTCTCCTGGCCTTCAGGGTCATATCTCCTGCAGCTTCAGAAAGTCCAAATTGTCCCTGCCTAATTATCAGCTCATCCTTATCTTACACACTCAGCATGACTTTACAATGCTTCACACTATGTCACAGTGTTCCTGTACGTCTTCTAACATGCTCCACAGACTGTTTTATTTGTTTAAAACGTGTTTGGATCTTTGTCTCCCCCTGTTAAAATCACATTATTATTCATGATTCAGCATGTTTCTGTGCTATACTTCATGATTCTGCTTTCTAATTATTTATTTTAGAATCAAATAATTATTATAATAGATAACGAAGTTGCAAGCCGCCCCCCAGATTTCCCCAAAGTCATACAACATGTTCATGTAGCTGTTTATTCTCTCTGTGACATGTCAAACAATATACAATACAACCAACACCACCATCCACCAGCATTATATTTTTTTACATGTTGTAAACATATTTATAGTTTTAAGTCATAAAACTGAGCTCAATAATATCTATAAACAGCTGAACTGAATATATTATATATTAGCAGCAGTAAGTGAAACGTTTAGAGGTGATGACCGTAACACACACTATGCTTTTCATATACTTTCTCATAACAGGTAGCAAATAAGCTAATAAAACACAAAAGGAAGTTACTGTAATCAAATAACCTCTGATTTAGGTTTTTATGGTTTTACAATTGTTGTAAGTTAAATACTGTTGTTTAATAAGTAATATTACATATATGGCTAATAGGAGCACAGCAGTCTGAGCTGTTGTCACTGGACATGTGTTACTTTAACTTTTAGTGTTTTTATCCCGCATCATGCTTCAGTTTAGTGCACAACATTTTATCTGTGTTATGTACTGTTTTGTGTCTTCGTGTTTTAGATTGCTTTGAAACTGTGTGTATGTGTTTTTGGGGTGAATTAATGAATGTTAATGTTTTGCACATAAACATTTGATTTCTGTATGAAAACAACACATAATGCATAAACTGTTGTTATGAGTAATGAGCTGTGTTGCATGATTTTACATAGTGTTTTCAGATTCATGACGAAGCAACTGTATTTTTAATGTACACTGATTTAGTTTATAAATGGCATTCAGTACTAATTCACATTATCTTATCAGTTAAATTTAATTTCTCACACAGTTGCATTGCTCAATCTTAACTATTTATTATTTCTTTAATCTTCAGACTAATATTTATGCATGAATGCACGTTTAGCAACGTTCTTTGTGTGGGTGTCACTTTATAAAATATCGTCAAATCCTTAAATTAAAGTTGATTCCAGTCAAAACCTGGGTGTGCTGACGTGCTGAATGTAGCTGTTAAATCTTCAGGGTGCCTCTAACTCATCTGCCACTTCTCCTCTGCAGGCACCAGCAGTCTGTTTGAAGACATGTAGTAGGAGGATGATGAGAAGGTGTCTTCTTTTCTAATTTTCCGACACTCCTTTGATGGGTGAGTGGATTCACGTAAATGTTTTTCCAAACGCAGCTTCAGTAAAGACGTTGCACTCATTTTGGTAGAGCGTACATAATTATACCTGACACATATGATAAACATGTTGCCCATTATGACAGATGATCCTACTAATCTAGCACTTGAGGCTGTACTTTGTAAGTAAAGAGTAAGATAGATAGATAGATAGATAGATAGATAGATAGATAGATAGATAGATAGATAGATAGATAGACTCTGTCTGCTGAAGTAGCGCCTACTGTCCAGTGGCAGCTCTGTGCCTAATAACAGAGCTTAGCTGGCATACCAGAGCCGGTGGCACATTGGTGTAGCGGTAACTCAGAGAGAGCCTGGTAATTACCACCGGCCGCTGACACCATGCTGCAAATGCACCAGTCAGCAACTGAGAGGACCAGTGGAGCATTTCCACCCCTCCCTCTCTGCTGCCAGGATGCCCTGGTGATCAGCCATGGCACACATGGTTAGAGGGAAGAAAGTGCCTCTCACCAAACTGCAGAAAGAGAAAGTCTATTTTCCCTGTCGCTTTCTGCATCATTAATAAAAGTCTGAGTGTGGGAAGTGAGTTATAATCTGTTATTTTGCCCCTCTTTTGTTGTTGCACATCAAAAGTCAACCCCCCCCCGCCTTCTCTCCCTCTCTCTCTCTGCCCTCATCTTGGACACACTCGACTGGACCATAAGCACCGAATGAGGAGTCATGAAGGCTTTCTCTCAGGAGAGGCCCGCTGGAAAACATACTGCAGGGCCGGAATGGGAAGTTTATTTTGCTTGGTGCATGAATATCTGTGGGATGTGGGGCTCTGTGCACAGAGGGGCTGCAGGAGCACTCTAGTTTCTGCACAGAAGAGTTCATCACTGCAGCACCCTCTCCTCCTCCTCCTCCTCCTCCTCCCTCCTCCCTCCTCCTTCCTCTATCATTGTCTGAGGAAATAATCTCAGTTCATCCTAATAACTCCTAATTCCTCACACATTTTAATTTTACGCCTTCTCTTTTCTCCTCTCCTTTCCCTCCCTGCTCTTCTATCACATGCAGGCTAAAATAGACCCGGCAGGATTTCTCTGGGCCTTTTGTCCCTGCTCAGGGAGACGTTTGGCACACAGAGGATCGTGTTACAACTTTCATTTCCTGAATATTTTTCTTTCTTTTTTTTTTTTTCCTGCGTGGAACCAAGAAGGGCATTTTATCCCTCTCTGCAGTATGAAGATGAAGGGCAAGGGGAGCAAGATGGCAGCTCAGATTCGGGCTGCTGTCACTCCAACTTTCGGCAAACAAATAAAGTACAAACTGCGTATAGCTGCAGGGTCCTGGTGGAGGGTAGCTGTGGCTCGGGCACAGCGGGGGTGTGGATCATAGTGTGTGAAGTTAGGGGGGGCTTAGTTACTTGAGCTATTTGGGAGCCCCAGGATAGGTGAAGTGATGGCCCTCGGGAGCGTGAGGTGTATTTCATTATCCCATATCCCATACCACTTCCTCTTGTTGTGTCTGCCATCCCCTGCCCCTCCCCAAAATCCCCTTGAGCCTGGAGCAGTGATGTGTCTGTGTTTAGACTCATGGATTTTTTTGTTGGCTGGGTATAGAAGCAGAACAACAAGCAGTATAGTGGTAACAGTCTGCAGAAGTATCAATTATTAATTCTATTGTGAAATTATGCCCATAATATGATAATAAACTCGGTCATTACTGCTTTAGTTACGTCTGGCTCCTTAAAAGAATCCATCTAGGCTGGTTTATGTTCAGTGGATGATAACAGACACATCTCTGGATACAGTAGAATAGATGTCTTTGTGAAAAAGGTAAAAATTTGTCATTTATATATTTTTAAGTCAGTAAATTTCTTTAAATGTTGAAGTTTTCTTATTGTCAACAATGAGAAAAGACCGACATATCTATAGTATCATATCTTAACACTTTGGGATCTTCTTTCTCCGTTTGTCGCTCTCAACTCAAAGCCCATTTGTTCCTACTAAAGACGTAAACCTTGCAAATTCAAATTAAAAAAAAAAAAGACTCAATAATTTCATCAAACATCTCGACACTGTAGTTTTTATCAAACGTTACTCAAACAAAAGGAAATGTTGCATTTGTTAGGGACTACTTTCAGTCATTAATTACTCCATCAGAACAGTGTGTGTGTGTGTGTGTGTGTGTTCATGCGTGTGTTCAGTGTCACAGTGTGGCTCATTGATGTGTGTTTTATAGTTTTTGCAGTTTTTAAGCTCTATAGTATGGAGGAAAAATTGTTGGTTTTAATCTTTTTCATGGCATTTGTTGACAATATGTTAAATAAACGTTTACAGGTATATAAGAATATCACCACACTTCTCCTACGTTATTTTTTTCAGCTGTACCTCAATACATCCATTGCAGAGTATAGATTTTCGCCATATTTCCATTTCCAAGAGATTTTTTCGGTAAAGTCACTCCAGGAAAAAGAGCAGTGTGGATTTATTTTGTTTGCGCTCTTTATTATCTCATTTCCACTTTTTTTGCATCTGAAACTCAAGTTTGAAATTCATACTGTTCATACCTATTGTGTGCAGCCTGATAATATCTTAATCCACTGTGTCATTAGGTCTCATTGTCATCCGGAAATAATTAAACACTGCAAATAGTGTATAAACATATCAATGCTGACATGCTCCTTCACTAACATGAACATGTGCACTGTAGTTTATTTTGAGTCAATTCCAGATACACCTTCCTGCCACAGTAAACGCTTACTGGAGCTCCAAATGTGTATTAATCCGTAGCTGAAAATAGTCCCCCAACAAATGCACAGTTTACTCTTGTTTGAGTAATGTTTGCTAAAACATGGGCTCAGATCTGAGACAGTGACAAATATAGAGAATGAATCCAGACTTAAGATTTAAACAATTAGCTCTTCTTTCAAATGTAAATCAGTAACATTTTCTCTGAAAACTTTTAAAGAAAGCTGTTTGATTTTTCCTGGATTGGTTATTTGTACTTGTGCCTTTATTTCCACTTAACCATCATAGTAAACTACTAATAATTATACTCATTATAGCATTGTTTTCAACTGCTATTGCCACCTTAACGTCTTAAATCTTCCCTTTGTATCTGCTTTATGAGACATCCACATATCCCATCACACACTGGAAGAAATATTCACAGTGAAGCAAAGTCTGTAGATCTGTTTGAATTTGGCTTTAAAACTGAGGAAATCTGTCATGTCCTCACAAAAGTATTAAAACAAAACATCCCATACTGAAGTCACTTTCCTGATCAAACATATGAGACTAATGCCACTATCAACTTTCTCCCCAAGCTCCAAAAATATACATATCTGATTCTCAGCAACCAGAGCTGGGTTTTGTCTCTGGAAGAGTTTGTTATATGAGCCCGTGCCTCCTGGCCACATTTCTTTTATACAAGTCCTCTTTCATAGACATTACACACACGTCTTATCTTGTCCTTTGTCTTTTCCTCTTGTAACGTATTAGAAATTTCCCCCCTTTCATCAGGTAATGTATATGATGCTGTCCTTCATTTGACACACAACATGCTATTTAACACCCTAATAGGCAGGGATTGTCTGCAGAGTCTCCTCCTCCTCGTGTCTGAACCCTGGGTCATGCATCACTCATCCCGACTGGAAGAGAGAGATAAATATTTCTTTCAGCTCTGTCACATAGAAGCTTCCTGTCGGACGAAAAGGCTTCCTACGCTTGTGAGTGGAAGCTGTCTTTGGCCTCACAGCTCCTGCATCAGTATAGTTAACATTTTTGTAGGCAGAGCAGCATAATCCCCTTCAGATCTGTAATACGCTTATGTCATAGAAATATAGCAGACGCCTGCCGCGGAGAAAATGTTTAGTCAGTTTTACTTTAATCAGTTGTATTTCCTCAGATATACACACTCCAAGTCTGGTACACATGAGTACACACACACACACACACACACACACACACACACAGCCTGCATCTGCCTCTGGGTACGTCCAGGCAGGAACATTGTCAGATCCATGCATCATTGGTAAGAAAATCTCTCTACCCTCCCTCCCCTCCCTCACCGCCAGCCCTGCCCCTCTGAGGCAGACCTGAAAAGATCCTTTTGTCCCTCATCACCCGCCTGCCCCCCACTCCCTTTTACTTCCCCCCCCCCCTCTCTCTGACACACACACCCCTCATACAGCCTGTGGTTATGGATACCTGGGACTGTCTCGCACCCGGTCTCGCATGTGGGGTAAAGCTACCTGCAGGCACCAGACCATGGAAAGGCAACCAAATGTTCCTCAGCTTTTGGGATTTTGTCCTCTATAAGTATAAGAGATGCACGCTGACTCTGATGCCAGAGAAAACATTAAGCTAGACGGCGCAGACTCATGCAGGCTACTCTCCATGTTTATTTGCACACGTCAGGGCCCTTCCTGCTGTTGATTTAGAGCCACTGCCACTTATGCCTATGTCAAATGAAATGCCCTTTTGATGACTCGCACTCTGTTTGCTATCAGCAGCTGTTGTTACTGGCACCGGTGTGCTTTAGGCTGACGTTACCTCCAGCTTTTGTCATCTGGTCTATAGGCTGGAGCACGCCTACTACTTGTTGCATAGCTGATGAGAGGAAGACGCACAGGCTGATGCAGCAGATAGATTTATGGCTGCAGACTTTGTCCCTCCGGATTCGGAAGCAAAAGATTCGGGCATGATTAAAAGCACTGTCAGAGTTTCCGCGTTGGATTGATTTTAGTCTCTCGCACATCCTGAAGGTGACTCTGATAGCCTCCCTCTGTCATGTGGCACAGAGCCTGTTTAATCCTTGCTGTGTCTGTACCCTGCCGGACATGTTGTCATTAGATTAACAGGTATGAGGAGTCACTTTGGTGGCTTTGTGATCACCTGTTTGTTAATTTGTGAATATTTAGACACACTGGGTGCCAAGAGTGAAGGACACGTGCTGTGGCCAGAATTATATTTGATCTACAGGACCTCTGCTCTCTGCTGACCTCTGCTGAATGTGACATATGGGCAGTACTGTAGGATGGGGTTAGGTGTAGGCTATCATAATAAACACATTTATTTAAATATACTGCTAAATACAAGTTAAACCATTTGTATTTTCAATAAATCGAATTGTCCGGGCTGCAGAGGGCTATAATGCAAAATGCTTCAGTGTACATCAGTGGTGTAGAGTACAGTAAATTAAAATTCAAGTACATTTTACAAATTTAGTAATATATAATAATAACAATAAGGCCATTAAAACATATTTTCTCTACCAGTTTCTTACTATGACTATTTTGTGCTAAATTTAGAAAAAAACACAAAATATTTCTGTTTTTGTGTTTTTGTCTTTTGTCTTCTCACTAGTTGGAAGTGTTCCCAGTGTTAAAATGTGACGTCACATATTTAATTAAATTAAATCAGGATTTAACAACATTTGAATTAAAATCTGCTGAAAGTTTGCAGGCTGCTGTCTATCAGATCCGATCAAACCACACCCACGAAGCCCTGATGAGTTTTTAAGTGTGAAACAGTTAACAGTGAATAAATAATACCCAGCTGTGTTTTATCAAACTTTAACTTCATAAATAGCTACAGAGAAATACTTCAGATTTTAAACCAAGTGTCAAGAGTTTCAGTACAATTTGGAGGTGTTTGTATTTATTTGCATTTTAACTACTGTACACTTTTACTCCACTACAAGTCTACAAGGAAAATATTACTTTTTATTGTAAATTACTTTTAAGCTATTTGGACTATTACGCACTTCTTCTCCACTCCACTTCATGGGGGAAATATAACTTTTTACTGCTCAACATTAATCTAACTCTTTGTAGATTTTTTTCCAAATAAAATGTCATAATTTAATAAATATAGTGCATTATTATACAGTTGTAGATTAAACAACCACACAGTACATAAAGTAGTTTCACATCTGCATCTAATTATCCAATAACATAATAATAATAAAAGACTGACAGGGACTTTAGGCACTTTAAAATGCTATTTTTACTCAAGGAAATGATCTGAGTAAGTCTTCCACCGCTGACTCTTGATTATTACATTAAATAATATAAAAATAAGAAACACTGACCAAAAGCCTGCTGATGGAAGGTCTGTTGAGGACAGCCAGACAGACACATCACTCAAACAAGCCATATGGAAGTCTGTGGGTGATAGATGGGGAGCACAGGCCCGGTGTTTTTAGTAGACCTGAGGGGCTCAGACAGAAAGACAGAAAGAGAGAAGGAGGCCTCTGGGATGCAGAATACCTCAAGGTCCCTCCACTGAAGCCGGGGCGCTGCAGCCCTGCAGCCCTGCAATCTTCGCAATCAGGCAGTAATGCTAGCAGCGACTGTTTCAGATTATGCTCAGGAAATCCTCTGTGCTCTCTGCTCAAAACAATTTACCCTGACATGAGCCCAAAGAGAGAGTAGGGGGTGGGGGAAGAGAGAGAGGGAGCTGTCTTCACCAGATTCTCAGGCCAGTATATTCCCATAATCTGTCTTATTATTATTATTATTATTATTATTATTATTATTAGCTGTTGTTTATTATGGTGACATCTCTCAGAGTGGGAGTGTCTGATTATATTTTAGGAATTATATATTTAGAATCTATTTTTAAAGTCCTTATAATTTGTTTTGTTTAAATGCCAGCTATGTTAATTCAGGAAGTAGTCAGGAAGTAAACTATAAATATATATTTTTTCATAGGATGGGATGTTTGCCATATATAAATATATATATTGTTGTCAGTATATCCATAGCTGGTAGAGGTTGAGGGTTGAGTGGTGGCTCTTTCCCATGGCCCGGAACCGACAGAACAAACTCTCGGAGAGAGCAAAGAAAACACGGCAACAAAAAGCCAATGATCCGCAGCAAGTCGAAAAAAATGAAGAAAAAAAAAACAACAACTTATTTCTCCTTCAGCCAAACATGTTTTATAAAACAGACAGACATGATATTCAAAGGAGCCAAAAAAAAAAAAAAAAAAAGAAAAAAAAAAAAAGCTGCTTCGTTCGTGTGTACACAACAAGCCTCCTGACAGACAGCTGCTGATGTTGACTCACATTTGTATAATTAAATTTGCCTTTATGACTCTGTGTTTGAATTATGTCTTGAATTACGATAATTATTGTTTAAAAAAAAAAAACCGTAGAGCAGGCTTTAATCTCAACCACAAAATGACTCATAATATTTTGGTGGAGATTCATGTCCCACCTTTGTGTGGATTTAAATATATTTTCTACATTTTTAAGGCAAAAACATCAACACCCTCCCAAAAAACTGTAATAAAAAATAAGTTATGATTAATTAATTTTACATTTTGAATTATTACAATCCGGATTCATTTGTTTTAAGCAAAATCTACAGATTAAAGTCTATTTTTTCTCTTCTAAATACACAAATAACACAGAGACAAATGTATTACTTTTGTTTTATTGGAAACTAATTACCATGACTAATGAAAACGTTACCTCTTAGTTTCCATCGCAGGAGTTTGCTATAATTCTTTTATCTCAACAAAATATCATAAATTAAGCAAATGGGCAGTCCAGTTAAGTGTTTCGTTGAGTTAAGAGTTTCAGTCAGGTCCTGTTTGTGTGTTTCCATGTGCAGGAGATCAGAAAACCCTCCTGTCAGGGGGGAGGGGGGGGATCATATACAGGTTAAGCGCATAAAGGAATTTTGTTCTAACCAAATTTAACGACAGACAAGTCAGTCTATATTATAAGGTAGGCTACTATAGTGTTATTTCATACATGTACTCAATCTGATACACTTATCAGTCTTCTTTTTTTTTTTGTCTGGGTTTTGTTTTTGTAAAATAGAATAATCTGGCAGCCTCTTTAAGAGCCCAAATCCACAAGACTGGAGGTTAGAGGTCCCAACAAGGAGTCCTGCAGTTGGTGCGGGTGTCCGTGCATGCTGTGCACCGGCTGTGGCGCCCCCAGGCCGGACATAGGGTAAGCGGAGGCGCCCGGGTGGCTCATGTTGCCCTGAAGCAAAAGCGCTGAGTTCTGGTCGGGACTCTGAGGTGGAGAAAACTCGTCCTCCGAGCTGGACATGAGAGACTTTCCACCGTCCAGCGGGGACAGCTGGTTCTGTTTGTTGCCGCCTGCGTTGCTGTTTTCACTGTTCTCTCTGGAAACAACAACAACAACATGGGGGGAGAAAAATCAGAGAAGAATACACACACACTTTGCATGGTGGCATTAAATCCGTGTGTTCGGCCTGTGGGTGACATTTTTTTGAGCTGTATGAAAAAGGCAGCCATAATTATTTTTGCAGTGACACCAAAATACAGCAGGCCTGGGCCTTAAATCAGAGAGGTTCCGTTATTTACTATCTCTACAACTATGCAAATCAAATGTTTTATTTCATGCCAAAAGAAAAACTTAATAAACAACGTGTTATGAGAGTTATTATATTACATTATAAGCGTATCTTAAAAGTAGAAACATCTCCAAAAATCTGTATTTTTCCATCATAATTAAACACCACATTGTCCTCATATTTTGATACGGATGTTTTGTGTGCTTTAGATTATAATTCATGTTGAGACTCGTTAATCTGGACAGGTTCTGGAGGAGAAAGTCCATCATTTGTCAACAACACGCTTCTGTTTACTACCACTGTGAGCAGAAGGACATGGCTGCTTTTGGGTGACTAAACAAAACCAAAATGAATAAAATAAGTTCAAACTTGTATCTGAAATAAATAGATTCATATCAGAAATACTCGTAATTTAATTTCCCTGCTTTTCCTGCAGAGATATCTCTAAGATCTGAGACTCCTGGACTTTCTTATACTTTAGTTTCTTGTAGCCACATTTTGATAATCTATCTCTGAAGTCCAGACCTTATTTTACTCTCAAAACATAGGTAAAAAAAATAGGTAAATGCCTTTCTTTATAAATTAGAAGCAGCTTCGGGGATGTGTCAGTGAACGTACCTCTCCTTCGCCTCTGCGGCTCTGTCTCGCTGCCGTCTGTTTTTGAACCAGTTGCTGACCTGCGTGGTGGTCAGTCCTGTGGCCTCGGCCAGCTCTCTCTTTTCCCGCGGGGACGGATAGGGGTTATGTGTGTACCACTCTCTCAGGACGCCCCTGGACTTCTCCTTAAAGCAGTAGCTGGTCTCCTCTCCGTCCCATATCGTGCGGGGCAGCGGGAATTTCCTCCGCACCCGGTACTTCCCTACAGCTCCGAGCGGCCGGCCGCGCAGCTTCTCCGCCTCCACGTAGTGCGCCTTCAGCCAGAGCTGCTGCAGCTTCGGGTGGTTGTGCGGAGAAAACTGATGGCTTTCCAAGATCTTGTAGAGCTCTCTGAAGTTCCCCCGATGAAAGGCCACCACCGCCTTGGCTTTGAGGACGCTTTCGTTCTTATGAAGGTGATCACAAGCGGGTAGAGACCACAGGAAGCGGCCGAGCCTCTCTAGGTTTCCTCCCTGCTGTAGCACCTCGCAAACGCACGCCACTTGCTCCTGCGTAAACCCGAAGGACGGCAATATAGACATGATGTCCGAGCTCGCTCCTTCGTCCAAAGCGTTGGTATCCAAAACGATAGCTGTCGTTGATTATCTGTGTTTATTTTAGTTTCGCGATGCGATGCAATCCGGTGCAATCCGTCCGCGCAAGCACAGGCCCTATAGGCTATCCACTCCACTCCAGCCCCTGATGCGCGCAGCAGATTGGGATGTTGATTGTTGGGACAATTTGTTCCTGTTGGAGATATGTCAGGCTTAAAGGGAGCCTGTGCGTTTCGGTGATTGGCTCTCCCTCTGCCCTGCACCGTGTACAGCAGAGCAGGACTGAGTTTGCAGCTCCGTTTCCTCCCCAGAGGCAGTGCGTCAGGGGCTGAAATAGGAGCGCTCCCACCTCCCGCCCCCACAGTCCCTCTCCCGCTTCAGCTGAGGGAGCAGAGCAGCACCTAAACACTAATCAATTATTACAGACCTCTTAAAAAGCCTTATTAACATGTTCTGAATATACATCTTCTACAGTGGTGGTGGTGGTGGTGGTGGTGGACTCTATAGGCTTTGCCACGTGGGGCAAACCGCACACTGCATCTCCACACGTTATCAGTAATCACAGTCAGTGGAGGGTAAACCCACAAAAACACAAAGCTTTTTTTATTTGTGAAGGAAAATTTAACCTCTCTTAAAGGCTCAAACATCAGCTCAAACAGGCCACACGGTAAAACAACACTACAAGGAACATTTTAATACAAAACTGCCACATAAAACTTCAAATCTTCATTTATTTTCTGTCATTTTGGTGCGTTTTTAATTTCACCAGCTGGAGCTCCGGAGGTTTATTTATCATCACAGCTGATCATGGTTGACGCCCACCACCTTAATTGCATGCAGATTTTGTTGTATCCCACCTTTTCCTGGTCTATTAATTTGCTAAAGCCGTTAATTTTATGAGGTGATATAATTTAATAAGGTCTTATGATAGTGGAGTTCATGCGTGCCATTACGCACGTCTTTTTTTTTTATATGAGAAACCTGTACTACCTGCCAGACGTGTTACGGGACATGGACCACCAATAGGAAATCAGCCACTTGTGTGTGTGTGTGTGTGTGTGTGTGTGTGTGTGTGTGTGTGTGTGTGTGTGTGTGTGTGGTGTGTATGTGAGAGAGAGAGAGAGAGAGAGAGAGACTGATATGAAATGCCACATGGTCTAAGCTGGATACACAATTTGACAAATATCTTCAGGATTAGAAATAACAGACAAACACATAGCTCTAATTGAACAGCCTTCACACTTCCCGCACTCAGTAGGCTATAAACTGGCCAAAGAAAGGCTTCATGTCAAGGTGCAATTTTGTTTATTCGTGAGAGTTTTGGCACCTTTTTGTGTGTATGGATCTGAAAATGAATCTCGTCTGGACAGACGCAGCCCCCCTCGCTTCTCGCCTTTTTTTCTGTTGTTTTATGCATTTTTTCCTGAATCATCACGTGTTTTTCCAAGAGATCCTTCTATCCTGTAGACTACATGTATATTTCAAGGATTAGACGGGCACCACATTGGCTCCAGTGTTTTCTGTGGGGTGAAACACTAAACCAATCCATTAGTAAATGAGTTCTCTGCGACACTGGTTCATGGTGGTGCAGTTGTTGGTTTGAGCCATATAGATCACATTTCTTTATCTGCACCAAGTCTGAAACCAAACTCCCATTCAATATGTTAAGAAACAAGATTTGACCTGGAAAAATAATATTTAACCTAAACAAATTCTCACTGAACGTTTAGAGAAGATGACCTCTTTCCTTAAAGGGTTTATTTGTATTATTATAAAGATAAAATGCCTTTTGTTTTTGATCTAGTCTGAACAGCCCCACACTGGAATATGGTGTAATTTAACAACAGTTTATGGACAGATATGGTTAAGATTGAAGAAGCTCAATATTAGGGAATGTGTAGACTGCTGAATAAAATAAAATTCAGGCCATAGGTGTGAAATAAAATAATTTAAAAAACAGCAGGTTTATCATCTGTCAACTTTTGTTGGTTTGATTTGATTATTTATCAGATACTAGACTGGACCTAAACAGCTGATAAACTCTTGATTGGTTGACTTTTATACAGGAAATATCAGATTATTGGCTGAAACAGACCTGAATCATTGTTACCTGCCAGGTTTAGGAGTTCATTTCAACCGCAGAGGAACAACAGATCACTTCATAATAATGAATTTAAGACGTTGTTTTATAGGCCTAAATGTAAAGATGAAATAAAACAAATACACAGCTTAATTTTCTTTGCTTCTTCAGGCAGCACTGGCTCAACAGAGCCATTCATGCTTAAACATGATTCAATTAAGAGGCCTTGCATCTTTCCTAATGTAAATGTTGAACCGTATCTTTAGTGGACACACAGAGAGGCTCTCAGGCCACTTTAGCCCGGGGTCTATAGCTGCACTCTGTGCGTAAAAACCTCAGTGCTTCAGTAAATGAGCTGTCTGATGAGCGGCTCTCGGGTTTCTCTAATATCTCTACCACATTGCGCCGCGCCTCCTCCTTTAACCCGAGCAGCCCGGGGGGCGAGATTATTTCAAGATGTGGACTCTCCGCCTCCGCCTCTTGCCACGGCCAGTGCTGGGCTCCTCATACCCCTGAGAAGTAATGCAATACTTAGGTAGGCTATCACTCGTTACTCCTTTCAAAATGGGCCTTACAGAGGGGGGAGCAGAGGTTCCTCACTCTCGTTACAGACGTTTTTCTCTCA